>JAEOAD010000154.1:1200000-1800000 GCA_036365145.1 Orientallactaga sibirica
GACAAATGGGCTATATTACTGAGTGACTCAACCTTTCTGGGATTTAAATGACAGATTCGAGGACTTGGGCCAGAAACTTCTTCAATTTTAATATTTTCATGGAATTCCAAAATTGCACAAGCCACTCACCTTGGCAACACTGAAGCTAGACAAATAAACACCATTACAAAGCATAACTCTCCAGGAGAGTTTGTGACAATGAGGAGGAAAAGAATACTTCTGCTCTTCAGAAAGATTACACAACAAATAGTTTCTCATCTTATTAAAATTGATCAAGTCTTTCAGCATGGGGCTAACATGCTGAATGGAGCCATTGAAGCTGTCTGCTTACCCTTCAACTAAACAGAGCAGCCTTCATGCCTGACTGCCTTCAGCTCTACATACACAGCACTGTGCATCACAAAAGGTAGTGCTCACTTGAGGTAGTAAAGATCTCCTCTTTGTGAAGCTGGTAGTCTCCTCTGATAGAAAATTTTCTCTAAAAGAATACCAAGTCTCTACTCACAGAAGCAGAACACATCACAGAAGGCACAGCTTACCCGGATGACAGTATAGCTTTATGTCTTTCTCACAATAAAGCGGGTAAGAATGGAGAAAACTGGGAATACAGATAATAAACAGTGATATATGCTGGTCTTGGAAGGTAGCCAGTAAGATGATCACCTCCTCCTATTTCCTGAAATGATCCTGGTCCAGGTCCATGGAATGTAGAAAATTATGTGGGCATACAATTCCCTCTGCCATTCCAAGGACTGATTTTAACCTCTCTTTTTTTCCACTTTTCTTCCTCCTTGCTGGTGTCTGTTTGTTCTAGGATTCATAAATGATCTCTTTTACGTTTCTTTAACCTTGAAACTTATAAGTCATTTGTACTGAAGTTTTGAGTTATTATGAGGTTTTTCTTAAAACTACCTTATGGTCAAATACAATAGGAGCAGGAGCAATGGTTAACCCCACTGCTGTCAAGGTAAAAGCATGCAGAGTTCGTGTTGAGAAGCTCTGTGTTAGCTTTCTGGACAAGCAGCTGTGTATTCCTGGGCAAGCTCATTGCTTGGTTTTATCATATGAACATGTCTCTGGGGATAATTTAAGATTCAGGAATCAGTCATAAAGGCACAATTTCAGCCCTCAATGGAAGAAAATATGTGAACACTTGGAAAAACTAGAGCAAGATTCATTTTATCCCTAAATATCATGCCCCAAATTCTCTATGGTCTTTTACAGGTTAGAAGAAAATATAAGCATGATAATTTAATTGCAGCTATAAGAGGATTTATGTTCTAATATCTAAAGGTGTTCTGTGACTCAGATAGTGGATGCACAGGGCTTCTTTACTTCCCACAGGCACAATGATTGAAATTGGCACACCCACACCTTATCCTGTGAATGCTAATAAATCACTTTGACCATAACTCCTGCCTAGATTGACTATACTTGACAACATAATGGGACAACAGAATGTTGTGAGCCCCTTAACAATGTCCTGAAAATTAAACAAAATATGATAAGTTGGCTTTGAAAGTCCATTTAAACAAAACTAGTGAACTCTATCTCTAGAGAATGGTTATCTCAGGATAAATGGTCTTCTGGAGAAAAAAGCATTCTCGTCTGAATTTACCATGAACTGTGCACCAGCATCTAGAATGCCTGGAATGCACAGGAGCAGATATATTCAGTAAGGGAATATGTCATGATGGGCTGGAGGTGGGGTGCACAACAGAAAAATAGGCAGTTTCTATGGCTAACAGGGATTATTCCAAAAGTATTTGTGACTGGTATTTGAGAAGACACAGAATATTTTGGTACCACTCAATAATGCTATAGAAGGTCCAATTCCTGGTTCCTCAGTGCAGAACACAGCCTTTGTGTTTAAAGTGTGTTCTCCACAAAGGGCCTCAGCTCAAAATCCAGCCAATGATACTACCACCAAACTCTGTGTGTCTTGGCATAAATTTGGACCTGCCCTGGGGAACAAGGAGGCATGCCTCCCTCTTTCTGTCTGTCAAATAAATAAATAAATATTACAAAGAGAGAGAAACAAAAGGATGGAAATGCCTTGGGAGTACAGGAAGGGGTGTGGGAGAAGATATATAAAACTAATGGCAACATGAATCAATTCCATAGAAACCTACTTCCTGGATACCATTCTACAAGTCATTACCCACAAGTGGAAGGGAGGACCTAAAAAAAGGAGCTCATAAAAACTGGAGAAAGTATCACCTGAAAACCATGGGCTCTGGCCAGAATTGAGTCCCCCTAAAATGAGCTGTTCATCAGGGAGACATGAGGTCCACAAAATAATACAGGTGACTGTCAAAACATTTGGTTACCTGGAAGAGCTAAAAGATTGGACCTTATTACTAAAGAAACCAGTGTGCAGTCACAGGCCATCAAGTGATCATATTGGAACCGAGAGGGAATCCAGTTCCCTCCCAGCTAGTCCTCATAGGACTGGAAAGTGCTATTAGAGCAACTGGAGAATAATGGTTGCTAAAAGACAGAATAAACAGGCGATCCTGCCAGTTACATAATAAACTAGCCAAGCAAGTAGTGCACACTTGTGCGATAGTGATGTACAGTCAATACAGGCAACCAACTCTTCATGGACTGGATATGAGCACACTAAGTGGGGGAGAACTCATATCTGGCACTGGGAACCAAGCCAGATTCCATAGAACAAGAAACCAATAGGCTTCAGAAAGCAATTCCACTACTCTTTAAGAAGAGTGGACATATACATCAATATATCTTGCTAATTACTAGGCTTGTCCTCTTTAACCCAAACTTCTCTCACTTTTGATTTGAGAATCTCTTCTATCTTACATATGGAGGGGAATACTGGGGAGAGCCAGGATACAGAAGTATATCAAGAAGAGAGAGTAGACTGTCTGCCATGAGATGGGTCATCTGGACCTCATTTCCCCTGGATCCAGAAATCATTACAAGGGGCTGGTGACACAAATACTGCTCTCATGGCTATCCTGAAAACCAGTTCCAGAGAAATGACAACGGACACTTTGGTCACTCAGACTTCATCAAAGCAGAGATCCAGAGTCTACAGAGAAAGCAGCATTAAAACAGATCCCTATCTTGTTCACCAAGTCTCAGAGAACATTGTGCAAGAGGGGGCAGAAAGACTGTAAGAGTCTCAGGGCGGGAAGGAATAGCCTGAGGTACCATGTATCCCCCCAGTGCACAGACAGACTGAGGCCCCCCCAATAAATACCAATAACCCCCACCTAAGAAGACTCTCAGAAGAATTGTAGCAAGGGAGAGGGGACATAAGAGTACAACCTCTTCGTTTAAAAAAATCAATAAATAATAATAAGAAGATGTCAAAGAAAATTTCCCATATCATACCATGCAGAGTATAATCAGACACCAACAACCAAGAATTAAAGATTTCTAATCAGCCAAGAATCAGGACTATTGTGGGGTGAAGATGTGGGTGAATTCCTATCTCTAAAAACAAGTATAAAATTGGTTAAAGTTTATCTTAAAACCAGGCTGTAGTTCAAGCATTTAATCAAAGGCAAATGACAAATTTAGAAATATATATTCATGAAAAATTCCTTCTCTTTGGTATGAACAGCTGCATTGATAGAGTTTTTGTATAGGCTGTGGCCTTCATTCCTTCAATCAGCTCATACCACAAGGGTGTTGCCAGCCTACAACCTACAGTGAAAACACAGTAAAAGTAGAGTATAGTTACCACATTATGGGGGTAGCACTCTCTTAGAGGAGGATGGTGCCATGTATATAAGTAACTCAGTAAAAGTAGCACATTGGCCAGGTAATGAATGAGAAAAGACCACATTGCTTCTAGATTCGGGTTATGGTCCTGGTGAGACTAAACCTGGGTCTAGTAAAAAAAAAAAAAAAAAAAAAAAATGTTAATGTCAGAGACTTCCAGGTAAGATGGTGGCATAGGAGCCATGCCAAACCAGCCCAGGGAGGGATTTAAGCAAAACCATAGTAAAATACACTCTTCTTCAGAAAAGTTCAGGAGTATAGGTTTTTCTCAGACACAGCGGAGAAGCAGGAGAGACCAAGATCCACCAGAAAGGAGGAAAATGGCCAGAATCCAACTGAGGAGCTTGCGGCTCCTATTACAGCAGCCACGATTCTCATGCCCAGCACCATCCACTAGGCGCACTGAGCAGCAGAGACCAAACAACAGGACTTTCCAGCCTCATCAGCCTCCTTGCAGAGTCAAGAAATCTAAAGGAAAGTCAGCTGATATCAACTAAGGAGCTACTGAAAGAGATACAGGTGTGAACCGCACTCAGCATTGGTGAGATTGGAATCCATACCAAAAAGTAACAAGGCTGACTGACAAAAACAAACAAACAAACAAACAAAAAAGTTACATAGGCCTGCATTGGAAGTGCTAATCTCTCTTTCCATGTCAGGGTAGGTTTTGGATTACATATTTTTGGTTGGCTTTACCATTTTCAAATAAGCTGTACTTGGGGGTTGAATATTGCTGCCTTTAATGCTTTCAGATTTATAGGACCTTTGTCTTTTGTTTCTGGCATTATTGGGAAGAGGGTGTGATCCAGATCCAGGCTGACCTAGAACCCAATTCAGAACAGATTCTCTACCTCCTAGCTGACAGGATTAAGGGTGTAGAGCGGCACAAACCCTTAGGGCTTTTGGCCTTATAAGACTACCTGTTTGTTTTAATCCCCACACTTGTATACTCTGTGCTGGTTTTTATTGAATGTGTATATTGCTCCGTTGCAGTTTAGAATTTGCCAGTAAATTGTTCTACCCAGTCCACTAGAATAATTGCTTAGCAAGCAAACTCAACACCTAGGATTACTTCTGTGGTTGGATTGGGGTACAAGAGCTACTCTTGGCACCTTATATTCATATCTTGAAAGTATATAAATGTGGATTACCACATCTAAGAACATTGCAGATAAGTAGAAAACCCAAGCATCAAATCAATTCAGGATGCAAAAGTCACTACATTATAATACAAGAAACACAAAGAACCAAGACAATGCAATCCCACCAAAAATTACAAATCCATCAGAAATGTTCACCAATGAGACTGTTTTAGATGAAATTCCTAAAAAAGATTTCAAAAAATGATGTTATCTACACTCAAAGAAATGAATGAAGAAATGAAAGGAATCAGAGAAGAAAACAAAGGCATTAAAGAAGAAAACAAACTCCTGAAAGAGAACACAGAAAAGCAGCTTAATGACATAAAAAGGTCATTAGAGGACATGAATAAGGAAATAGAAATACTGAAGAAAAGACAGGCTGAAATCCTAGCTCTGAAGAACACAGTCAGTGAAATAAAAACACTCTGTGGAAAGTCTCACCCGTGGAATGGATGAAGGAGAGAACAGAATATCTAAACAAGAAGACCAGGTGACAGACCTAATACAGTCCAACAAAGAGAAACACAAGAAAGGTATGAGTGGGAATTCCAAGATATCCTGGACAATATGAAAAGATCAAACATAAGAATTCAGGGTATAGTAGAAGGAGAAGAATTTCAATCCAGAGGCTTAGAAGGCATTTTCTTTTCTTTCTTTTTTTTCTTCCTTCCTTTCTTTCTTTTTTTGTGTTTTTTCCTTTCCTTTTTAAAAATTTTTTATTAGTTATCTATATAATGTGCATAGAGCCATGATGGTACCATCGTTAGCCTTCTCCCTTCTCTCCCCCCTTGGGGATTTTGGGTCTTGCATTGTGGGGATATCCATCAGTTATGGAGGTGAGGCAATGTCTCTGTGCATAATGACCCAACTTATGGCTCTAACATCTTTCCACTCCCTCTTCCATGAATTTCCATTAGCCATGTTGGGTTCATTGTAGGTCTATTTCAGTGATGAGGTCATGAGAGTCTCTGTGTCTCTGGATCTCTGGTTTGGTAGGAGTTGAGTGTTCTCTGTGTCTATCTCCTTCACCCCAGGTTCCCTGAGAAAGCAGCACTCTTGCTCATTTACCCAATTATTCTATGGGTTCAGCTGGTGCCCTGGTGAGATGGGATGGGCTGATTCTCTCCTCAGATTCTATGTCCATCTGAAAAAGAGAAGCAAATTCTCAAATGGAGAGTTAGGTCAGTGCAAGATACATGGATAAACATTATTATTTCAGAGAGAATTTAATGGGTGTAGGCCCTCTTGTATCCCATTATTGGTAGGATCTTGATATTGGAGAGTGAACTCATTTTTGGAAATGGCTCTGACTTGTTTTCCAGTTCCAGGTATGGGTTCCATTCCTCTGAGTGGATCCTTTAGCTAAATCAAGAGCAGTTGGTAACCCACCATGGCTGTGTGCCACTACTGCATTTGTGTGAGCATCATGTGAGGTTGATTGCTGCTGGGTAGTTTACACCATGAGTTGCTTAGACAGATGTTGGTCATTTTCCCCCAGTCGCTCATGTAGTACCTTCTGACACTAGATAAGCTAACTGTCTGGGGACTGACTCTTCCAGATTCCAGTCATGTCACTCTATGTTCCATCCCAACAGCATATAGTGTCTTCACCAATAGGGTCTTACCATTAAGACCCTTTGGTGGGTCAAGTACTCTGACAGAAATCTGTATTCTTTTGGGAAACCTTGCAGGTCTCACTGATCAACAGCTCATTGTGGATGTTGACCACATACTGGTACTGGGAGTTACAGGTCAGTAACATGGGAAAAGAAGGAAGAAAATATAGGTAGTGTGAAAGATAAAGAAAGAGAGAGAAGAGTAAGAAGAGGGGGTGAGGGAGAGGTTGAGGTTAGTCTTCATCCTATCCTCTCCAGGCCCCTGTGATTCAGTTGTTCTCTCTAAGCACCTGATGAGGGTTCAGCCTTTTAGTATGTCTTTCAGGGTATAGGATTTTGTGGTACCATTTCTAATTGGGTCCAGTTTTTTGTCCCCCCATCCTTACCCTCCCTTCCTGCCCCACCATCCCTATTTTCCAGTCCTAGAAATTATTATTATGTGTGTCAGCATCTCGAGCAAATTCAGGTTAGGAGCCACATATGAGTGAGACCATGTGATGCTCATCTTTCTGTGTTTGGGTGAATTCACTGAGAATGATCTGTTCCAAATTTGACCATTTTTCTTCAAATTGCATTGTGTCATTTGTCCTTACTGCTATGTAGAATTCCATTGTATAAATATACCACATCTTAGTTATCCATTCCTCTAATGATGGACATCTGGGTTGATTCCAGCTCTTAGCAATTATGAACTGAGCAGCTATAAACATGGTTGATCAAATATCTTTGAACTGAGGAGCTTTTAGAGTAAATGCCCAGTGAGGGAATAATTGGGTCTGTTGGTACCTCTATGGTCATCCTTTTTAGGAGCCTCCATATTGCTTTCCATAGTGGTTGAACCAGCTTACTAACAGTGAATGAGGATTCCTGTTTCTCCACAACCTCGCCAGCATTTGTTGTCATTAGATTTTTTTAATGTTTGATATCCTTATTGAGGTAAGGTGGAATCTCATAGTTGTTTTAATTTGCATTTCCCTGATGATTAGGGATGTTGAACATTTTGTTAAGTGTGTGTTTGCCATTTGTATTTCTTCCTCTGAGAACTCACTGTGCAGTTCTCTGCCCTATTTTGTGAGTGGGTTGTTTGAGTTTTTATTGTTTATGTTTTTGAGTTCTTTGAAGAGTCTAGAAATTAAGCCTCTGTCAGATGTGTATCTAGCAAAACTTTTCTCCCATTCTGTGGGTAATCTATTGGCTCTGCTTATTGTATGTTTGTCTGTGAAAAAGCTTTTTAGCTTCATGAGATCCCAGTGGTTAAGTGATTGTTTAATTTCCTGAGCTACTGGGGTTTTGTTCAGGAAGTCTTTTCCCATTCCTCTATCATGGAAAGTTCCTCCTACTTTTTCTTCCAGTAGTAGCACAGTATCTGGTCTTACACTGAGGTCTTTGATCCATTTGAACTTAATTTTTGTGCGTGGTGAAATATGAGGATCAAGTTTAATTTTCCTGCATATGGTTTTCCAGTTTGTCCAGCACCATTTGTTGAAGATGGTATCTTTGTTCCAGTCTACATTATTTGGGTCTTTGTCAAATGTCAAGTAGCTATAGTTACTTGATCCAAATCTGGGTCCTCAATTCTGTTCCATTGGTCTATAATCCTGTTTTTTTTTTTTTTTTTTTTTTTTTTTTTTTTTTTTTTTTTAAATTTTTATTGATTTTTAATCTTACATACCAAAAAAAACCCCACCTGATATTTCCCTCCCCTCCCCCATTCCACTTTAGAACTCCAGTCTCCATCATATCCCCTCCCTTTCTCCATTAGTCTCTCTCCTAATTTGATGACATCATCTTTCTCTTCTATTTTGAGGGTCTTGCAAAGGTATTGCTAGGCTCTGCAAGATCATGGATATCGAGGCCAATTTCTGTCTGGGCAGCTGCATAGTAAGAGGTCAAATCCTTCCTTTGGCTCTTGCATTCTATCCGCCCCCTCTTCCGCAATGGTCCCTGAGCCACTGGAGGATGTGACAGAGGTGTTTCAGTGCTAGGCACTCCTCCATCCCTTCTTCTCAGCACTATGTTGCTATAATCCTGTTTTATGCCAATATCATGTGGTTTTTATTACAATGGTTTTGTAGTATAGCTTTAGAACAGGTGTGGTGATGCCTCCAGAGGTGTTTCTTTTGCTGAGGATATGCTTGAATAGCTGAGGCTGTCTGCCGTTCCATATGAATTTTGAGATCATTTTTCATATCTCTATGAAGAAAGATGTTGGGATTTTTATTGGTATTTCATTAAATCTATATATTGCTTTTGGTAAGATTGCCATTTTTACAATGTTAATTCTGCCTACCCAGGAGCATGGGAGGTCTTTCCATTTTCTGAAGTCCTCCTGAATTTCTTTCCTGAGTGTTTTTATGTTTTCATTGTAAAGGTCTTTCACCACCTTGGTTAATGTTATTCCAAGGTATTTTATTTATTTATTTTTTGATGCTATAGAAATTTTACAATTACATTTTTTATTTCATCCCCTACCCATTTATAGTTTGAGTGTGTTGTTTAGTTTCCAGGAGCTGGCTGTGTTCCTGGTGCAGCTTTTGTTGTTAATTTCTAGCAATACAGCATTATGATCTGATATCATGCAGGAAATCATGTTGATCCTCCTAAATATTTGGAGGCCAGCTTTATGACCCAGTATATGTTCTATTTTAGAGAAAGTTCCATGTGCTGATGAAAAGAATGTGTAATCTGTGAAATTTGGGTAGAAAGTTCTGTAGATATCTGTTAGGTCTAATTGATCTATGGTGTTGTTGAGCTCTCTTACTTCCCTGTTAATTTTCCATTTGGATGATCTGTCTATTGCCGATAGTGGAGTATTGAAGTCCCCAATGATGGTGTTGGTGGTTATTTCTGTTTTATTGTCAAGTAGGTTTTGTTTTATGAATTGTGGTGCACCTGTATTTGGTACATAAAGATTGAACTTAGACAGCTGGTTATTAAGGACCTCTTTTTGTTCGCTCTCCTTCAGATCATTTAATTGTCTTTGGAACCATTCTTGGTTCTTTTCTATTAGGTCTAATCTAACATTCATACAAATATTGGCTCTTTGTTGAGTTTCTGAAAGTTGTGCTATTTGCTTGGCCAGGGTTTCATAGCTTGTCTCTTCATTTTGGGGTTCTGATCCTCTTGTCTCTTCTATGATTTGACTAGAGACATCCATTATGGGACTGGACAGTCTAGTTGGATTTACTTGTATTTGGTTTTTCATGCTATTCCTTTTTTGCTGTGGTCTGCCCATCACAATGGTTCAGAAAGCCTATGGTGTGGGATGCTAGCCTGCAGGCCTGGGGTGGGGTGGTGGGCAGTGGTGTGAGGGTGATGTCCTCTGGAGTTCAGAAAGGCTGGGGCAGGGAACACTGGCCTACTGCCCTGGGTCCCTGATCTGCCATGGGAGGGGAAGTAGTGGGACCTGACTGGCGTTGGGGCTCAGGAAGGCTAGGGAGACACCTGACTGGTGATGGGGATCTGTCTGGCAAGGGTGGCACCTGACCAGACATTCATGGAAGAAATAACACTACTACTTCTCAAACTTTTCCATAAAATAGAAAAGGAAGGAATTCTACCAAAATCCTTCTATGAATCCAGCATCACCCTGATACCCAAACCAGATAAATACAGAACAAAAAAAAAATTACAGACCAATCTCCCTCATGAACATAGATGCAAAAATTCTCAACAAAATATTGGCAAACAGAATACAAGTATATATCAGAAAGATTATTTACCCCAACCAAGTAAGCTTTATACCAGAGATGCAAGGATGATTCAACATATGCAAATTGAAAAATGTAAGATACCATATAAATGGTCTGAAGGACAAAAAACACATGTTCATCTCAACAGGTGCAGAAAAGGCATTTGAGAAAATCCAACATCCCTTCATGGTAAAAGTATTACAGAAACTGGGAACAGAGGGACCATATCTCAACATAATAAAAGTTATTTATGACAAACATACAACCAACATACTACTAAATGGGGAAAAACTTGAAGCTTTTCTACTAAATTCAGGAACAAGACAAGGGTGTCCACTTTCCCCACTTTTATTTAATATAGTACTGGCTGTCTTAGCTATAGCAATAAGGCAAGAGACGCTCATAAAAGGGATACAAATTGGAAGGGAAGAGGTCAAATTAGCATTATTTGCAGATGATATTATTCTATACATATAAGACCCAAAGACTCTACCAGCAAACTGTTAGAGCTGATAAACACTTTTAGCAATGTAACAGGATACAAAATAAACACACAGAATTCAATAGCTTTTCTAAATATTAATGACAAACATGCAGAGGATGAAATCAGGGAATATCTCCCATTTACAATTGCCTCAATAAATAAATAAATAAATAAATAAATAAATAAATAAATAAAAGTACCTTGAAATAAACTTAACCAAGGAAGTGAAGGATCTCTTCTACAATGAGAACTTTAAAACACTCAAGCAAGAAATTGCAGAAAACACAAGAAAATGGAGATATCCCATGTTCTTGGATTGGATGAATCAATATTGTGAAAATGTCAATCTTACCAAAAGCAGTATACACATTTAATGCAATCCCCATTAAAATTCCAATGGCATTCTTCACATAAATCAAAAAAAAAAAATCCTAAAATTCATCTGAAAACACAAAATACTCTTAACTAGCCACAACAATTTTGGACAACAAAAATCAGGCTTGTTGTATCACCATACCCAATTTTAAGTTATATTACAAAGCCATAGTAACAAAACAGCATGATACTGGCTCAAGGACAGACATGTAGATCAATGGAACAGAATAGAGACCCAAATATTAATCCAGGCAGCTACAGTGATCTGATTTTTGACCAAAAAAATGCCTAAAATATTCACTGGAGAAAAGATAGCCTCTTCAACAAATGGTGCTGTGAAAACTGGATATCTGTTTGTCGAAAGATTAAAATAGATCCTTGTCTCTCTCCATGCACAAGAATCAAGTCCAAGTGGATCAAAGACCTTAGTATCAGACCTGAAACTCTGAAACTGCTAGAGAGAAAGGTAGGGGAAACCCTTCAACATATTGGCATAGGCAATGTCTTTCTGAATGTAACCCCAATTGCTCAGGAAATAAAACCACTAGTCAACCACTGGGATTTCATGAAATTACAAATATTTGTACAGCAAAGGACTCCTGTGAATAGAGCAAAGATACAACAGACAGAATGGGAGAAAATATTTGTCAGCTATACATCTGACAGAGGATTAATACCCAGAATATACAGAAAAATCAAAAAAAGGAACAATATGAAATCAAACAACCCAATTAAAAAATGGGTTATGGAGGTTGGAGAGATGGCTTAGCGGTTAAGGCGCCTGCCTGCTAAGCCTAAGAACCCAGTTCCAATCTCCAGGTCCCACGTTTAGTCAGATGCAGTGACGCAAGGGTGCAATGCCGCACTTGCCCACAAGGCAGCTGAGGGACTGCTGGCGTGCCCATTCTCTGTCTCACTCTCCCTCTCTCTCTGTCTGTGTCTCTCTCCAAAAAAAAAAAAAAAAAAAAGGGCTATGGAATTAAATAGAGAGTTCTCAGAAAGAAGAAGAAATACAGATGACATTTAAATATCAAAAATAAGTGTTCTACATCCTTAGCCATCAGGGAAATGCAAATTAAGACTATTTTTGAGATTCCCTCTCACTCCTGTCAGAATGGCTACCTTCAAGAAAACAAATGACAATAAGTGTTGGAGAGGATGTGGAAAAAGAGGAACACTTCTACACTGTTGGTGGGAATGTAATCTGGTCCAGCCATTGTGGAAATCAGTGTGCAGGTTCTTGAGACAGCTAAAAACATATTCACCATATGATCCAGCTGTAGCACTCCTAGGCATATATCCGAATGACTCTTGTCACTACCTTAGAGATACTTGCACTACCATGTTTATTGCTGCTCTATTTACAATAGCTAGGAAATGGAAGCAGCCTAGATGTCCCTCCACAGATGAATGGATAATAAAGATGTGGTACATTTACACAATGGAGTTCTATTCAGCGGCAAAGAAAAATGAAATTATGAAATTTTCTGAGAAATGGAGGGATCTGGAAAGGATCATACTAAGTGAGGTAACCCAGGCTCAGAAAGCCAAACATCACATGTTCTCTCTCATATGTGGATCCTAATTACAAACGTATAGACTTGGGTGTGAGCTGGAACCAAAAATTGATAGCAGAGGCCAGTAAGCTAGAAAAAGTTTATAAGGGATGGAGGAGAAGGAAGGACTTAAGGGGACATATTGTATATATGAAATAGAAGAACAGATTACAGGCAGGGGAAAGGCCTAAGAGGGGCCAGGGGAAGAGAATGTATAAAAGAAGGGCAGGGGGAAGGTCAATCAAAATTCAAGATATTCTGAATAAGACTTATGAAAAACTACTTTTCTGAATGATGACACATCCAGAAGCTATAGACTGTTACTAGAAAATATTCAGTGCCTGCGGTAGGATACCTTCCAGTGAGTTTTTGGCCAGGGAGGTCCCTGTTGCCTCCAAAACACTACAGGCTATTGCCAAAGTCCTTGCTTTCCCTGGAGAAACAGAGGGTAACCTGTTGGGTACCTTGAGTCAAACTGCAGCCATTTGGAGGAAAAGCCTCCACCTTTTGTGTTAGATTTCACTTTCCTGAATTCCTGTGAGAATTACCAAGCTTTCCCAGAGACCTTACCCTGGCCTGTAGATAAGAACAATGTGTAAAGATATGTATCTTAGCAAACAGGATTGATGTAAACCTGCCCTGCCTGTTATCTCAACACAGACATTCTTGTAAACATTCTTGAGGCCCATCACTCTAAAGATCCCCACCCCTCTCTCCTCATCAATCAGAACATCTGGTAGCCATAAAATCCATTTGGCAACCATAAATTCCATTTGCCCACATACCTTCTTCCTGCCTCCCCTATATATACCTCTATGTGAATAATAAACTCAGAGGCCTTGACCAGAGGCTTGGCCTCCTTCTTTGTGTCTGTTTGTCTCTCATCCAGTTTAGCCTCCCCTCGAGCCCTTTGTTGAAACCCCGCCGGCCAGGGCAGTAACCCTATTGCCGAAGACATCACTTGCCTGAGCAGCAAGGTCCTTGAGAAAGCAAGCTGGTGCTAAGCAGAAAACCTTCTCCCTGTAGACCAGCCAACTGAAAGTTGGAAAAAGCTGCATTGCATGCAGCCATATGGGAGACAGAAATCATCAGCGGTGAAAACAGTGGACACTGGAAACCTCAAGTTTGACCAGACAGGCCAATGACTAAACATGTGCAATAGTGGCATGTCTGCTCTTAGGGAAACCACCTGCTCCCTAATTGGACTGAAAAACTAATCAAAAGTCTATGGCAGGGGAGGTCATGAGCCTTAGGGGTATAAAACCTGCTCTTGTCTGGCTAAATGTATATATTATTCCACCTAAAATGCCCTGAAAGCTCTATGCTTAATTTTCATATTCACATATTAATGCTACTCTCACTTCTGGCTAGAGAAGCTTCTCTTTTCAGATGGCAATGACCACTGGGATGACCCAAAAGGCAACATAGCACTGAGAAGAAGGGATGGATGAGTTTCCAGCACTGAAACATCTCTGTCACACCCTCTCAGGCTCAGGGTCCATTGCATAAGAGGGGGCAGAAAGAATGTAAGAGCCAAAGGAAGGGTATGACTCCTTACAATGCAACTGTCCAGACAGAAATTGGCCTCGATATCTATGACCTCTCAGGGTCTAGCAATACCTTCACAAGACCCACGTAATAGGAGAAAAAGATGATGGCGTCAAATTACAAGAGAGACTAATGGAGAGAGGGAGGGAATATGATGGAGAGTGGAGTTTTGAAGGGGAGTGGGTGAAGGGAAATATCATGGTTTATTGTCTGTAAGTATAGAAGTTGTCAATAAAAAATATTAATTTCACATCCTAGAACTATGGATGCCATAAAAGATAGGTTTTTCATACATTACTGGATGAATGGAAATGTCTAATTTTTAGTAAATGTCAAACAAATATACAGAAAGAATGATGTGTAGCCCCATGGGAAGATCATCCAATACAAAGGACTCCTAGGATGACACAGATGATGGACCCAGCAGTTCTCATAAATTTGCTAAAAGGATTAAATGAAAAATATGATGGCATAGAATCAATAAAAATGAAACCCTAACAGAGAAAGTGAAGCAAATAAAACAAACATTTAGAAATAAAAAGGGGAAATCACTAAAAAATAGCTCAGATAGAAAATAACTCCTCAATGTTTACACAAAATAGCATGCAAGCTTGAATATGTACATGAAATAAATATCTGTAAAGAATAGACATCCCTGCAGTGTAGCTGACTGGTAGAGCACTTACCTGGCTCAGGCTGGTGGTGCATATCTATAATCCCAGTACTCAGAAGGCTGAGGTAAGAAGATTTTGAGCTCAGTATCAGCCTAAGCTATTCAACAAGACCCTCTGTCAAATATAATAAAATATCCAGGATGATGGAGCAGATTTGGGAAGAATAATTAGGACTTTTATAAATTAAAAAGATACTGCAGTTCTTCCAAATGGAGGGCTTGGTTTTCATAGCAAAAGAAAAACTAGCAAGGACAACATAAATATGAGAAGTTGTGAGAAACACAGTGAGGCAAAATTGAATACAATTTGAAAGACAGCTATGGTGTGTGAAAGACACTCTCACAAGGTTCAAGTAAATAAAACAGTGGCAGATATCATAGTTTAATGAAGATGGTTGAGTTGTTTTCTTCATGACCAAAGAAAGATATCCAAACTATGTTTTCAAGAACATCATGAGCCCCCAACTAAAGGATAAATACAGTAGAGTAAAAAACAACATGTCAAAGATAAAGAGAAGATCTTATATCCACTAGAGAGAAAAAACTCCTCTTCAAAGAAATAGCATAATGACAGTTGATACCGCATTTCAAAAATAAGAATTATATACAGTGAAATACTAGTCTCAATATGATGAAAAGGAAAAAAAGGAAATTTCTGCTAAAATCTCTATGACTATTTTTATGAGAACAGCTACTCTGAAAGCTGAGGCAGGAGAATTGGAAGATTAAGGCCAGGCAAGGCATTTTAGCAAAAACCTGTCTCAAAAATAAAGTTCTGCAAAATATAAAAGAGGTAGGGCTATTGATCATAAAAACTTGGTAAGTAGTACTCAATCTCCAAAAAAGAGAAAAAAAAAGCAATATAAATAATTTTGAAACCAGCAAAATTGAGTTTCTGAGGCAATTTAGGATTATCAGGACCCCCAATGTTGAAAGAAAGAAAGAAAGAAAGAAAGAAAGAAAGAAAGAAAGAAAGAAAGAAAGAAAGAAAGAAAGAAAGAAAGAGAGAGAGAGGAAGGAAGGAAAGAAGGGAGGGAGGGAGGGAGGGAGGGAGGAAGGAAGGAAGGAAGGAAGGAAGGAAGGAAGGAAGGAAGGAAGGAAGGAAGGAAGGAAGGAAGACCCTTGAGCTGGTAAGAGAGACCAATTTTCCCTTCTTTTCTTTTCTAAGGAAGTCCTTGCAGTCTCCACCTGCTAGAGGCAAGGAAAAGTTAGAAGGGTCTGGTCTTTCCTTCTCTTTCTTTCCTGTAAGAAATAATCACCCCCTTCCAAGAAAAAGTTATTCCTTTTCCCAGGATAAGGAAAGCTATGAACAATCACTCCCTTTCCTGGCCAGCATGTGGCTCATGGACACCTGGCAAAGGAGCTGCACTGACCATCTCAGCCCCATCTAGTAAATTCCTCTTAAAGACCCCAATCACAGACAACAGGCAGGCGTTCCCATTTCTGCCGACACCTTTCTGCCTCACAGCAGGAGCTCTGCCTTCTTTACTTCTCTCAAGCTCTGTAATAAACTCTTTCTAAACTTTATCCTCTATGATCTGTGGATTTCATTGGCCAAAATTCATAAAACATGAACCTGGGGGCCACCATCTCTGAAAGTTTTGTGGGGCTGTGAATGTCTAGAATCCTCATTCTTGAGACACCACCCAACCAAGAGCTGAGAAAAGCCCTGTTGTACTCAAAGATACCCCAAATCCCCACATCATTTCCCAAAGTAGTTCTAACTTAAAAAGGTTTTTAAAAGTCCAGGACGCTTAGGAGCCAGATGAATCACATGTAAGTACGTGCAAGAAGAGAATTGCTGTAGCTATTCAGTGGTTATGGAGGCTGAGGAGCCTCAGGAGAGGCCCTGACAGCCAGAGGCCCATACGCCAGAGGTGTAACTCAGTTCCTGAAGGCCCAAGAACCAAGCCCATGGTGTAACTTGGGTGTGAGGCCCAAGATTGAAAGCAAAATGGGGGAATATTATGATAGAAGGCCTGAGGTCTAAGGCTGAGAGCCAACAGAATCACTGCCCAAGAGCCAGAGGAGGCCCATAGCCCAACTCAAAGAAAGAGTTTGTCCTTCCCATACCCTCTGGTCCTATTCTAGCTCTAAAGGCAAATGTGGTTTTCTTTCCTCAATCCACGCATTCACCTACTAATACTTCCAAGAAACACAGTGGGAAACACAGCCAGAATTAACGTTGTCCAGCCGTTGGGCATCCTGAACCTTCCTCAAGTTGATGCGTGAACTAACCATCAAGATATCTGAGTGAATTTAAATATGCATTAACAAGCAATCATGTCTATTGATAAAAATGTATAAAATTTTTAGAGCTTCAGTCAAGGAATGACATTTTTGGGGGAATAATTCAGAAAGGGTTTCACTCTATAGCTCAGAGTGGCCTGGAATTGACTATATAGCCCAGGCTGTCCTCTGTCTAAGAGTGATCCACTTGCTTCAACCTCTTAAGCACTAGAATTATACCTATGAGCCACCATTCCCATCCAAAGATGACATTTTAATGGAGCCAATATATATTTCCATTGAATAAAATAATAAAAAATGGTGGGATTCATGTGATTTTTTAAAATTAATTTTATTTTTCTAGGAATTTCTAAATATCTAAAACTGTGCCCATGGTGTGCACTCCTGCTACCATTCCTATAGAACAAATGCCTAATGTTATTGTTTTATGTTTCTTTTGATTTGCTATAAGAATGCATTAGATCAAAAATATATATATAATGCCTACAGTGCATTGCATGGCTATGATTACAGAGGCTTCTCTGTTTCTAATATCCACCTTTAGTCCCACACAACAAAGAGGAGAAATGTTCACTAAGTCTAGTAAACTTGAACTGCTAAGGACTCTGTAGGAGAAAATCCTATGGGGTGGGAAACAAGACAGACTGTACGTTACCATCTGCCCCCCCCCCCATCAACCAGAGAGGCTGATGGCACTCACTTTCCTGTGCTTCCATTTCCATCTTTTAGAGTCCATAGAACTCCCACCATTAAGAATCACTGTGTAAATCAAATGAAATCAATATTTAAATTGCCTGACACACAGTTACATACCCAATAAAAGCAGCTATTATTGTTTTATGGAAGAGCATGTATCTGTTATATACACAAAGACTTTTATAGTAAAACATCCTCAAATGCCTACCTCATGGTTCTGTGGTGCTAAAATTAAATTGTTTAAATCTCATTTATTAGAAGCACATTAGGCAATTCTGAAAACCTAATCATTTGTAAGCATGTTAGTGCATAACTCGTAACAACTCCTAATGATGTTTAGATATATGTTAAATTCTTACTATGAAATCTCTAATTTCCCCATAAAATAAAACAAAAAAATAAACATGGTATCTAAAGAAAGTTTATGACTTGTGGTTTAGCTCAGATGCCCAGTGTATGCCTAGCATATAAAAAGGCCCAGGGATGGGGGGTGGGGGCTGGGGAGATGAGAGCACTTGCTGAGCAAGCACAGGGTCTGAAGGAACCCAACACCATGGAGAGTTCCATTCTCCAGCATCCGTGTAAACAAATCAATAAAAGGATGAAGAAAAAAAGAAAAAGAAAAGATAGTTTGTATCCTGCCCATCCTGCCCTTCCTTGCTTCTTTCCTCGCCAATACCTGCTTCATACTTAGGCATATTCTCAAATCCAGAAGAATTGTAATTATTTCCCTAAGCTCTACCTGACATGGAATGGCATGGAGCGTAAACCATTATCCTCAGCTATGAACTCTCAGAACTAGCTGCTACTCAAGGAATGTCTATTGTTCTTCCATTCTAGTGACACTTTTGTAAAGGATGTGCACTGGCACAGGAGCCCTCTTGTCACCTTACTCAGAATGACTTAAGAGAAGCTCTGAACATGCTGAAGGAAGGTGTATAACAACCACACAATTATCTTCCCCATCTAGAGGCTAGGATAGCTACTGTTCACAGTAGCTCTGAGGCAGTACTCTGCTCCCTTCACTCCCTGAGGAAAATGACTCAGCACTGGATGACTTCTCTGGAATGGATGCTACCAGAAAATCCACTCTTATTTTTACTTATTTTTATTTTAAAAAATATTTTATTTACTTAACTGAAGAGAGAGAGAGAGAGAGGAAGAGAGGCTTGACACACTAAGGTCTCTTGCCACTGCAAACAAACTCTAGATGCATGCACCTTTTTGTGCATCTGGCTTTATATGGGTACTGGCGAATTAATCCTAGACCATTAGACTTTACAAGAAAGGGCCTTTTAACCTCTGAGCCATCTCCTTAGCCCATTACCAATTTATAATCTACCAATTAACCAGCTTCTAGAATCCTGGCAAATGAATAACACGCTCTTCCAATCCAATGAGAGCTAGCTCTTTCATGCCACTGAGATGACTGATTTAGAATGAGATGTGTTTTCACTACAAAATGTAATAGATTTATCAGATTCAATGAGAAATACCTCATTGTCTTTTATTTTTGAGAAGAAATTTCATGCAGTCTAGGCTGGCCTCAAACTGGCTATGTAGGCAAAGATGACCTTGAACATCAGATCCTCCTGCCTCCACCTTCTGAGCACACTAGGGTTACAGGTGTGTACCTAAATGGAAGTAATAAATATACATCTTTATTCCTTTCTTAGGAAAAGATGCATAAAAAAGCGCCAGGTTACAGAAGGAATGGCCTTGGGTCAAAGGCATAACTGGAAGATGACAGAGGAACTCATTAGCATGCTGCCATGGCTCACCAGCCTTGTTAGGAAGTTACACAAGAGTAGAATAGCTTCACTCAAGAGTACAATTTTCATACTCAATAGTCCTTTCTTGCTACTAAGTCTATGAGATCTGTCAGGTCTCTGCCCACTTCTGTGCTCTTATGATTTCAGACGTCGTTACTAGCAGCTTTGCATCTCTGTGCTGTGATACCATACGGTCACTCCCACCCTCGCAGCACACTGGGTTCAACACCAGAGGGAGCCGCAAACAAGGTGCATTGCAATTGGGAGGAGGCAGCATGGTGGGGTGGAGGGAGACCAGGAAACCCTGTAACAATACCAACTTCCTTCTAACTCCTGTACAAGCCGGAACACTCCATTTGGGCATGAGCCTTCCATTTCTTCATTTACAAAATAGCAATAATAGCCTGATGAAATGATTGTGAGCATGTTTAGCCATTATATAAAATAAACGGGCTCTGAGTACATTATGGATCGTGTTACTACACAGGGATCTTTTCCTGACGCTTCATATGTGCACATTGAGGGTTATGTTGTGAGATGCTTATTAACAGTAAAATCATTATCATGAATCAAGTAAATATCTCTGTCCTCTCACAATTACTTTGTGATAAAAGAATAGCTACTTGTTTCAAGAAAGTCACTAATACAAAACAATAGTATCAACTTCAGTTATTTTTAAAAGCTTCAGAGTTAGTTTTAAAAGGAGGTGCCACCACAGAAAAGTCAGTTGGGGGAACTTTCTGAGGGAAATCTACCTTTCAAAATACATCCAGATAAATAATTTATTGAGCAAGGCTGCCTAACATTCAGAATTCTTTGCAAAGTATTAAGGAAGCTTTTTTTAAAAAAAATAATCAACTATTTTCCTTCTTCTCCACAGTAGACAGCTTAGCTTGCAAATAAACACACTAAAACAACAGAAATAAGTCTACGAAATGAATTCAATAACACAGTGGAGTGAAATGAGCTCCCCTGTACCTGCTGTGAGTGAGAGTGGATCTGTTTCTGTGAAGTTTTAAGACAGTAGGTGTTAGTAAGGAGTTGTTTGTTTACATCCTTTGTTTGGTTAGATTTTTGAGTTTTGGAGGCAGAATCTCATTCTAGTCCAGGCTGACCTGGAACTCATTCTGTAGCTCAGGCTGGCCTTGAACTCAAGGCAAAACTCCTACCTCAGCCTCCCAAGTATGAGATTATAGATGGGAGCCACCAAGCCTGGCTCCAGGGCTTACACTATTCTTTGGTTGAACTGAGTTGGAGAAGGCAAATAGAGACTGGTCCTGGACAGGGCCAACGGCGGATGACAGGAAGCCAAGGAAATCAATAGCATGGAGTTTCCAGCCACTTAGCAAAAGGATCTGTCTTAGCTTACCAATGAGTGTGGTTTAGATCAGTTGTCCCATGAGAAGGTCAGGAGCCAAAGCTTCTGAGTTTAATAATATTAGATAACTGGAAGAAAATAATTGCTGGAATCAAATAGTACATAGCTGGGTAAACCTGTGAAAAATTTGTGTTTTTGTTGTCTTAAAATAGAAACCTCATTTTCAGATTTTGATTATAATTTTTTTAAATATTTTTATTTGTTTATTTGCAAGGAGAGAGAAAGAATGGGTGTGTCACGGCCTTGAGCCACTACAAACTCCTGATGCATGTGCCACTTTGTGCATTTGGCTTTCCATGGTTACTGGGGAATTAAACCCAGGTCATTACACTTTGCAGACAAGCACCTTAACTGCTGATCCATCTCTCCAGCCCTATGATTTTAAGTTCTAAAACCCAACTGGTCTTCCATATATGTACTTGTTTAATACATTAACTCTTATAATATGTTTAAAGAGAAATTATAGGAAAGACAGTTATATAGCTGTTTCTGCCAAATTGCTATATTCCTTCCTGGAGAGAGGAATGATGCCCACTGAGGATGCTACCTAAACTTACAGGTTCAGGAAACTAATGAAACTTTAGCTCAGAAAATTGAAGGATCCACAAGGTCCCCTTCTCCAGGTTGTAAAGCAGTAACAATTACTGGGGATAGGAAACTGCTTGTCAATCAGGTAGGGAACTCTAGGGGCCCAGCTTTCACAATTCATCTCCCGTGCTCCTATCAGTAACCCCTCAGCCATGCTCTGCACATAACCCCAACACACTGAGTGGGGCCCAGACTTGCTTGGAATTGCTTCTTTGATCTGGCATCAGTACCCTATCTGGAGTGAACAGTCGTTTGTTCAGATTTTGCCAGGAAAAGTCAAACAGGTAGGGCTCAAATACTCTTTCTTTTCTTTGTTTGTTTGTTTGTTTGTTTCTTTCTTTCTTTCATCATAAATCCAATCTTTAATAGCCCGAAAGGCTCATGGGTTGTACAAAGTGGGCAATCTATGCATTCTGCTCTGCTCCCTTTCTCTAAGAGACTCAGGATCATTTGAGAATCAGCCAGTGCAGAAATATTTCCTCTCCAGATTGCATAGTGTCCTACATGTGTGTTAAAATAGGCAATAAGAAGCTGCCCAAGTCTGACCTTCAGAACCCGGGGACAGTAGCTTCATGCTCTGGGGGCCAGCAGGGGAAGTCCCACGGGAGTAGTGGTTCCAACGTGTCACTCCAGAGTGATAAACTCAGGACATGGCAAGGGGCCTGGAGAAGAGAGCCTGAGGAGGAGGCAGCCGACCAGAGCTGAGCATGCAAGCCGCATTTCCACAGGAGGATAACCAGGATGTTGGGCACTGGGAAGGGTGGTGAGGATGGAGAGCCAGTCGAGATTACTCATCAGAAGAATGTGCTTCTCTACACAAAGGGGCTCACCTAATGCAAGCGAGATACAGTTTTCTAGACATGTATTTCCCAGGATTTTAGTGGTGTTTGTTTATTGAAATGATAATCAAAGATTAGAACAAGGAATTTATTAGGTTGATGAGAAAATGAACTCATCCATTTATTCATTTACTCACTCATTGCAATGTGTATGTATGCTCTATGCCAGCCTAGCAGTGTAAAAGACTGGCCAGCACTTTCAGGCTTGGGGTTCTGGTCTTTCTGTTCTCTTGCTTTAGACTCCATCAAAGTGGTTCTTTCCTCCCCCCATGAGGGTAGCTGTCCAGCAGTGTCCTTTGCCTAGACACCAAAAGTGATTCTCCCTCATTCTTTTAGGAGATTGCTGTTGCAAAATGTCAAAGTCTCATGTATTCAGAAATTTGACCAGGAGTTTTTGGCTGTTTGAGATGATGGTTTTGGTGAGCATGTCTGTATGTCAATCTCTCATTCACCATTAGCCAGCCACGAGAAATTCTTGACATACGTAAAAATGACAGAAAGACTGTTTCGCCTGTGTGCCAATACCACTATAAAGAGGAAATAAAGTGATATATGTTGAAGCAGTTGAAAAGTATGCAGCATAAAGATATATTTGCGCATGCTTTCAGTATCTTTAAATTTGAGAAAGATGTAATTCTAAGTATAGAAAAGAATTGACAAATTTTTCACCAGTGTTTTCTGAAAAAGCACATGTGTAGTGCTTTGAAATAGGTGTCACCATAAACTCGGGTGTTCTGAAGGCTGGGTCCTTGGCTGGTAGCAATGTGGGAATGAGAGCCTCCCAGGAAAGGTGTATTGTTGGGGGTGGGTTTATGGGCATTATAGCCAGGTTCCCCTTGCCAGTGTTGGGCATACTTTCCTGCTAGTGTTGTCCACCTGGTGTTGTACAGCTTCTTTCAGGCCATAATTTCCCCTGCCTTCATGGGATCTTCCCCCACAAGACTATAAGCCAATATAAGCTCCCTCCTATCAGCTGCTTTTAGTCAAGTGCTTTTTACCAGCAATGAGAAGGAAACTGCAATAACATGTGACATATGTCATAAGTAACATGCATCAATTCTGAAGAATTGTAAATATAGACAGGTCATCTGAAATCTACTTGATCTGCTGATGAAAGCTTACTGACACATAAACAATACTGTGTGCCTATCAGTTTCCTGGGACACATCCTCAGCTGTGTATCACATAAGGCAAGGATGTTTCCTCCACCTGGTTAAAATATAATGGTAGTATAACCTGGTAAAGAAACATAGTAATTACATACTTTGGTTTTCAACAAAAATTAACAGTGCCACACCCTGGTAAAGAAATGGCAGTATGCCCTAGTAAAGAAATCCTGGCTGCTGTGAGACAATCAACTAGGGGGAATTTTCCCCTTAGAAGTTCTCTTTAAGAGATTTTACTTCAAGATGTTCATCCTGTCATGAGGAGAGAGGACCTCTATCAGAATACTTTGGTGAAAGAGAACTTTTTGCCTCCCAAGCCAGACGTGTTGGAATTTAATATTGGTTAGTGTGGTAGTTTGAATATATGTCCCCCAATATATTCAGTATTTTACTAGTTATAGTTTGCATCTGCAATCACCTTGCTAGAGGCAAGGTCACTGGGGGCGAGTCTTAAGGTGTGGTGATGGTTTGAGAGTCCATTGTAAAGATATGCAAATGTGCCTAGCAGGAGTTCCTGAAGTGTGCTGTGTGACCTTTTGGCTGTAGTTTTGCTCTGTGTGCTGTGGTGGCTGGTTGGCTTTTGCTCTCTCTGCTTGGCCCTGTGGAGAGCAGGCCGCTTCTCTTGTCATTATGGAACTTCCCCTGGATCTGTAAGCTTCAATAAATAATATCCCTTCCTCCATAACTGTGCCTGGTCTGGAAGTTCATCTCAGCGAACCTGAAGCTGTCTGCTACAGTAAAGTGGTACCAAGGAGTGTGGGGTGAGATGAACCTGACCGTGTGGATATTCATCTTTTGGAACCTTTGTTTTGGAGGAATGGGCATGGACTTGGTGCTTGCAACTGAAGATGCCTTCTGGAGTGGTAAGCCAAGTTTTATGGACTATTCTGATGAGAGTTTGAGAATGCTAAGTGCAGACAATATTGAACTTCGAGGCTTGGCTTATGAGCTTTCTAAGGGGAAGGAAAGACGGCAGAGGACTTTGTTGGAACTGGGCTACTGGCATAAGGGATGGCTACGTTCCGCTATCCAGGCCCAGAAAGTTTGATCAAAGTTAAATTTGTAATGGACTGATGTGCTTGGCTAAAGATATCGGACTGAGATTTTAAGATTTTAAGTTGGAAAACCTCAAGCAAGTTAAAATTAGAGGCACTGAGACTGATTTTAGGTTAATGGAGCTGCTATAGTCAAACACATTAGCAATCTTAAAGGAAGGTGGAAGGAAGGTGGTTGGACTGATTTACATTAAAACAATGGAGAGGATGCCTGAGGAAAGACTGTTAAAAATGCAAATTCTTGGAAAGAGCTGACTGGAGAAGGAACCTGCTGTTCAAGGCTGTGGTTTATTTCATCCCTGGATTAAGAATATGACTATGTCCTGCACACCTGGTATTAGTTTTAGAAGCATGAAAAATGCATGGAGTGGTCATGAATTGCACACGGTTCCAGGAGCTACTGCTGAGATATGGCCTGAGGTAGGGCATGAAGACCCTCAGGAATAGGCTAGAAGAGTCTTTTGGAAGATGGACCGTGGTTTGAATGAAGACCTGAAGATGTTTTGGATATACCAGGACTGTGCAAAAGGGCTACCATGGAGTGCAGTGTTGGCATGGGATGAAAGTTTTCCCTGGAGACTCTGCCCAGCTGGAGGGGCGGATTTGGAAAACCTGGAGACTGTTAATCTCTGGTTATATTGAACTTGAACTGCAGAAGTTTGATGACTGCTGATGGTGGTTGAGTTTGCATTATTCTAGTCTCTCCTTGCTATGCCTTATACCAGTTAAAATGTTTACTCTGTGCCTTTACATGTTGAAAGTATTTAACTTGTTTGATTTTACAGGACTATCTTAAGTTGGTCAAGACCGTGAGAACCTTTGAAATTGGACTGAGT
Organism: Orientallactaga sibirica; assembly: GCA_036365145.1. Taxonomy (NCBI): domain Eukaryota; kingdom Metazoa; phylum Chordata; class Mammalia; order Rodentia; family Dipodidae; genus Orientallactaga; species Orientallactaga sibirica. The sequence continues at coordinate 1,225,420 of JAEOAD010000154.1, forward strand.
ACAATTTACAATATGTGATGGTTATAAATCTGTTGGGGGCCAGGAGCTAAATATATTGGGGGCCAGGGGCGGAATGTGATAGTTTGAATATATGTCCCCCAATATATTCAGTATTTTACTAGTTATAGTTTGCATCTGCAATCACCTTGCTAGAGGCAAGGTCACTGGGGGCGAGTCTTAAGGTGTGGTGATGGTTTGAGAGTCCATTGTGAAGATATGCAAATGTGCCTAGCAGGAGTTCCTGAAGTGTGCTGTGTGACCTTTTGGCTGTAGTTTTGCTCTGTGTGCTATGGTGGCTGGTTGGCTTTTGCTCTCTCTGCTTGGCCCTGTGGAGAGCAGGCCGCTTCTCTTGTCATTATGGAACTTCCCCTGGATCTGTAAGCTTCAATAAATAATATCCCTTCCTCCATAACCGTGCCTGGTCTGGAAGTTCATCTCAGCGAACCTGAAGCTATCTGCTACAGTTAGGTAGGTGGTGCAGAGGGAAGGGTACAAACTTTAGAACTAGGCAGATCTGGCTGAAAACTAACTCTGTCCTCTGTTCACTCCTGACATATTGGATGAATGCATTTTCTTTCATGTGTTCATGCCTCTGGCCACATTATCACCAAGCATTATGCCAGAAATACTCATGAACCTGTCATGCAATTTGCCCATAAGCACAGGATGGGATGGTGTCTAATCTCTCTGGAGTAGAAATGCTTGATTGGATTCTTAAATACTGTATGACTCCATTCAGAACTCAGTGGGTGCTTATATTAGGCAGTTTTTGAAAAAAACATATGCTTTAAAGTATTGTGTCAGAGCTGGAGGTAACTTTGCCCCCATGAGACAGTTGGCGATTCTGGGTATACATTTGCCTGTTGTATCTTGAAAAGCATACTACTGGTGCTGCTCACATCCCATAATCTCAGGATAGTCCTTACAACAAATATTTCTGAGCCCAAAATGTCAACAGTGAACAGGTTGAGATAGTTTATCCTAAAGGAGCAAAGTAATGCCGTTAAAATTGGCCTGTAACAAAGGAACAACAACTATCTATGTCCATTCCAGTGGCTCTTTGTGGACTATTCTATCCCAGAAACCTGTCTTATGAGCAGCCAGTCTGCCCCCAGTGGAGTCTGAAATATCACCTATTCATCAGCCACTATCCATCTCACAATAGGGAGGAAATTTAAGACCAGTTCTATCAAAGGAAATATAAATCTGCCCTTTCACTTTCTTCCTAAAGAAACAGAATTTAATGATCTCAGCTGGGGCTTAATGAGCCAATGTCCACATCACAGAGCTGCTCTGTTTTTGACATGTTGGAGAGAGTGTGAGGGGAAAATGGGGGAAATCTCGTGGAAGGTTAATTGAGCACTGTAGCTGAGCAACCAATGGAAGGCTTGTCCTCCAGCTAAAGGTTGTTACGCTTCAGTGGAGAGGCAGACTGACTCTGCCATGAGGATGCCACTTTGCTGTATGAAATAAAAAACAAAAAACGACCTGAAACATTAGAAAAGCTTCAAGTATTGTGGAGGAGATGGTGATAGCTGCTGTCAAAGCAGCCATCATGAGGCAGCTGCTGATCTGAGGCGGATGGAAGCTACATCAGACATCAGAAGTGCCAGGTTCTAATGCTCGGCTTTGAGAATGAGGAAGTAGGACCCTGGCTTACAGGATTGTCATCAGAGAGATGGCATGGCCAATCCTAGAGACAAGGGCCTCATACTTTTGAGATATGGTTGGGGGCTCCCAATAGAGGGATTGTCCCCTGTATGGCTGTTCCAGATAACAACAGAAAAAGATATCATGAGGATGTAAGAGAATGCCACCCAGCAGAGATGATGGAGAAGTGGGCATCGGAAACACCTTAGGCAATAAATGCAGCTCCGGGACTCTAGGGAATGACCAAGGCCAGGACAAGCTGACTGGCAGAATATAGACATCTCTTCCTGCCCTCTCAGTCAAACCTGGAGTGGAGATTTCTCCAAGGTACTTGGTTTCTGGTTCACATTTCACACTCTCTTGACTGAACTTAATTATAAAATTATCCACAGAACTCAGAATTACTTTGAGTTTAACTAAACCCACACATAAAGATTATTTGTGAAAGTTAGCTGGAATCATGTCCTAAATCTAGCATGACATATATTTTTCTGTGGAATATTTGTGAACATATGGTTGAAACTGGCTGAGGTTATCAACAGATGCAGAGTGGGCACAGTCAACAGCCCAGCAGTAGTAGAAGGGCCTTCTTGTCATTGTTTGCCTATCTTTTTGTTGTTGATGTTTTCAAGGTTTCACTCTATCTAGCCTATCTTAAGGGATGTTATGGCTCTTGTGGGCCCAATGTAATAATGCTGGGATGAGGGACTGAATGAGTGGTTTTACACAGAGCATCTTTCCTTCTGAAAGATTAATGATTGTCATAAAGAGTAGATCTTCCAAAGCCTGAAGGTTGGAACTCTTGCTCTCTCTGTTGTCCTTACTAACTCTGCCCTCCAACCTAGGGTGACACAACAGAAGGCCCTCACCAAATGCTCCAAGACGGTGAAAGATGACCTAGGCAAGGTATCTTATTACAGCTTGTAGGACATACTAAGACACACCAGGAACACTGTTTGCAAAACAACATCTCTGTCCATGAAATCACCCAAAGTCCTGGTCCAAATGTTAGCATCCCCACAGATGTTGATACACCTCTAGAAAGTAAAACTTATCAAAAATTACTTCTAAAAATTAAGAGATTATTGGATAATATAGCCATAGATCTAGAATTAGCAGATCTATAATCCATACCCAATGTATACCTGACTGATCTTGGAAAATAACTTCACCTGCCTGAGCTGCTATGTCTATGGCTGAATACAACCCTTACTCCCCAGTTCTTAAAGGCTTTCAAGAGTCAAAGGAGATAGCGATGACATGCTGAAAATGGCAGAGTTTCACAAACAAATGGCAACATTACTAGAACTAATGTCTAACAAGTTAAATTCACACACCCTGTACAGAGTGTGTACAAGTTATACAATCATCTTTAAGTGCAAACAAAAATTTAAAATGTCAAGTCTCTGAATAGCCAGTGTTAGGGTTGAAGAAATGAGTAAACTGAAGCAGAATTATTTAGGAGCATCTCAAAGAAAAACTGTGGAATGATAGAGACTGTAGAATAGGAAAATACCCTAGGTGTATATTTCAAAAATAGGAGGTAAATACTAACCCTGTTGCATCCCTTGTGAAACACATGCCATGACCAGGGGGCAGGAGCTCAGATGACTGCTCTTTCTTTGTGTTTACATGGAGTATGTTTCTTACAGCTGGATTTGGATGGCATATGAAAAGAAGCTTGAGATTATGAGTGCTGGGGGGCAACCATGAGAAGAGCAGGAACTGGAGGCCAGATTGGAAGATCATGTGTAAGGGGTAAGAAAGAGCTTTGAGTGAGGACCCTTAACTATAAACCGTGGAAAGCTATGACAAGCGTGATGAGAGTCCAAGATCCGTTTCATACTTACATGCTCTAGACTAACTAATATGCAGTGTACTCTTGCTCATAGAAGCTGGAGTGGGCAGTGATGAAAAACATTAATAATGGGAGAAGGTAGAGTAGTAGACTCCTTGCTATTAGAGGATGGGAGCTCATATCAAAGGATTCTGTTTCTGGGATTGATTCTACAGTCCTAGAGAGAAACTTAGTTTTAGGCCCAGGACAGGCACAAAAGCTCAGTACTGGCCACAAGACATGTGGAACCTCTATGACACGGAGATATAATAAGATGCTTATCACACAATCATTTTTAGGTAAGGAAACATAGTCTTAAAAAAAATCTCAAGAAACCTAGGTGTGGAAAAGATAAATCTACTCACAGTTCTTCCCAGGAACTTGCTCTTGGCAAATGCTTGATTAGTACTAGTGTGTTTGGAAGTCGGTGAACAGAATGTTGCTGCCCATTCTGCCAGATATCAACCCACCCATGTGCCCTCCTGCTTTTCCTAACAAGAAATTGAGCTTGGTGTCTTCTCTTCTATCAGCCTAGACAGTTTTTAATAAAACTCACTTGAAAATTTGGACATCCCTATTCAATACATACATATTTCAAGTCAATACATAAGTATTTCAGAAAACGAGTCCCTTTTGAAACCTACCAAATATATAAGAAAAAACACCAATACCAAATTTTTAAAAATACACATTAAGCAGTCATTTCTCTCAAGTGTGAAAGGATAGTTTATTTTAATCTTCCAAATGCTTCTCCAGCAATTCCCTTTATCCTTCATGCTATCTGTAACACTCTATTTTACCAGCCAGCTTGTCAAATACCAGCTGACTCATTTCACACAGTCATTTAAACCCATGCAGACCTACTCCTCAGGTTCATTTGAAGATAGGCCTCGGCAACATTCTTACTCTCCAACCCCAAACCTCTACCACCTGGTGCCCCAGGTTCAACCACACTGTTCAAACATGAGGAGTTGGGATAGGGATGTAGTGGGAGAAGAGTGGTGGATCTTCTTACCTGCTGAAGACATCCAATCTTGAACTTAGATATCACAGCACAGCAAACAGATAACTCTGAGCACTTCCCTAGCTGGAAATGCTGGAACCTCTCACAGAAAGAAAGAAATGAGAGAGAAACACAGACACAGACACACACACACACACACACACACACACACACACACACACACACACAATCTCAAACATGCCTCATGGTCCTGAACCCAAAAAATAGAGCCACATGGTTGCATTTTTCACTCAGCCTCTCTTTTAGAATGGGTATCACATTGCTCCTTTATTTTGTACTCTACTGTGCAGAGGAAAAGGAACCAGTTGCTTCCCAAGAGCCTTGGATGAGCAGAGAAAGCTCTGTGGAACTAACAAATGTTGCCTTTAATCACATTAGGTGGGAGGGATGGCCTAGCTCCTCACAGGAAAACAGAATTTTCTTTCCATTTTTGGATATATGCAAATATATAACAACCTGCAGAAATAGCCCTTCATGTTTCTAAATGCAACATATTTCACACCCATTTAATGAACCCCACTGGGCATTCACAATCTTTGTAAAGCTAAATTTGGACTAGAAGGAGGACCTCTGCAAGTATCAATCAATAAATTGTGTTGAGTTGATGACCAAGCTGAGTAACCTGCCAGCCCCTGAGTGGCACTCCCTCCCTTGCCATGTGATGTTTCCTAAAACTCCATCTTCTAGCCTTGAGTGGTCATGTGCAAGCATTCTTCTTAGACTATTTCAAGCCTCCATTGTTTCAGAAAGACCCATTGTTACCATTTGTACATGTATCTCCTTTACTGTGTGTGCGTGTCATATCATTTATTGAATACCAGTTGCCTGCTTCCCATCTTTCCTTACCAAACTGTATATACACCACACCACTTGCCCATAGGTATAGACACAAAACTGAGTTGCTGTGGGACAGATGCATGTTCACGCTACTATCTTTAGGATGCACTGTAGTGACTTGCCAGTAATAAGTGCTTTCCAAACTGGGCATAAATGTGTGTTATGCCTCTATGTCAGTGAGCAGATGTTCTCTAAATAAGAAAAAAATGATAAAATTGGGAGATTAAGGGTACCAGTTTGGAGAGGAGATGGTAAATTTGGGCAAATATTCCATCACCTCTTGTGGATAAAAATCGTGTAAATGATAGCTTTAAGAAAGAGGAAGAAAGAAGTGGAGAGATGGAGAGTCTCTTATTTCCATTCTGAAACAGCGCCACAGCATGCCGATGAAGATGTGCGCTAACGCACAGTGACTGCTTCGGAGACTGGATGGAACATAAACCCCTCAGGTCACCGTGTAGGTTTCCATCGTGGTGAATGAATGAATGAATGAATGAATGAATGAATGAATGGCCACCTTAGCACATTTCCACTCTGGGAGGGTACTCTCTACAAAGAGAAAGCTCTGAAGAACTTTGTCAGAAGTGCTTTCACTTTCCTGAAATTTTTAAAGGCCAGAGAGTGTACTGCTCTCTCCCATAACAACCACTCCAGGGACTTGCAAGGGAAAGTTCCCAACCCTTTCTCATTCAGAGGGCATTTCCTCTTCAATTTTCCCAGCTGAGCCCTGTATGTCAAGCAAGGACTGCTTGGTGGGCAGAAAGGATGATTGTGGAATAAGAAGGGACTGCAACGGCCCTACTATGGGACTATCTGTAGCTCTGCCCTCCCTCCACTGCACATACCAGTTCTTCCTCAGTTAGCTGCAAGATGACTCAGATACTCAGCAAAGCAGTCACATACCTCAGGGCATGTTTTCCCTGCACGAAGGTTTATTAATCAGAACTGCTGTCCCCGCTGAAGGTAAGAGCCATCTAACTGCCACCCTAATCTATACACTGACAGCTAATGCCCACACTTTCCTTTGATACAGATAAGGTTTCTTTCATTCATGATGAGATTTTCAGGGACAAATTACTTTCAGGTGAGTGATACGAACTTACCCATTTAAATTCATAATAAAATATGGGAACAGAATGGGTGCAGTTTAGGAGGGTAGTAGCTGGCTGGAAGAATCTCTATTTAATGAGAAAAAAAAGACACAAGGAGGATTAAGAATGAAGTCCAGATTCAGCAGGCACCGAAGGATTGTTTTCCCCTGGTTTTCTCAGGCTGTGAGCAACATCTTTAACAAAACCAGCGGGGAGCTGAGCAGCCTACGAATTCACCTGTAAAACCAGCTGCTGGTGTGGCCTGTTGCTAAGAGTTAGCCTGGGCTTATGTTCACAATTTCTCTCTCAAACTGGAAGTACATCCGAAATTCATTTTTATTTCTCAAGTCTTATGGGCTGAATGCCTTTTTCAAATGTTATGGATTATATTGCATGCCTATATTCCTAACCCTGGTGGCCCAGGGTTCTTTGACAATAGGGTCTTTGCCAATATAACTGACCTAATTTAAAATAACATTAGTTCAGAGAGGATAGAAATCCGAGATTTATTGCCCTTTTAAAGAAAAGTCCACACAGGGGTCTTCATTTGGGCAAATAAAGACAAAGGCACCCAAGGACGAAGAGAATAGAAGGGGCAGGGACTGGAGTTACACTACGAGTCTCCACAAGCGGCAAGGAAGGTTTCACGGAATTGAGGGATCATTGCTTTGAGGCAGACTGAAGTCCAGACTTCAAGAAACAGGAAAAGATACTAAGGTTTCTGCAATTTAAGGCACTTATCTTGGGGGGAGGGTTGGGGTTAGCTGTGCAGGTTCAAAGGGAAAGCAATGCTGAAATGTTCTTTCCCTCTTGTAAGCAAGTTTCTAACCAACTGTGTTTCTGCTAGTGGCCTTCAATATTTCAAGAGCTAGGCTGCTCTAGTAGACCCTTAGGGAACATCAGATACTTCAGGCAAGGAGCAGAAAGAAGTGAATACTTAAAGCAAAGTGGTCAGCATGGCATGAAGGTGGGCCTTGATGCTTCCTACATCTGAAGACCCCAGGCCTCTGCAGGGAGAAGTGGCATCTGCATATGGGATGGGCTAGACCCCTCGCACACCAGCCTCAGTCTCTAGCAGCAGTGGTCCAAGCCTGAGGGTTCTGATAAAACTGGCAGTGTTGGTTCAAAACACAGCATACACAGAGGTTCTGGAAGTTTCATGACAAATAGAAAGACTCTCTTGTAAGAAAATTAAAATGCAAATTGCAACGTCTACGTAATACCCTTTCAAGATTCCTAGAGCTATAAATACGTTGTTTGTTCCTGGATGTGGTCTAATTGTATTAATATGCAGGACCATTCACCATGCTTGTAAAATCACCCCCACACTTTACAGCATTACAAATGTCAGGCTGTTAGGCTCTAACTTTTCTGTTGAGGACCTCATTACCTATAAAGCTTTCATACCTGTCACATAAAAGATGCAGGTGAGATGCAGATTTGGTAATTTACCCATATGTCTATATTCAACTGGCTGGTCCTGCCTATTTAAAAAAAATTTTTCCTGGGTACTTTTTAGAAAGTCCTACTGCTTCTCTATATGTTCAGTTTGAAAGATGAAAACTGTAAGTTAAAAGGTTCATTTCCTCTGCTGATTCATCCCAACTGGAATGCCTCCCTAAAGTAACCAACAATACTTAACAATAACTGATAATCCAGATACAAGCCTAAAATGAAGTTTTGCACCTATTCCAGTAGCAGGACATTTTCATGTTTAATGACCTGGCTCAGGCAATGCTCAGGACAATGGGACATTAGTTCACCTTTTCACCCACCGCTGCCACGTAGGTCCACTGCTCAGGGCAGGGCCTTTGGCTTTGGGTCTTTCTTGACCTTCGTGGTTGCTGTTCTGAATATGCTATTGTTGGGGTCCCCCCCAAGGCCAGCTCAGGAGGGACGATAGGGTCTCTGCCGAATTGGGGTGAGCAGCGCGGAGTCACGACACAGACTCCGGGAGTTGGGTGAAAGTGGGAGCGAGAACCCACAAACTCGTTTATTCAGGAAGTGTACATGGGTTTTAAGGGGCTGTTAATCCTTGTATGGGGCGGTCCCCTTTTGGTGACCAATGACAGCTTATCTCTGGACAGGACATCTCGTAGTAGGCTTCTCGCGAGCATGGGGCTGTAACTCTTGTCACATCAAGCCTGCGCAAAACGCCATTTTTACAGAAGCCACTTCCTGTTGTCTTTTGCCATGCGGTCTGGCTAGGACCAGGCCTGTATTGTGCCATACATATCCTCCTTTTTGTTTTTATTATTGGCAACCCTGAGAGGTATGGTTTATTGCCAAGCCATTGTTGAACCCAGGCCCCAAGGGATCATCATACGTGACAGTGCCTGTCTTAGGTTGATCCATCTCATGGAGACTTACCCGTCATGGGCCAAATGCCACCTAGGTGAGGAAACCCGAGGGGATAGCCTGGTATGGCTTTTGGAAAGCCATTGTTGAACCCAGGCCCCAAGGGATCATCACATGTGACAGTGCCTGTCTTAGGTTGCCCCATCTCATGGAATCTTACCCGTCCTGGGCTGGCTGCCATCCTGGTGAGAAAACCCGAGGGGTATGGCCTGGTATGGCCTTTAGCATGAGGTCTGGCTAGGGGCTAGACCTGTATTGTACCATACATATGAGGCTGTTGCCTAGGAGGCATGGAAGGGCCAAGTTGGCGTGGCTCTGTGGCATGTGAACAGTCCCAGCAAGCGAGAATCAACTAGAGAGCCTGAAGAGGAACTGGGGTAGGACAGGTTGCTGGGTGAGTTCACCCTAGCGTCATAGTCAGTAGCATTGAGTGTCCTTAATGGTAGCAGGTCAATGTAATGAAAGGAGTTGGAAAGGAATTTATAGCTAGGTGGTGGGGGGATAAGTTTAAAGTCCCATATGTAGTCTGAGGGGTCTGGCATCATCTTCTTCAGCAAGGCTGGTCGCTGAGTCAGTGGCCGGTGGGGGGAAATAAGTTTAAAGTCCCGTATGTAGTCTGAGGGGTCTGGCATTATCTTCTTCAGCAAGGCTGGTCGCTGAGTCAGTGGCTGGTGGAGGGAAATAAGTTTAAAGTCCCATATGTAGTCTGAGGGGTCTGGCATCATCTTTTTCAGCAAGGCTGGTCGCTGAGTCAGTGGCTGGACGGACGTTTCTGGCAGGAACCCAAACTGGGATCTGTGAAGTTTCTGGAAAGACACAAGCATACCCTCGGCCCTGCGTTAAAAGAGGGTGGGGCCCCTTCCAAATATTAGTAAGAGGATCTTTCCAGCGGACTAAGGGTAAGGGTGTCGTGGTTGGTTGGGATCTCCAATGTTTGTAGGCTGGGGAGAGTCCTGCCTCATCAAAGGTGAGAAAATTGAGGGTGAATTGAGCTTCCACTAGGGCCAAGTGGAGGTCCTTGGGCGACATAGTGGACTTTTGTTTTATAATTAGTTCCTTTAGGGTCCGGTTTGTTCTTTCCACGATGGCCTGTCCTTGTGGGTTGTAGGGGATCCCAAGGGAGTGTTTTATTCCCCAAGATTCCATGAAGGATGTGAATTGGGCAGATGTGTATGCAGGGCCATTGTCTGTTTTAATTGACCAGGGCACGCCCATGACTAACATAGCGGTTTTTGTTGCCTTAATAACATGGGATGCCTTTCCCCCAGAGAGAGCAATAGCAAAAGTAGGCTTAGAATAAGTGTCCACAATGACATGGACATATTTGAGGTTACCAAAGGAAGGTATGTGGGTAACATCCATCTGCCAGATAGAATTTGGGGTAAGGCCTCTAGGATTGACTCCTTGAGGCTGTAGGGGGCCCAGGGGGGCTTGGGGGGCACATGCCTTACAAGTACGGGTTAAATGTTTGAATTGGCCAAGCGAGAGCTCAGGATATAGGGTTTGTATAAGGTCCTGTGCCAAGGAGTATGTCCAAGGTAATTGGAATTTCATCCCTAAGATTTTGGCGGGCCTGGGATTTAGCCAGGTCACTATAGGTGGGATGGCCCATTGTAAGAGGACTTGTTCAAAGTAAGCAGAATCAACACAGGATTCCTGGGCTGCCTTACGGATGAGGGCCAGATCAAAGAGGGGGGTGGGGAGCCATGGCCTGATTGTCGCATCCGGCCCTACGTTAACAGGGAAGGCAGCGAAGGGGCGTGTCAGGGAACCGGCAGTCACCTGGGTGTGTCCAGGGCTGAGCTGGGGGAGGTCCTTGGAAGGGTAATGAGGGGGAGGGGTGGTTGCAAGTGTGGCCGTAGCAGGAGGGGGTTGGTGTGGCAGCTTATTATCATTTAAAGGTTTTAGTTCCTCCTCATCCGAGTTATCGGAAGAGGGGGCTGGGAGAGACGAGCTGTGAAGAGCCAATTCAGGTTCCTCTTCATATTGTTTGTTATGGGCATAAATGATTTCCTGTACTGTGCAGCCTTTAAGGCCGGCAATTATGGAAAGGAGGATAGAAAAGAATGGAGCAGGGAAGGTGTGCCCTTTATAAACCTCGCGTTTTTTGGCAAGGACTAGGACCCGGGACCAAATGTTAGTGTCCCAGATGTTCTCCGGAGTGATCCATGGGGCTAAAACAAGAGTTTCATCCCAAAAGCTATGGAGGTCTTTTTGTTTTAATTTTAAGCCACATTGCAGAAGGAGGGCCTTAAGAGCTTGCAATTGTGGCGTCCTCTAGTGGGGAGGGAGGTTGCCCATTGCCGCGTGGTGTTGTTTGATGGGGGGGCTGGGCTGGGACACTCCTGAATCAAAGAGACTGAGAAAATAATAACCCAGATCAAAGATGATAGACCAGAGGATAATCATGCAAACCACAAGTCCTAATGCCGGGGCCAGCTGAGACGTACGGATAGATTGTTTAGGACCCACGTGTCTTATGCTTAGTGGGGGGAGGGCCCAATACAGGCTTAGGGCCGTGCGGCAGTGTGTGCCTTATGGGGGAGGGTAGGGGAGGACAAACAAAGAAAGAAGGGTGGGGAAGGGGCTGCTTGCTCACCCACAGGCAACCGTTAGCCATTTTTCTCTCACCAATGAAGAACTGGGCGCTTTGCTCGTCGAACTTTCAGGGACGAGGCATCGCCGAGGGGGCTACTTGCCCAGGGGGCTTCTCGAAGAACTGGGCATTTTGCCGTTCTGCCAAACGCCGAGGGGCTGCTCACCAGCTCACGGGACATTCAACGGGGCATCTCGCCAGATGCCGATGGGGCAGGGGGGTCACGGATGGGGTGTCTCGCTAAAACACCGACGTCGGGGCAGAGGGTCCCTGTTCAGGCACCAGATGTTGGGGTCCCCCCCAAGGCCAGCTCAGGAGGGACGATAGGGTCTCTGCCGAATTGGGGTGAGCAGCGCGGAGTCACGACACAGACTCCGGGAGTTGGGTGAAAGTGGGAGCGAGAACCCACAAACTCGTTTATTCAGGAAGTGTACATGGGTTTTAAGGGGCTGTTAATCCTTGTATGGGGCGGTCCCCTTTTGGTGACCAATGACAGCTTATCTCTGGACAGGACATCTCGTAGTAGGCTTCTCGCGAGCATGGGGCTGTAACTCTTGTCACATCAAGCCTGCGCAAAACGCCATTTTTACAGAAGCCACTTCCTGTTGTCTTTTGCCATGCGGTCTGGCTAGGACCAGGCCTGTATTGTGCCATACATGCTATGACTACAGAAACTAGAATAAAGAGGACTGGAGAGATGGCTTAGCAGTTAAGGCACTTACCTGTGAAGTCTAAGGATCCAGGTTCAATTCCCCAATACCTATGAAAGCCAGGCAAAAGGTGGTATCCACATCTAGAGTTCATTTGCAGTTGGTACTATTAAGCCCACGATGCAAAGAAGAGACCACCAAATCAAATATTTGGTCAAATTGAAGCAAGTTGTATTGTGTACCCAGAATCTGGCCAACTGGCTGTCTCACCCAAAGGTCGGGCTTAAGAGAGCAGTCCTGAGCAGAAGAGAAGGCAGGTTTTTATAATTCACAAACTGTAAAGCTGAGAGTCTTCCAATAGGGATCTTGGCAAGCAAAATACAGAAGCAAATAGCAGTTCACAATTAGTTGATATGACGTCTTGGGAAAGTATGAGGCAAGGCATTGTCAGAGTGGGGAGTAATTCAGGTTCCAGGAAGCTCCAGGGGTGGGGAGTTCTGGTTAGGTAGTCCAGGTACACCTAACAGAAACATAAGTTTCACAGTAAGCAGAAATGAAACTTATCTTGCTTTAACAATAAAATGGCTCCTAACTCTAAGATGGAGTTAGACTAGTTCCTCATTCTTCTCTTGTCCTATGTGTCCCCTTCAAATCTTTGATAGGGAACCATTAGTTCTGTTTATTGTATAGGCTGATAATGCCAACCAAGAGCAAATATTCTAGCACCTTCTATTTGGCGATAAACAAAATTTGCAACACATCGGAAAACAAAAGGTCTAATTGTGAGGAACATCAAGAGGAGTATTAGGGGACCTATAGTAACCAAAATAGAGTAAATAGCCAGGGTGACCAGTTGAATAATGATAGAAGCAGCAGGTTTTTCCCAAGGCCACACATAGCCCTACTTGTTTCAAGAAAAGTATTTCAAGGCCTTTTCTCTTCTGTAATACTATTTCTGTCCAACAGTCTGTCTTTCCAGCCTAGAGACTGAGTTTTTTAAAAATCTTAGCTCTTGTTTAACTTGAGAGCCCTTTGTCTTGCAGGACTAGTGTCGATGTTTCTGAGGCTGCTGACCCTGTTATTCTTGCACCCACCAACAGTGGAACTACAATGGGAACTCGCTTGAATTGGGGCGTGTGGATGTTATAGTTAAATGTAAGTGGCCTGCGTCTCTGTCATAAACATAAACTTGAGGAAGAATGTGAGTAAGGGTATGGAACAGTGGATGTGTTCTGTGTGTAATACCATCAGTCATGTCCACCAGGCATCAAAGGGGGCGGGGAGAAACAATTGTTTTTAATGGTAATCATCTGAATAAAGAGATGTCAGATTAGAAAGGTTGGACATGATACATAGTCCTATTCCCTGTATATCACCTAGGGTTAATTTGGGCTGGGAATAGGAACAAGCATCAACAGTGGCTTGTCGTAATGCTGTAGGATATATATTAGTAGTAAAACATTAAACCTTAGAAATCTTGAGCTGGAGAGATGGCGTAGCAGTTACGGTGTTTGCCTGCAAAGCCAAAGGATCTCGGTTCAATTCTCCAGGACCCACATAAGCCAGATGCACAAGGGGGTACATGCATATGGAGTTCATTTGCAGTGGCTAGAGGCCCTGGTGCACTCATTCTCTCCCTCCCTCTCTATCTCTCTGTCTCTTTCTCTCTCTTAAAGAAATAAAATATATTTTGAAAAATATTTTTTAAAAGACCTTTAGAAATCTTAATCTTAAAAGGGCCACATTCTGTCACTTTTCATCTCTGGCAACTGGGTATTTTTTTTTCCATGGTTTCTGTGGGTGCCTTCCTCAATAGGACAAAAGGCAAGAGATCAACCAAGTTACCATCAGTCTCAAAGATAAAGTTAGTCAGAGTCATTTTCCAAAGTTTTATTCATTCTCTCTATTTTTCCTGAGCTCTGAAAATTAAAATACAGTGTAGTTTCTAATTTATGTTAAGAGGCTTTGAAATTAATTGAGATAATTTAGCCATGAAGGCCAGGCCATTGTTGGATACCAAAGTCAAGGTAAGGCCAAATCTGGAAATAATCTCTTATTAATTTCTCAGTTAACTATCTGAGCAATTTCTGTTTGGGTTGGAAAGGCTTTTGTCCAGCATGAAACAGTGTCGAAAAAAACGAGCATATAGTCCTGGTTTAATTTCAGTAAAGTCCAGTTCCCAAAGTTCACCAGGTACAGTACCTTGACTTCTGATTCCCTGTGGAAGTAGATTCTTCTTGGCATTTACCTGTGCACAGGTCATACAATGGTGTGAGATGTCTGGAGTATCTCTCAATGTCCAGGGAGCCAGAAATGGGGTGAAATAATGATTTCTGAAGTCTTCTTGGGGGACAAATACATTGCTTGATGAAGAACCATTTTCTCTCCAACAGTTTTGGCATGCAATTTTTTCCACCTGGCAGAGTCTACCAGGCTTCATGGATTTGTTGAGCTCCCATTGAGGAATATAAGTTCATCTCTTTTCTGAGGGTTACATCCCTGACTGTTTGGTCAGCCAAGTTGTCACTTTGGATCTGGGGACTATTATCTTTATGGTGACAAGGCTAGTGGATAATAGCCAATTTATTTGGTAGCCAGATAGCCCCTAGCAAATGAATGATTTCCTGTTTGTTTTATTTTTTAAATTTTTTCATTGACAACTTGTATACTTACTGACAATAAACTATGATATTTCCCTCCCCTCCCCATTTTCCCCTTCACAACTCCACACTCCATCATATCCTTTCCCTCTCTCCATTAGTCTCTCTTTTATTTTGATGTCATCGTCTATTTCTCCTATTACGAAGGTCTTGTAAAGGTATTGCTAGGCACTGGGAGGTCATGGATATCAAGACCAATTTCTGTCTGGGCAGTTGCATTGTAAGGAGTCCTACCCTTCCTTTGGCTCTTACATTCTTTCCACCCCCTCTTCCAAAATGGACCCTGAATCTTGGAGGGTGTGATAGAGATGTTTCAGTGCTAGACACTCCTTCATCCCTTCTTCTCAGCACTATTTTGCCTTTTGGGTCATCCCAGAGGTCACCACCATCAGAAAAGAGAAGCTTCTCTGACCAAAAGTGAGAGTAGCATTAAGATATGAATAATAACATTAGGTGTAGTGCTTTCAGGGCAGTTTGGTGAGAATAATATACGCATTTAGCCAAACAAGAGCAGGCTTTATACCCTATGGCTCATGACCTCCCCTGTCATTTGCTTTTGATTAGGTTTTCAGTACCAAGTATGTATTCCCAACCATAGAGTGGTCCTCTAGTCCAATTAGAGAGCAGTTGTTTTCCTCCAGAGCAGACATGCCACTATTGCACTCATTTGGTCATTTGACCTGTCTGGATAAACTTGAGGCTACCAATGTCCACTGTTTTCACTGCTGATGACTTCTGTCTCTGATAGAGCTGTATGCAGAGCAGCTTTTTCCAGCTTTCAGTTGGCTGGTCAGCTTGATTTGTCAGTGATATTACTGCCCATGCATGTGAAGTCTTCAGCAATAGGGTCTTACCATCTGTTACTCATAGGAAAACAAGGGCCTTGACATAGCCTGTAAGGTTTTGGAGGCAGAAGGGATCTCCGTGGCCAACAACTCACTGGTAAGTATCCCATTCTCAGCACTGAAAATTTTCTAGTAGCAATCTATGGCTTCTGGATGTGCCATTATCCAAAGAAGTAGGCTTTCTTATATCTTATTCAGAATATCTTGAATTTTGATTGACCCTCCCCTCACCCTTCTCTTACTCAATCTCTTACCCTGGCCTCACTTAGGCAATTCCACTTCCTGTAATCTGTTCTTCTACTTATATTTCTACAATAACATTCCCTAAAGTCCTTCCTTCTCCTCCCTCCCTTATACCCTTTTTCCAGTTTACTGGCCTTTGCTACCGATTTTTTTTCCAGCTCACACACAAGTCTACACATTTGTAGCTAGGATCCATATATGAGAGAGAACATGTGATGTTTGGCTTTCTGGGTCTGGATTACCTCAATTAGTATAATCATTTCCAAATCCATCCACTTCCCTGTAAATTTCATAATTTCATTTTTCTTTACTGCTGAATATAGAACTAAATTGTGTAAATGTACCACATCTTTATTATCCATTCATTGGTGGAGAGACATCTAGACTGGTTCCATTTCCTAGCTAGTGTGAATAGTGCAGCAATAAACATGGTTGTGCAAGTATCTCTAAGGTAGTGAGAAGTGTCCTCTGGATATATGCCTAGGAGTGCTATAGCTGGATCATATGGTAA
This sequence comes from Orientallactaga sibirica, assembly GCA_036365145.1. Classification (NCBI taxonomy): domain Eukaryota; kingdom Metazoa; phylum Chordata; class Mammalia; order Rodentia; family Dipodidae; genus Orientallactaga; species Orientallactaga sibirica. The sequence continues at coordinate 1,241,722 of JAEOAD010000154.1, forward strand.
ACCTTTTAGCTGTCTCAAGAACCTGCACACCGATTTCCACAATGGCTATACCAGATTACATTCCACCAATAGTGTAGAAGAGTTCTGCTTTTTCCACATCCTCACCAACATTTATTGTCATTTGTTTTCTTGACGGTAGCCATTCTGACAAGAGTGAGAAGGAATCTCAAAGTAGTTTTAATTTGCATTTCCCTGGTGGCTAAGGATGTAGAACACTTTTTTAGATGTTTATATGCCATCTGTATTTCTTCTGTTGAGAACTCTCTATTTAGTTCCATAGCCCAGTTTTTAAATGGATTGTTTGATTGCTTACTGTTTTATTTTCTGAGTTCTTTGTATATTCTGTATATTAATCCTCTGTCAGTTGTGTAGTTGACAAAGATTTTGTCCTATTCTGTAGGTTGTCTCTATTGTATTTACAGTATCCTTTGCTATACAAAAGCTTTGTAATTTCATGAGATCCTAGTGGTTAATTAGTAGTTTTACTTTCTGAGCAATTGAAGTTATATTCAGAAAGTCATTGCCTATGCCAATATATTGAAGGGTTTCCCATATCTTTTCCTCTAGCAATTTTAGAGGTTCGTGTGATATTCAGGTCCCTGATCCATTGTTGAAGAGGCTGTATCTTCTCCAATCAATATTTTTGGCATTTTTGTCATAAATCAGATGGCTGTAGCTGCCTGAATTAACATCTGGATCCTCTGTTCTGTTCCATTGATCTGCGTGTCTGTCTTTGTGCCAGTACCAAGCTGTTTTTGTTACTATTGCTTGTAACATACCTTAAAATTGGGTATGGTGATACCACCAACTTTATTTTTGTTGCTCAAAATTGTTTTGGATATTCAAGATTTTTTGTGCTTCCAAATGAATTTTAGGATTTTTTGTTATATTTCTTTGAATAATGACATTGGAATTTTAACAGGGATCACATTAAATGTGTAGATTGCTTTTGGTAAGATTAACATTTTCACAATATTGATTCTTCCAATCCAAGAGCATTGGATGTCTTTCCATTTCCTACAGCCTACATAATACTAAATGGGGAAAAACTTGCAGCTTTTCCACTAAATTCAGGAAAAAGACAAGGGTGTCCACTGTCCCCACTTTTATTTAATATAGTACTTGAAATCTTAGCTATAGCAATAAGGCAAGAGACATTCATAAAAGGGATACAAATTGGAAAGGAAGAGATGAAATTATCATTATTTGCACATGACATGATTCTATACATAAAGGACCCTAAAGACTTTACCAGCAAACTCTTAGAGCTGTTAAACACTTTTAGCAATGCAGCAGTATACAAAATAAACACACAGAAATCAGTAGCTTTCCTGTATACTAACAACAAACATGCAGAGGATGAAATCAAGGAATCTCTCCCATTCACAATTACCTCATTAATAATAATAATAATGATAATAAAGTACCTTGGAATAAACCTAGCCAAGGAATTGAAGGATCTCTACAATGAGAACTTTAAAACACTCAAGGGATAAATTGCAGATTTCCTGCTTATTTTTGATAGTCTTTCCATCTAAACTTAAAAGTCCCATTTGTATATCTGCCCATGTACATGTGCTATATATAGCAAAAGCATAGTGGCTGTCTGTGAAAATGTCCACCTCTTTTTCTTCTGCTCACCTTAATGTTTGGGTTAGGAAAATGATCTCTGTTTTTTGGGCTGATGAGCCCCTGGGCAAAGCCTGTGCCCAAATAATTTATTTTTGGCCCATAAATGCTCTTGTCCCTGCTTACATTATTCCATCCTGACAACACTGCTGCCATCTTTGTAAAGGTCTGTATCTCTGGCAGAGAGAGGAATGTCTGTCAGGTCTGGATGGATATCTTGGATGATACCCAACATCTCCAAGCAGTCATGGACTCTTTTCAGGGTTGTCATCAGGCAGCAAGGTGGCAAGATTGACTGCCATGGATTTGTCAAAGGTCAGTCTGTCCTTTGTTAGAAGCAGAGCTTGGCACTGGGTGAGATGGGCATTTGACATCCAGCAGTTGGTGACATCCCTTAGGAGGGCCTCCAGTGCATGAGGGGCGGTCAGGGAGGCAATCATTTTTTATTGTCCCAATTCCCTGTAGTAAGCACACTGATTTGATAGCAGGGGCTTCCTCTTTTCTTTATGTGGCATATATTTGCCCAGAATTGAAAATGCCAGGAGTATGCAATGCAGCCATCGTGGCCCAATTTACTTTATCAGCAGATTATCTTTGCTGTCTCTGTTATCAAACACCTTTTGGGCTATCTCTAATCATTTTGATCTACTTTTTTCATGCAAATCCATCTATCCTTTGGATTTTCTTATGTATATCTGGGGCAGATTGAGCTACAAAGGCCAGGTTAAATGCCTTGAGGTTTGCTGGGTCCTCCGGGTCTATAGGAGTACATAAATGGTATGCCTCCAGGAGGTGCTTGAGAAATGCTGAAGGTGATTCATCTGAGCTCTGTTTCACATCAGCTACTTTAGATAGATTAGTAGGCTTGTGAGCTGCCTGCTTAACACCCTCCAAAAGAACCTGATGGCACTCACCAAGTGACCTCCTACATTCCTCCATCTCATAGTACCATCCTGGTCTCTTTTTCAATAACACTCGGTCAATTGCTTCTATTCTCTGGTCATTAGTAAGAGTACTTGTCTTGTGTAGAGCTTTAGCTATCTCTACCAGGATTTTTTTTCTCTTGTCCATGGTGAAGAGAGTGTTGGCTCTCATCCCAAGTGGGGAGGTGGTCAAAGAATGCAGAATCAGGGAAAATCAAAGAACTAGGGTCTACTCTGAAAGGGGGGGTAAAGTTTGTCAAAGTTTCTTAAAATACAGCTTAAAAGAGTGTCATGCTTACTTGTCTTATTTCCCATTCTATCTATCCATTCAGTCACCCCAAGTCCAGACCAGGGAAGACTTACAATAACAAAGCAGACAAGACAAACAAAAAAAACAGAAGAAGGCACAGGACCAAATACCTAAAACCTCAGTGGACAGTGTGATGGCTTGTTAATGCCCTAGACAGGAGTTCATGTGCCTCTTCAGGCATTTCACTGTCCCCAGAAGGGATCCCACCAGAACTGATACCAGGTGTCATAAAGGAGACGCCTTACTATGACTTAGCCTTGAAGGCCTCCTCAAACAGGTGTTTGCTAGTTCCTTTTAGTGCAGCATTTCATTCCAACAATCCACCAAACCAGAGGCTCTCCTTGGATCCTTGGATTGTCTCAAGGTGCACACCTCCTGAGGCAGAATTCTGGTCCCGGAGTCCGGGAGTGAAGGTCCAGCTTCATAATTTGGGTTGGTTGTCCTATCTTGCTGGGGCCTCCATATGTTAAAGCCATAACACAAAGAAGAGACAACCAAATCAAATATTTGGCCAAATTGAGCCAAGCTGTATAGTGTACCCGGAAGCTGGCCAGCTGGCTGTCTAACCCAAAGGCAGGGATTAAGAAAGTAGCCCTGAGCAAAAGAGAAGGCAGTTTTTTTTTGTTTTTTTTTTTTTTTTAATAATTCACAAACTGTAAGGTTGAGAGATTTCTAATGGGGAACTTGGCAAGCAAAATACAGAAGCAGGGCTGAAGAGATGGCTTAGCGGCTAAGACGCCTGCCTGCTAAGCCTAGGAATGCTGGTTCCCATGTCCAGCGGTTCCAATCTCCAGGTCCCACATTTAGCCAGATGCAAAGTGAGGCAAGGGCGCAATGCCGCACTTGCCCACAAGGGGGCGAACACATCTGGAATTCGTTTACAGCAGCTGAGAGACTGCTGGCGCGCCCATCTCTGTCTCCCTCTCCCTCTCCCTCTTTCTCTGTCTCTCTCTCCAAAATAAATAAAAAATAAAAAAATTAAAAAAAATACAGAAGCAAATAGCAGTTCACAATTACTTGCCATAACATATTGGGAGAGTATGAGGCAAGGCATTGTCAGAGTGGGGAGTAACTCAGGTTCCAGAAAGCTCCAGGGATGGGGCGTTCTGGCTAGGAGCAAGACTTTAATCTAAAAACGAAATTAATACACAAATAACTAAAATATATTTCGCACCATGTCTGAGCCTTTTTCTCCTCAAGTAGGATAGCCACAGAATAATTGTCCAGTCCCCAGTTGCTTCTGTGTTGGTTCAGTGGTGTACCCTTCCTGGTGCTGGATGGATGTGTGTGTAGCTGGACACAATTTACATTTCTTAGAGAAATCAGCTGAGCACACTTTGTATTCAGCTTAAATGTGAGTGGGTTAATACCCAAGCAGACACTTAACAAGAATCTGACAAACAATCCCCAAATGAATAAGAATATGTGTGCCGTATTTATGAGAAGACTTCAGGATGACATCTACAGTGTCTCTATATTCAGGCAAAGTGAAGCCTGCCTCACTTCCTCGGGTCCTTTAGGTTCATGGAGGACAAATTTCAGTCACTTTGCCCAAAATGATTTGTCTGAAGTGTTTGCTATTTTTAGTTCTGAGAAGTGGTGGCCCATCATGTAGGTCAGCCAGCAGAACTCAAAGGGTTGAACATGATCCTGCTTGCTCTCATAAGTCCTGAAAAAAATAGTTAAATGAGCTGTGATCATTAAGGATGTTCCATGGTCAGAGATGAGGTGATAATAATAGTGCCCTAAAATCTGCATAGCCTTTCAAAACATGGCTAATAGCAGTAGAAAGCACTGGCTGAGCATCTTTAAAGTGTTGTTTTGCTTAATCTTTGCATCTGCTTGGATAAGCTGGTACCACTAGCTTCATCGGAGACCAGATGAAGCCCATCTTACAGCCCGTGGAAAAGCCCAGGTGTTGAACCAAGTTTATCCCATTCTCACTCCCTAATGTCTGCCCTTCATGTTGGCATTCATTAAAAACTGACTTGCACAATATCAGTCTGCTTCTCAGGATAAGCTGATAAATCACATAAGAATAATTGCTCCCCAATAATAGTTAAGAAGGCTAAGCATAAAAACAATTTCGCTGTTCTATACACTCAGAAATCTGACAGAGCAGTCTTCCCGTGTATCTGTAAGAGTGATCAGAGATGGTTGGCATGTACGATAGCTGAGTCCACAGGAGAACCTTCTCTGCCCATGGCAGCGCAGTTCTATAGGCTCAGCTCAGATGGAATTAGGAAGCAGAAGGGAGAAGCATGTGCATGCACCAGTTCAGCCCTTCTTGAACTGGTATTTGTGTTTTCTTCTCTTTCTTCTGAATTCTAAAGTTACCCAGAGAAGTCAGACTCATAATTCTTCAGCCTTGAATACAGCCTTGCACCAGTAACTCTCCAAGAAGCATCCTGGCCTTGAGCCTCAGAGGGGGCTGCATCATTTTTCCCTCCTGTTCTGAGGCCTCCAGCTTATTGGCCTGAGCAGTTAGCCATTTCCTTGGTCCAATCTGAAGACAAACATGTGGGAAGTCAGCTTCGGATTATGCAAACCAATCTAATAAACCCCATCTTATAATTGTTTGTAACTGTGTGTGTGTGTGTTCATGTGTGTGTGTGTGTGTGTGTGTGTATGTGTGTGTGTGCGCGCGCGTGCGTGTGTGTGTTCTGGAGAGTCAGGACTGATACAACGTAGATGGGAAAATGCGTACATAGTCAGCTCATACAAGCTTATTGAAACTAACCCAGCACACTATGGTCAAGGTCTTAAAAACTCACCAATAATACTGAAGCTTTACCCCCAAATCATCTCATATTTTCAGCTCCCAAGGAACATCTTTACATGTTCAAATACTTTGAGGGTGGAGTTAGGAGTTTAAAAAAAATAAATTTAAGGTCAGTTATATCTTGTTGCCAATTTCTGACAAGAAATGGAACAGAGAATGCTAGAAATACAGTACCAAGCATGAGGGGCTGAGTCCCAGGATAGGGATGTCCCCTTGCCAGGAAATGAGTGATCAGACTAATAGGGGAGAGCCAACACTGTGGCAAAACCGGACAGACATGAGACTAGAAGAAGGACGTCGTGAAGGAGAGTAAAACACATTTGCAAGTCACCAGGATAAAATCTTGGTCTTCAGTGCAGGGTAAGCCTGAACATCCAGGGCTCATCTGATAGCCCAAGAGAGCCCGAGTATAATATTAGGGTGTGTCACCCTTACAGTTCTAATGTCTTGAGGAAATAAAGGAAGAGAGAGAGGAAGAAGGAGAAAGGAAGGGAGGGAGGGTGGCAAGGAGGGAGACTGAAAGGGAGGGAGGGAGACAAAGAGGGAAAAACGAAGGGAAGAAAGGTGGAAGGGAGAGGGGAGAGAGATGAAGGAAGAAAGGAAGGAATGAGAAGGAGAAGGGAGGGAGAAAGAAGAAAGAGGAGGAAGAAAAGAAGGAGGAGGGCAAGGGGGAAAAGGATAGAGGGAAAGGAGGGATGTAAGAGAGAGAAGTCCTTCCTCTTATTTCCCATCCTCCTTGTCGGCATGAGAATATCTGACAGAGGCCAAGCGACAAGTTCCCCATTCCAAAGTTGCAGGACACTCACTAACTCGCTGATGACATTTGTTTTTGGTCCACACTCCTTCCTTATTACCTGAAATTTTCTTCCACACGGCTCCCCATGCCATTTCCACGCCATGATGGCTGTAGACAGGCTGCCAGCCATCTGTGATACAGGCTCATCCTCAAACCTTGGCTAGGAGAGGGGCTAGGTTACAGTTAGCTTTCTGGTTTCCAGCAGCAAGACAGGGAACAGGCCATCAAGGGAGACATCTTACAATCACATGTCACGCCCTTGCCAGGCCTCCCTCGGCCACCAAGCTTATCACAACTGCCCCACCTGCTTCAGTTTCTGGACTCAACGTCTGCCAGTTTCACCCAGCCAAATGTCTTTCCCTCCAGCGCGCACCCTGCCCAGATGTGAGTGGATCCCTTCTCTGAGCCCAAGCCTGACACAGGTGTGCCAATCTCTTCCAAGCGTGGACTCAAAAAGTATCTTAGCTCAGCTCACTCTTCTCATTCTGGCTCTCCGGCTGCCCACAACTCCACGCCTGGTTCTGGGGACCAGTCAGATGATGTGTCTCCCACCTTGGCAGGCTGAAGAGAAGCCAGCTGCCAGGGTGGGACGAGATATTTTCTTTATTACAGCTTTTCTGTTTTTAATGGTTTTTATTAATCTCTTTGGAAGCGCAGGCCTTTTCTTTTTAGAAAAATCCCTTTGCACATCTGTGTTTCCACATGAGCTCCTCAATCAGTGTTTTCTCCTTCTCCCAGGCCACCTGCTTTGCCATTCCTCTTTGGCCCTAAACATCCCAAGTGACCCTTATCAGGTAGAAAGGCGAAGGCCCAGGAAACAAAGCTGCCTCTTTAGCTCCTGGCTCTTCATGACCAGTCCCATGGGGACTCTGACTGGGGGGAAAAGGATGGGGAAGAAGGCTTAGCAACAGGAGCATAGAACCACCATTCACCTTGCTTTCCTTGGGGGTTGTCCCCTGTAGCTTTCTCCACTTACCAGACAACTCCTGATCCTGTTTGTTCACTGGTCAGCTGTCTTTCCCTAAAAACCAGCCCCTCGCATTCCTAGAACTCAATATTTCCGCAGAAAGAGGATCTAATATTGTCACCCCGGAGCAGATGGCTGGTAATTGCCACACGTAGAGGGAAACAGGTACATCTTGTTGCTCTAAATAGGATCAATTTTCAGGAACACCGCAGGCACAACACCCAATTAGTGGAGAGTGTGAGGCTGAAGGCACGACGGAGGGAGCCCTGCCAACACGGCCAGGCACAGGGTCAAACCTCCCACCTGTGGACCCCGGCTCCCACAGGAGGAACTCAGGAGCCACTTAACCTTGTTGTCTTTGTGTTCTAGTCTATGAAACCGTGGGTAATAAAATCCTTCTGTTTCTTTGCTGGGGTTTATGTGAGCAAACTAATTAATGATTGCACAAGCCTAATACAATGCAATGTGTAATTGAAAAGTTTAATCATGGAGGTAATAGTCCAATAATAGAAGCTGCGGAGGAGAGATAAACAGTGATTTTAAAATGAAGATACTACCATTTTGATGTTTTCTCTTTGATCTGCATTTTCAAATGAGAAGCATATATAATTTCAGTCTTACTCTCATTGTAATAATGTCATTTAATTTCCCAAAGCTGCTGCTTCTGTTGTTTTCACTGTGGTTTTTTGAAAAGGCAGGCATCACCCGTAGATTCTGATAATAATTGAGCACCATCATTAAAAGCTTTTTTGCCCAAATTCCTAACACTAACATAGAGAGTTAAGTAAGGATCTGACTACTTCCTCCGAAGTTGCTACCAAACTCACTATTTTCATTTCCACCAGACAAACTAGGTCAGGTTCTGTCCAGTCACAATTCCTTAGCCCCCACCCTGTGTTCACCTGTGAGGTCATGGTCTGCCCTGCCCCACTCTGTACAAGTTGCTTCCTCAACCAAGAACAGCCTCGCTTCTTTCTGGACAACTTCTACTGCTTTTTAAAAAATATTTTTTTTATTTATTTGCAAGGAGAGAGAGAGAGAAACAGACAGGGAGAGAGAATGAGAATGGGCACTCCAGGGCCTCTTGCCACTGTAATTTAAATCCAGATCCATGTGTCACTTTGTGCATCTGTTTTATGATGGTACTGGGAAATTAAACTCAGGCTATCAGACTTTGCAAGTAAGCGCTTTTGACTGCTGAGCCTTCTCTCTAGCCCTCTCTCTCTCTCTCTTTTTTTTTTTAAAAAGAAAATAAATTGGACCTCATTCCATGACGTTTTGTCCAACACCATCAAGGAAGCCAAGGACCGTCTCATGAGCCTAACTTCTCTTGCACCCATCAGCATTTCCTTTGTTGGAATTATCATTATGCATTGTTTTAAATATATTTTATTTATTTATTCATTCATTTATTTGAGTGAAAGAGGCAGAGAGTGAGAGAGAGAGAGAATGGGCACACCAGGGCCTCCATCCATAACAAACAAACTCCAGATGCATGTGCCCCCTTGTGCATCTGGCTTACGTGGGTCCTGGAGAATCGAACTGGGATCCTTTGGCTTTGCAGGCAAATGCCTTAACCACTAAGTAATCTCTCCAACTCCCATTATGCATTGTTTTGATCTGTGAACTATGCTTTCTGTTTATTAACTTTGAGACATTTAAGAACAGGAATTGACTCTTCTAATATATGAGTCTACTTTCTTGGTGCTGTGAATAACACAATGTGGACATTCAGTAAATATTTTGGTAGTCACCAAAGATACACAACTCTTATAAGTACATTATAGAATTAACTATAGCTTTGATTTTGTTTTCACTTCTACTATTGTATTATGTAGAATTCTGCAAAAATATTTCTTCAAAATTAAATTTATCCAGTTACTTATTTGTGTATGTTTGTGTGTGCGCATGCACAAACACATATGCCATGGCACATACATGGATGCCAGAGAACAACTTTGAAATACCTGTGCTCCATTTGCTTTGAGACAAGATCTTTTGCCACAAGTGAACTGCAAGACTGGAAACAAATGTTAGATTTGTTGCTCTTAAAGCTTTGAATTTTGCTAGATCTCTAGCTTTTGTCACAGGTGCATTGTGTTCACAGATGCATAGAGTACTTTACATTTGGCAGTATGAGGTGACTAGGGCATTGAACCCTGGCCAGCAGGCTTTGGAAGCAAGTGCCTTTAATTCCTGGGCCATCTCTCCAGCCCACCCCCACAACCTATATATATATATATATATATATATATATATATATATATATATATATATGTGTGTGTGTGTGTGTGTGTGTGTGTGTGTGTGTGTGTGTATGTATGTGTGTGTGTGTATATATATATATATTTGGTTTTTTGAAGTAGGGTCTCACTGTAGCCCAGGCTGACCTGGAACTCACTATGTAGTCTCAGGGTGACCTCGAACTCATGGTAATCCTCCTACCTCTGCCTCCCAAGTGCTGGGATTAGCGGCATTTGCCACCATGCCCAGCTCCAACCAATATTGTAAGAGAATTTCTCACCTTGTTTATGTTGTGAATTTTATCATATGCAGATCTATACTGTGCTAGGAAGGGTCTTGCATACTTTAGCACCTGCTACCTTCCTAACTCAAAACTTTACCTCTCAAAACCACTCTTGCTGGAATTGAGTCAGATTCCAGAAGCTTCTGGACACATCCCTGTGGCATCCTGTGTGTGCACTCCTATTACACCTCTGCAGTGGCCTCTCCACCCTGTTTCATAAATACATGCTGGCCTTGACATCAGTTATCATGTTCTTTGTATGATTACCAATGGTCTCTATGTGGGTATGTCTAGGTTCTTGACATATTAAAGAATTGGAAAAGACACACACACACAAAGTAAAGCAACGAGAAACTTTACTAAGAGTAGAGTGACAGCAAAGGTTTCCATACACTGCCAAAGGGGCAGTGGTGCCTTGAGTAGAAAGTGCTCGAGGGTCCTGGTTATTGCCGAGAGCTTCTTTCTAAGGAGTCCACAAGAAGGAGGGGTCAGTTGTCAAGGGTTGCAGTTTGAGTGGGGCTCTGATTTGGTTGAAAGACTTGATTTGTATAAGCTTTTCTCTACTGTGAGTGTTCCTTCCCGTGATACTTCTGTGTTTAACTCTGTGTATACCCATTTGTGCCTAGATATAAAATGGTAAATAAGGGATTTTTCCCAGAAGTTCACTTAGATGACACAGTTTCTCTTATTGTGCATGCACCAAAAATTAGTCCAGGCTTGTTGGTCGCCTGCTGCTCTGATCTGAGATGTATCTAAGACCATATTAGAATAGAAATTGATCACTAGTAATCATCCTTAGAGAAGGAGAAACCTGTTTTATTGTTTGGAGTGGGGTATATGTGAAGCTTGGTACATTGGCAGTCCCAGGTTACCAACAGGTTGCTCAAATGAATTGTGAGAGAATGGATGTGTTTACGGGCTTGCTAAACTATTTTCCTATGCTTGCCTGCCTCAAGGGCATGCCCTTGAAACTTCATGTCCCTCCTTCAGGATATGGGCTTTATTCTTTGTATTTCTCAGGGTCTCTTTATCTATACTAAGTGATGTCTACATACCCCTTTCACATACTCCTTCCCCTCAGGCTGCTAGCTCTTTGCAAATGACAATAGTATTTGATTCTTTCTTGCAATAGCAGATCTTATCACAGGGCCCAATGCATAGTTAAAAGCTCAACCAATAGTTGTTCAGAGGAATGAACTGGAGATAGCTCTGCCTGACATGCAGACAGGTAAAGAATAAAATTAGTCCTAATCTTTTACTTATTAGCTATTAGAAACATATATTTTTCATTTCTCCTACTTTGAATATAGACTTAAATAAACATCATACTTTTTTTTTTTTTTTTTTTTACTAAATTTGATTTAGACTATTTTCCTTGGGTAAAATATTTCTCTATACCATCCTTCCTTTGTCCATTCCGAATGTCCTATGAGATACTACATAATGTCAGGTTCTACCCAAGTTAGAGAATCATTTCTCAGATAACTTTGAAAAAAATTATGTTTATTTGCGTCACAACAACCAATAAATGGAAACTTTCAAGACACGCATGAAAAATGTCTATTTTAGGTATAGCGTGGAGATTGTGGAGGGGATTCATGGTGGTTATGATTATCCAAGCATAAGCCTGGCACATCACAAAATTTAAAGACTCCTAGAGATTGGGAAAAGATAGATGGCCTGGATAAAAAGTTTAAAACCTACCACTTCAGCATTCTCTTCCAACCCATGCAATTTGAAGAAGAATCTTTTTCTTTTTTTTTTTGCACTAAGACTGACAGATTTATGAAGTTTTCCATTTCTTTTGCAAAAGATTTTTATGCAAAGCTCAGAAGTGACTGCTAATTAAAAGTAGAATGAGCACTGGTGATACAATCTTGTTCTAGAATGTGTGTATCGAAAATGGGAAACCGACAGCTTTCTGTAAGTGTGACATTTATGTTTTTAAGGATGATTCTGGCTCAAAGCTGAATATAAATTAAAACACATTTAACCCTCACATGCATGTATAAAACATATTTAACCCCACAAGGAAGTGTAAAATACTTAACCCTATATGCATTCATAAAATACATTTATTCCCCACATGCATGTATAAAATATGCTGAGCATCCACATTCATGTTTAAAATATATTTAACCACCACATACATGTACAAGTATATTTAACCTCCACTTGCATATATAAAATACATTTAACCTCCATGTGCATGAATAGAATATACTTAATCCCCACATGCATGTATAAAATGTGTTTGCCTTCCACATGCATAGATAAAATATATTTAACTACCAGTACATGAAGGTAATCCAACCACTGTAGCTCCTGTCATGTAAATCACCACCAGCTAATACTTACTGAGCACCACTCATCAGCAGTTCACTGGACACAGTAATGTTTCCTTCACCACAGATTAACAGAATAGCATGATGCACTGTGGGAAAGAAGGAGTAAAGGGGAACCCCATGCAGAAGTTTCTAAGGTACCATCAATATTATCCCAATCCCAAGCTCCACAGACAACTACATGTAAAGAAAATGTAGCCTTGTCCATAACATCCCAGATCGTATCATAGGGTCTGACCATGAATGTCTTAGTTTGTCTTGTAGCTTTCATCTCTCATAATTTGGAATGTCCCTGTAGCAGACAGCTTCGTGTTTGCTGAGATGAACTTCCAGATCAGGCACAGTTATGGAGGAAGGGATATTTATTAAGCTTACAGATCCGGGGGAAATTCCATAATGGTAGAAGAGGCTGACCTGCTCATACAGGACCAAACACAGAGAGCAAAGCCACAAGCCAAAAGCCACACAGCACAGCACACCTCAGGAACTCCAGTTAGGCACACTTTGCATATCTTTAGATTGAAATCTCAAACCCACCACCACACCTTAAGATCTGCCCAGTGACATTGCCTCCAGCCAGGTGACTGCAGCTGCAAAGTACAAACTAATAAAACACTGAATATATTGGGGGTCATATATTCAAACAACCACAGTCCCCAAAGTTCCATGCTGAAGGCTTGGTTTCCAGTTTGTTGCTACTGATGGGACCTAATGAGACTATGAAGGAGATGTGGGGCTCCAGCCCCTTTCTCTTCCTGTCTCTTTTTTATTTCCTGGGGATTAGAAAAGAGGCTTTGTTCTACTTTGAATTTTTGTCATGATGTACTGACTTGCCATAGGTCCAAAGCAAAGAGACCAACTAATATTGACAGAAAACTTCAAACTATGATCCTAAATAAACCTTCCTTTATAAGTTGGTTCACCTCAGGTATTTTTCACAGTTAATATTAATTAAATATGCTGTAGAAGGGCTGGAGAGATGGTGCAGAGGTTAAGCACACTTCCTGTGCAAGCATGAGGGCCTTCTAGTTTGATCTCCTACAGCTAGGTGTAATCCTAGGCCTGTGGGAAGCAGACACCTGAGAGTCATTTGGGCTTTCAAAAAAAGCAGCAGCAAGCTCCAGAATCAGCAAGAGATCCTGGCTCTAATCAGAACCCTCAGAAGAGTGATGGAGAGGGTCACCTAATGTTCTGCTCTGGTGCCCCAGGCTTGTGCACGATGCTACAGGCAAGTGCATGTTCCCTGCCAGGGCACACACAAGTGCATATACCACATAATCACATACACACCATCACCACCACCACACATATCCCATTACACACACAGGGAATGCACAGACATATATACTACAGGCCTCTCATCCTATAAGGAACAGCTTTCCCCAGGAGATAACACTACTAGACCCACTGAGACACCTTGAATGCAGCCCACAGTAGCTGGATGAAGTGGGCGTTTTGGTGGCTGATCGTTTAGGAGAGAAAACACATTATTACTTTATAACAAGTTTTCCTCTTATGGGGTGTTTATCTGACTTGTTGATGTAGGATTTTGGAGTTCAAGAGAGGTCCCCTGGAGTTTATGAACCCTGGAGACCAGATGAAAATGATACAAGTAATCAAAGTGAGAAATTATTTCAAACTATAAAATAGGAAATCAGCCAAGTTCAGATCAAGAAACAATGTTACATTCTTCTACCCCCATCCAACCAGGCTGCATGAGGGTAGAGGCTAGACTCATGTATGTCCAAGCAGAGATGAGAGGTATGGTGGTTTGATTTAGGTGTCCCCCATAAACCTAGGTGTTCTGAATGCTAGGCTCCCAGCTGATGGAGATTTGGGAATTAACGCCTCCTCAAGGCAGTGTATTGTTGGGGTGGGCTTATGAGTATCATAGCCAGTGTTTGGCACACGCTCCTGTTGCTATTGTCTACCTTATATTAGTCTGGGGGTGATGTCCACCCTCTGCTCATGCCATCATTTTCCCCTGCCATCATGGAGCTTCCCCCTGAGTCCGTAAGCCAAAATAAACCTTTTTTTCCCCCACAAACTGCTCTTGGTCGGATGATTTCTGCCAGCAATGTGAACCTGACCGCAACAAAAAGGAATCAAGAGATCTACACGCACAGGGGGTCATGTCAAGAGAGAGGGAGGGGAGGGAAGGCCACAGCCTTTTTAGCATCAGATTCGATTGTGCACAGAGAAGACCTGATTGGTTTATAGATTTTGAGGTAAATTCTAGAACCAGGGCCCCTGGGCCAGCCCATCCAGGTAGCATACTACACTGTGGGCAGCAGGGGGTGCTGGAGATCAGACACAAGTTCCATTTCTGCCAAAAATACCTTTCTTGTGCCAGGGTGAATGGCACATAGGGAGGCATCTCCTGGTTCCCTTTAGACCTCAATATCTAACTGAAACGGCCTTGAAAGAGCTAGCTTTCTCCTATCCTCCTTCATAGTGACCACAGCACAGGAGTTTTGCAGACTAGAAGCAGGATTGTGTTGAAGAGAACAGAGCCAATATTAGAGCTCTTAGTTGGAGCAAGGTTTAGGAGCAAAATTGTCAAACCAAACACAGTCCTGTTTTCAACTCAACTCACTTTTTTTCACATTTTCTTGCCACTCGTCTGCTTTTGTCCCTTCTCAACTCCTTCCTTCCCTCTCCAAACTTGTCTAGACATGATCCCAGCAAAGATTTTTCATATAGTGCCATAGCTTTTGGGGAATTCAAATTAAAAATAATTCAGGTATAGGGGCTAGAGAGATGGCTCAGTATTTAAGGTATTTGCCTGCAAAACATAATGAACAGTGTTCAGGTCCCCAGTACCCACATAAAACAAGATGTACAAAATGGCACATGACTCTAGAATTCAATTGCAATGGCTAGAAGTACTGGCATGCCCATTCTCTCTCTGTCTCTCTCTCTCAGACATGGTAGCACATACCTTTAATCCTAGTACTTGGGAGGCTGAGGTAGGAGAATCACTGTGAGTTCAAGGCCAGCCTGAGAATACATAATGAATTCCAGGTCTTCCTGGGCTACAGTGAGATACTACCTCAGAAAGAAAGAAAGAAAGAAAGAAAGGAAGAAAGAAAGAAAGAAAGAAAGAAAGAAAGAAAGAAAGAAAGGAAGGAAGAAAGAAAGAAAGAAGAGAGAGAGAAAGGAAGGAAGGAGATAGAGAAAGAAAGAAAGAAAGAAAGAAAGAAAGAAAGAAAGAAAGAAAGAAAGAAAGGAGATAGAGAAATAAATAAATAAATAAATAAATAAATAAATAAATAAATAAATAAAGGAAGGAAGGAAGGAAGGAAGAAAGAAAGAAAGAAAGAAAGAAAGAAAGGAGATAGAGAAATAAATAAATAAAGGAAGAAAGAAAGAAAGAAAGAAAGAAAGGAAGGAGATAGAGAAATAAATAAATAAAGGAAGAAAGAAAGAAAGAAAGAAAGAAAGAAAGAAAAAAGAAAGAAAGAAAAGAGAGAAAGAAAGAAAGAAAAACTCAGGTGTCAATGAGCAATAGGAACAACATCTTTGTGAAGAAGGAAATAGCACCCCTTTGCAGTCAGATCTGGGTTTCTGGATTTGTTACCTGAGCATAAATACCACTACTTAGGACAGGTGAAAGTTTCCATCACTGCTGACCACGTGGAGTCATACGCTGGGTGTTTGCTCCCTGACACCCTCATGTAAAGAATCCTTTCCACCTGCTGCAGAGACAAGATAACTTGTGCCCTTCAATTCCCCCACAGAGCATGCAGGTTGCCTCTAGTCCTCCAATGAAGGTTCTGCCAGGTTGTTTTCCAAACTAAAATAATAAGCATATGGAATCTTCCAGGTTCCTTTAATTCAAGATCATATTTTCATACAACTTGAAGGATATGTCAATTTTTACCTTGATTGGGGTGCTCTTTCATCATAAAGCATTAGCATGAACCTCATTTGGCACTTCTTATGTAGTATAAAACAAGGTGTGTTTATGTAAGGATATCAGAGTAGGTCTTAGCAAGTTTCTCAATGCATATTTCTTCTTCATAATGCTTCTCTTAAAACAATAAAAAATAAAGTATATGAAGTTGTGAGACATATTCTGTGGTTCATTAAACAAGCTAAGAATATTGGTCCCTATGGTAATATCCATAAATATTTAAAATATTAGAAATTTTAGTGAAATAAGTTTATGGGCACCCTAGCTGAGCACTTCATGAAAAGAATATTGGCTTGGATTATGAGTTCAGTAACTTAAAATTATAACCATATTGGCATTAAAAGGAAGGGGACCTTGGAGATATTGCTGGTGTGTTACAATATGTAGGAAGAATTCTTTGAATGGATTTGAAAGTGCTCTCCAACAGTCCTATGGGTGTTTAGGTTATGAGAACAAAGATTTTCATTTTTTTGGTGCAAGATTTAATTTCCTGGGGGTAGGATTTTCTGCCAGTGTTTGTCACTACACTTTAGTTTACAATCCTTTAAGCAAAAATTATGTCATACCTTAAATATGACAAAAATGGTAGTGTGCCATTGTGTCTTCTCTCTCACTGCCATCTGTCATAGTCAGGCCCAGATTGAACACCTCCTATATTCCTTGTCACTGTCCTAGGAGCTAGGAACTATAGTGAGATGGCCAAGGACGTTGCATGTAGAACTTATG
Organism: Orientallactaga sibirica; assembly: GCA_036365145.1. Classification (NCBI taxonomy): domain Eukaryota; kingdom Metazoa; phylum Chordata; class Mammalia; order Rodentia; family Dipodidae; genus Orientallactaga; species Orientallactaga sibirica. The sequence continues at coordinate 1,258,643 of JAEOAD010000154.1, forward strand.
CTTTCTCCCAATGCAGTCTCATTTGTGGAACAAGTAAGGACAGATGAAGGATAAACAAGAGACTTGATGTTAGTCAAAAGCTTTACAAAGAAATAGGATAGCTTTATGTGAGTGTGTGAAGCAGTTTCTGGAGAACATGTAGGTCATAACAGAGCTAGCCATGTAGAGAAGAGTGGCAGCTGGAGCAATCGCCCGGTGCACAGGCCATGAGGCAAAAGTTCCCTGGGAACAGGGAGAGGCCAGACTCTGTGAGTCAGCTGACCCTTTTTTCTAGGGTTTCCTCTCCCATCCTCTCTTGGCAGGTCTCTGTGGACTTGGCTGCCTTCGCATTACTCTCTCAGGCTCCTTTCTTTTCATCACTTTTGTCACTAACTCAGAGTGATACAGTGTTAGAGTTCTAACGTCTTCCCCTGTGCTAAACAAACTTTGCCTGGAGTCTTCCAAACCCTGCCAGATTAGCGGCTGTTGCCCCATCTTTGGGCTCTAACTCCTCATGCTTCCATCACATACGCTGTACTACAGACCTGCACACATTTGTTATGGCCTTCTTCAGACCATTGTCAAGCAGCCACCCTCAATAGTACTCTATTCCCATCCAGAGAGCCAAAGTCCTCACATACTTTTAACACAGATTTTAGGACATTAAGATCTAAAAACAAGACTTTCAGTGATGATTTCCTACTATTATTATTGCATGACATATCTCACTTATTTCTAAAGCCTGTGGCAACTGCTGTATACATAATTCATTTATCTATTAAGTTCTGTTTTGTAATACCTTGTGTCATTAGTAAGTAATGCTATTTACTTTTTATATTTATTCATTGACTTGCTTCCCTTTAGTATCCCCATGAATGTCAATTCTTTAAGAACAAATCCCCGTGTCACATTTCTTCCTCTCCTCACCACAGTATGCCACAGTGCCTGGCACTGAGTCATTGCTAAGTAACTGTTTATATATAATTTGAGATAACCTGAACATATAGCTCTGTTAACTCAGTACACATACATATGCCCTTAATAGTTTGCTCCTAATCTGGGGCTTGTCTTCTTAAGTTCTTAAGTGCCATGAATAATCATAGCAAAGTATCCGTAAAGGGTGTGGCCTCCACTTCATGCTTCAGGGACGATAGGCAGAGGACAACTTTCCACTTCACGCTCTGAGCCCCTCCTCAGCAGTATTCATACAATGCACATGCACTCTCAGCCCTATTGACTCAGAAACAGAAAGTCTCAAGAGGGAACATTGCACAGGGAAATTAATGATTTTGTGATTGATGAATGGAATGACACAGGAGTAGATAGGACTCTAAGAAGAACTGTGCACATAGCATGGAACACAAACGGCAAAGAAACAAAAGCACGTTTAATAATAAATGCCACACCTCCATATAAGATCCTCATCCTCTATTCAAGTCCTAACAAAACAAATGCTAAGAAATCAGTACCACTCACACTACAGACGAATTGTTAATGCTAGTCGTGCATACAATCCAATCTTCGTAAAAGATGGAAAACAATTTATGAATTAGTGGTATAATACTTGCAATTATAGATTTTGTAATTTTTGTAATTGCTTATTTTAAAGATGAACAAATTGGATCTAGACTAGGAAAACCACTCCTGCAGGTGTCAGCTGGGGTGAGGACCGTACTGTCCACATTATTGCCACCCATGGAAAAGAAAAGCTGTTGCCAGTTTATACATGCAGGGACCGGTTTCTGTTGCTAGTGTCTTGACTATGACCAGAAGTTTCCTAGGAGACCTTCACTTCAAGCCATGAATAATCCCCAAAGAAAGCCTAATTCCTGCATCCTCACAGCCTTTGTGAGCTCCGGAAGGATTTGTAGTGAACAACTGGGAAGCCTCCTAAGCCGATCCCTCACACTCCCAGTAGCCTCCATGCACACCTTGCCTCTTTGGTCAACCATGCACTGCTTGGCATTTCCTCCTTCACCTGCTTCCAATGGAGAACATCTGCCCCCCTGAATGCTGCCTTGAAATCCCGACCATCTTCATCCTTCGTGCACTGTTCTTACCTTTCCTGCTTTCCCACCAATACCAGTCCCTATAAGCATCTGTAACAAATGCATCTCAAGTAGAAGTTTCTATTTCATCATTCCTGCCTCTGGAGGTAAGACCTCGTCACTGTGCACCTATAAAATGATTGATTTAAAATTAGCTCTCAAATGATTGTGGTAGACCAAAAAAAAGGGACAGCTCAATTATTAAACACTGAATACCAAAGAATATTACACAAAAATTTTTAAAACTTGGGTTTATATAAATGTACTGATATGGAACTTTAAAATTTTATAAAGACATATTAGTAATTAATGCACATATGTAAGTAGAAGAACTGATTACAGGGAGGGGAATGGCCTAAGCGAGGCCATGGGAAGAAAAAAAAAAAAAAAGAAAGAAAAGAAAAGTCAATTGAGATTTCTTAACTCACTTTTTGTCAGAATAGTGAAATCTATTTCAAAAAACAAATCATGTGATTTCAAAAATAGACAGCAAACTAAGTGTGTCCCTTTGGGAAGGGAAATGATGATGGGAAGACAGGAAGACCTATCGATGTTTTATCCTCTGTAGTTCTTTATTTCCTAAATACCTTTTAATAATAATGGATTCATAAGTATTTTGCCTTATTTTTTAAAATATAATTATTTTATTATTTAATATTTTTATTTTTATTTATGACCAACAAGTGGACAGAGAGAGAAAGAGGCAGAGAAAGAGAGAGAGAGAGAGAGAGAATGGGCATGCCAGGGCCTCCAGCCACTGCAAACAAACTCCAGATACAAGTGCCACCTTGTGCATTTGGCTTCTGTGGGTCCTGGGGAACTGAGCATCAAACAAGGGTCCTTAGGCTTCACAGGCAAGTGCTTATGCACTAAGCCATCTCTCCAGCCCTAAATATATAATTTTTAAAAACTCCATCCTAGCCACAACCTTACTCTTCTTGTACTCTATTACTTCAATTTCTGGGTTTTGACAAAATGTTATTTCCTCATATCTTTATTTCTTTGGCTGCTGTGGTAGTTTGAATATATGTCCCCCAATATATTCAGTATTTTATTAGTTTATAGTTTGCATCTGCAATCACCTTGCTAGAGGCAAGGTCACTGGGGGCCCGGTCTTAAGGTGTGGTGATGGGTTTGAGATTCCATTGTAAAGATATGCAAATGTGTCTAGCAGGAGTTCCTGAAGTCTGCTGTGTGACCTTTTGGCAGTAGTTTTGCTCTGTGTGCTGTGGTGGCTGGTTGGTTTTCTCTGCTCTCTTGCCTGGTCCTGTGGAGAGCAGGCCACTTCTGCCATTATGGAACTTCCCCTGGATCTGTAAGCTTCAATAAATAATATCCCTTCCTCCATAACTGTGCCTGGTCTGGAAGTTCATCTCAGCGAACCTGAAACTGTCTGCAACAGTAAAGTGGTACCAGGAGTGGGGTGAGATGAACCAGACCCTGTGGATATTTGTCTTTTGGAACCTTTGTTTTGGAGGAATGGGCATGGACTTGGTGCTTGCAACTGAAGATGCCTTCTGGAGTGGTAAGCCAAGTTTTATGGACTATTCTGATGAGAATGTGAGAATGCTAAGTGCAGACAGTATTAAACTTCGAGACTTGGCTTATGAGCTTTCTAAGGGGAAGGAAAGACTGCAGAGGACTTTGCTGGAACTGGGCTACTGGCATAAGGGATGGCTACGTTCCGCTATCCAGGCCCAGAAAGTTTGATCAAGGTTAAATTTGTAATGGACTGATGTGCTTGGCTGAAGATATCGGACTGAGATTTTAAGATTTTAAGTTTGAAAACCTGAAGCAAGTTAAAAGTAGAGGCACGGAGACTGGTTTAGCTGCTATTGTCAACCACATTAGCAATCTTAAGGAAGGTGGAAGGAAGGTGGCCCGACTTGATTTACATTAAAACAATGGAGAGGATGCCTGAGGAAAGACTGTTAAAAATGCAAATTCTTGGAAAGAGCTGACTGGAGAAGGAACCTGCTTTTCAAGGCTATGGTTTATTTTGTCCCTGGATTTAGAATATGGCTGTGTCCTGCACACCTGGTATTAGTTTTGGAAATATGAAAAATGCATAGAATGGTCATGAGTTGCACATGGTTCCAGGAGCCGCTGCTGAGATGCGGCATGAAGCAGGGCATGAAGACCCTCAGGAATAGGCTGGAAGAGCCTTTGGAAGATGGACCGTGGGTTTGCATGAAGACCTGAAGATGTTTTGGATATACCAGGACTGTGCAAAAGGGCTACCATGGAGTGCAGTGTTGGCATGTTATGAAAGTTTTCCCTGGAGACTCTGCCCAGCTGGAGGGACGGGATTGAAAAAACTGGAGACTGTCAGTCTATGGTTATATTGAACTTGAACTGCAGAAGTTTGATGACTGTTGATATTGGTTGAGTTTGCATTATTCTAGTCTCTCCTTGCTATGCCTTATACCAGTTAAAAATGTTTACTCTGTGCCTTGACATGTTGAAAGTATTTAACTTGTTTGATTTTACAGGACTCACTATCTTAAGTTGATCAAGACTGTGAGAACCTTTGAAATTGGATTGAGTACAATTTACAATGTGTGATAGTTATAAATCTATTGGGGGCCAGGAGCTAAATATATTGGGGGCCAGGGGCGGAATGTGGTAGTTTGAATATATGTCCCCCAATATATTCAGTATTTTATTAGTTTATAGTTTGCATCTGCAATCACCTTGCTAGAGGCAAGGTCACTGGGGGCCCGGTCTTAAGGTGTGGTGATGGGTTTGAGATTCCATTGTAAAGATATGCAAATGTGTCTAGCAGGAGTTCCTGAAGTCTGCTGTGTGACCTTTTGGCAGTAGTTTTGCTCTGTGTGCTGTGGTGGCTGGTTGGTTTTCTCTGCTCTCTTGCCTGGTCCTGTGGAGAGCAGGCCACTTCTGCCATTATGGAACTTCCCCTGGATCTGTAAGCTTCAATAAATAATATCCCTTCCTCCATAACTGTGCCTGGTCTGGAAGTTCATCTCAGCGAACCTGAAACTGTCTGCAACAGCTGCCTTCTCTCCATTTTCTGAATTCAACTATTTCACTATAATTTTGTAATCTGCATTTTCCTTCTGTCTCATCTTCTTATTATTATTCAGATAAGGAATGATTCATCTCTCTACTATCTCTCAGCAATACACACACATTCTTCTGGTTTCCTTTTAACATATATCATTCCTCCAGAATCACTATAGACTTTTTTTTTTGCCTGTACTTAGAATATTGAGGTTTGCAAAGTTGCCCACTCTATAGGCCCTTTATTGTGAGCCTCATCAAATTTGTGGCTTTAAAGGACAGCTAGTGAAACCCTGTGTCTTTGTGCCATCCTGTGCTTCTCTAGGAAAGTTGCAGGTTCACATACGTGGTTGATTCCATGTGACTTTCACAGCAACATTGACTTCGGTGCATTCAAAGTCATGCCCTTCTTTCTCTCCTCCAAATCTCCCCTCTTCCAGTACCAGGTGTCACTCTCAGGAATAGCCCCATCATCCTCTGGTTGCACAAGCTACAAACTGTGTTTTATATTTGAATTCAGATTCTTCCCTGTCTTCACATTTCCTGTTCACCTCACTGGCTGACAGCACCTGCTTAATTACGTCCTGAAAGGCCTATTGCCAGCCGCCATCTTTACCTGACTAGTAAATGGCAAATCCCTCTTGTCTAATCATTAGTTTCTTTTTTTTTTTAACCTCTACTCCATTTGTCACATGGCCTAAGTGACTTTTCTGATACTCAAATATGATCATATCAATTCCCTAATAAAAGATATCACTTAATGATTGCTCTGAGGAAGAAGAAAACCTTTATCTGGGGTAGTTTATCTATAATTATTCAGAACTGCTTTCTTTCTCTTGGTAAATATGAATTCACCTCGTTTCAAAATGTATAAAAGTAGAAACAAAACATAACAGATACACACACATGAATCAGCTTGTCTGGGTCTCCCTGTGTATCCAAGGCTAGTCTCAAACTGGAGATCTTCTTTCCATTTTCAGCATGCTGGATGTGCATGTTGCCACATCCTCCCAGCTTACTTAAATACTAGAGTTTTCTCATTGATTCAGATCTTGAATGTTTAAACAAGAAAATATCATAGAATTATTTCTCCTGTGTAACATCCTTATTCTGTTCTAACCCTCTCAGGGTTGAGGTTGTGTTTATCCTTCCCAGGCATGCTTCAGATTGTGGTTATATATTTAACATGTACAAATATTCATTATATATACATACATATGTATATATACAAATCTACAAAGTATGTTTTGCTTATTGTTAAACTTTTTGCAAATAATTAACATATAATATTTATCTTTCAGCCACTTTTGGATTCATTAAATTTCCTCAGATACGTGTCTGTAAATATATCTGAAACTCATTTATTTTTGAACATTTTCATAGCATTTTAATTAATGTCATTTTAAATTTTAGTGACAATATTTTCTTCTGTAAGCATTCCAGTTAGTTAATTTTGATATACAACATTTGAATATTCTTTCTTCTCAATTCCATTAAATAGGTTCTCATTCTTCATGAAATTATTCCTTTTCTTATCTCATGTTATTAGAGTTCATACTCAGAACAATTTCTACAATGATATTGAATCAACAACAACAAAACTATAATGAAACAAGCCCTGAGAGGATTTAAGTAATTTGCATGGTCTCATCATTTCTAAGTGGTATAGCTGCAATTCAAAAGGACCTCCAATCTTTTTACTGTGTCTTATGGCCTCCATAAGAGAACAATTGATTTTGGCAGGGCTCATTCCACTGAATCGCTTGAATAACAATAAGTACCAAGAAATAGTGAGAAACAACTAATAAATGTCAGAACAATCACATCTCAATGCACACAGGGAAAAATTAAATCATTAAAATAAGAAGCCTATTATGCTTCGCCCTCCCTGAGAGATCGACTTGCATTCCCCGCAATATCTACCTTGCACAGCTAACCAAAGTGATGTGTCAGGATTTACATTTCAACAGGATACTGGAAAATAAACCTTGGCCTATAGAAATATTTTTTGGTCTGTGGGCCACCTGGCTTGTCAGGCTACTGAGCTCTGTGGAAGTCACATGAAAGCAGTATGAGTGTTGGTACCTGGCTGGGAGCAGCTGTGTGCCAGAAGACCCATGTTCACAAAGCTAGTAAGGATCATATAGCCCATTGGCCACATTTGTACCTCTTCCTTTAGAAAAAGAATTTGTTAATTATGAGAAGCAATGGTATATGAAGCCATGAGTGCAAATGACTCCCATACAGAGCCACCTGGCTGGATACAGGCTAATCCTTACAGATGGTCACTGGCTGCCATTCCACTGGGTCTCATCAAGTTTCTGCAGAAGGCAAGACTTCTGGGCCATAAATCTCTAACATGCTATTAATTTTAAATGCATATATTTTGACTTAAAGATTGTTTCAATTATTTTGCATTTAAAGACCAAGTGCAAAAAAGGAAATTTGGAGTCAAACTCTCCTCATTTTCCAAACTTTCACTTCCAAAATTAAGTTGTGACAACAGCCATTCAGGGGTGAAAATTGGTGGGTATTTTTTTAAATACATTCTTTTCTTTATGGCATGAAATGGACATAACAGTAAGTCTGGGGTTCACTCCCTAGTTATTAGCGCTATCATTTTACTGGGAGTTCTAGTCCACTCAGGGGAGGGGCCTCACTTCAAGGTGTCCTTACATGTCAGGTCTGGCCATTTGCCCCCAAAAACATAGAAGAAAAAGCCATGATTGAGAAAAGGAATTTTCTCAGTATACATATTTATGGAGGACAAGAGAACCAGTGTTATCAGCCCTCTTTGGGAACTAACAAGAGCTTACATATACGACATTCACACAGTTAAGCAGTTGTGGCTCAGCTGTGATCTAGTTGCTAAGTATCTGGAGTGTGGTTTTGCCAGGTGGCTGTGGAGAAGTTATCACTTAAGAAACAATCCAGTTCCCATCATGGGCCTCAGTGCTTCAGGAGGTCATTGCTGCCACTACAGGAAGGTGTTATATCATGTTGCATTCTTCCTGCAGGTTCACTGTCCCTGGCTACTTTACAGTGATGACCAGAAACTTTCATCCAGTGTGTTGGGATCTGCCATAGGGTGTTGGAAAAGCTGCCAGTTGACAATCAGTTGATTATGATGTCACTAAAGTTCTAAAAAACACCTTGGTTACTATTATTAAGATTCCTTGAGCTCAGGCGAATCCTTCTTAAACAACTGACTTGCCTATATGCAGAGCTGAGTAGGAATCGGACCCAGCTTTTAAGGAAATAAAGGACATGGGGACATAATGAAGGCAGACATGCCAAACTTGATCTTGCTTTGAGTTTACCCGCTGGGCAACTATAGATCTGAGAGGGGAATGAACCTAAAGTTTGGAGTTCAAGGACTTTTCTGGATCTGGAGAACCCCATTATAGATTCAGATGAAGATCAGCCAGTGCTTTTAGCAAAATGACCGCCAAGTCCTCATGACACTGTTCTGCAAGGCTCAAGGTACAGTCTGGACTTCTTATTGTATTTTTGTCAGAGTGCTGATGATGATAGTGGTTTCTGTTTATTGATGATTATTCCAATTTTGATGAACAGACTTTTGAGAAGAAAAACCTAATTAAAGGAGATAAAAACAATGATGTCTTAAAGTCACCTGTTATAACTGTCATTGGATAAAATGCAGGGATCTCTCGCTAGTTATCAAAGCAGTGATGGACTGAAGTCAGCTTTGCTAAGTGTATTTACACCAAGAATATAGTCCAGCACAGTGATCAAAGTTGCCTTTTCCCTTTATTTTTTTACACATTTAGAACACACAACTTGACAAAAATCTCCCCTAAAACTTACAATCCAGACCATAGTCAGCTCAGATCAGCACCAGGAGGGAAGCACCTCTCCTGCTTACTTACTTTCATCTTTGGCTTGAGGAGATGATAATTTTATTCAGGACACTTGGATACCTCTTGTAAGAAAAGCTAGCCTCTTTAAAGAATCCAGCTCACACAAGGCTGATGAACAACATAAAAATGTTAACATGAAGTGTGACATGGTTATGAATACTGAGGAGTGTTTATTTTACCTGGAATCATACAAGTTATAAAAATGAACAAAAAACAGGGAAAGTCATTTTTCCTCTGGTTAATAATGCCCTACACTGAAATTCACGGAAGAGGGGGCAGAAAAAGCCATAAGTTGGGTCATTATGCACAGAGACATTGCTTCTCCCCCATAACTGATGGGTACCCCCACAATGCAAAACCCAAAAATCTCCATGGGGGGAGTACAGGGAGAACACTAATGATGGTACCATCATGGTTGTATACACACTATATATATCTATATCTATCTATCTATCTATCTATCTATCTATCTATCTATCTATATCTATATCAGATTTTCCATCCAGAAACATCATATTATTAAAATTGTACAAGTCTTTCTTTATATTAAGCCTAACTTCAAAGGTATCAACTATGGTCTCTGCTGACCAAGGTGAGAAGGAATTAGCACCATACAGCTAAGACCCAAGAGTGATGCCTCCCCTCAAACACATTATCTTTTGTGGCAAGCCTGTGGATAAACAGGTCGTGATGAAGACTTAGGGAGAAGGGCTTTTGCATGGTATGCATACATAGTAAATCTCAGTATACTAAGGTGGGATCTGGGTGGTTTCCTTTTATCAGGCTAAAAGATTTGTCACAGAGTACTAAAATGTGGCTTATTTTTTCCCATTTTTCTTTTACCTCATTTATAGGTTTAGGTGTTGGTTTCTTGCTGTGCATATTTGCATTTCCTGGCATTTGTCAAGGTCAAAGTACAAAGCTTTTGTGTGCATTGGAAGCCCTTTCAAGTATGTGCTCACCCCGTGTGATGCATTAAAAAAAAGATACCTTGTTCAGAATCGACCAACAGCTCTGCATTTTGTTTGTCTTTTATTAAAGACTAAGCAGCTACATTTTTATTTCAAATTCTACACAAATACTTTCAGAATAGCTTAAAGCTGTATGCGTCTGAAGACGTGGCCTCTCAGAATCCCTCCCTCTAGCTGCTCCAATGTAGTAATGAAGGTCACAGGCTCTCTCCTCCCTTTTCCTTCCTCTAAGATTTGTTTCCATCCTCTGAGAGCCTTTCTATCTGTACTTGTCTATCTTGGTCTCTATAAAGGTAGCTGTGTGTGTGTGTGTGTGTGTGTGTGTGTGTGTGTGTGTGTGTCTACAGTCTATAGTGACAAAATTATATATTATATATAAATATGCACACACATTATGCCTATGTCTGTGGGAGAGATTATGAATATATCCACTTTAACAATAACTATTAAAGCACTGTGAAATCTATTGAGAATCAGACTAGTGATGCTTTAACAAAATGCATTTAAGAAACTGACAATCTTACCTTTGAATTTCTTACAAATCCCTTACTGAGCATTTCTAGGCATGTTGCCCTATAAGTTAAATTGAGAAAATTCTAGTGATTATTTTCTATGCTTTCTGTGAGAATTAAATTATAAAATGCATGTAAAGCACATGTCAGGGGTTAGAAACATGGCTCGATGGTTAAAGGTACTCACTTGCAAAGCTTACTGCCCCAGGTTCAATTCTCCAGTATCCACATAAAACCAGAATCACAAAGTAGCATGTGTGTCTGGAGTTTAATTGCAGTGGCAAGAGGCCCTGGCATGCCCATATTCATTCTTATTTTTTTTCTCTCTCAAGTAAATATAATAAAAATATTTTATTAAAAAATAAAGCATTTGTCAAAGCATTTAGGAATATGACATGAACATAATACTTTGGCAATTGCTCAATAACTTGTGTCATGAAGGGTTTGGCTCACCATAATAAAACAGGATGCTGAATTACAGATGACACTGACCTTGACCTTAAGCAGAAAGAGGAATGCATTCCTCCAAAGCAGCATCTTGTGAGCAAAGCCAACATCTGTTATCAGGTTGAGCAGTAGTTGAGCCACCGTGAACCCAGGATACATTGGCTTCTGTGTGCCTAGAAGGCTGAATACTAAAATTAATCCTAGAAAGTCAATTTTGTAGTCACCCTTGTACCAATATGGGATTTTGGAGGTTCTCTCTTCTCAAGCAAGTGGACTCTCTCATACCCTTGAGCCTGAAATGAGTGATATCTGCCAAACTCCTGGGACAGATAGGCTCAAGTATCTTTCCTATTATCCTGATGCTAAACATCTGACTCCATGTTCATGACCCAAATATTGCCAGCAAACTTGCCTTCTTTAACCCAATATTTTAAACTGCTTTCATATTTTTCAACCCTATATACTATGCTTTTGTTCATGAGTTTCACTGTAAATATGGCTAAAAGTAGCTAGAAATAACTATGCCACAATCAATGCTGTGCTGCCTGGAAATTTCCTTCAGCAGATTAATTTGTCTCTTTTAAGCTGACTCTCCTACAGACATTTGGGACATGCATAAAATACAGACAGGTTCTTTGCTACAATATAATGGATGGCCTTGTGGTGATTTGAATTAGATGATCCCATAAACTCATGTGTTTAGGATGTTTCATTCCTGGCTGATGGCAATTTGGCAGATGAAGCCTTGCTAGAGGAGATGTGTTGTTGGGGACAGGCTTAGGGGTGTTATAGCCAATTCCCCATTTGTTAGAATCTGGCTCACTCCCCTGCTGCTGTTTGACATCTGATGTGGCAGAGGTGATATCTAGCTGCTGTGCTGCCATCTTTTCTTGCCGTCATGGAGCTTCCCCTCAAGACTGTAAGCCAAAATAAAGAACTTTCCTCCCATCAGCTGCTTTTCATTGGGTGCTTTGCGCCAGCCATTGCTGAAGGTACCACAACAGGCCTTTAGTCCAATTTCAATTCATTCCCATCTGAGACCTCATGTGTATGATAATAACAACCTGCATTTATATAATGTCATGCATCCATGTGTCGATGCATGTATGCATCTCCATTTGTCCAAGTTGGTAGAAAAAGTGAGCAACAAGTAGGAATATCTACGACAGAGAAATTAGACGCTATTGGCTGCGAGTATAATCATAGAGGGACACTTCACATCTCAGCAGTGAAGACTCTGGAAATGTGAGGGACTCCATTAGCACAGGTCCATGGTGGGGTTGTGTCCAAGGATGGGGGGAGAGGGAAGGATTAGCAAGTGTGAAGGAAGCAAACTTCTTTATACTCCTTTCTTCTGAGATAGCCAGCCAGGTATCTGGCTCCCCTGGCATTTTCAAGGTAGCATTGGGGCAGTCTCTGGACAGACTTCTTGGTGTTCAGCAGAAGTGTGATGAATTCCTGAGATTTGCTAACTCCTTCACATATATCCATGTGTCTATGCCCACATCTCTATATGTCCATATAGCACTGCTTGCATGTGTATCCATGTGTCTAAGCTTTCATGCATTCATGTGTTCATGCATGTCCAGGTATCTATATGTTCATGTATCCACATGTCCACATGTCTACAGGCATGGGAATACCAACTTTCAACCAGCCTCAGAAATGCAATCAGCATAAACTGCCCCCAAATCCAAGGCTTTAAGTTCCATATATTTTCTCTTGTTAGAGATTTTGCATTTTAAGCTTAAAATTAAGTTATAAAATCATGTCTTTACTCCCCCACAAGGAATCTCAGATATCCATATCAGGTAGACATCTTATGTACTATGTGGGAAAAGTTATAATCGTCCTTATAGAAGTCCTTCCTCAATACAAAAGCAGGTCCTGCCCTTGGCTTTGGCTATATCACATTCCCAAGATGTCACCACCCCCCTTCCTGCTATAGCCATAGCATCCAGCACTCACTGACCATGTGGCTTCTCACTTGCCCTGGCCAGGCTTCAGGCTTTTTCTCTCCATGAAACATGCTGGTCATGACATAAATGGGTCATGGCACAACAATCAGATGATGCTTCTGGGGACCCAGCCAATTTCCTTCCTTCCCTGATCCATTCAATGCTCAAAGGGTTAGAGAGCAATGAAGAAAATGGCAAAGAATATATCCTAGCAACAAAGATGGATCAGGATACCATAGCAAACACCTTTCAGATGCCCATAGCCTCTATGTCTGAAGGATTGTTTCTGGACACTTTCTTCATGAAATGTTATCACCCTTTAAATTCTGCTTCAATTATCATCTGGTTTCGGGGACAAAACATCTGACTAGCAGATGACTATGGAATAAATGGGTTTATTTACAGCTTACAGGTTCAAGGGAGAAATTTAATCATTGTGGGGAAAGCATGGTATGAGTAGACAGCCAGAGCATCATATCTTCTCACTTATGCAAGGAGGAAGCAGCAGGAGTGGACTTCTGAATGCCCAGTGGGACTGGAATAGTAAACCACAAAACCTGCCCCCAGTGACACACACCCTCCAGCAATCCTCTACCTTCCAAAGGTTCCACCAGCTACAGATTAATTGCAAGCCTTACTTACAAACACATGAGGCTATAGGGGACATTTCACATTGAAATCATCACAGTTACCATGCAAGGGAGTTGTTATGACCTTTTCTGGCAGCATGGTACAGAGAATAGCCCAACACATGGCAGACTTGAATTTTGCTGCCGATATTGTTCAAGAAGTCACCAATGCCTGCCCTGTGCTTCCTCCTCAGACAAAGGTGATGAACACTGTCATGCCTGACATGAGAAAGACACAATCATTCTTACAGATACTGATTAAGCACAGATACTGAATTAAGCTTGGGAGTTGTCCCACAGCAAGCAGGTCTATTTTCTAGTGAAGTGTGTTATTTACAGGTGCCACATTCCCAACCATACAGATGTTTAACCTGAAACTAGACATAAAGCATACCAGTTTTACCAGAAATATTTCATTGAGTTACCTTTTAATTTAAGGAAAGAAAAATAACTGTGTGGCAGTTAGAAGAATATGGGATACAAAACTGACTGAACCCCTAAGAAAAAGCAGGAAGAGCAAGGACACCACATAGCACCAGTCAAACATGGTCAGTAATTCTGCATGTTCTGGCAGCCATAGAGTCAGTAACTGTCATCTAATAGAAAGCCATATCCAAGCTCCAGAAATGCCAACCAAGCACTCTTCCAGCCTCATCTTCATCATTACTGCCTGTTAATAGAATGCTCTAAGTTGTAACTACCCAGCTGTGGCCCTCACTGCATGGGACTAAAAGGACAAGAAATAAATTTGGCTATTGTCAGAGGACAAATCATGCCTGTTTGTCAACCTGAAATATGGTTTAATTTGACCATTTATTTTTTTCTTTCTTCTTTTCTAATTTATTATTATTTTTTCTTTATTAGTTATGTACATACTCACTGTGTAAACAGCACATGTTGGTACCATCCTTAGCCTCTTCCCTGTTCTTTCCCCCCTGAAGGGACCCTCTTCTTTGGGGATGCCAGTTTTCCCCGTGGGGATTGTGGATCATGCATTGTGGGGGTAGCCATCAGTTATGGGGAAGAGGCAATGTCTTTGTGCATAATGTTGCAACTTGTGGCTCGAACAATCTTTCCGCCCCCTCTCTTCCACAAATTTCCCTGAACAATGTTGGGTTTGTTTTAGGTCTACTTCAGTGATGAGATCTTGGGAGCTTCTGTGTCTCTCTGGATTTCTGGTTTTGTAGGAGTTGAGCGTTCTTTGTGTCTATCTCCTTCACCCTTGTATTGATACCCAATGAAAGTTACACTCTTGCTCATTTCCCCAGTTACTCTATGGTTTCAGCTGGGGCCCTCATGAAGTGAGATGGGCTGATTCTGTCCTCAGTTTCTACGTTTATCTGAAAAAGAGAAGCAAATTCTCCAATGGAGAGTGAAGTCAGCGCCAGATAAATGGGATAACCATTATTAGTTTAGAGAGAATTTGATAGGTGTACGCCCTCTTGTAGTCCAGATTGGTGGGAGCTTGACATTGGAGAGCAAACTCATTTTCTGGATATGATTCTGACTTGTTTTCCAGTTCCAGCTATGGGTTCTTTTCCACTGAGCGGATCTGTTAGCCAATTCAAGAGCAGTTGGTTACCCACCATGACTGTGTGCCACTACTGCACTTGGATGAGAATCATGTCAGATTGCTTGCTTGCTGAGTAGCTTAGACCATGAATTACTTGGATAAATATTGGTCATTTTCCCCCAGTAGCTCATGTAGCAGCTTCTGGCACTAGACAAGCTAACTCTCTGGGGACTGACTCTCTTCCAGCTTCTACCCAGGTCTCTCCAAGTTCTGTACCAAAGGTATATGATGTCTTGGGCAGTAGGGTCTTACCATTAAACTTTGGTGTGTAATCAAGTGCTCTGACAGAAGTCTGTCTTCCTATGGGAAACCTTGTAGGTCTCTCTGATCAACAACTCATTGTGGATGTTAACCACATCCTGGTACTGGGAATTACAGGCCAGCTCCAAGGGAAAGAAGAAAGAAAAATATAGGTAATATAAAAGAAGAAGAGAGAAAAGAGAGACAGAGAAACAGGAGAAGATTAAGGTTAGTCATCATAACCTTTCCATGGCTCTTTGATTCAGGTGTTCCCTCTAAGGACCTGATGAAGGTTCAACATTTTAGCCTGTCTTTCAGAATATAGGATTTTATGGTACCAGTTACATTTGAGTCCAGTTTTGTGACCTCCCCAATCCTTATCCTCCCTTCCCGCCCTACCCTCTTTATTGTCCAGTTCTCAAGATGCCTATTTGGTATGTCAGCATCTCAGGCAGATCCAGGTTAGGTGCCATAGATGAGTGAGACCATGCAATAATTGTTTTTCTGTGATTAGGTGATTTCACTGAGAATGACCTGTTCCAAGTTTGACCATTTTTCTTCAAATTGGATTGTGTCATTTTTTCCTTACTGCTGTGTAGAATTCCATCATGTAGATATACCACATCTTGGTTATCTGTTTGTCTAATGATGGGCATCTGTGTTGATTCCAGTTCCTAGCTATTATGAATTGAGCAGCTGTAAACATAGTTGAGCAAGTCTCTCTGAACTGAGGCATGGAGCTTTTAGAGTAAATGCCCAGTAAAGGAATAACTGGGTCTGTTAGTAACTCTATAGTTAACCTTTTTAGGAGTCTCCATATTGCTTTCCATAGTAGTCATACCATCTTACATTCCCACCAACAGTGAATGAGGGTTCCTATTTCTCCACATCCTCTCCAGCATTGGTTAATTTTTTTAATTTTAGATTTTTTTCATTTGATCAAATTGTTCAGAGGTTTATCAATCTTGTTTATTCTTTTTAAAGAACCAACTATTCATTTTGTCAGTTCTCTTAATTGTTTTCTTAGCTTCCAATTCATTAGTTTCCACTCTGATCTTAATTATTTCTTTCCATCTGGAACTCTTAGGTTTGGATTGTTCTTTTTTTCCAGTCTTTAGGTGGATACTTACATTATTAATTTGAGAGCTCTCTGTCTTTGTTATAGAGGCATTTAGTGCTATAAAATTTTCCCCTGGGACTGCCTTCTTTGTGTCCCATAAGTTTTGTTATAACGTGTTTTTGCTATCATTCAATTCAAGAAATTTTACAATTTTCCTTTTGATTTCTTCCATGACCCATTCATTGTTTAATAATGTGTTGGTCAAGCTCCAGGAGATGGTGCCCTTTCTGTTATTTTTTCTTGTTGTTAATTTCCAGCTTGAAAGCACTATGGTCCCATATGATGCAGAAGGTTATGTAAATTTTCCTGAATTTATGGAGGTATGCTTTATACCCTAATATGTTATCTATTTTGGAGAAGGTTCTGTGGGCTCCTGAGAAGAATGTATATTCTGCACAATTGGAGTAGAATGTTCTGTAGATGTCTGTTAGGTCTAGTTGATCTATGGTGTTGTTTAGATCTATTATTTCCCTGTTGACTTTCTGTTTGTATGGTCTGTCTAAGGATGATAGTGGAGTGTTAAAGTGCCCTATTGTGATGGTATTGGGATTTATTTCTGGTTTGTTGGCAGGTAGGTTTTGCTTTATAAAGTATAGTACACACTTATTTGGTGCATAGATTTACGATTGGGACGTCGTTTTGTTGGATCATTCCCTTGATGAGTAAATTGTAGCCTTCTTTGTCCTTTTTAATTACTTTTGATTTGAATTTATTTTGTCAGGTCACACTTGATTGTTTATTATTTCCATTTGGTTGGAATATCATGTTCCATCCTTTCACCCTGAGGAGGTAACTATCTTTAATGGTGAGTTTCTTGAAAGCAGCAGATGGAAAAGACCACTTTTCTGATCCATGCTGTGTCTTGTTATGGTTAAGTGTATTAATATTTAAAGTTTTAACTGTGGGTTTGATTTAATTCCTTCATACTGAAGGCTTTATGGGTTTGGTGATTTGTAAGTTTCATGCCTGTTCTAGTTTTTTTTCTTTTTTATTAGTTATCTATATAATGTGTATACAGCCATGATAGTACCATCATTAGCATTCTCCCTGCCCTCCCCCTCAGGGATTGTGGGTCTTGCATCATGGGGATAGCCATCAGTTATGGGGGTGAGGCAATGTCTCTGTGTATAATGACCCAACTTATGGCTCTAACAATCATTCTGCCTCCTATTCTGCAAATTTCCCTAAGCCATGTTGGGTTCATTTTAGATCTATTTTGGTGATGAGGTCATGGGAGTCTCTGTGTCTCTGGATCCCTGGTTTGGTAGGAGTAGAGTGTTCTCTGTGTCTATCTCCTTCACCCCTGTGCTAATACCAGGTTCACTGAGAAAGCAGCACTCTTGCTCATTTCCCCAATTATTCTATGGCTTCAGCTGGTGCCCTGGTAAGGTGTGATGGGCTGATTCACTCCTCAGGTTCTATGTACATCTGAAAAAGAGAAGTAAATTATCCAATGGAGAGTGAGGTCAGTGCAAGATACATGGATAACCATTATTGTTTTACATAGAATTCTTATATCCCACTGTTGGTGGGACCATGATATTGGAGAGTGAACTCATTTTTGGATATGGTTCTGACTTGTTTCCTAGTTCCAGGTTTGGGTTCCATTCCACTGAGTGGATCCTTTAGCCAAATCAAGAGCAGTTGGTAACCCACCATGGCTGTGTGCCACTATTGCATTTGTGTGAGCATCATGTCAGGTTGATTGCTGCTGGGTAGTTTACACCACGAGTTTCTTAGACAGATGTTGGTCATTTTCCCCCAGTTGCTCATGTAGTGCCTTCTGACACTCGATAAGCTGTCTGGGGACTGACTCTTCCAGATTCCAGTCAGGTCACTCCATGTTCCATCCCAACAGCATATGGTATCTTTGGCAGTAGGGTCTTACCATTAACCTTTGCTGGGTCATCAAGTACTCTGACAGAAATCTGTCTTCTTTTGGGAAACCTTGTAGGTCTCACTGATCAACAGCTAACTGTGGATGTTAACACATGCTGGTACTGGGAGTTATAGGTCAGTGCCAAAGGAAAAGAAGGAAGAAAAAAAGCCAGGCGTGGTGGCACATGCCTTTAATCCCAGCACTTGGGAGGCAGAGGTAGGAGGATTGCCAAGGGTTCGAGGCCACCCTGAGACTACATAGTGAATTCCAGGTCAGCCTGGACTAGTGTGAGACCCTACCTTGAAAAACCAAAAAAAAAAAAAAAAAAAAAAAAAAAAAGAAGGAAGGAAGAAAAACATAGGTAGTATGTAAAAGAAAGAGAGAGAAAGAAGAGAAAGAAGAGGGAGTGAGAGAGAAGAACAGGAGAAGGTTAATATTCATCCTACCCTCTCCAGGCCCCTGTGATTCAAGTGTTCTCTCTAAGCACCTGATGAAGGTTCAACCTTTTAGTATGTCTTCCAGGATATAGGATTTTGTGATACCATTTCCAATTGGATCCAGTTTTTTGTCCTCCACCTCCACCCTTACCATCCCTTCCTGCCCTCCCATCCCTATTGTCCAGTCCTAGACATGATTACTAGGTATGTCAGCATCTCGGGCAGATTCAGGTTAGGAGCCACAGATGAGTGAGATCATGTGATGCTTTTCTTTCTGTGATTGGTGAGTTAGCTGAGAATGATATATTCCAAGTTTGACCATTGTATATTGCTCAGTTATTATAGAATTTGCCAGTAAATTGCTCCACCCAGTCTACTAGAATACCTGGATATAAGGCAAACTCAGTACCTAGGGTCACTTCGACTGTTTTGTTGGAGCATAAGAGCTATACTTGGCAGTTTAAACTCCTACCCTGAAGATGTGTAAAGTTGAATTTACATGGTTAAGAACACTGCAGTTAATTAGAAAACCCAAGCAACAAATTAAATTAACTAAAGATACAAAAATATCTACATTATAATACAAGAAACATGAAAAATCAAGACAATACAATCCCACTAAAATTATAAATCATGGCCTCCAATGAGGCTATTTTACATCAAATGGCTGACAAAGGTTTCAAAAAAAATGATTATATCTATATCCAAAGAAATCAAAGGAATCAAAGAAGAAAATAAAGTAATCAAAGAAAAAAACAAATTCCTGAAGGAGAACACAGGAAACCAATTTAATGAAATAAGGAAGTCAATACAAAACATGAATAAGGAAATAGAAATAATCAAAAAATAATAGTCAGAAAGATTAGAAACTAAAAACAGAATAAGTCAAATAGGAAATCCTGTAGAAAGTCTCACTAGTAGAATGGATCAAGGAGAGGACAGAATATCTACAGTAGAAGACCAGGTAGCAGATCTAATACAGTCCAACAAAGAGAAAGACAAACTAATAGGAAGGCATGAATGGGAATTTCAAGACATTTGGGAAACTATGATGAGATCAAACATAAGAATTAATGGTATAGTAGAAGGTAGATTTAATCCTCAGTTGTTGGTGGTGTTCAGGAAGGATGTAGATTCTTTAGGAGGTCGAGTCTTGTCTGAGGAAGTGAGTCACTGGAGGTGGACTTTGAGGTTCTATAGTCCAGCCCCCCTCGGTATTCTCTCTCTCTCTCCTTCCTCCTGCTCATGTATTACATAAAGCTGACTATTCCTGCTATGCTTTCCCCAAATCAACCTGCCCTCAAAACTGTAAGCTAGAAATGAACCCTTCACTTCCTGAAGCTGTTTGTGGTCAATTATTGACTCCAGCAATGAACAGGTAACTGATACAGTTCCCTCCAGAATCCATGTTTTTGGATCCTAGCCTAATAATGCTCCTTCTACCTCCCGTCCCTATATGTACCTTCAGCTCTCTCTCATTTGGACATTTGGGTTAAAGTTCAGTTAGGAATCAGTTTATCCACCAGTGGCCTGCCAGAAAATTTATATGCTACATTGAAAAAAGTGTCTTCTGATATTCACTATTAAATAACACCATTATGAATGGACATCAAGCTGAGTTGAGTGTTATAGGCAGGCCTATACTTGTACCTGCTCAGAAGGCTGAGGCAGGAGGATCACAGGCTTAGGATGCATCTGGGTGACAAAATGAGTTCAAAACCAGTCTGTGGATCTTGGTTAGACTCTGTTTCAAACTAAAATGTAAAAATAGGGCTGAGGATATAACTTAGTGGTGAAGACTTGCCTATTAAGTATAAGGGCTTAGGTTTGATCCTCAGGACCACTAGAGAGGAAAGAAGAAAGAAAGAAAGAAAGAAAGAAAGAAAGAAAGAAAGAAAGAAAGAAAGAAAGAGAGAGAGAGAGAGAGGGAGGGAGGGAGGGAGGGAGGGAGGGAGGGAGGGAGGGAGGGAGGGAGGGAAGGAAGGAAGGAAGGAAGGAAGGAAGGAAGGAAGGAAGGAAGGAAGGAAGGAAGGAAGGAAGGGGAAGGAAAAGAAGAAGGTAGGAAGGAAGGGAAGAAGAAAGGTAAGCAGAAGAAAGAAGGAAGTGTAGCGAGAGAGAGAAAACATCAAATTCTTGGCCTGTTACGGGTAGCCCTCATTGTAACAGGAAGCTTTCCCATACAATACAGTGTTCAGAAATGGGGAATGAACAATGATAAGTAGATTCATGAACAGAGGATACGTTCCATAGCTGGTGAGCTCCTTCATGCTGTGTTAAGATCCTTGCTAGGGGCTGGAGAGATGGCTCAGTGATTAAAGATGCTTGTTTGCAAAGCCTAAGAGCCTGGGTTTGATTCCCTAGTACCCACATAAAGCCTGGTGTAGAAAGTAGCCCACTGATCTGAAATTCATCTGCAGTGGCAAGAGACCCTGCCTTGCCTATGACCTCTCTCTCTCCTGGCAAACAAACAAATAAACAAATAAAATAAGTAAGTCAGTAAGTAAGTAAATATGTTTATGATGATTGCTGGTTCAAGGGAAGATATTGACAAGGTTTAGAATTAACTTATTTTCTAAATAATTATTTAATACTGTTTCCTTTCTTCCTATATCTCTCTGGCAGTCTTTACTTTCTATCACCTCATTCTAAAAGATCTTGCTTTTTCCCTTCTGGAGAAAGCATATAAAGCAGCTGTAAAAAGACTTCTACTCACACCCAATGTCAAATCTACAGGCTTGTTCACATCTCAGCCCCTTTGCTCAGCCTTGACAGAACAATGCAAAAACTAATGCGCTTCCATCCTTCAGCTTGCGCAGGTGCTCAAGGACTTAGCTCGTGAAATCAAGCCCCTCTCTACTTATGTCAACCACACTTACTCTTTTCTAAGGTCAATCCCATCATAAATCCAACATGCTCAAATTTTTTTTTTAAATGCCATTTTAGAAAACTTTCTCTAGAAACTATATCCTCCTGATGCCTCATTGTTATAAGAAAAGTAGCTGAGCCGGGCATGGTGGTGTGCACCTTTTATCCCAGGACTTTGGAGGCAGAGGTAGGAGAATTGCCATGAGTTTGAGACCACCCTGAGAATACAGAGTGAACTCCAGGTCAGCGTGGACTAGAGTGAGACTCTACCTAGAAAACCCAAAAAGACAAAAAAAGGAAGAAGAAAAGTATCTGAGAGAACCTGATCCAATTTCTTCTTGATTTTCTCTGGCACTGTCTTCAGTCTGATTGTCATCCTCACCACTTCATAGAAATCAATTCCATCATAGTCACCTGTGATTTGTATGTTCTAAATTTCACATTCATTTTCTCATTGAATAACTGTAGCACTGGCCACACTACTTATTTCCTTTCTACGTGGACCACTCTCCACTTGGATTTTAAGTAGCACTTTGACTTGGCTTACTACACAGTCCTGGCTATATGTAGGGAAGCATTTCACAGCCCAGTCCTTGAACCTCTGCCTTGTCTGTCTACAGTGACTGTGTAAACAATCTCATGCAATCAAGTGGACATAAAATACCAACACACGCTGGAACACATTCATCATTCCAATTATCCATGCAATCACTTTTCTTCAAATCAGTTTTTAATGTTAGACCGAGATGTCTTTCCTGAACACTCTGTTCAATAAATAGCACTCTTCCATCCTGTTTGAGTTCCAGACTCAGAGCCAACAGTGGCCTGAACAACTCTTAGATGTCTAATTGGTATGTCACACTTGCCTATCTGAGTTCAACCCTGGCTGTTAGTGGAGCAAACATTTCAGAAGCCAAGTCTTTGATGATCTGAAGTGACCTAAAGAAGGGAGCATGGACAGTTTACTCATTGTTCTTTCAAGGCTGAACATGTGGGGAAGAGTGGTGGTGGGTGTGGATGGAACTCTTTTCTGATACCTTGCCAATAATGACACTCCCAACATTTTAGCTTTCTCTGCCACTTTTAAAAATTATCCTCAATATTCAACTAACTTTCACACCAATCTTCCAGTCAATTTTTCAGCTCTAATTCTAAACTATATTGAGAGTGTTTCAGTGACCCTGACCACCATTATCTCTCACCTGGACCAATCTAGTAATTTCCCAGTTGGTCTCTTTATCCTTTTTCTTGTCCCTGGCCATATGTTCTTTATATTGGAGCTGAAGTAACAGTTTTAAATCAAGACTATGCCCTTCTTCTAGTCAGAAACACTCAATGATTCATCTAGTTACTTTAAGTAAAAACCCCAAGTAGTGGCAAAGTTGGCAAAGTTTTCATCTAGGACTTGTCATATCCTTCCTCATTGCTGTCAACTGCAAAAACATTTGCAGAAGTGCATCCTAAAAAAGGAAGACGTGTGTGTGTGTGTGTGTGTGTGTGTGTGTGTGTGTGTGTGTCTTAGGTGTGTGCAAATGGGAGGAAAGCTGCAGAGTGCTAAGGAGCTATTGATCCCCATGCTGCCTTCATCTTTTCCAAGTTGAAATATTAAATGGCAAAAATGAAAATCAACTATCAGAAACTCCCAACTCTCAAGTGGATGAAGATGTTGTAGTAACTCATAATATAAGAGCACATTTCTGAACAAGCTAACATTTTCTCGTGCTTTAAAATGATACTGTCCCAAGGGCACTAAGGAATTACCAAAGTAGGTAAGGGTCTTCATTCCATTTTCAAGGAGTCAGCAATGAAAGAGCAAGCTATTAATCCTTACTGTAGCTAACTTACTCTGAAGGATATTTTAATGTCACTTGCGTTTTTGTTTGGCCTGGATTTGCAGTGGTTCTTAGAATTGTTTCTTTTAATCAGGAGTCCACTATCTCCCATGGATTTGTAGGATACCTACATGCTGTCTTCATGGAAGGATTTAGCTTAGACAAACAAACAAGAATAAGGAGACCACTTCTGACCCTCCAACCTCCACAGAAGTCATTTGATCCTATAATAAAATGTGCCTGGGGCTGGAGACATGGCTCAGCATGTAAGGCACTTGTTTGCAAAGCCTTATGGCCTGGGTTCGGTCCCCAGTACCAATGTAAAGCCAGATGCACAAAGGGGCACATGTATCTGGAGTTCACTTGTAATGTCTGGAGGCCCTGGTACACCTATTCTCTCTCTGTCTATCTCTCTTCTATCTCTTTCTACTTGAAAAAAAAATACGTAAAAATATAAAATATGTCTAAATAGTCTTTGTTTTCATTTCAAATTTTTGTCAAGTTGGGAGATGTGAAGCATTAGATGTTATGAATATTTATATAGTCATGCTGGTTCCAAGTTCACTATTCATGGCATAGAGTGACTGAATATTAACTAGCATTGTAGAGACACTATGGCATTTACTACACAATTTAGTCACTCTTGCCACCATGCAGAAGATTGCTAATTATCCCATCTTATAGATGAAAGATCAATACTCATAGATTGGAACACAACAATTTCAGTCATTCAAATGTTGCTTTTTCTTCACATGACTTTGGGAGTGTTGCAGTTACCTTCTCATTGTGGAAAGAAAGCACCCAAAAAACAGATGATGGAAGGAAAGTATTTATTTTTCTTTATAGTCTGGACATGAAGCTTCATGATGGCAGGGAAAACCACGGCATGAGCAGAGGGTGACATCACCTCCTTACCACAGCGGTGGAAAAGAGCAGCAGGAGAGTGAGCTGAATTAACAGTGGAAATCTAGGGGCTAATAATCTCAAAGTCCACCCCCAATTACACATCTCCTCCAGCAATGCTCCACATCCCAAATTGTCACTTTCTGGGAGTCAAGCATTCAAAACACATGAGTTTATGGGGGACCTCTGATTCAAACAATCACAAGGAACTTCTCAAAGCAAAACGTTCATGTGATATGTCCTCATGAACCTGCTGTCAATGTGGAGAATGCCCAGAAATCCCCACATAAATCTTGCCAGCACAGAAGCACTCTTCAACTAGTCTCTTTTCGATTTTGATGTGATTATTTTTTTCCCATTATACAAGTCTTGTGTAGGCAGTGTGAGCCACTGTGATATGATGTACACATTAATTATTAATTGTTTAAAGATCTCACAGATTAATTATTAATAAATTATTTAAAGATCTCAAAGATGGCATGTTCAAAAAACATACATGTAGCCATATCTCTAGAGAAGTACAGAGGCATGTCTGAAAACACATTTCAAATATCATACTTGACCTTTATAAGATGTAAAAGAAAAAAACTTGTACTTAGTAGAAGATTCTAGTCATGCCATCATATGGATAACATGACAATTTGCAGTAGGAAACAGACTTAGGCAATCTAAACTGACAGGTAATATCATTCACATTTGAAGAATATAGATACCACACAAACACATACACACACACACACACACACACACACACGCACGCACACCTAATTATACCATCACTCCAATCTTGCTCACTGTTGAGCTTCTTATAGAACTATGACTTCCTCTGCTTCATTCCTTACATATTTCAAGTCCTGGAAGCTTATGGAACACCACTGTCTCTTTTAGAGTAGCCCCTTCTTTTCTTCTACCACCTGGACCCTAGATTTGAAAATCGTGTTTAATTTCTTCTTTCTTTTCAGCTCTTATGGCACAGACTACATCTTCTCTAGTGCTCATGCATTTGATTCCATTCACAATGTCATATATCAAGTTCAGATCCATGTCATTCTATACTTTGTTGCTCTAATAGTACATATAACCTGCGTGTCCAGGTTCCATCTGCCATTCCCCCATCCATCAAAGCTAGTTTATCCTCTCATGAATGAATGCTTACTCCACAGCCAAACTCTTGGTTCTTCTTTTCTGTTGCATCTAGTCACAATTTGTTGGTATGTACAGTAAGCTTATTTATAGAGAAATATTGCCTTCTTCCTATGACTCTTTACTCCTTCTCAGTGTATGCTGAGACATTATACTCATTCTTGCATGTGTGCCTTGACTCAAGTCATACAACAATCTAGTTGGTTTCTTACTCCTTGAATATTTTAACCTTCATAACTGAAGCCATCCTACCTCTCAATGGTTAGAACTTTGGGTTTAGGTGGAAAGGTAATTGAAACAGGAGACTTCTGCATTAGTATCTCCAAAAATAGTTTGGTTGCCTATTATTTCTGCAAGAGATTAATAGGTCTTCCACATAAATAAGCACAGGATTGGGGATGGTGAGCTTAAGAAATACTGGGTTAAAGACTGGCCATCTTATCTTTCTGTGGTATTAAACTTGCTATTGTAGAGTGCATTCATGTTTGCTCTAAGACTGTTATCTGCCAGCCTCTGGATTAAAGAGAATGTGGGAAGCCCTAGCTGGATGAATATTGTTCTTAAGCTTCAGTCCTAGTCACTGTCTCTGTCTTATTATCTTGGGAGTGTGCACTGTAGATATGCACTGTACTATGCCCTATAAACATGCACTGGATTGTGTCCTGTACATGTGCACTGGAGTGTGTAATGTATGTGTGCACTGGAGTGTGTACTGTACATGTGCACTCGAGTGTCCTGTACATGTGAATTGGAGTGTTTCCTGTACATGTGCTCTGGAGTATTACTGTACATGTACACTGAAGTGTGTGCTTTACATGTGCACTGCAGTGTATACTGTACATATACACTGGAGTGTGTAACTGTACATGTGCATTGAAGTGTGTACTGTACATGTACCCTGGAGTGTGGACTGTTCACATGCATTAGAATGTGTACTGTATATGTGCACTACAGTGTGTACGATACACATGCACTGGATTGTGTATTGTACATGTACATTGCAGTGTGTACTATACACATGTACTGGAGTGATATCATATATGTGCACTGAAGTGTGTACTTATACATGTACCCTGGAGTGTGTATTGTTCACATGCACTGGAGTGTGTACTGGACATGCACACTGGCTTCTTTCAAACTGGCCCTAGCCTTGTTCTCTGTGTTAGTCAGTTCACTGCAACAAAATACCTGAGATGATTGACTTATAGAGAAAAAGAAAGTTCATTTTGCATAACAGTGTTGGAGATTCTAGTCCAAGACTGAGTGGACCGATGGCTTTGGATCTCTGGTGAGGTGATGAGATAGAACTATCAGGGGCATATGGGAAAGAAACTGCTCACCTCACAGACAGGAAATAAAAGAGAAATAGGAAGAGGCTGAGTTCCCACAGTCCTCTTTGAAGGCACACCCCAATGACCACAGGACCTCCCATTATGTTCCACCTCCCAACATTTCCATCTTGTTACAACAGCATCACCCTAGGGACCATGCTTTAACACATGGGCCCTTGAGGAACATTCAGCACCCACATGGTAGCATTTCCATACTCTTCCAAAAGCACGAGTCCTTCTGGTAACAAGAGTCATGCTGGCAGGATCCATGCTCATGTACCTCAAACCTGCAGGTACTGGTCCACAGTGAGGGTCATTGTCCTTTAATACCTACTTTGGGGATTCAAATCAAGTTTGCTTCAAATTCATTATAATATGCTTTTCTGTTTTGTGTATGCATTTTGTCAAACCCTAATTATTTACATTATAAATTT
The DNA here is from genome assembly GCA_036365145.1 of Orientallactaga sibirica. Lineage (NCBI taxonomy): Eukaryota > Metazoa > Chordata > Mammalia > Rodentia > Dipodidae > Orientallactaga > Orientallactaga sibirica. The sequence continues at coordinate 1,285,846 of JAEOAD010000154.1, forward strand.
TACTATATTTAATACATATATATTTTTATATATATATATATATATATATATATATATATATAAATAATTGGGTGAGTTCTTTTTTGCTTTCTTGCTTTAAGCCATCTCACTTACAAAAAAAAAAAATGCAGCATAAACCCATACTCCATTAGTAAAGGCCACACACTCCCTCTCATATATAAAGAAGTTTGTTCCTTAATTAACCCAAGCAGTGGGAAGAGATGATTCCCACATTGTCTCAGATGGGACAGGACTGTTCAATCTCTGGGATAAACACACAGCTCTATAGCACCACCTCTATGTGCATTCTAAAGACATAATGCATCCTAAGATTGGAATCTTGTGGCCTGAATACTTCTATATCTCCTACATCATATGATTTCAAAAATCTTCACATCAAAACTAACATTTATACTAAAAATAGAAAGTAGAATGTAAAACTCAGGATATATCAATGGCCTTGTATTTGAAAGCAATGCAATGAAAATATTTAGGTCAAGATAAAGCTATAGGATGCTAGACCGATGGCTCAGTGGTTAAAGGTGCTTGCTTACAAATCCTGACAGACTGGAGTTCATTTCCCCACTACCTACATAACCACATAAAGCTAGATGCACGAAGTGGTGCGTGCATCTGGAGATCATTTGCAGTGGCAAGTAGCCCTGTCATGCCCATATTTTCTCTCTCTCACTCTCACTGTCTGTCACACACATGTACACTCTATCTGTATCTCAAATAAACGAATAAAGGTAAAAAAGATCACATCACAAATATGTAACAAGCTTATAGATGTCTGTAAGAGCCCTGTTTAATCAAAGGAAGTTTGGACACATAGCATAGGGGTGGATTACAAAGGCCTAGAGTTTTGATTCTTTTCTTTTGGTCCTTAACAACTTCTTTTGTTCAGAAAATAAATTCTGTTGCCCCAGGCAACATTTCCATCCCTAGTTCCAGCTCCTTTGCAAGCCCAACATGCTCACTGCCATCCCTCCACATCTGTAACATTTAACTTTAATGCCTCTGCCCCGGAGGAGGTGCTGAACACATTTCAATGCACCAGCCATGGATACAGCCTGGAGAGCTAGCCGCTGGTAGCAAATACGTGGTGACCTTTCCCACTGACATTGTCTGTATAGCAGCCTGGCCACATGGACAGGAATAAATGTCTTCGTGAGCGAGTGTCAGATGGGAGAGGGAAATCACATACCCACTCTGAGCAGGAGCAGATTTATTAAGAAGATTGCCCATGGCAGAGGGAGTAGAAACCAGGAAAACATACTGAAAGCAGGTCCCCCTGCTGTGAACAGTGCGTGCACTGCACTCTGATGAGATTACATCTGGGAACCAGACACTGCAGTGATGTCCCCAGAAATCAAAATTGGAATTGGAGTTAATGTGTTTCCTGCACTCTTCTCTCCTCCTCAGGTGATCTGGGTGGTCACTCCCCCCCACCCCCGCCCTGTAGCTCTTCTGGGTGGTCACTTACCCTGGCCCTGTAGCTCTTCTGGGTGGTCACTTACCCTGGCCCTGTAGCTCTTCTGGGTGGTCACTTACCCTGGCCCTGTAGCTCTTCTGGGTGGTCACTTACCCTGGCCCTGTAGCTCTTCTGGGTGGTCACTTACCCTGGCCCTGTAGCTCTTCTGGGTGGTCACTTACCCTGGCCCTGTAGCTCTTCTGGGTGGTCACTGACCCTGGCCCTGTAGCTCTTCTGGGTGGCCACTGACCCTGGCCCTGTAGCTCTTCTGGGTGGCCACTGACCCTGGCCCTGTAGCACTTCTGCTTTGGGAGCTCCAAGGCCACACATGCGACTCTTCCCATTGCTGTGGCAAATTATCTGACCAAAACAACTTAGGGAAGGAAAGATTTGTTTTGCACACTGCATGAAGCTTCAACATCTTGGTGGCCAGAAGCTGAGAGACGAATGCTCGTGCTCAAGTGGCTTTCTTCTTTCCTTTTTATCCACACTTCAGTTCAGGAACTGATGCTGCCCACATTCACGGAGGGTCAGCTCTCCTTGGTAAACACTCCACAGACATCAGGTCTCCTCAGTAAACGCTCCACAGAAAAAATCTAGGGAGGAACCTCCTGGATGATTGAAAGTAGAATCAAGTTGACAATGAACAGTAACCATCCAGAATTATCCCTTATTCAGCTTGTCAGAACATGTCAGCATGATGGAGACCACTCTGTGGAAAGATTGGAAATCAGAAATATCCTGTCTTATCCCCTGCTTTTCGCAGTGCTTTGGCATGAGCTATACAGAAAGACTCCGGATAACATAATTGAAGTATTACTGATTGATTGATAGCTTTGTTTTAGTTACTTTTAGTTACTTTTTTCATTGCTGAGACAAAATACCTGACAAGAAGCAACTTAACGGAGGATGAGTTTAGTCTGGCTCACAGCTTAAGGGGATGTGGTCCATCATGGCAGAGAGGCATGACAGCAGGAACATGAAGCAGCTGGGCACAGATAATCCACAGTCAGGAAGCAGAGTGATGAATGAGAATGCTCAGCTTGCTTTCTCCTTTTTTTTTATTAAGTCTAGGCTGCCAGGCCATGGGATGGTGCTACCTATATGTTGAGTGGGCCTTCTTACCTCAATTAACCTAATCTACAAACTCCCTCATAGACATGCCCCGAGATCTGCCTGATTAGATGACTCTAGCAGTAATCAAGGTGACAGTGAAGATTGACCATTATGGGGAGGATGCTATTTCAATACTATGATGAAAATGTTGTGGATGATTGGATCTTAAATATTTTAAACGATACTATGTATTTTCTCCTTCAATACATGACCTCAAATAAACCCAATGTAAAAGACAAATAAAAGCAGAATTTCCTTAGTTAAAAAGTTACTGCAGCTCTCCCTTCTGGAAGCAACCAAGACAGATATATATATCCCTGCCCTGGAGGAAGAGGATTGAAAATCCCTACTCTTTAGGGAGGGCTTACTCCACGGTGTGACCATCATTCTTGGGTGGAGGTTGACCTGAAGGAACCACCATAGTTAGAGAGGAGGCGGCTCTGCCATGCTATCCATGGAAGTGTGGAGCGCTGTAGATAACACTAATGTCCTAGGTATTTCAGAAAGCAATCAGATAGAATTTTTAATGTTTCCACCATAAAAATTAGAAACACTAAAGGAAATGTGTCTATTTAAACTGATTTCAGTATTGTGCACCACACATGTATTGATACATCACATAGTGCCTGGACAGGTGTGCAATTTGTATTTAAGTTTTATCCATTAAAAATAAATTTGATTTTAAAAAGCCAATTCTAGGTGGAGATAAAAGGATGATGAAAGGCCTTTCTACTTATTTATGCAGCACATTCAGGGATTTTTGAAAGAAAAATTACCTCCCTAGAGGAGGTTTAGCTTGTGTTTTTATGCTTCATAGTTATCGCAGGAAACTTAACCTATTACAGTTTCTCTGGGTTTATTAATCCTCATGGCCATAGTCATAGAGACTAAGTGGAGAGCATAATGCAACAATATGCAGCAGAGCCTGGCCTCAATCTTCCCTGCCTTCTCCCACCACAGTCTTCTTCTCAATGAATCCATAACATGTTGGGAGAAAAAGACAATCCAACAGTGAAGAGTGCCTCAGGGTGGTCAACACCAAAATGCTAAAGGCATGAAAATCTGGGAAATGTAGTCAAAATATTGTCTCCATCTGAATTGTGAGAGAGTCTAGAAAATGAAGGGGCATCTGGATAGGACCTATAGGCTGGGATCACACTTCATACATAAGGGCCTGCAGACATTCCAAACATTAATAAGACTGAGTAAGGAGTTACTGAAGTTTCAAATAGCTGGAGCTCAGTTATGGGATCCTGAGACTGACAGCATGGTCCTTCTCTGTCCCTGTGCCCTCAATGTAAGCAGCATCTTTGCTATAACATCAACTGACATGCTGAGGTAAGGCTGGGGCAATAATGCCAATCCTTTTTTTACCAGGATGCATACCTTGGTAAAGAGCCCAGACTTCTATGGTTTTAGCTGGGGCCCTAACCACACAATGCATGACCCACATTCCCCATTGATGAGGGTCCCTTTGAAAGTGGGTGGACAGGGAGGAGGACAATGGAACCAATAATATGAATGTAAAATCAGAATAATATAAATAATATATATATATTTAAAAAAAGAGCCCAGACTTCATATACAATGGAAGCTTTTAAAAATATATTTTTATTTATTTGCAAGGAGACAGAGAGATAAAGGGTGTATGGGCCTTTTGCTACTGCAAAGGAACTCCAGATTCATATACCACTTTGCACATCTGACTTTATATGGGTACTGGGGAATCAAACCCAGACTGTCAGACTTTAAGCAAGTGCCTTTAACCACTATATACTCTCTATAGGCCATAATAGAAACTTTTTAACCATGGCATGATTAGAGCCTAGTTTAACTCGGCAACCCTGGTCTCAGGAAGATAAATTGGAATTCAAATACTAAATCCCAAGGCAACAATCAAGGAAGGTACTTGAGTCCAGCAAAAGATTTTACTATCTTATTCCAGCTGGTTTTTACCTTAATAAGAAAAACCCAGTATTTTTCTAAGCACGTTACTGTGTTATCTCATCAAAGCATCTTCATAATGTGATGTGAAACACACCACTCAGCTGTCATTACAGTTTTGGAAAAGGAAATTGAGGTGCTGAGAAATGAAATAACTTGCCAACATCTAGAAGCAGTGACATTTTCTTGGGAAGACTTGAATTAAAATTAATATGTCTTGATGGCATTAAATAAGAAAGTAAGTTGCAAACATTAACTGCAATGTTTTTGGTATGGAAGGCTGGGAGATCATAATGTCATTGAGTGGAAGGAAAAAGTTAGCAGAATAAGTGTAGAGACAAAAAAAAGGAAAAGAAAATTGGGAAATGAAAGGCAATAATTTAATAAGTCATGGCTTCAAAATTGCACGCACGTGCGTGCGTGTTTGTGTGTGTGTGTTCTGGACGCACTATAAATATGTGTGTATGGATGCCAGAGAACAACCTCTGGCATTATTCTCAGTAACACAATCCATTTCTTTTAGAGATAGGGACTCTCGTTGGCCTGGAACTCACCAATTTAGCTAAACTAGCTAACCAGCAGACTACAGAGACCCTCCTAACTCCTCCTTCGCAGGGCTGGGATTATAGGTGTGCATTAACACACCTGGAATTTTTACATGGTTTCTGGGGATGGAACTTGAATCCTCATGCTTGTGAGACACGCACTTTATTTACTGAGCTATCTCCCAATCTCTGTCTCAGAATTTTGCATTTATTTCTTTATATAGGCAGTTAGGAATCCTGTTATATATGTAATTTGATAGATGATTGCTAGATGAGAGATACAGAGAGATGATAGATTGGTAGAAGATAGACAACAGCTATATTGATTCTATTTCATCCATTTAAAATAAAAAGGTAATTTTAAATTTGAAAATTTGAATATGAATTTGTGTGTTAGCTCTCACAATGCTCTTCCATATTTAATGTATTCTGTGTCTTTCAAATTTTAATGTGTAGAAGACACAGAAGGGGTTGGGTCTGTGGCTGAGTAGTGAAGCATTTTCCTGATATGCTTAAGGCAGTAGGCTCAATCCCCAACATGGAAAAAAGGAAAACACAAAAGGGTGAAAATATATACAACCATAAAAATGCATCAATAGCTTTTTTTTAATACTTAAAAAATAAGACATTTACAGAATGTCACAAATGGAATTTAAAAGGTTATTTTTATTTAAAGGAAAATCCTTGTATATTATCTAGTACAAATGTCATCTCTATTTTTAACAAGAAAGATAATGAAAGTGTGATGGTTCAGCTCTGTTATCACCTTGATCATAGTAGAAATCAAGAGATATTCCTCTTGGGTGTCCCTATGGGGATGTTTTATGAAAGATTAATGTAAGAAGTCCTTCCTCCATAGTAGGACACTTATGGTGATAGACTTAAAAAAGAAATGCAAGGCCCCTTTTTGCCTGGATACCCATGCTACTAGCTGGTGAGTGCCTTTTGCCTAGCTTCCCTTGTTATTCATTTTTAAAATATCTTCATTTTATATTACTTGAGAGACAGAATGTATGGGTGCACCAGGGCCTCTTGCAACTGCAGTCTCCAGATACATATGCCACTTTGTGCATCTGCCTTTACATGGGTACTGGGGAATCAAACCTGGGCCAGCAGGCTTTTCAGGCCAGTGTTTTGATCAGCTGAGCCATCTCCCCAGCCCAGTCCCTGCTATTCACTTCTATGTTCACCCACCCGTCTTTCACTATCCATCATTAGCATGGTAAACCCGTTTCTTCAGCCTTCCAATGTGGACTGAAACCAGCAGCTCTCCTGGCCTTCAGTGCCAGTTTGGGACTGCTGAGGCATCTAGCCATGTGGCTGAGCAGCTATTCAGTTACTTGATGCTCAAGCCTGCATATAGCTATTATTGGACTGGCCAGCTCATATCCTGTGAGCTAATCCAATAAATTCCCTTTATAATACAAATTCATTCTATCAATTCTGTTCCTCTAGAGAACCCTGACTAATATAGCAAGTAATTCAAGAATTCACATTCTCATTCATATGCTACATTGGATTCCTATCAGAGCCAGTAAAATTGCTGTGGAAAGGATAAAATATATTTGTCTATTTGTCCTTTTTCTTTCTTCTTTTATCTTTTTTTTTTTTTTTTTGCTCTGGCTTATTTTGTATTGTTCTACTCTATTTTCCTCAGTTCTATTCCTACATGGAACTAGGGTACATAAGAACATTTTTATACAAATATATAATGTACTTTGAGCATATTACCTTTATACACCATCAAACTTTGAGTCCTAGAATGGAAAACAATTGTAAGATTTTATAATAATTGTATACACCTTCCTTACCACTATATTTGAGGAAGAATGATTTATTTAGTTTTTAAAATTATTTTTAGTGGGCATACAAAGTAACAGTCTTCCTCATGGCATTTCCATAGACAATTAGTTTTGGTTGCTCCTCCCCTAGCCTCTTCCCTACTGCCTGCTCATTCAGTGCTGTCCCAGGATTCCCCTTGTCACTTCCATGTTATATATGCTGTTTACCCTCCCCATCCCTTCTTTAAAGGTTCCTTTTCCTTGGGCCCCTGTACTTCCCAAACATCTATCCACATAAATAAACATAAATAAAAATTAGAAGTTAAGGCCCACATGTGAGTGAGAACATGTGTTATTTGTCTTTCTGAGCCGAGGTTATAGAATGGAGAATTGGGCAGGGACAGCAATGATGTGATATTCTGAGGAGCCTGCACCCACAGCTGAGGGTCATATGGTACCCCTCCTTGAAGAGAGGTGGACAGGTACATCCTTATGCACCCACAGACTTCTCTTCACATTAGTGTCATGAAGACATTGGGTGGTCTTTATCCACCTTCATACAAAATTGATGCCCACCAGGTATAAAATGCCAGACCATTTGAGATCTGTCTGAGGCTTCTACTACTTGCTGTTATCCCACCTTGATTATAGACTGATTTCTTCTAGAAGGTAATTAAGTAATGCAAAACAAAGAAAATATTTTATCCCACTTTTATTTACTGTATAGCCCATCTAAGCACATGAAACTTACCAGGAGCTCAAAGTATTTAGTATAGTTTGTCTCGACATGATTCAGTCTACTTTATAAACAATGTTCACATTTGTGTTCCATGAAGAAAAAGAAAATTTCCAACAGTAAGAATGATGGCTGTGTATCATTTCTACACTTCATATGTTGATCAAGTGCTTTAAACATGCACGCAGTGAGTTAGGGTGGGTAGACAGTCATATACCATCAGTTTTTCTCCCCTTCTGTAAGCTGAGTTGTCTATTTATACCCTGTGATCCATGGAGGATAACTCTGGGCTTGTATCTGCCACCTTGCTGTTTATGATAGCTACCATTCAGAAAACAATGTTGACATTTCTGGCCAGAAGAGAAGCTGGTATTAAATACAGATTACATGAAAGCTACAGAAGTGATCTGTGGCACATGGCATCACAGATGCCCCAGGCTTTCTGCACTGGCATACAAAAAGATTCCAGGTATGACAGGAAAAGGGTGGATTGACCATACACACAATCACACCTCCTGTGCAACTATGTTGCCACAGATCACTTACACTAATGTAAAGGACCTGTACATACAGATCCAGAAAACAAAATGGCTCATTTTAATAGTGTTTTTTTAAATCTTTTGTTAAACTATCAGGAAGTTATACAAACACAGATTAAAAAGATAAAGCAAATATAATATGCACACCTGAAGGTTTCCATGAATTACATGAACTATCCATTCTTATCTTTTAGGAGCTTGAACAAAACCTCAAATGGTGTATGTGTGTGTGTGTGTGTGTGTGTGTGTGTGTGTGTACTAGACAGCTATGGTCCTAATAGGGGAAACACACACTCATATATATACAATTCACAAATCATAAGATATTTAACTTATGTTGGAACAAAACTTTTATTCATATTAAATATCTAGAATGTCATTTCTTTATATATGAATTATAACACACCCTTCAGGCCATATTTCTACCACCAGCATCAATCTTATTCTGCCAGAAAAACATCTTCCAGGCATCCACATGGCACAGGTAATATAGTGTTCTCGGGAAAAGCAGACTGCAAACTAGGATACCGTGTGTCAAAGGGAAGCCATCAGGAATTTTCGCAGGGCCATGGCATGAGTTGATTTGTATCCTCAGTGAGTGCTATAGGTTTTCTGTTGGAAATCCATTCTAGGGGGAAATAAACACACCAGGTAGACCAGGTAAGATAGCACAAAATTACCCCAGTGAGAGAGAGTAAGGTATTGAGAACTATAGAAGCAGAGAAAGATCTGGGCCACTATAGGGGAAGAAAATTAGTTATGAAGAGTGAGGGCTGGTGAAGAAGCAGGGATGGTACTCACCCCAGAGATACTGCCAGGTCTCTTCAGGGATGCCTCATGCATCTTCCTCCTCTGGTAGGATCCCAGGGTTCCTTGGTGACTTCTGCTCTTGGTTTAGTCTTGACTTTTAGAAACAATAATTTATTTTTATTTATTTAAGAGAGAAAAAGAAGGAGAGAGAGAGAGGCAGATAGAGAATGGGCATTCCAGAGTCTCCAGCCATTACAAACAAATGACACACACATGAGTCACCTTGTACATCTGGCTTACATGGGTCCTGAAATCAAACCAAAGCCCTTTGGCTTTGCAGACAAGCACCTTACATGCAAAGGCATCTCTCCAGCCCCAGTCTTGACTTTTAATGGAACTTTCTCATGTTTTTATTACATCCTGTCTCTAACTACTTCCACACATAATGAAAATGTGCATCTGTACTTACTAGACACTTATGGTCTAACAGGGAAAAACAGAGCATCTATTTACCTGTCTGTATCTCTGTGAAAGTGCATCTTCTACCAGCTGCATCTAAAGCAAGATCTAGTGCTATTTTCCCCAGCTTTATGCTGCCTCACTATATGTGCAACACTGTATTGCAGATAATAAGATTGTATGTAACATATTTATATGTGGGTAGCTACATAAGAAATTCATTAATTTTGATAAGATAATCTCATAGGGAAAAGAAAAAGAAATTTCTTTTTAATATGGAACAGTAAAAGGTTAGAGACAAAAAGGAGACATTTCTGGCTAGACAACACAGTAAAAAGTTTGGCCCAGGAAATTTAATTTAACAGTCATTGAAAGTTAAGTAGATTTAATATATAGAGATAAATTGTGTTTATATCCCAAACATTAGTATCAATGAACATGTAGAAAATAAGGACTTTTTATAAGCCAAAAAAGGACTCAGAGACCTACCCCCATAAAGAGACTGAGATCAACCGTTCTCCATATTTCATATGTCACCTTATTTACTCCTTACAATACAGACAAAGGAAAGCACTGGGGACATCATCTATAAATACACAAATTAAAACTCAGAATATATCAGGCACATTTTCCAAAACCATCAAGAAATAAAGGCCCAGCTAGGTTTTACTTCTGAATTTTCTCCTAGTTTGTCATTGACCTCATGAGGCTAAGAGCACTAGGTAGATAGTAAGAATGAAAGTGGCTAAGGACCAGCTCAGGAGGCCTTGACTGGAACACTGCTGAAATGGGCAATGCAAAGATGGAAGGCCTGAAGGATGTCTAAGAAGTCACCTTCTATTTGTTTAGCTTACTACATTTAGTTTAGCTACTACATTTAAATAGGCAGAGAAATGATTTCTCAAATGAGGTGAGTTGCCTTCTGTGGTAAATACATAGAAGCACATCTATAGGCAATGTTCTGGTAAGTTTGGTCCCATTACTCCAGAGCCTTTCTTCTTAGGTTGATAATGTAGGCCAAAAAGGAACTACAATATTGATTTTATAGCATAAAGACTTTAAAGTTACAATGTGTAATATTATTTAGTCATGACAACACCCAGCCTGTTAGATAGGTGAGACAATACTGTAATATCTCACAGACACATGCCCCCAAGCTAGTCCCATAGCTGGGATAGAGTCACATATAAGCACAAGAATATCTCTTCCAAAATTACCATGTAAGACATTTCATGGACGATGAGCAACTCTGGGGACAGTAATTCCTCGTGGTTAAATTAATAGTGAGATATTTTGAAAAGGAACCAGAGTTTGGGCAGAAACTTGAAGAAAGTAATCATCAAGTGCTGGCCACGTATTTAGAACCTGGGGGCACAGCTCTGGATCCGTCCCACTGACCATTAATAGGAATCAATTTATTTGACAAAATATCACATTAACAAAAGCAAGGACATACACTGCTACCTCAAGTGTTCCTTCCAAAATCCACAAAGCAGCAATCATGCCAGGGTTTAAGGAAAAGGGAAGGAAGGTTGATGGAGGAAAAGATTGGCTTTGTGTGTGTGTGCGTGCATGCACGTGTTTATGTGTGCTTTTGTATGAATATGTGTGAGTACAGGTATGTGCATGACATGGTGCCCTTGTGAAGATCAGAGGACCACCTTCTGTTCAATCTTAGCCTTTCCACCTTATGTAAGGCAAAGTTTCTCTCCGGATTCTCACTCTGATGTTCTATTTTGTGCTCTCCCTGAGAGTTTGGGGAACTCCCTGAGAGTACGGGTGCTGTCAGTATCAGCACTAACATCAGTGTAGTGAGATTACAGGCTCCCTCACAGCTTCTGGAATTCTGTGTGGGGTCTGGGATTTGAACTCAGGTGCTCTGGCTTCAGCATCAAGAGTCTTATCCACTGAGCTATATCCCCAACCTCAAGATTGACATTTCATCAACAAAAAGAAACACAGCTACCAACTGCTCACTGATTTTAGAATTAACAATTTACACCCAAGATGTTGAAGTAAGGTACTATTTTTCCTATGCTCAATATCATTCAAGTACAACAAAAAGTTGCCTTGTTATCTTATTTCTTTCTTCAGAATGCTTCAAGTCTATTGTATAATAACCTCTGCACAATGATTTTTGGTCTATTTCCCTGAATTGTCTTGAGATCGCCACAGTAGCTATGGTCTGGTAGCCTTACTGGCAGCCAGGGCACAGCCATGGGACTGGGAGGCAGTTCCTGGAGAGCACTGAGGCTCAGCTTTTTCTGAGACTGTGTAACTTCCTGGAGCAAGGGGAGAGGTGGATACATCTGACAACATCCCTGTCAGACCAGGCTGAACTCAAATGTCAGCCTGAAGAACACCAGGGTCCCCTATCTTCCAGCATGAGGGGAAGGTTATATCTGAGCCAAATGATGAAGGGAAAGCTATGAGACAGTTGTCAAAGTTAGTGAAGAATGAAGATCTTGGCCATTGATCCAGAGGTCTCCTATTCTTTATAGAGCTCTACCTAAGTCAGAAGAGGAAATAAAAGAAACAGACTGCCAACATAATAGCTGTTCAAATGTCAGAATAACTCTTTGAACAACATGTGGTAGGAGACATAGGGAATTCTCTTTGATAGAGTTCAGACAAGAGCTGAAAGCAATAAATGTCTTTCCAAGAAAACTAAAGTAAGAGGCTGTCAATTCCAGGTGTAGGCAAAACTGCTTTGTGGCAAAACAGGCTTGTGGATGCAGGTGTGGATAGCAGACAGGACCACAGCTGGGCTCATCCTGAAGCTGGAAGTTGCACTGGGGAGAACATACCATGGTCTGAAATAAAGCACACATCTCATGGATAGAGGGTGGTAGTAACATGGAGCAGGATGAGAATGAAACAACTCAGAAGTGATAGGAATGAACTCTGCTCTTAGGTGAGAGACCAAGTTTGATTTGGGAAGGAGTGGAGGATGCAAGCATAAAATTGGACACCTGTCATCGAAGTGTGGTGTTTAGAAAAAAGAAAGTAATCTTGATATTCTTCCTATGCTGATGGTGACACAATTGCTGAGCTGGACCACATGAAGAATTTGGATCACAGCTTAAGAGAACTATGATCACAGCACAGGGAAAGCCAAAGTGGATCATACGAGCACTCTTTAGGAGGATGAGCCTGACAGGTCTGGGGAAAAGAAGACTTGGAGGGAAGTCATCTTTAGACATTGGAGGGAATAATGCTTTGGGATGAAAATCATTATTTTCTGTAAGATCATAGTTAAATCATTTAAGCTTTTATTATGTCCCTTACAATCTCCATAAGTTTCCCAATCCTGCAATTTCTGGAATTTTAAGATATGAATTTAATAACGGGCAAGAGTCCATACAGCTAATACTGGCAGGAGGAAATTAAGTTGGAAAATTCTGAGGAGAAAAGTAACAGATCTCAAGACAAATGACAGAGGTCTTAGGAGCCAAACGGAGCCGTGGCAACATGGGAATGGAGGATGTGTCCGTACTTTGAGAAGGGAGAACAAAGACCTCCCTGGACAGAATGGAGCTCCCATCCCATAGTTTTGAACACTGTGTAAAACTATCCTATTTCATTCCTTCAAAATAGAGGGTGAAGCCCACAGGGAGCACTGCAGGCATGTAGGATGAGGAATGGGATTGTGTCAACACTGTAGTGAGTGGTACCGTTCCCGAATACCATCACCTGGGGAAGTTTACTTAACCTGGTTCGTGTTGAGCAATCATATGTTTTAATATATAGGGGGAAAATCATTACCAATTTTTTTGAAAGTCATAGTCACACTTCCCTGTCAATGGATATGACTTATAGTGAACGGAGAAACTCAAAGGAATTGACAAGTTTATTTCTGAGAGGATCACATGCTATCATTCACTCAGACTCCTGCCAACATCTGGTTTGTGCAGGAGTTTTCTATGCACAACACCCATTAATAATAGTCTGCTTTGGAAGGTTTGTTTATATTGGTCTCACTAATTTTATGACATGGTCAATTAAAAAACATCAAATTTATGGTAAGAACTTAGGTTAAATGGAACTTGATGTCCTATGATTCTTTCTTTATGAGAAACCACTGCAAACTCAAAACTAGTTCTCAAAATAAAATTACTTGTTTCTAAAGAGGGTTGGCTTTACCCCAAAGCTCTAGGGATGCCATTAAAACTTCCCACTGAGCTTTTGATAAGGCTCATAGAGTACTGAGAAGTGCCTGGGGTATACTTAGCAACACTGGTTTCTCTGGGTTATGAGTCAAGGAACACTCTGCTTATATAAAGGTGTCCCTCTTAAAGACCCTTTTCTTTCTGTTGGCTCTATGGGAAGATAAACTGAAAAGGTGTACTTCAATGTGACATATGTTGCCTACAAAATCTAAATCATTCCATTAAACATTATGCTTTTTCCTTAATGAGAGAAGGGAATGATAAGTGCAGTTTGCACATCTCTTGAGAAAACAACCAACAAAAGCTCAAGTATATATCAACCAAAATTTTTACTGTACTGGCAAACACATGTACCTTATGGGACTATTTTATGGCATAGCTGCTTTCTCTTTACCTGGTTCTGTCAATAAGATGCTATTTTTTTGAGCAGACATGAATGTTGTTGTGAGGAATTATATAATGAACAATGTTTCTGAGGACAAACTCAAGGCCTTGATACAGTCTGGGTTAGGACAGGTATGGTACACTGACATTCCTTTGGGGAGGCAGAAACTATTTCTGATGCTCTGTATATTTCAGGAATGGATGGAGGAAGAATGTCAAACATTTTTAGAGCTAAGTAGCTAAAGAGTGGAGGGAAAAACTGGGAAAAACTGGGAAAATCTTTTAATAATAATGATAATACATCTGGAAAAATCTTAACAACTGAAGCAATTAATTAATAACACTTATAAAAATAACCCATTACCATTGTCCAAGATCCTTCTGTCTTTAAGAGTGTTAAGTGGAATATAATTGAAATAACCATGCTTGAATCTTTCAAGTCCATAAAGACAGACTAATCCCTGCAATTATTCTAGAGATAAAATATTTCCTTTAGTTTCAAGAATTTTAATAGTTATAACTCTATAGGTCAAAGGCTAACATGAGAATTATCCCTATTGCTGATATGCATATTTCCCATGTATTCATAATTATCCATAGAATGAAGTCATGAATACCCTGGGGCCACTATGACATAATGCAAATCTAAATTCTCTTTTACCATTTCATATCCACAAACTTTCCTCTACAACCTCTGACCACACAGTAATGTGCTCATTTACCAGACAATAGTGTTTTTATAAAGCAAATGTCCACTAATATCCCCAATGGATAGGTAATGCATTTATAATCAGGGCACAGTTGACCTTGAATTTGCCTCAGATCTCTGCTGAAGACAAGGAAGATGACAGGATTTGGAAAGTTTTACATAATGTGCTTTGGCTTGAGTGTTTGTTTCCTCTAAAATGCATGAGGTCCAGTTAAGCCCATTCCCTTTCTGTCTCTCTCCCCTTCTCTATCAAATAAATAAATAATAAAGTATTTTATTTTTAATTGAAAAAAACTCATGTGGAAATTTAACTGTCATGATAAAAGTATGAAGAAGTAACTAGATGTCTGGGATGGGTGCCATGATTTAAATACCCTCTCTTGCCCTCTCTTGGCCTCTTGTTTTCCACACTGTAATAATGTATCAGGAAGGCCTTTGCCAGATGCAAGCACTTTAATACATTCTAGTCAAAAGTACTTTATTCATTAAGTATATGTTCATTATGAATGACCAGACCTTGAGTGCTCTGTTAGAGAAGCATGGGTCAGCCAAGAATGATATGATCATCTTTCCTTAACTATAATTGATTTCTTTACCCAAATGGTGTTAGATCAAGTCTATAAGTTGTTTGAAAGCATGTGACTCAAGTCAACCTTTTACCAAGGTATGAGTTATTATTTTCAGGTTTGGCAATCAACTAAGATTTTAGTAGAATGTCTACTGTGCTGGTTTGAATGTAAAATGTCCCCTGTATCCTCATGCATTTTGAATACATGTTTCCCAGTTGATGTCAATTTGGAAAGTTGTGGAACCTTTGGGAGGTGAAGTATTGCTGGAAAAGGTGTGTAACTGAAGGTGGACCTTGAGTTTTATTAGTCCATCAAAATGAATGATCAAGGCTAGCTTGCTCACTCAGACTTCTTCCTTCCTACTGTGTGACAAGATGTGATACCCTGGCTGCCTGCTCTACCATGCTTTACCCACTATGCTGAAACAATCTCTTGAAACTGTAAGCTAAAATAAACCCTTTCCTCCATTAGCTGTTTCTGGTGGGTGTTTTGCTCAGCATCAAGAAGGTAACTACAGCATCTATCCATCTTAGTCCTAACAAACTCACATTCAATTACCTGTTGTCAAAATTTCCTATGGGTTGAATTATTCTGCATAACCAATCATGGCTTCTTTATTTCACTGGCAATGTCACACAGAGCTTTTGAACATTAATAAGTAACACTTTGCTGGTGTTATTCTCAGTACCTGACATTCACAATGAGATCAAGAGTCCTTTAAATGATAACATTTCCCACTTTTATCATAGCCTAAAGATAATAGTCACCAGAGTACCTTTTAAATTTTTCTTTGACAACTTCATACATATATAGTAATATTATTATATAGACCCCCCCATTACCCTCTCATCCTCCTCCCCCCTCCTGTTGAACCCTTTCTTCTTTCCCCTACATACTAGTGAGTGCATCACTGAAGAAAATGACTCTTCATCCCATAGCAACCTAGCTAACAATGGCTACCCTATCCCCACTTCAGGTGGGGACTCTTAAGCCCCTTTACCATCCATAATAGAATGGCGACTGCCCATATTGTGTTCTGATAACCATGGGTGTTGTGAGTTTATAAGAACAATGGCTATGTCATGTCCCATTGAGAGAATTCTACAGCCTTCCTCTCTATCTCCTAGCTCTTACATCTTTCCTTCTCTTTTGTGATATTTTTTGAGTCCTGGAGAAGGGTGGTCTAGATGTCTCATATAGGGCTGACAACCCATTTACTTATTTTCAGCACTTTGATCAGTTAGGAGATTCTGCATTAATCACAGCCCGCTGCAATGAGTACACTTCTGCCCAAAGTTAAGAGCAGCAGTAATCTATAGTGTAAACATAAACCTTTGGAAAGCACTTTAACAGAACATCTTTTTAGCAATACCATAGTAGTAGGGATCTCCCCTAGGATTTTTGCCTCTCTAGCTATGGGTTTTTGACCTGGTTTACAATATCAGGCATGAATTCCCTCTTTAGAGAGTCCCAAATCCAATTTGAAAGTGGTTGGTTCTTCCCATAGCAGTCATGACAATAGACATTTAGAGAACCTCCTTATTGTTTTCTACAATATCTGCACTAACATACTTCCAGGAACAGTACATAAGAGTTTTCCCTTTTTCACATCCTCACCAACATTCACCATTTTCTGTCTTCAGTATTATCTATTCTAACTAGAGTAAGATCTCATTATGATTTTGATCTGTATTTCTCTAATGATTGTTGAAAATAAATCTGTATGAAGAATACATATTCACAGCCCCATGTTTACTGCAATACTATATAATAGCCAAGATATAGAAGCAATGCATATGTCCATAAAAGTGATGTGATAAGGAAAGCATGGTGAATTTTAAAATATTTTAATTTATTTATTTGCAAGGAGGGAGAGAGAGTGGAAATGGCATGCCACGGCCATTTGCCACTGCAAACAAGCTTCAGATGCATGTGTCACCCTGTGCATCTGGTTTTATGAGGGTACTGGAGGTCTGAACACATGCCATCAGGCTCTGCAACCAAGTGCCTCCCAGTGCTGAGCCACTTTCCAGCCCCTATGGTGAATATTTTTGAGCAACAACAAAATAAGAATGAAATACTGTCAGTTGAGGCAACAAAGATAAACCAAGCAGACATTATATTAAGTGAAGTAAGCCAGACAGATAAAGATAGACACAGCATGACCTGGTCATGTATGGAAGACAAAAGACTTGCTCTCACAGAAATAGAAAGTAAGATCATGGTTAATAGAGGTTGAAAAGAGGAACGAAAGTTATAACAAGGTTATAATTGCAGTTAGAAGAGGTAAATTCTACTGCCCTATAGCATATAAGGTGACTATAATTAATAGGTTTGTGTATATTTCAAAATAGTGAACGAAAAGATTTTAAATGTTCTTAAAGGAGAGAAATGAAAATCACCTGAGGTTATAGATATAATAATCACCCTCATGAGTTAATACAGGATAAATCCCACAAATATATTCAATTACCATGTATCAGTTGAAAACTTGTGTGGTCCCTTGAAGTTTTAGCCTATTATAACTCAGGCATTCTCTTAGACTTATAGTGGTACTACTTTCTCAAATCACATGGAGGGAGGGACTGGGCTCTTTTATCCTCTAGTCCTGGTAACTCGGTCCTCAGACACTGACCTTCATAATAAATAATAGTAACATGCCACCTTCTCTTTGGGCCTGTTGCTAAGATTAAGAGTGTAAATTTTGAAATGATGCCCCATTATATTTTGTAACTCTAAAGTTATATTGTAGAAAATTATTTTGAGAATTACTTTATTTTGTAGACAATGGAGTAGAAAAACATACCTAATTTGTTCCAAATCATTTCATTTCATCTTCCTAAAATTTGATTGATGCCCCAATAAAACAGGGTAATTTTGCCATATACCTGGAATACCATCTGTTGCAAGAATAACACATCACAACAACTCCACAAAACTATACTTGATGAGCAAAGCTAGAATCCTCTTTTTTAATATATTTATTTACTTGCAAGAGGAGAGAGATAGATAGAGGAGAGACAGACAGAAAGAATGGGTATGCCAGGGCCTCCAGCCACTGCAAAAGAATTCCAGATACATGTGCCACTTTATGCATCTGGCTTTACATGAGTATGAGGGAACTTAATCTGGGTTGTTAGACTTTGCAGGCAAGTGCCTTAACAGCTGAACCATCTCTCCAGGCCCTAGAATCCTCTTTTGTAAAGAGTTGTCATAGATTCATGAGTGTTGCAGGCAAAATTGAACTATACCCAATAGGACATCTTTTCTTTTGTCTGTTCTGGCATACACTTAGGAAGGCTACCCCACCCACCCCTTAAATATTGTCAGTCTCATTATTTCACTGAGTTTCTGTGTGACAAAAGAAATGGAAGGAAGATGTTGGCTCCAAGATGCTAGATAAAATTTTCCACTTTCATCTCTTTGACCAGTGAAGGAATACTGTATCAATACTGACTCAGTGAGTCTGAGGAAGAACCCAGAACATCGACACTAAAATAACACATTTTAGCACATGATATCTTCACACCAGACTGCTTGTCTTGACCTTCTTTCTATTCATGTCTTCTTTTCTTTACCCCGAGGGAGGAAAAGGTTCAGCCAAGCTAGACATAAGCCTGTCAACAATTTGATTTATGGGGACTATATCCTCCTTTCTCTCCCAAAATGGTTAAACAAATAGGCTTTTATCCAATCATTATAGTTTTATTCCTTTGAGGTTTGGGGCTTTTAATCCTTAGCATATTGATTAAATCTTGTTAGTACTCACAAATTGTGCTATAACCAAGAGCCTTTGCAAAAATGTCCAGGATTGAATCATCAGAGACCTGAGAGAAAATAAGGAATTTGTGTCAAAATCTAAGCTCTACTGACTTCTCAGATTTTCCAAGTGCTGTGGCATATAAACACTGCTCTGGAATTCTCTTGGTTCCAAAGATCTTTACTTGAAGTAGACTTTGTGTCATAAGTACTCTAAAGGCTCAGAACGCGGATGAAGACATTGATTCCAAACACTCCTGGATCTTGTAACTGTAAGTGAAACCTTCGCTCCCCAGAGTTTCATAATTTGCTGAAGACACATAGAGCCAACATTAAGTCTCTGGTATTTCCCACATTGTGAGTTTCAAAGGTAAACTCTTTTTCCAGAAATGACCTTTGTGAACTGTCATGCACGATGCTACTCTTTTAAAATCCATAATAAAAGCCTGTCAGATACCGTGTGACACTAACATATTACCCCAGCACAAACATCAATCACTGCCCAAGGTATGAGATTGAATTTATCTTGTCGAAAGGATGCAAAATTTTCAGAATACATTATAGAGAAGTTTGCGAATCCCACAGACAGACATAAATTAGGAATGTACTTGATATACTTTCATGTCACTGACTCTGCTGAGCCTCTCACAGAATGTGGAGACAGCGTGGCTACTTTTTAGGAAGAAGAAAGAACAAGCCAGCTCTACAGGCATGCTTACCCATCTCCTCCACCCTTAAGAGTCAGGGGTTACCAAACCTCAAGCTGCTCACCTCCCACTAGCTTCATGTGGCTTATAATGTGAATTTCTTCAGTAACAATAGGGGAGAAGTGGTAGAGGAAAAAGATGAGGGGAAATATAGAACAAACCTATTTATATCTGAATGAGAAGTATGGAAGAAAAATCTTTCTCTGGGAATTTTGATTTAGCTAATATTACATGATGTGTAGCCATTGCTCTGGCTCCTGATTTAGAGTGCGATGACTTATGACCTACCTTTCTCAACATTTCTCACTCCTAATTAGCTCACGGGATTTTCTTTTATAACCTGGCTAAAATCATCTCTCTCTCCTTCAAAATCCAGGGTTAAGGTACAAGCTCCCCCTTCCCCCACTTGCTGATCCAAAAAGGCACTGTGGCAATGTCATTAATCTTTTACCTCAGTCAGAAATGACTGTGGGACTAGCAGGGAGTAGAGGAGAAAACAAAATATGAGCTACACCGAATGACTTTTGAAAAGCACATGTTCCCCTGAGAACATCGCCCAACCCTGTTCTTCTCTGACTTCAATACCCATGGCCTTTTAAATGCCAGTCATCAATTATTTGGTGAAAATGAAGTCAATGAAATGAAATTATAAAGCCCAGCAGAGAACAAATCTCTATCACTGTTTACAATGACATGAGTAACCCCACACAATGGCTCCTTCTCTTCTCCCAGCCATTTGAAGATCAAAGTAGAGACATGATTACCCTTGTAAATGGTTTGTAATATTTTAAGCTACTTTAAAAGAACCTCCAGAGGTAGGATTATGAGCTAATCAGATACATTTTTTAATGGCTAAGGCAGTGACATGAAACACTCAGGGAAAGAAAGTCATATATCCATGACACTTTGTTCACTCTCAACATAAATAAGATAAAATATAGGAGCAATGTAGTTACCAGCCTTCTTACAGAATGAATTATGCCAGAAAGCTAAGAACAAGTCAAACTGTTCACAAGCAAGTGTGATAAAATCACATGCTATGCTTGCATGTTGAAACCTAGTTTACTCAGCTCATCAATACGTCTGAGGTGAGCACATATGAAAGTTTGCAAACATGGGGGCTGGAGGGATGCTTAGCAATTATGAGCACTTGTTCTTCAAGCATAGAGACCCAAGTCTGATCCCCAACACCTACTTAAAAAATAGTACTGAGCAGAGCATGGTGGTACACACCTTTAATCTTAGCACTCAGGCAAGATAAGAGGATCACTGTGAGTTTGAAGTCACCCTGAGACTACATAGTGAATTCCAGGTCAGCCTGAGCTAGAGTGAGACCCTAGCTTGAAACTCCCCCCCCAAAAAAAAAGTCATAGCACTGGGACTCTGCACACCAGTCTAAGCAACATCAATCATAAAACAATCATAAGTTCTAGGTTTCGTGAATCTACCTCAAGAGAACAAGGCAGAAGAACAATAGGTGAGGCAATAGACATCTTCCTGTAGCTTCCACACATTCACAGTGTACTTATCTGCACACACATGTTCATACACAAATATATAATCCTTGATAACAACTATAGAGGAGAAGAATCCCCCTCCCAAAATATAGTGGCCCATGTCAAATCACAGTGTGCTGGCGTTTTCTTGCAAGTCAGTATGGTGGTCAGTCTTGATTCAACATGAGGCCCTGAGAAGTGGCCACCCCATCTGCTTCCATTATGGGTTATTTTCTCCATTCCTGTAAATAAATACCAGACCAGAAGCAGTTCGTGGAAGGAAAAGGGTTTAATTCGGCTTACAGATTCAAGGGGAAATGTCATCATGGCTGGGAAGTTTGGCAAGAGCAGGAAGCTGGTATCACATGGTCACATCAGAGGGGAGAAATAATACTGATCATCTAGCTTTCTCCTTTTCATACAGTCCAGGAACCCATCCTTTTGGATGATGCCATGCACAGTGTGGGTGACTTCTCTCCAGATACTATAATCTAGGAAATATCTCACAGACATGAGATTTGTCTCTACAATAATTCTAAATTCTGTCAAGTTGACAAGCAGAGAATAACCATCACAGGTGCCTTGTCTTTTCTAGGAAGCCACACTTGTAATCATGGTCCAAGATATTTTATCACTATAGCTATGTTCAATACACTCCCCCCAAAAGAGCAATATGACAAAAAGGTCATTCCCATTTTTTTGAGGATGTGAGATAAACAAAACAATAACTTGTCACATTTCATTTTCCAAATCTGAGACACAAAGAAGTCTTGAAATTTTAGTTGTGATATGGGAAACCCACAGGTACAGCTAAAATTTACAGGGCTAACTCTAAAAGGAAAAGATAGATGATGAAAAATGAGAGAGAAACCACTACCTTAGCCATGGCTATCTTAGCATGGACAATCAAAACCTGCTATGAAGTACTGAGCATGTCAGCATCCCTTACCATATGTTCTGCTTACCACATATCCACAGAACTACCACTCTCTTCAAATCCTCAATATCTTTAGGATGGCTCCCTGTACATGTGAGTGAATCTGTAACTTAATCTAGAAACAAATGCTCACCATGGCCATATTCTCTTGAGCAACATATCAGCCTGGTTACCTATAGTCAGGAACAGAAATGCATTAACCAACATTATCATAGCAACCCACTCTGAAATTTTTGACCAACACTGCCAGTAATGTTCAAGGACTTGCATCCTCTAATGACACCAATCACCCAGAAAATCACCAATCCCTCAGTTGTTCAACAGGAAACATTGGAAAATTTCTTTAGCCTGTGATGCCTCTGGGGATTCTCAGTCATTTCTTTTTCCATTCGTTTCAATTAATCGAGTCGATCCTAATGGCAAGGGTTTAATCCATCTCTTCCCTGACATCTTTCTTGATGATTTTAGCTCTTACTGGCTATGTGTGTTCATTAGAATTTCTCTCAGCTGTTACACTAGTCTGTCCCATAATTTAAGTATGTGTGCTCTGGTGCACAAGCAGTTTACATGTCATGTCATGTTCATTAACGTTGCTTTCTCAACAATACTGTCAATTCCTTGAAGACCACATTCATTTATTACACTCAGCAATAGCTCTAAACTTCAAAGCTGATGAATGTATTTGTTGAGTATTCATATGGGTGCCTATTATGTGATTATCATGGCACGATCAAAATTAGTATTTGTGAAAAGAATAAAGCAGTAAGGGCATGGTTAATGACTAAGAATCAAATGTATCCAAAACTTCAAGACTAAAAGGCAAGTGAGATAACGTGTGTCAGCATATAGAAATAAGGAGATATGTTCCTGGAACCACTGAGAAGGCAGGCTGCTGCTCAGTTTGAGTTACAGATAGTAAACATTTTTGGCAGTAAATACCACAGGATACTTTTATTTTGAGACCCTGTCTCACAAAAGGTGAATGGTATTTCTAAGGATTAACACATGAGGTTGTCCTGTGGCCTCCACATGCACACACACACACACACACACACTTACAGCCAGGTCTGGGGTCTAGTTTCAAATTTAAATGTCTGTTTTGACTGCACCCCTTTAGGATTTTCTCTTAACAACCTCTTAGTTGGCCTTTTGCATCAGATGTTCAAAGTTCACAAATGAATTAATTAAATATGTATATTTCTCTAATGTTATGATATAAACAGATTCCTCAATTATGAGATTATATAACTGTGTGTTATACTTTATGAATATCATATGGTCATGGCATTCATTGTCATTCTTCCTTAGAGAAGACAGAAAAAACAGCCCTCTCCTTTCATGTATCAAAAGATAATCTTTGCTTTTCTTAGCTCAGTTGGCAAAGTGCTTGCTATGCAATCATGAAAACTTGAGTTTGAGTCACATTTAAACAGCCAGGTGTGGTGGTGATAAAGATTAGGAGCAAGATGGGTTTTTCTTTCTTTTTTTATTTTTATTTTTTTCTGGTAAGTAATTAAGAATGGACTCCTGCAAACGTGGACACCATGTTGCCTGACTAGAATGTGAGTCTGTCCTGTTTCATCCAAGATGGCTGCAAGCAACAACCCCTCAGCAACAGCTTCTTGCTTCTTCCTCTTCTTTTCCCTGGCTTAGCACACCTGTGAGCTGGCCCTTTCTGAGCTGGGATTCCTTATTCCACCAATCAATAAGGTTCCTCCCTTATACACCTGAGTCTCATGAGGAGGTTTATTTAAATTGTATGTTTGATTTACATGAATGGCCTGAAACATGTGTGTAAGTCTCTTGGCTCTTGAGCCTCTTGGCTCTTCTGACCCCTCTTGGCTCCATCCCCCACCCATCTCTCGTGCTGTTAACCCAGTGTGAGGAGGATCTTCATCCCCCTCACCCGGGGGGCAGAGCTTCTTTTGCCTAGGTGCTTTCCTGCTTTGCTCTGGGTGCTCTCCTGCTTTGTTCTGGGTGCTTTCCTGCTTTGCTCTGGGTACTCTCCTGCTTTGTTCTGGGTGCTTTCCTGCTTTCTCTGGGTACTCTCCTGCTTTGTTCTGGGTACTCTCCTGCTTTGTTCTAGGTACTCTCCTGCTTTACTCTGGGTGCTCTCCTGCTTCGTTCTAGGTACTCTCCTGCTTTTCTCTGGGTACTCTCCTACTTTTCCCTGGGTACTCTCCTGCTTTGTTCTGGGTGCTCTCCTGCTTTGTTCTGGGTGCTTTCCTGCTTTGTTCTGGGTGCTTTCCTGCTTTCTCTGGGTACTCTCCTGCTTTGTTCTGGGTACTCTCCTGCTTTGTTCTGGGTACTCTCCTGCTAATCTCTGGGTACTCTCCTGCTTTGTTCTGGGTGCTCTCCTGCTTTGTTCTGGGTGCTCTCCTGCTTTGTTCTGGGTGCTCTCCTGCTTTTCTCTGGGTACTCTCCTGCTTTGTTCTGGGTGCTCTCCTGCTTTTCTCTGGGTACTCTCCTGCTTTGTTCTGGGTACTCTCCTCCTTTGTTCTGGGTGCTCTCCTGCTTTGTTCTGGGTGCTCTCCTGCTTTGTTCTGGGTGCTTTCCTGCTTTGCTCTGGGTACTCTCCTGCTTTGTTCTGGGTGCTTTCCTGCTTTTCTCTGGGTACTCTCCTGCTTTGTTCTGGGTGCTCTCCTGCTTTGTTCTGGGTACTCTCCTGCTTTGTTCTGGGTGCTCTCCTGCTTTGTTCTGGGTGCTTTCCTGCTTTTCTCTGGGTACTCTCCTGCTTTGTTCTGGGTACTCTCCTGCTTTGTTCTGGGTGCTTTCCTGCTTTCTCTGGGTACTCTCCTGCTTTGTTCTGGATGCGTTCCTGCCTTCTCTGGGTACTCTCCTGCTTTGTTCTGGGTACTCTCCTGCTTTGTTCTGGGTTCTTTCCTGCATTCTCTGGGTATCCTCCTGCTTTGGTCTGGGTGCTTTCCTGCTTTCTCTGGGTACTCTCCTGCTTTGTTCTGGGTGCTTTCCTGCTTTTCTCTCGGTACTCTCCTGCTTTGTTCTGGGTGCTTTCCTGCTTTCTCTGGGTACTCTCCTGCTTTGTTCTGGGTGTGTTCCTGCTTTCTCTGGGTACTCTCCTGCTTTGGTCTGGGTGCTTTCCTGCTTTGTTCTGGGTGCGTTCCTGCTTTCTCTGGGTACTCTCCTGCTTTGGTCTGGGTGCTTTCCTGCTTTTCTCTGGGTACTCTCCTGCTTTGGTCTGGGTGCTTTCCTGCTTTCTCTGGGTACTCTCCTGCTTTGGTCTGGGTGCTTTCCTGCTTTTCTCAGTACTCTCCTGCTTTGTTCTGGGTGCTTTCCTGCTTTCTCTGGGTACTCTCCTGCTTTGTTCTGGGTGCTTTCCTGCTTTTCTCTGGGTACTCTCCTGCTTTGGTCTGGGTGCTTTCCTGCTTTTCTCTGGGTACTCTCCTGCTTTGTTCTGGGTGCTTTCCTGCTTTCTCTGGGTACTCTCCTCCTTTGTTCTGGGTACTCTCCTGCTTTGTTCTGGGTGCTTTCCTGCTTTCTCTGGGTACTCTCCTCCTTTGTTCTGGGTGCTTTCCTGCTTGCTCCCACATGTGTTGAGCATCTCCTCAGAGACTTGTTTCCTGGAGAGAGACTTCTCCCTCTATGAGGGAGATTTTCAAAGTCTCTCCTCCACTTTCCCAGCCAAGCAGAGAAGGTGGAGACTTTCTTTGGGCTTGAGCTTTCCTGTATGCCTTCTCTCTTAATCCTAAATCTCCTAAAGTAAATCTCATAATTCTAATTTACCTTTCTCTAAACTCATCCTTTCAATTTCTTTTATAACTTGGATAAGGACCTGAAGTTGGGGTTCACAGGTCTGTATGTCTCCTGCATCTTTATGCATTTCTAATCCCTCCAAGGACTCCAACCTCATCAGTGGTGTACACTTGCAATCTCACTGCTAAGGAGAAAAGACAAGAGGATTCCTGAGGCTCACTGGTCAGTCAGTCTGGCTCAATTGAGGTGTTTCAGGCCAATGAGCAACCCTGTCTCACAAAAAGTGGATGGTATTTCTTTGGAATAGCACTTGAGATTGTCCTCTGGCCTCCAAATGCACATGTACATGCACACACACACACGCACACGCACACACACACACACACACACACTTAAAAAAACCTATTACATCTGTTCCTGTTCATGTATACCTATGAAAACAACACTACACATTCTAAATGATGGTTTATTTGCCACAATATGTAGTTAAATAACTCAAATAATGTATACGAAACTAGGGTTGGAGAGATGGCTTAGTGGTTAAGGCATTTGCCTGCAAAGCCAAAGGACCTTGGTTTGATTCCCCAGAACCCACGTAATCCAGATGCACAAGGGTGCACATGAATCTGAAGTTCATTTACAGTGGCCCTGGCACGCCCATTCTCACTCTCTCTCTTTCTCTCTCTCTACCTATTTCTCTCAAATAAATAAAAATAAAAACTATAAAAAAGTTTAAAAAATAATATTGTATATGAAACTATATGTCTGCACATCTCAAAAATGAAGACACAAACATAGAAAGAAATCATTCTCCCTCTCTCTCTCTCTCTCTTTTTCCCTTCACTTTTTTTGTTGTTGGTGGTGGTGCTCTGCTTTTTGCATTCTGGCCTGCAATGCAACTGCACTAATCGCTCCAGCTTTGGAGTGATACAATGCATTAAAGTGGTTTTTATGATTGATTAAATACTCCAACTCAGCTTCTACATTTAATCAATGGGAGCAACCTGACACAGCTCCACCTGCTGCAAGGCATTCCAGATGAAGCTTCACACATTGCTGCTATTTCAGAACAAATTGTAATTTTGGGAACTACAAGATCTTTAGAGATCCAGAGAGTGGCAATTGTTTCCAGGAAAATAGCATTGCATTTTTTTAATCTGATTAATTAAAATGTTTGATATTGCAGTAAGATATATTTGCTTTTGCAAAAACTATAATAATGTTAATTCCACATATATTTCAATATCTAGTGATGATTTGTATAGTAAATATTTATTAAGATATGACAGTTCAGTGAGGAGACACTAAATTTGCAAGATCTTTGGGGCTTTATAGTTAGACAATTTCATTTGCTTAACATCTTTCATGAAGGTTCTGGGGAATCCAGAAAAGCTTGTTATTTTTTACGGTCATGGTTTCTTTCAGGATCAAGTGAAAAATACCCTGGCCCTTTTTTAGGATTTACCTTTCCTCTCTAAGCAAGTATCCAGACATTCTACTGATGAGATCAATTAACAACAAAAGTTACAGACTTTTGACCACAGCGGCTAAAAAAGGTCTAAGGATCACATTTTCCACATCACAATCTGATGATGTCTCCTGTGTTGTGGATATGGGCTGAAGATCCCTCACATCTTCATGTGCTGAAATCTTATTGCCTCAGAAATGTGCTGAGGCTAAGAACTTACTCTGACTATGGTATTATGTTTAGACATGGGTCCTTTGCAAAGTGATTAGAATCAGGTAAGGTCATTAGGCTGTAGCCCCATGATGGAATCCTTGTGGCTTTATACAGTGAAAGATCACAGAGATTCATGGATACTCACTCACACTTTCTGTCTCAAGTATATGACACTGTAGCTCCTCAAGCCTCTACTAACCAGAAGGCCAACACTAGATGCCATCCCCCAGTGTGAGACTTCAGAAAGGTGACCCAGAGTGAAACTTTTCTTCACAAGTATACTTCCTATGTAGTGAAAATGGAGTAATACCTGACACATTGCAATTGTTTTTTTGTGAGAGTAGGGTTATATCTCATACTGTATGTTGCATAGGAAATACAATTCTTTGCGGGTGCTTAATGTTTGTTCGAAGAGAATTTTGTGGAATAAAAGTCCAACAAAATTCTGGGACTCAGGTGATGGATCAGTGGTTAAACATGCATGCTTGAAAGACTAACAGCCAGGGTTACACTCCCCAGTACCCATGTAAGACAGATGCATATATTTGGAGTTCACTTGCAGTGGCAAAAGGCCTTGGTGTGCACATTCTCTCCCTTTCTTTCTTCCTCTCTATCTTCTCTCTTTCTCTCTGCTTCTTTCTCTTGTCTCTATCTCTCTCTTTCTCTCTAAAATAAATAAATAAAATATATGTAAAGTGCTGGAAAACTTCAAAGATGACTAGAAGGAAGAAGCAACAGAATCCATTGTAATGGTTTGATTTGGCAGGTAAAGTTCTTGCTGAACAAGCATGAGGACCTGAATTCAATTCCCAGTACCCATGTAAAAGCTGAGCATAGAGGCACATGCTTGTAATCCAGGAATGTGGAAATGGGGACAGGAAAATTCCCTAAGATCTTCTGAATAGAGAGTTAAACCAAATAGTGGGATCTGGTTTCAGTGTGAGACACAATAAAATAAGGTGGAAAGCAATTAAAGAAATACCTGATGTTGACTTCTGGGCAATATACACATGCAATATACAAATCCATCACATGTAAGCATGCTCATACACACACATAGCACACATGTAAAGATACACCAAACACTCATACCACACACACATACACATGAGAAAAGGAACAACAGAATCCAAACTGCCTTCCTTGTTTTTATGACACAAGATAACACCCTTATGTGAGCTCTTACACTGTGTTAATTGCCACATTTTTAGACTATTGTGAATATAAAAATATTTTGAGCAGAGGTTCTTAACCACAGTCAAAGAACACTGTGGGATCCACAATCAAGGATGTGCCCCAAGTGGCATACTCTTCCCTTTGGGAAAACAGAATGGGGTAGCATTGAAATCAATGATCATGAAAGATAATCTGGTAAGTGCTTCCGAAGTGTCAAGATACTGAACAATGAAGGGTTAAGTGCTACATATGGGAAGAAGTGAAGGTAAAAGGCCAGCAAAATGTAATGTCAGCTCTCACAGGGCTGAGAAAGAATAAGATGGACCTTAGGGATAGCAAACCATGAAATAAAAATTAGGTATCAAGACCTGGATAAACAGCTTAGTGGTTAAGGCATTTAACTGCTATGCCTAAGGACCCATGTTCAACTCTTCAGGTCCCACATAAGCCAGATGCAAGGTGATGCAAGTGCCCAAGGTCACACATGCACACTAGGTGGTGCATGCATTCGGAGTTCAATTACAGTGGCTACAGGCCATGGCACACCAATTTTCTCTGTCTCTCTGTGTCAGACACACACACACACACACACGCTCCCACTCTCACTCTCTCGGATAAAAAAAAAGAAAAAGAAAAAAGGCCAGTCTGTTGGGCTTGCCTCAAAAAAAAAAAAAAAAAAAAAAAAAAAAAAGAGGTATCATGTTTGGTTGATCACACTGTATTAAAGTTGTTTCTCTAGTGCTAACCATTGCACTACAGCCATATAAGTTGATAACATTAGAAGTTGTTACTGTGGGAGGTTTTGGAAACTTTCTAATTTATGTGAACTTTTCTGTCAGCCTAAAATTAATTCAAAATGAAAGTCAAAGATAATATGTACAAATGGATGTGGATTTCAATCCTTCATGGCCAACTCCTTCAGGATTAGCTTAGCAGGTAGGATGTTTTTAGATGTGAACAAATGGAAACATTAAAAAAAAAAAAAAAAGCAACTTTATTGCCATCTCGGGAGACTTGCAGGTCCAGGTCCACTTCTGGGATTCATACTTCACCTCACTCATCTCACCCCAGACTTGCCTCTGGCTGAAATTCCTTAGGGCTTTCTAATGGAAAGTTACTAAGGACAAGATCCCTGCTCTTTCTGAGCAGCAGGAAGATTCCATCATCTGTTCTTACCCCATAAAAGCAAACCCTGACAACCTTGAGTGTAAGCGAACAGAAGGGGACCAGATGTCAACTCCCTGACCACAAACCTTCTAGAGGCCATTTACTTTAATGAAACAAAGCCCATCTTTGCAGCTGGAGATGAGCTCAGCTTCTCTTATAACATGGCTGCATAACAAAGAGAGACCTGACCAAGATATAATCTCTGCCAGAAGAAAGGGAATGTATCTTTGGGAGACAACTCAAAGTGTTCGCTGAAGTTAGCCTGAGGAGAAATGTTCTTGAAATTTGAAGGAGGTCACTGTTAAATACATAAAATAAAGTAATACTTCACAGAGCATTTTTCTGTGGAGAAGGTGAGTGGACAATCACTATAGTTTCAAATGTATTTTTCAGCTGAGGAGGATTACGTTGATGAAGCCCTGACAAATCCTAGCTTTGGAGTTTCCTCATAGACACAAACTTACCAAGACACAAAAGACACAAAACTCCACCCTTAGTAACCATCCTTTTCTAATATCTTATATATGCATAGACACGCCAGAGTTCTCCTGGCTAGGAAGTCATGCTTTCTGCTGCTTTCATTATGTCTTCTGCAATGTCACTGGCATAACTCTATTCCATTTCCTGATGGCACACCTTCAATTTCCAGCAGACAGCTCCATGTTTCTGTTCTGTACCCTGCACAAAGCTGATGTAAGGCATCTCATATGTCTAGCCCTCTCTGCACTGCCATGGGCTCCCTCTTGCAAAACTTGGAGATCACACCCACCTCCATGTTTGATCTCAGTAAAAGAAGCACAGTTGAACCACAGTTTGTAGGCAATTTGGATACTGTATTAATGAATTAGCCTCATGGTATGTGTTTAATGTTAATATTATTTCATATTAAACTCCTTGGGGAGTGAAGAGGAAAGAGTTCCCAGATAATAAACCATCTCAATATGCTGAATAATCATACAAATGTCACTTCCCTTCTTTCTCTCTCAAACTCCTGCACATGACCTCCTGAGGATAATAACAATAAAACAAGGTTAAGAAGAAAGGTTGGGGATAGAGGGAGACTTAGCAGATTTTTGGCCTATTTGAGCCAGGGGACATATTCTCCTACTGAGACCCTGAACAACCTTCAAACTGCAATAAAATAAACCTTGTTATTGCAGCTGAAAGAAGCAGCCTGCATTACTGCCCTGCAGGCATTAGGATTCTAAATATGCATCAAGAGCAGCTCTAATTTGATCTTTAAGAACAGAGGTTACAGGGAGAGGCAAGACTTCTAAACAGAGCTGCTTCTGCTGCAAAACAACAATCTAATCAATATAAACACTTCCCTCCCCCTCCCCGTCCTCCTCCCCCCAAAACAATGTTCTAGTGATAGACTGGCCTGCCCTGGCAGTGTAGCCAAACAGGCTAAAGTCTGGGATAGCCCCAGTTGGTAGCCAATGCTCCATTATGAAATGAAACAAAAGCCCTTCCCGTCTGAGGGGTGACTGGATTTAAACAGAATAGGTTTTTTTACATAGTTCTTTTATATTAGTGTCCTCAGATATATCTTAGAAGAATAGAAGTCCAATATTAAGAGATTGTCACCCCAAGAAGGTCATTATGGAACACAGTTCCCATTTCACATATGGGGAAAGTGACATCCAACTTGTCATACCTTGTCACAATGGGAACAGATGAACAACCCAGGTGTCTTGAGTCTTATTTCAGTTTCAGGTTTGTCACTAGAAAATATTGCTGGAGAGCATTTTGTTCCTATACTCTATTTCTGCTCATAGACTAAAAAGAAGAGAAGCATAGCTTTCCCTTCAGTATTCTGTTTTGCTTGATTCTTCCTCCTTTTCAATGAAGAAGATAGTGTAATTTAAAGAAGCATATATGCAGGTCATTTATTCTCTGCTTCATAAGGAATCATCTATGCCTCATAGACAGACAATAAAGACATATTTATTGGGTTTTCTTTTTTTGTTTTGGTAGATGTCTATTTAGACTTATGCTGTTAATTCATTTGCTCCTCCTGGAATGTCCTTTCTACTTTTCTTTGCTAATCTAGACGTTAAACATTCTTAAGGTCTCACTGAAATATCTCTGTGTTCAGGTCTGCAGTAATTCTCTCTCCTCTGGGTCTCAACCACTTAATTAATTCATGGCATATATGTCTTTGTGGTTTCCCAGTGCTTGTTCTATTGCAAAACTTTCTCTCCAGTGAGCTGGAAACCTTTCTATACACGAGTCATGCTTTATACTTTTATATATCCATAACACTGAGCAACATGTCCACCCATCAGAGTTTGACAGCTATTTTTTGAATTGCAGTCTATGCTGCTAATGACTATGGAGAAGATGAGGGAATCAAATGGATTTTTAATTGACAGTCTTTTCCTCTCATATTGCATATACATTACCTTCCCCGTGGTTAACTATTAGCCTTGACCACTTAATCTTAAAAGAATTTTAAATCCTTTAAATAATACCTGTGTCTGCTCATACAGCTCATGGAAGATTGCATTCAGGCTTATACTTCTCAGATATAGAAAGATGTTGACAAATTACCACAAATCAAGTGGAGATTTGCTGGATTGATTAAGGGGATGGAGAAGTTGATTTATGAGAAAACATTAAAAGAATTAAATATGTGAGGCTAAGCTCCACAGCCTTTCTGAGGGGACCTGAGGGAGCTAACAACTATATATCTATAGCCAGGGGATGAAAACAGCATCTCAAGAAATACCAATTAAATGAGAGAAAAGGGCCTCCCATGACATTCAGTAGGGACATTCATTCTGAGAGTAAAAGTTCTGATGTATGAATCCAGTTTTTCAAGAGTTAGTGGGGCCTACAGATCACTTAAGGCCATGGTTTAAAATGTAAGTCCTGTTGATTGAGCTTTCTCCGTATCTCCAACTCCCTGATCCCCTGCTCCAGAGGGTGTATGCACAGAGTAGGACACAGCTCCTGGTTCATTCCCCACCACCCAGTTCCCTGATTCTTTTATTTAAATTTAATATATTTGTTAATTATTTTAATTTTATATTCATGTTGATGACTCTGGTAGCCTCCTCCCTGTCCTACCCCCTCCGAAGGGACCCTCCTCATTAGGGAGTGGGGGTCATGCATTAAGGGGGTAGCCAACAATTATGGGGAAGAGCAATGTCTCTGTGCATAATGACCCAACTTGTGGCTCTAACACTCTTTCCGCCCCCTCTTCCACAAATCTCCCTGAGCCATGTGGAGTTCATTTTAGTTCTAGTTCAGTGATGAGGTCTTGGGAGCCTCTGTGTCTCTGCATATCTGGTTTAGTAGGAGTTGAGTGTTCTCTGTGTTTATCTCCTTCAGCCTCACTCTGGTGTCAGGTTCACCAAGAAAACTGCACTCTTGCCCATTTCTCCCATTACTCTATGGTTTCAACTGGGGGGAAATGACCGACATCTGTCCAAACAACTCGTAGTCTAAGATACTCAGCAGTAAACAACCTGATGTGATGCTCAAACAAGTGCAATAGTGGCACACAGCCATGGTGGGTAAGCAACTGCTCTTGATTTGACTAACAGATCCACTCAGTAGAATGGATCTCATAGCTAGAACTGGGAAACAAGTCAAAACCATGTCCAAACAATGAGCCCATTCTCCAATATCAAGCTCCCACCCATTGTGGACTATAAGAGGACATATGCATCTAAAATTCTCTCTAAAATAATGGCCATCCCATCTGTCAGGTGCTAACTTCTCTCTCCCTTGGAGAATTTGCTTCTCTTTTTCAGATGGATGCCAAACCTGAGGGAAGGATCAGCCTATCGCACCTCACCAGGGCCTCAGCTGAAACCATAGAGTAACTGGGGAAATGGACAAGAGTGCAGTTT
This sequence comes from Orientallactaga sibirica, assembly GCA_036365145.1. Taxonomy (NCBI): domain Eukaryota; kingdom Metazoa; phylum Chordata; class Mammalia; order Rodentia; family Dipodidae; genus Orientallactaga; species Orientallactaga sibirica. Next base: position 1,319,515 of record JAEOAD010000154.1, read on the forward strand.
TCTTGGTGAACCTGACACCAGCACAAGGCTGAAGGAGATAAACACAGAGAACACTCAACTCCTACTAAACCAGATATGCAGAGACACAGAGGCTCCCAAGACCTCATCACTGAACTAGAACTAAAATGAACTCCACATGGCTCAGGGAGATTTGTGGAAGAGGGGGCGGAAAGAGTGTTAGAGCCACAAGTTGGGTCATTATGCACAGAGACATTGCCTCTTCCCCATAATTGTTGGCTACCCCCATAATGCATGACCCCCACTCCCCAATGAGGAGGGTCCCTTCAGAGGGGGTAGGACAGGGAGGAGGCTATTGAAGGCACCAACTTGAATGTAAAATTAAAATATATACATGTATATATAAAACACACCTCAACCTGAAATCATAACTCAAAAAAGAGATTAACACAATGCAAAAAAAAACAGAAAACAAAAGTCAAATAGAGCTTAATTCACCCATTAAAGACACAAGGTAACCAGGTGATCAGAAACCCGGACCCTTCTATCTTCAGTCTTCAAGAAACACACCTCATCACCTTCCTCAGAGTGAAAAGATGGAAAATGATATTCCAAGCAAATGGAAATAAGAAACAAGAATTTGCTGCTATATTAATATCTGATAAAATAGACTTCAAACAAAAAATAACAAAAAAGGACAAAGAAGGACACTTCTTACTCATCAACAGAACGATTCAACATGAGGACAGGTCACTCATAAATCTATATGCACCAAACACAGGTACACCACAGTTTAGGAAACAAAACCTACTTGGGGTTGGATAGATGGCATAGTGATTAAGGCACTTGCCTATGAAGCCTAAGGACTAAGGTTTGATTCCTCAGTTCCCAAGTAATGCAGATGAGCAAGGTGCTGTATATGTCTGGATTTCTTTTGCAGTGGCTGAAGGCCCTGGTGGACCCATTCTCTCTCTCTCTTTCTCTCTCAAATAAAAATAAACAAATGAGTAAATAAAATATTAAAAACAAACAAAACTTACTTGACAACAAGACAGAAATAAACACCATCATAGTTAGGCATTTCAATACTCCACTATTATCAATAGACAGATCATTCAAGCAGAAAACCAACAGGGAAATAATAGCACTCCTTAACACCATAGATCAACTAGACCTAACAGACATCTACATAACATTCCACCACAGTTCTACAGAACACACATTCTCAGCAGTCCATGGAAACTTCTCCAAAATGGATCGTATAATAGGCCATAGAGCATGCCTCCATAAATTCAGGAAAACTGAAGTAGCTTCCTGTGTCAAATCAGGTCCCAGTGTTTTAAAGCTAGAAATTAACAACAAGAGACACATCAGGAACCCCACCAATCTTGGAGACTGAACAACTCATGTTTACACAATGAATGGGTTAAAGAAGAAATCAAAAAAGAAATTATAGAATTTTATAATTGAATGATAATGAAAACACAACTTACCAAAACTTATGGGACACAATGAAGGCAGTCCTAAGGGGAAAATTCATAGCACTGATGCCTTTATAACAAAGATAGAGAGATCCCCAGTGAATAACCTAATCTTCCAAATAAAAGTGTTGCATAAGAAGAGCCCAACCTTAAAAGCTCCAGATGGAAAGAAATAATCAAGATCGGAATAGAAATTAATTAATTGGAAACTAAGAAAACAAGAAAATTGATGAATCAAACAACTGGCTCTTTGAAAAACTAATTAAGATTGATAAACCCTTGGCAAATTTGATCAGATTATAAAACAGTAGTCTCAAATTAACAAAATCAGAAAGGAAAAGAAAGAATTCACAAAAGACATTAATGAAATTGGAAGAACCATCAGGGCATACTTCCAAAACCTCTACTCCACAAAATTGGATAATCTGGAAGAAATGGATGTATTCCTAGGCATGTACCACCTACTAAAACTAAGCTCAGAGCAGAAAATCTCCTAAATAAACTTATCATATTCACCAAGATTAAAGTGGTAATCAAAAACCTCCCCCAAAAGAAAAGTCTAGGACTGGATGACTTCTCGGGAGAATTCTACCAAACCTTCATTGAAGAACTAAAACCAAGTTTTCTCAAAGACTTTCACATAATTGAAGGGTGTAGACTCCTTGTCAATCCCTTTTATGAAACTATCATTACCCTAATATCAAACTGAGATGGGGATGAAACAAGAAGAGAAAACCATCGGCCTATATTCCTGATGAACTTACATGCAAAGATTCTGAACAAAATCATCACAAATAAAATTCAACAACACATCAAAAGCATTATCAATCTTGCCCAAGCAGAATTCACCCCAGGGATGCAGGGATGGTTCAACATACATAAATCAGTCAACATAATACACCACATAAATAAAAATCACAAGAACCTCATGATCATTTCAACAGATGCAGGGAAGGCCTTTGAAAAAATACAATATCACTTCAAAAAACACTGTAGAGAATATACATGAATAGTTTCTATATCAACACAATAAAATCCATATATAAAGCACCTAAAGTACAAATAATACTCATTGGGGCAAGTCTCAAGGAGTTCCCATTAACTTCAAGAACAAGTCAGGTGTGCTCACTCTCACCACTGCTCTTCAACATAGTACTAGAAGTCCTAAACCAAGTAATAAGACAGGAGAAAGAAATAAAGGGAATAAAAAATACAAAGGAAAAAGTCAAATTAGCCCTATTTGCAGATGACATGATCTTATATATGAGTGACCCAAAAGTCTCCATCTTAAACTTCTAAAGCTGATTAAGTTATTCCACAAAGTGACAAGATAATAAATCAACACACAATATATGCAAAGGACAAATACACAGTGAAAGAAATCTGTGAGGCTGTCCCATTTTCAATAGCCATAAAAATACTAGATAGCTTGAAATAACATTAATCAAGGATGTGAAATACCTATATAATTAAAACATAAAACACTCAACAAAGAAACTGTGGAGGCTTTGAGCAGATGCTCCTGCATAGGTAGAATTAATATTATGAAAATGACAATTCTACCAAAAGCAATGTACAGATTTAATGCAACACCAATAAAAATTCCATCATCATTCTGAACAGAGCTAGAAAAAAATTGATTTATAAATTTATATGGAATGGCAGCAGGCCTCAGATATCCAAACATATCCTCAGCAAAAGAAACACCTCTGGAGGCATCACCATATCATATCTAAAGCTCTATTACAAAGCCATAGGAACAAAAACAGAAATATAGATCAATAGAACAGAATTGAAGACCCAGACTTTAGGTCAACTAGCTACAGCTACCTGATATTTGACAAAGGTGCCAATAATGTAGACTGGAGAAAAGAGAGCATATTCAATAAATGGTGATGGACAAATTGGATAACCACGTGTAGAAAAATGAAATTGGATCCACTCATCTCATCATATATAAAAATCAACTCCAAATGTTTAAAAAACTTCAATATAAGACCTGAAACTCTTCAACTACTAGAAAAAAAATTAGGAGGAACTCTCCATAATATATGATTGGGGAAGGACTTCCTAAACTATACCCCAGTTGCTCAGAAATTAAACAATCTCTCAACCAATGGGATCACATGAAGCTAAAAAGACCCTGCACAGACAAACATACCATAAGCAGAGCTAATAGATTACCCACAGAATAGGAGAATTTTTTTTGCCAGATATACTGTTGACAGAGGCCCAAGATCTAGAATCTACCAAGAGCTCATAAAAACTAAACAATAAAAAAATCAAACAACCCACTGAAAAAATGGGGTAGAGAACTGAATAGGGAATTCTCAGAGGAAGAAATACAAATGGCTAACACACACTTAAGAAAATGTTTGAGATACCTAGCCATCGTGGAAATGCAAATTCAAACAACAATCATATTGTACCTTACTCCAGTAATGTGGCAATCATTAAAAAATCAAATGACAACAAATGTTGGTGAGGATGTGGGGAAAGAGAAACCCTCATTCACTGTCGGTGGGAGTGCAAACTTGTACAACCACTATGGAAATAAATATGGAGATTCCAGAAAATGATGAATATAGAACTACCAACAGACCCAGGTATTCTTTACTGGGCATTCACCCTAAATGTTCCTCACTTCACTACAGAGATATTTGCTCAACCATGTTTATAGCAGCTCAATTCATAATAGCTAAGAACTAGAATCAACCCAGGTGCCCATCATTGGATGAATGGATAGCAAAGTTGTGGTACATATACATGATGGAAATCTACTCAGCAGTAAGAAAAAAATGATGCAATTAAATATGTAGGAAAATGGATAGACTCAGAACAGATCATACTCAGTGAACACACACACAATCACAGAAAGACAAATGCCACATGTTCTCATTCATCTGCAGTTCCTAACCTGGATCAGCCTGAGATGCAGGAGTAGCAGATAGGCAACTTGAGACTCAGACAATAGGGATGGAATGTTTGGGGGGAGGAAAAAGGGAGGGTCAGGAAAATAAACCCAAAATTAAACCCAAAATGAAATGGAACCATAGAAACCTTTCTCCTTGAAGGTAGACTAAAAGAATCTTCAAATGGAGTATATGGGGAGTGCCCAAACAGAATGGCCATGGAGAGGGTGGGATAAAGCCTAACCTTACAATTTTTGTCTCTGACCTGTAACTCACGGTACCAGAAATAGGTTCTGCCCATATTCATCAGTTCATTGTAGAGACCTATGATGTCCCCCAAACAAGACAGTCTTCTGTCAAAACACGATTACCCACCTCAGATAAAAAGTAAGACGCCATCACTGAAGACCCCATATTCTGCTGACACAGAACAGACACCTAGTTGGAACAGGGAAGAAAGCCAGTCCCCAGGCAGTTAGCCCATCTAGTGCTGGAAAGCACTACATGAGGTGGCCAATGATGGTGTGAGCAAGCAGCGGGTCTAAGCTACTCAGAAGCAACCAACCTGACAAGAAGTACACACCAGTGCATTGGTGGCATACAGCCTTGGTGGGTAACCAATGGCGTTCTGATTGGCTAAGAGATCTGCTCAGTGGAAAGGAACCCATATCTGGAACTGGGAACCAGGTCTGAATCCTATGAGATTATGCTCTCCAATGTCAAGGTCCCACTAGTCTTTGGCTAAAAGAGGGGCTACATCCATCAGAATGTCCCTAAATTAATAACACTTATCCTATTTACCCTATGCTGACTTCATTCTCCATAGGGGAATCTGTTTTCTTTTTCAGAAGGTAGCAAACCCCAAGGAGATAAACCACCTCTCCCATCTCAGTCAAGGCCCAGGTGAAACCATTGAGGAATTGGGGAGAAAAACAAGAGTGCTGCTTCCATAGTGAGCCCGACAATCAGCGCCAGGGTGAAAGAGACAGATGCTAAGGATAATCAATACATTCCAAAGCAGAGATCCAGAGGCTGCTAAGAGCTCATCACTGAAGTAGACTTAAAACACGCCCACCAAGACTCAGGGAATTTTTCTAAAAAGGGGTTGGAAATATTCTAAGAGACAGAGGTTGGGATATCATTCTCAGACTCATTGCCTTCCCCCAATAACTGACTGCTGCTCTCACAATGCATAACCCACAACCCCATGGGGAATGCCAGGAACTCCACTGAGGAGGACTCTCGAGGCTACCTTCGCAAGACCCTCAAAATAGAAGAAAAAGATGATGACATCAAATTAAAAGAAAGACTAATGGAGAGAGGGAGGGGATATGATGGAGATTGGTGTTCTAAAGTGGAATGGGGGAGGGGAGGGAAATATATGTTTTTTTTGTAAGTATAGAAGGTGTCAATAAAAACATTAATAATTTTTTAAAAAGTAAGTCCTAGTTCAGTGAGTTTAAGATGGCCTGAAATTCTGTATTTCTAGAGAGCCCCCAATAGTGCCAATCCATAGTCCAGAAATCCATCATATTAATGCAAGCTTCTTCTCCAGAAATGGTCAATTTTTGTTCAATTATCAAGTAAATGAGCTTCATAAATAGGAATGTAGCCTAAGTAAGGGATTCTGGAAAATGTTGGAGGGAGTTAGAGCACAAAGTAGCCTGGAAGGTAGGATGAGCAGTGTTTTCTTTCCTGGCATCCACACAGGTCCTACATGCTAAGAAGCCTGCCTAGAGTCATTGCTTATTCATCTGGACCTTCCCCTCATGCCAGAGGACAACACGGGGAGAAAGCATATGCCCTCCTAGTTCTCAGGAGAGGCTACCAGAACTTTATTTTCTGTTCCCAAAACAATGCCTGTATCTTTTGATGAATACCTGGAAATCTGCATCACTCTCCTGTCATAATGGAAACTGTGCTTTGGAATGGATGGTTTTCAAGTCCTTTCTTGATAAATTTTTAACAAGGGGCAGAAAGATATCATCAGGACACCATGTGCTGACAGAGTAGACACAGATAAGAAACTTGAGGGCAACCCGCCCATCTCTACATTAAGAAGGGTACAAAAGAGTCTAAAGTTGCCATCCTAGCCCTTCCAGTCCATAGCTGTGGAGATTTTATTTCCAGATTTTCAGACCAGCGTTCTTTCCCACTCACTAACTGTCCTCTCTCCTCTGCTGGAAATCTGCCCTGCTGGGTCTTTCTCTGTTTCATGCCCCCACCTTTTCAAAGAATAAGTCACTGATGGCCAGTTTTTCCTCACCTGAATTATATAGTTAAAAGTAATGTTTCCCTCATCAGATATAAACCCTGAGCAGGTGAGTTTCCATTTCTTTATAACAAGTGAAGCAATTAGAACAAAACTGAGGAGATGAGCCCAGCTGTTTCCTATCAAATAAACAGCTGAAGGAGACTGAAGAATAATTCACTACTCTCAAAAGGTGACATCAGCTGGGTTTCAGACATGTGATCAGTCAGATGAGCTCAGTCAGGACTGGCCTCTTGTCCTCTCTTGCCCCACCTCCTGCTCCCATCAAGTTTTCCTGTGACACCTCCAGATTTGTACATCCCTAGTTGTTATGTAGTTGTTATGAGGTTTCCCACACTCAAATTTCATCATATATATATACATACATTATAACTTCATTCTCATAATAATCTTTAAAGTAATCATTATTACTACTATATTCCATTTTTATAGAAAAATCATTTTATAAAAATATTAATAGCATAATGTCCACATTAATCTGAAATTTGGACTCAAGTCTTTGATCTTCATATCTCACACTGTTTGCTCAAGCATGCATAGCCCTGGTTAGGTCAATCATATCAATCCTAGGATAAGACAAGTTCAGGGATGGAGAGATGGCTCAGTGGTTAAAGATAAGTTCAGAACTCTTGATGTACACCTGATAAAGGGTGTGGTGGTGAATACCTTTAATCCCAGCACTAGGGAGGCAGAGGTAAGAGAATCAAAACCACCCTAAGACTACATAGTGAATTGCAGGTCAGTCTGGGCTAGAGAAATAAAACCTTTCTCAAAAAAAAAAAAAAAAAAAAAAAAAAAAAAAACCTGTTTTATGTGTTCTGGTGTGATCTTATGATTTTCATTTTTGTTGCTTCTCTGTTTTGGGAAAGTTCACTTATTAGTAAATGATTTTAAATTTTCTATTTATGGAACTCCAGTAATCTACAAACAATTTTTCCTTTATTCACTGGGTTAAAGAAAGCTGAAAACGAGAAAATTAAAACAGAATGATTTTACTTCAAAATTTCAGTGCAAATCCTGAGGTTATTATAGATTCATTATGAATTCTGTTTTCTACTGACACAACGTAGATCTCTAAGTGGGACAAGAACTCCCAAGTCATTGGCTCTCAAGTCTCCAGTTCTTGTCCATATTAGCAAAACATTGAAAAACATAGACACGGAGAATGGTAAATATGAGATTTGTTTTAGGGTGAGTTATGTTAGAGGGAAAAAAAAGAAAGTTCCCAAGTTCCTCACCCACTTCTAAGTCAAAGAAAAAATCTCACTTAGAGGTTCAGATCAAGTCCTTCTATAAATTGAGTATTCAATTAGAATGAACCTCATTACCAAACTCAAGTATGTAGAAAAGACACTAATTGGCTGATAATCCCTGGAGGAACACTGTTCAGGAAGAACCCACTTATGGGGAGTTAGCCCATAAAAAGCTGAGGAAGAACAAGGAAGCTAGTGCTCCTACCATGGATGAGATTGAATCAGGCTGGAGTTAAGCTCCATCAGGGCACAGTGACATCTGTGTTTCTGCTGGCCATTCCTGACTACCCATCAGAAAAAGCAGCCTCACCCTATGGGGGATTTCAGGGCAGGCAGGTGGTTTCTGGTGAGGCAGATCAGGACAGCCCTTGAGAGAGAGAGATCTTAGGATGATCTTAGCATGTCACACCTCACCATGCCTATCATCTCAGCTCTCCCCATCTGCTTCAGTTGTGGGTTTCAGTGTTTGCCCGTCTCATCCAAGCAGATCTCTGTGGAGCTTGCACCCTGCTGAAGTGTGGTAGATTCCTCCTTGGAGCCCAAGCTGATTGGCTGGGACACCTGGTATAGGTTTCCAGGTGTGCTAAGCACAACTCTAAAGTGTGTCTTCTCTGACCCATGGAGAGATTCTCTCTTGCTCTCTCTTCAGAATTGTGGGTCTTCACACTGGTAAATTTTTTTCTCCCACACTCACAGCCATGCTGGGGTGGGAAGGGACACTTTTGATTCCTATCTTTACCTTTTAATCTTTTTGGAAACTCACATTTGTTTTGTTAATCCCTTCTCATATTTCTTTATCTAAGATTAATATTTGTTAATATGGGCTCCTGGAGCACATGGTATAACTCTCCTCCCCACTCCACCTTATCATCCTCAGCCCTTTATCTGAATAAAATGTAGCCTTTTAAAGGTCATTTTCTTAGCAGGGTGTGGTGGCACATGCCTTTAATCCCAGCACTCAGGAGGCAGAGGTAGGAGGATCGTATTGAGTTTGAGGCCACCCTGAGACTACATAGTGAATTTCAGGTCAGCCTGGGCTAGAACAAGACCCTACCTCAAAAAACAAACAAACAAACAAACAAACAAAAAAAACCACTCAAAAATCATTTTCTTGAGTCTGGAATTGCCAATTGTTTGAATCCTTTAGTTAATTTGCAGATATGGACTCTGGGCTTAGAATTCCAGGAAGCTCCCCAGAACCCCAAATTTACCCGTTACAATTCCTAATCCATATCACTACTGTAATTTAGCACACTAAGAATACTGACCATGAAGATGTTGCCCACATTCTTTAAAATCTCAATCTGCAGAAAAAAAAGGGGGGATCACATTTAGTAGGCTCTTCTTATGAACCAAAGTGGACATCATAGCATGAATAGTAGAAATTTTACTCCCAAAAATGTGCTAAGCTAGTTCAGAGTCTCAATTACTCATGAGGTTTAACTAGCCACCCTTCCCACTAGGTTCTGCTGCTTCTCCCTCTGCTATCAGAACTGAAAATATGAAAGTATTCCCATGTCTTTTCATTAGGTTGAACATTTGGAATGATGATGTGAAGCCCAATCATACATCAACGAACAGTTCTTCTGCCACTAAGCTCTATTACCTAATGTCAGATCAGTTCTTCCAGTCATCTCAAGGTAACTGATTAAAAAGTAGATGATGTCAGGATCAAGTAGGACTATTTACACACACATCCACACTCACACCCTTGTGTGTATTATATATACACAAAATATACACACATTATATATGTGTATCTATATCTATATGTATTAGGTAGTCTTTTATTTACAGAAGGAAAAGTCATATTCATCATAGTTATTATGTATCTTAGTTGATGTACTTTGTTTTTGAACTTATATTCAAATGATTAAAGTCTGTTAATTCCTACAGAGAGGTAACAATAAAACTGTACAGTATTGTCAATAGGATGCTTGTCCAAAGAAAATTGCAGTGTAGCTAATTGGGAAAAATACATTAAAGATGGCCAAGACCAGCTATGAAGAAACAGAACAAGAAATGTTGGATCTGAGGATAAAACAGAATCAGCCAAAGGCCATGCAGAAATCTAAAATCACAAGTCACCATGAAAATAAATCATCTACACATCAAAATGGCTAAAATTAAAATGGCTGTCAGCACCAAACATAGCAAGTGTTGATGCTGCCAGCAGGTACTCTCATACATGGCTTACAAGAATGGAAAACAGTCCAGCAGCTTAGAAGCCTGATGGTAATATCAATACCAAGTTGAACAGTTATTTGCCCTTTGACTCAAAAATCTCACTCCTAGATAAATGTTAAAGAAACATGAATTCATGTGACCACCAAAAGATGTGGAAAATACTGATTCTAATAGCTTTAGTGATAATGAGAAAATTCCAGTAATAGTTAAAATGTCATCAACAATAAAATGGACAAATAAATAATACTATTTCTGTACAATACATCAATAAGAAAGAAGACAATAAATGATAGTATTTCTACACAGTAAATATGAAATAAACTCAACATGATATATATATATAGCAATACTGGTGGCTTTCATGAATATCATGTTACATAAAAGAAGGTAGACACAAAATACATAATGCATAATTCCCTTATACTTAGTGATGTTGGGTGGAAGGAGACTTACAAATTAAAATGTGTGAGGGTGCCACCTTGGGGCAATCTTCTTTTGAGTAGAACACTTGGTGCATATAGAATGCATATATGCAAAGATTCTCTGATCTTTGTGTATTCTATTAGTGTATTTCATGTGGTTGGCTATACATACCACATTGTGGTGTAACAATTTTAATATGAAAGTATCAGCAACTCTAACCTTGGGATCTAAATAGAATCTACACCTGTCTTTAATCTTTGCTTCAGGACTTCCTTTGAAGGCCCAGGTCTCCATGTAGGGAGAGAAGAATCGGGACTCTCAGAAACAAAGCCTCTCATTAAGATGCCTTGAAACAAATGCTCAGCAGCCTCTTCACCCTTAAATAATTCTCAGCACACAGCATTTGGCTAACGAGCCAGGTTTTTCATAGGATTTAAGTGCACATCAGACACATGTCCCTTGGCCAATGAGTACAGCTGCAGTAATTGTCTTTCTTCTGGGTATTATGCATATGCATAATTTTCATCACCAATGCAAATTTTGTCCTTACTCACTTCATATCTATTTCCCTATTTAAAACTGTAAATTTTGGTAATTTGCCATGGGAATTCAGGATAGTTGTGAAAGTGAATAATGTTCCATTATGTTTTAATCACTTCTTATATGAGTTTTTATTTCTCATCTGTGGGTTGCTAGTTTATTAAAAAATGTTCTAGAAGAAAATTAAAAAATCCTTAGAAAAGCATGGCTGAGCTAGAGGAAGATTTATGTTAAAAGACAAAAGACTTTGTGAATGTAATTCAAACCTACTCTCCTCCCCTCCTACTGATTTTAAAGTGAAATTGAATTGACAGAAATCACAGTGTAGTGCTATAAAACGTGAAGACTGAATGAGCATTGTAGTTACCTTCATATTTCTAGAACAAAGCAGCTGATGGGAGGAGGAAAGGATTATTTTGGCCTATCGTCTCAAGGAGAAGCTCCACAATGGCAGGGGAAAGCATGGCATGAGCAGAGGCTGGGCGTCACCTCTGTCACAGCAGGTAAGAAACAGTAGCAGGAGAGTGAGCAGAGCTCTGGCAAGGGGGAGCTGGTTAAAATACCTCTATACACATTCCCACCAACATTCAGTCTCCAAGGTTCCACCTCCCAAATGGCAACCAGGTGGGACCAAGCATTTTATTGGGGACACCAAAATCAAGCCACTACAATGAACAACCCAATTGGGAGGACAGTTATGCCTGATTACTGTTTTATCATGGGAATGTATTCAGCTATAGAGATCAAGATGACTTTTGGGTACTGAGATTTCTTAGAATATTATACAATTAATTAAGGTTTGAGATAATGCTAAGACCTTTGTCACAATGCTGCTGGGAATCCAGCACCAATGACTACCAAAGCATTATTTGTAAGAAAGTTTAAAAAAATGAAGTTCTTTCCTTACAAACCACATCTTAGAACTACCAATATCTTTTTCATAATCAAACTCCTATGAAGATGGCTCAATAAATAATCACTCAACATACAACACTGAGTCCATGAATTCAGATCCCCAGGCCCGAGTTGGAAGCTGTGCTGGTGTATTTTAAACATAGTATCCTTTTGGAGAGAGGAGGGACAGAGACAGGAGAATTTCCCAGAAGCTCATGAATGCAACAGTGAACAGCAACAAAAGACCATACCTAAAAATGAGATAGAAGGTGAGAAACTTTGACCCCTATATGTGAAAACACACACACACACACACACACACATTTTTAAAGCCTATTTAAGCTTAATTGTCTATTATTAAAAATGCAGGTCATGGGCTGGAGAGATGGCTTAGTGGTTAAGCCACCTGCCTCCTAAGCCTAAGAACACCGGTTCCAATCTCCAGGTCCCATGTTTAGCCAGATGCAGTGTCGCAAGGGCACAATGCTGCGTTTGACCACAAGGGGGCGCACACATCTGGATTTTGTTTGCAGCAGCTGAGAGGCTGCTGGTGCTCCCATCTATCTCCCTCTCTGTCTCTCTCTGTCTCTCTCTCCAAAAAAAAAAAAAAAAATGTAGGTCATCAGAAACACTGCTACTATTGGAAGAAAAAATAGGAGGCACTTTCCATGATATAGGAGTGGGTAAAGATTTCCTGAACAAAACCCCAGTAGCTCAGGAAATTAAACAATCACTCAACCATTGGGATCTCATGAAGCTGAAAAGCTTTTTCACCGACAAACATACAACAAACAGAGCCAACAGATTACTCACAGAATGGGAAAAAATTTTGGCTGGATATACATCGAACAGAGGCCTAATTTCTAAAATCTATAATAAAAACTCAAAAACCTAAACAATAAAAACTCAAACAACCCACTCACAAAATGGGGCAGAGAACTGCATAGGGAGTTCTCAGAGGAAGAAATACAAATGGCAAACACACACTTAAGAAAATGTTCAACATCCCTAATCATCAGGGAAATGCAAATTAAAACATCTATGAGATTCTACCTTATCCCAGTAAGGACAGCAAAAATTTAAAAATCTAATGACAACAAATGCTGGCAAGGGTGTGAAAGAAATAGGAACCCTCATTCACTGTTGTTGGTAATGTAAGCTGGTACAACCACTATGGAAAGCAATATGGAGACTCCTAAAAAGAATGACTATAGAGTTACCAACAAACCCAGTTATCCCCTTACTGGGCACTTAGCCTAAAAGCTCCAAGCCTCAGTTCAGAGATATTTGCTCAACCATGTTTATAGCTGCTCAATTAATAATAGCTAAGAGCTAGAATCAACCCAGATGTCCATCATTAGATGAATGGATAACTAAGATGTGGTATATCTACACAATGGAATTCTACACAGCAGTAAAGAAAAATGACACAAAGGAATTTGAAGAAAAATGGTCAAACTTGGAACAGATCATTCTTAGAGAACTCACCCAATCACAGAAAGATAAGTGTTTCATGGTCTCACTCATCTGTAGCTCCAAATTTTTATTTTCCTGAGATGCTGACACACCCACTAAACATCTCGAGGACTGGACAATGGGATGATGGGGGGGCAGGGAAAGGGTGGGTGTGGGTGACAAAAAACTGGACCCAAATGGAAATGGTACCATAAAATCCTATATCCTGAAGGACATACTAAAAGGTTGAACCTGCATCAGGTGCTTGGAGAGAACACCTGAATCACCAGGGCGTGGAGAGGGTATGATGAAGACTAACATCAATCTTCTCCTGTTTCTCTCTGTATCACTCCCTCTTCTCTCTCTTCTCTTTTTCTCTTTCATATTACCTATACTTTTTCTTCCTTCTCTTCCCTTGGCACTGACCTGTCTCTCCCAATACCAGCATGTGGTTAACATCCACAAGGAGCTGTTGATCAGTGAGACCTACGAGGTTTCCCAAAAGAAGACAGATTTCTGTCAGAGTACTTGATGACTCACCAAAGGTTACTGGTAACCTACTGCTGAAGACACCATATGCTGTTCGGATGGAACATGAAGAGACCTGGCTGGAATCTGGAAGAGAGTCAGTCCCCAGACAGTTAGCTTGTCTAGTGCCAGAAGGCACTAAAAAAGTGACTGGGGGAAAATGACCAACATCTGTCTAAGCAACTCATGGTCTAAGCTACTCAGCAGCAAACAAGCTGATGTGATGCTCACACAAGCGCAGTAATGGCACACAGCCATGGTGGGTTACCAACTGCTCTAGATTTGGCTAAGAGATCCACTGAGTGGAATGGAACCCATACCTGGAAACTGGAAACAAGTCAGAACCATATCCAAAAACAAGCCCGCTCTCCAATATCAAGCTCCCACCAATAGTGGGATACAAGAGGGCCTACACCTATTAAATTCTCTTTAAAATAATAATGCTTATCCATGTATCTTGCACTGACCTCACTCTCTGTTGGAGAATCTTCTTCTCTCTTTCAGATGGATGCATATCCTGAGGAGAGAATCAGCCCATTGCACCTCAACAGGGCACCAGATGAAGCCATTGAGTTATAGGGAAATGACCAAAAGTGCTGCTTTATTCGTGAACCTGGTACCAGCACAAGGTTGAAGGAGATAGACACAAAGAACATTCAACTCCTACCAAATCAGATATCCAGAGACACAGAGACTCACAAAACCTCGTCACTGAAATAGACCTAAAATGAACCCAACATGGCTCAGGGAAATTCACTGAAGAGGGGGCGGAAAGATTGTTAGAGACATGAGTTGGTTCATTATACACAGAGTCATTACCTCTCCCACATAACTGATGGCTACCCCCATAAGGCCAGACCCATATTACCCATGGGGGGAGGACAGGGAGAAGGCTAATGATGATACCATCATGGCTGTATATATACTATATACATAACCAATAAAAAATATTTTAAATAAATAAATAATAAATATGCAGGTCATCAAATTACCTTCAATTTGTTGGTTTAAAACAACAATGGTCTTTCTGAAGTACTTCTAACACTTCTTTCACAATCCCAGTGAGGTTATTTCAAGAAAATTATTAGAAATTAATGAAAATGGAAACAATCTCTGTGAATGCCCAGTATGTAGGATTTAAATCAACCCATGCCCCCAGGAAGGTGGTATGTAACCAATTCAGAAAATTTACATGGAGCTTCTACATTCCAGACCTCTTGAAGGATTTAGCCCCTCAATGGTGAAAATGGAGCTGATAATGAACAGAGAGAAAAGAATCAAACCACACTACTTCCTGCTACTTACAGATTTAGACCAACCAACAAACATAACTAAGGCACAGTAAACTAAAGTGAATATAGAATGGATTTGCGGTATGGTCTGAAGCTTGTAATGGGCAGAGTGTTGGGTCTAAAGGCAGTTCACAGAGCAGGTATACACTAGCAGAGGCCTGATCTTGGAGAAATATGAGATGTGTTATTTATATTTCTCAAATATTTGGGCTCATGGTTTTAGAGGTGTGGTTCCTTCATGGCCAGGAGGGCAAGTGAAGCAAGCTGTTTATGTAATGATAGACAAGGAAGCAGAGCAGAGACAGACTTGAAGGATCAAATCAACATAAGGAGGACCCAGGGAAAGTCCCCAATGACATCCTTCCTCTAGTTAGGCCCCACCACTTACCTTTCACCACCTCCCAATGATGCTATAATTTAATGAACCCATCAAAGCTGCATAAATTTGTTCAGAGTCTTCACAATCATATTTCTGGAAGCACCCTCACAGACAAATTCAGAGATATGTATGCTTTACTAATATCCCAAGGGTTTCCTAATCCAATCAGATTGGCTATCAAGATTACTCAGCACATGTATATGTGCCTTCCATGGAAGCAAAAGAAAGATCAGTAAGCTTCAAGGACAGAAAGTAAGGAAGACAAGAGTGAGAAGAGACAGGCATGGTCTCAGAAAGCCTATGATGCACACCTGCATACCATTCCTTTACAAAAGGGCACCATGGAGAAGTCCTATGAGGAGGAAGTTTACAAGATCATTTTGAAAGAAGTGGGTGTGATGTGTGCAGGGACATTAGTCCACTGTCCTAAAGTTCAGAAAGAAAGAGAAGAGAGCTTACTAGGCACAGTTCTGAGTTTGGACTCCATAAACATGTTCACACACAGATGTGAAACACATTTTTTAACAATGGGGGAGCATAGGCTCCTTGTGGAACTTTTGATTCCATGGCTGGGATCAAGAAAGCATAAGATAAAGCTAGAATATGGTCAAGCAAGAAAATGCTTATACTCAGTTCTTCCACAGGAGGGAGAAGGAAAGGATGTCCTCTGTCCAAACCTTCCATGAGAGTCAGATGTGACAATGGAATGTTCTAAGGACAGTAATGTATTGTGATACTTTGAGTAATGTGTGAATCATTGTTGATATGAAGAGAAAATGGAGGAAATGTGGAAGGAAGGGAAGACGGAAGAGAGGGAGGAAATGGACAGAAAAAAAGGAAGGGAGAAACAAGGAGGGAGGGGAGAAAGGAAAGGAAGATAGAGGGAGAAGAAACTTCCCTTTAAGGTCAAATAATCCATTAAAATATAGAATTGGGGCTGAAATTTTAAAATAGTATTTAGAAATTATCACCACCATAATTATCTCAGGCAAGAATCACCCATAGAATTTATAAGGGTGAAAGTTTGAGGAGTCAGAAGACATTTGTACCAAAGTTTCTCTTAACAAGATGGTTATTGAACATAAAGGAGAAATAGTAACTTTACATTGGGATTCATAGAAGGTGCCTACCTGAATGTCCCCGGTGGCAGAGGGTTGCATCCATATCAAGTGTCATCTGATCTGATATACAGAGAAGTGTTCCTGCCCAAAGTGCCTAACTTCAGCCTAATTATTAAAAAAAAAAAAAAATACAGAACCACAAAACAGGAAGAACTCTATAAAATAATTGGCCTGTATTTTTTAAGTAAATGTCATGAACTAAAACAATGTGGGGCCATTTCTAATTAAAGGGCTGAATGCAATGAGGAAAGGGTGTGATGTGTGATTCAGGACTTTGTTTGAACTCTAAAATATATTATTGGAGCCATATATAAAATCTGAACAAAGTCTGTGCATCACATAAATCATTGCAACAATATTAATGCTTGCTTTTATTATGCTATGTTTATAGAAGTAACTTCCTTATTTTTCAGAAACATACTAGAGTGTTGGTGGTAGAGGCAACTTATGATTGCAATACATAGAATGGCTGAGAATAGGAGAGCAAGTGTTGACAGATGCTCACACTTGTGAAAAGTGAGCAAAGGACATATGGGAATATTTTTTGTCCATTTCTTCTCTTTATATCTGAAATTAGGTGGAAATAATAACAAAAAATTTAAATAAAAAGACAAAACATAACAGAAAGCATAGACTTGGCATGCCTGTGGAATTGAGCCCTGACTCTCCCTAGTAAATGAAAGACCTTGGACAAGTTTCTGCACCATAAGGTTCAAAATCACAAAAGGTACATATGGATAGAATTTCCCTTTAGGTGTCCATGAGCATCAAATTATTACATGTACGATCCTCAACGAGTTGCTACTCAGGTTGAGACAACATAGACAAGAAAGGAAACTGGAAATACACTGAGGAGTTGGAGATTCCAGGCAGCGCCTCACTGTTGCCCCAGAGCACTTGGATCGGTCACTGGTGCAAGCAGCTGAAGCACCCCTCATCTGGGTTTGAAGTTCCCAGTGGTCATTCTCAATCCGAGGCTTGGGAACTTCCCACCCCAGATTTGCTAAGATCTGGAAGGTGATTAGAGAGAAGCACCCTGACCAGTAAAACTCAGAAAAGAGCATGCTTAGCTAAATACAGAGACAATGAATGAATCAAAGGTGGAAAGTTATAGTACTGAGGCACGCAGAACTGGCCACAGTATTTCAGATGTCATATCCCTCTCCAGCTCAGAGCACAGAGTTACTGGATCCTGCTTAGAAGGGGAACTCTGCCTTTGTTCATGGACTGTCCCTTAGATAAATGCAGCATTTGGATGTGTGTGGAATTCCTCTCAGAATTGTTTGTAATTTAAGTCTATTCTCCCATTGCAGAAATAAATGCTTTGTTTATGGTTCTGAACATTTCTGATGCTATCTGTCCAGGAGAACAATGTTGGTAAAATCTTCACTGCACTTCTAACATCACACCAGAGTGGGGGGCTTCTGCCTCCCCCCATGCTGAGGCCAGTGCTATCCAATATTGCCCACTGCAGACCCAGCCTCTGGTTCAGCCACGGGGGATCAGCTCTTGCAGGAAAGCATGCAGTCCTATTCATCATGTCATGTTTCAAGGAAGAAATCAGAAATCTATCAGCTTTCAAGGCCTGAGTGATGGGACCAGGAACAACAACAACAAAAATACCTCCTCAAATTGGGGATGGTTGGAGCAAAGTTGACAAGAGCTCCTGGGGGGCTCTTTGTTTTATTTATTTATTACCTGTCAGGGAAGGAAGGAGAAGGAAACCAAATAGGATATAGGACTCAGTAAAGCACCGTAAGGTTTCTCTTGC
Source organism: Orientallactaga sibirica (assembly GCA_036365145.1). Taxonomy (NCBI): domain Eukaryota; kingdom Metazoa; phylum Chordata; class Mammalia; order Rodentia; family Dipodidae; genus Orientallactaga; species Orientallactaga sibirica. Next base: position 1,337,981 of record JAEOAD010000154.1, read on the forward strand.
TCAGGGAGCATGTGTGAGGAATACCAAAGTCTTACTAGATGACTGTGTGAATTAACACATATGGGGGTCACGTTCTTAATTTTTGTTTTAATTTTTTAAAGCATTTTATTTATTTATTTATGAAAGAGAGGCAGATCATATATAATGTCAAGAGAGAGCATGTCAGGGCCTCTAGCCATGGCAAATGAACTCCAGATGCATGCGCTACCTTGTACATCTAGCTTTAAATGGGTACAGGGGAACTAACCCAGGTCCTTAGGCTTTGCAGAAAGTGTCTTAACTACTGAGTCATCCCTCAGCCCATTATTTTTATTTTACAAATAACATCAACATATATATTAAGTATATATACAAATATATATTAAGTATTTTATAATACACCAAGTTTGATCCAGACATCATTTTTGCAACATGATATGTACATATGCACAGTAAGTTATACTAAAATACAATAGTCCAACGTAAGTATATGTCAGATTTACCTCTCCAGCCATTTGACCACAAACCTATGACTATGTCTGGGTTTGCTCACTTTGTGGATTTGGCATCAGGGATAAGGGCCATGAACTCATATCTACTTTTAATTCTCTTTGAGATGGACAAATTTCAAAAGGAGAACTTAATGCTATATTGCATGTTTATGTCAAGAGAAGCCACCCTCTTTTTAAATACCTAGTTCTTGAAAATGTCTGAATTCAGTTGTGGGTTGATAAAAAAAGAAGGGCAGGGGGAGGGTCAATCAAAATTCAAGATATTGTGAATAAGACTTATGTAAACCTACTTTTTTGAATTGGCACATCTATAAGCTGTAGACTGTTACTAGAAAATTTTCAGTGCCTTGGGTGGGATACCTTCCAGTGAGTTGTTGGCCAAGGAGGTCCTGGAAGCCTCCAAAACATTAAAGGCTATTTCCAAAGCCCTTGGTTTCCCTTGAGAAACAGATAGTAAGACCCTATTGCTGAAGACATCTCTTGCCTGAGAGTCAAGGTCACTGAGAAAGCAAGCTGGTGATGAGCAGAAAACCTTCTCCCTGTAGACCAGCCAACAGAAAGCTGGAAAAAGCTGCAGTGCATGCAGCCATAAGGGAGACAGAAGTCATTAGCAGTGAAAACAGTAGGCACTAAATATTCAAGTTTGGCCATACAGGCCAAATGACTGAAGGGGTACAATAGTGGCATGTCTGCTCTTGGGGTAACCAACTGCTCCATAATTGGACTGAAGGCCGTCTCTATGGGAGGGAATTTGTACCTGGTACTGAAAAACCTAAGCAAAAGTCTGTGGTAGGTGAGGTCATGAGTCATTGGGGTATAAAGCCTGCTCTTGTCTGGCTAAATGTATATATTATTCCCACCAAGCTGCCCTGAAAACACTATACTTACTGTTCATATTCACATATTAATGCTACTCTCATATTCTGGTTAGAGAAGCTTTTCTTTTCAAATGGCGATGACCACTGGGATGACCCAAAAGGCAACACAGTGCTGAGAAGAAGGGATGGAGGAGTTCCCAGCACTGAAACATCTCTGTCACACCCTCCAAGGCTCAGGGCCCATTGCGGAAGAGGGGGCGGATAGAATGGAAGAGCCAAAGGAAGGGTACGACTCCTTACAATTCAACTGTGCAGACAGAAATTGGCCTCGATAACCATGACCTTGCAGTGCCTAACAATACCTTTGCAAGACCCTCATAATAGAAGAAAAAGATGATGATATCAAATTAAAAGAAAGACTAATGGAGAGAGAGAGGGGATATGATGGAGATTGGAGTTCTAAAGGGGTATGGGGGCAGGGGAGGGAAATAATTTTTTGTATGTAAGTATAGACGTCAACAATAATAATAATAATTTTATACATATATATAAAGTTAAAACAGAGCTACAAAGATTTCTCATGGTTGATGACACTGGTAAGAGGGTGACTAGCAGCACCTTCCTCTTCTCCTCTTCTTGGGAAGAGTCCTGCCTTTCTTTATCTCTTATTAGTTCTGTGACATTATGCAAGTCCCTTAACCTAGATGTGCCTCAGGTTCATCTCAGAAGCACAGGAACCACCATTAGCATACTTGTCATGAGAGGTAGGCGATGCACAAGGACACTGTCTTGAAGTGTCATGAAGGTGATGGCTGCTGTCACTATTCAACTATCATGGGCTTTCAGCCTGATATCAAAATTGGCCTTACGAGCCGGGCATGGTGGCGCACACCTTTAATCCCAGCACTCGGGAGGCAGAGGTAGGAGGATCGCCAAGAGTTCGAGGCCACCCTGAGACTACATAGTTAATTCCAGGTCAGCCTGGGCCAGAGTGAGACCTTACCTCAAAAAACCAAAAAATAAAATTAAATTAAAAAAAATTGGCCTTACATGTGGGATTTAATTACCTGGAAAAAAATAGGAAAACTTGAAGATCCCGCTCTCAAGAGCATCATTCGCTCATCATCATTGAAGACCACCAAGTCCTTTCTCAAAACACCCTTGGGTCAAATGAGTAATCTTTGGAAGGAAGTAAATTTCAATAGCATTTAACTAAATTGATGAGAAAAGAAAAAAAAAAAGGAGGATATGGTCACTAGATCCTTGAAAGCATGTCACTATAAAAGAGGGACAATAAGGGGCTGAAGAGATGGATTAGCAATTAAGGTACTTGCCTGCAAAGACAAAGGACCTTGGTTCAATTCCCCAGTACCCACATAAGCCAGATCCACAAAGTGACGCATGCATCTGGAGTTCATTTGCAGTGGCTGGAAGCCCTGGTGTGCCCATTCTCTCCCTCAAACCCCTCACTCTCCCTTTTCCCCTCTTTCAAAAAAATAAATAAAAATGATTTTTTTTAAAAAAAAAAAGAGGGACAATAAGCTGGGCATGGTGGCACACACCTTTAATCCAGCTCTTAGGAGGCAAAGGTAGGAGGATCACTGTGAGTTCAAGATGAGACTAGTGCTACAGAGTGAATTACAGATCAGCTTGGGCTAGAGTGAGAGCCTACCTGAGGGGATGGAAGAGTAACAAAAGAGCTATAAAAAGAAGATTCACATTCATCTACTCTTTCTATGGTCTTGAAGAAGGCTGGGATAAGCATCCTGCCTCCTCTGAAGCTGTTTCCTCAGTACAACCAGCCTCATTTCTAGGACTGGAACAGAAATTGAAGACACTAATTGATCTACCCAAGGTCACATACACACAATTATCTTATTCATTTTTATCAGCAAATATTAATTGTATAAAATAATGAGTTTCACTGTGAGATTTTTTTACAATTGCATATTACGGATTTTCGTCCATTCCTTTCATATTTCCCTTGCATCTTTTCCAGTGTCACACCATGAATAGAGCCAGGACTGGACTCACACTGAAGTCTGCTTATTCCAGGTCCAACCTGCCTCTCATCTCAACCCAGAAGAAACTTTCCACAAATGAGGTCTTCTCATGGGCCAGGACAGAAACCCCTCTCTGAGACAACATCAAATCTGAGCTTGTGTCAGAGAACTTGATTACCCACCAAAGGTTAATGGTAAGACCCTACTGTCAAAGACACCATAGGCTGTTGGTAAGGAACATGGAGTGACCTGGCTGGAATCTGGAAGACAGTCAGTTCCCAGACAATAAGCTAGTGCCAGAAGGTGCTACATGAGCTACTGGGAGGGAATGGCCAACATCTTTGCAAACAACTCCAGGTGTAAAGCTACTGAGAAACAAACAACCTGACGTGATGCGCACACAAGTGCAATAGTGGCACAAAGACTTACATGGTGGGTAACAAACTGCTCTTCAACTGGTTAGCAGATTTGCTCAGTGGAAAGGAACCCATAGCGAGAACTGGAAAACAAGTCAATCATATCCAAATAACGAGTTCACGCTCCAATATCAAGCTCCCACCAATCTTGGGCTGCAACAGGGCCTACACCTATTAAATTCTCTCTAACTAACAATGGTTAACCCATTTAACCGGTGCTTACTTCACTCTCCATTGAAGCATTTACTTCTCTTTTTTTAATTTTTATTTATTTATTTATTTTTTGTAGAGAGACAGAGAGAGGGAGAGGAGGACAGATAGAGATGGGCATGCCAGCAGCCTCTCAGCCACTGTGAACGAAATCCAGATGCATGCGCCCCCTTGTGGTCAAGTGCAGCATTGTGCCCTTGTGTCACTTTGCATCTGGCTAAACGTGGGACCTGGAGATTGGAACCGCTGGAGATTGGAACCAGCATTCTTAGGCTTAGGAGGCAGGCACCTTAACCACTAAGCCATCTCTCCAGCCCACTTCTCTTTTTTTAGATGGACACAGAACCTGAGAAGAGACTCAGCCATTGCATTTCATGAAGGCCCCAGCTGAAACAATACAGTAATTGGGGAAATGAGCAAGAGTGCTGATTTCTTGGTGAATCTGATATCAGCACAAGGGCAAAGGAGATAGACACAGAGGATGCTCAACTCCTACCAAACCAGAAATCCAGAGACACAGAGACTGCCAAGATCCCATCACTGGAGTAGACCTAAAACAATCCCAACTTGGCTCAGGGAAATTCATGAAAGAGAGGGTGGAAAGATTGTTAGAGCCACAAGTCGGGACGTTACACACAGTGACATTGCCTCTTCCCCATAACAGATGGCTACCCCCCCAGTAATGCACAACCTATAATCCCCATGGAGATAACCAGCATCCCCAACGAGGAGGGTCCCTTCGGAAGGGGGGCAGGGATGAGGGTAAGGATGGTACCAACATGTGCTATTTACACACAGAGTATGTCCATAAAGTGTGTGTGTGTGTGTGTGTGTGTGTGTGTGTGTGTGTGTGTGTGTGTAATAAAACAAATCTGAGCATGGGAGACAGCAGAAAATAGTGGATAAGCTACTATTAAAATAGTGGGTAAGAAAATAGTAGGAAAAGTGCTTCAGTGGTTTATTTGCATGTAACAGAGGGGAAGATAACATTTAACTGTTATGACTACCAGATGAGTTAGCATATGTAGAATGTTGGCAGTATGTAACACATGGGAGAAACCATAGAAGTGGGATGCCCTCTCCCACAATTCCCTGATTGTTGAATCCGGAGTCTCATTTCTGCTGTTTCTTATCTGTGCTCCATCCTTGGAAACATTCAACAAAACCCTGAAGATACAGGGAATGATTGCCAGACAAAGTTTGGAAATAGGGCCAAATCAATCCAAAGAGACAGTAGATGTAACAGGCAGAGAGAACAGTTGCTTTTCACAGGTAGGGAATGCAACAAAACAAAAAACCCTTGTTGTTTGAGCAGGGCAGTGCTGGGGCTCATGTGAGAGCAGATGTCTGCACCACTGGAACTTGGGTTCTTTATTTATACAACCTCTAGGACAAGATCCCAACCCCAGGCTCTTGTCCTGGCCTTGTCAGGAACTTCTCCCCTTTTCCAACACCTGTAGTACACTCTGTGACTTGGAAGGAAGGCTTGCAGCTCAGAACACCTTTTGTTCATTGTGGCTAAGCCGTAGCTGTCAAGGAGACATATGAGACACAAACCACACTGGCAAGAGAGTGCCCTGCCTGCATGCAGAGTTACCAGATCGAAGTTGGCACTGACGTGTCTAAAGTAGCAGCAGGAGAAATATCAGGGAAGATAGATGTGAACCAAAGCTTGGAAACCATCAGATTAGTTTTTTTTTTTTTTTTTTTTTTTTTTTTTTTTTTCAGTAAGCTGGCAAACTTGGGCCATAAACAGTGCTTCCCACATAATTCTAAGGCCTGAGGGGGCCTGAAACTAGGAACTCAACTCTCCAGGTACCAGGTAAAACAGCTTGGCATGGCCACAAGTGTCTGTACCCTTAGTTCCACAAGGAAGCAGAGATCAGGAACCTTCATCATCTTCACCATCAGAGCCCCCAAAGCTCCAGCTCAAAAGCAAATCAGACAAAAAAATGCAATAGAACTTCCATTCCAACCACTACAGGCAAGCTTATGGGGCATAGCAGGTGGGTATAGATGTACATACACCAGAAAAAAAAAATTAAAAATCAGAACTTCTGTCAAGATGGTGGACTCCTAATCATTCTAGAGCTCCTGGGACAATATCAGGCAAGAATTGTGGGTACCAGTGGGTCTTAGCGGATCTTCCATGGGGGATTGGGGCACAGAGGTGCACAGTCAGTCAGGAATATGCCAATTCCTATGCTGTCAGGTAGCCTGCTAGCCCCTCATGAGGGGGCAGGGGGCAGTCTGTTGTCTACTTAACCGGTCTTGGTGGTCAGACAGGCAGACAGGGCAATCCGCTGATCCAGCTTTCCCCATACCCCCTACACTCAGGGAAGCAGCCCATTGAGCATGTACAGACAGCATGGGAGCCAGGGCCCAAGCTTAAGCCCCATCAACCTACCGCCATCCTTGCAGCTCTCCCCATACCTTGACAGCCCTCATGCATGCCCCTTATGTTCCACCTATATGAACCAGTCCCCCACAACCCACAAGGCCTGTGGCACATTTGGGTCATGCACAGACCACACCAGCATGTGCATTTGGGTTTCATATACCTGCAATACGTATCCACAGACACCTGCAAGTCCACCACCGTGTGCACCTGTCCCCCAAAACCTGCAACATGTGCCCTTGGGTTGTCCATACTCAGAGCAGATTTTATGCCCCCACTCCTGCCCTGATAGTCTACCCCACCCCACATCAACCATGCACACACTTGGCTCACACACCCAATGCAGGCCACACATATGCCCCATGTTTGTCCATTACACATCTGGACAACCCTGTGGGCCAGTCCCTCACACCCCACTGCCTGAGTGTGGCCCGTTAAAGATAGATAACTTCTCAGGATGAAAGGATGGAAAATTATTTTCCAGTAAAATGGAAAGAATAAACAAGTGGGTGTAGCTATATTAACATATGACAAAATAGACTTCAAACAAAAAGTAATCAAAAAAGACAAAGAAGGCCACTTTTTACACATCAAGGGAATTATCCAATAAGAGGACAACACAATCATAAATTGATTTGCACCAAACACAGGTGCACTACGTTTATAAAACAAAACCTACTTCAAAATAAGCCAGAAATAAATCCCAATACCATCATAGTGGGGGATTTTAATATCCCACTATCATCAAGAGACAGATCATCCAAGCAGAAAATCAACAGGGAAATAATAGAGCTTAACAGCACCATAGATCAATGAGACCTAACAGACATCTACAGAACATTCCACCCAGTTCTACAGAATACATATTCTTCTCAGAAGCCCACAGAACATTTTCCAAAATACATCATATATTAGGGCATAAAGCATGCCTCCATAAATTCAGGAAAATTGATGAAACTTCCTGCATCATATCAGACCACAATGTGCTAAAGCCAGAAACTAATAAGAGAAATACTGGAAAATGGGCTGGAGAGATGGCTTGGTGGTTTAAGGCACCTGCCTGCCAAGCTTGAGAATACTGGTTCCAATCTCCAGGTCCCATGTTTAGCCAAATGCAAAGTGACTCAGGGTGCAATGCTGCATTTGCCCACAAGAGGGTGCATGCATCTGGAGTTCACTCACAGTGGCTGAGAGGCTGCTGGCATGCTCATTCTTTCTCTCTATCTCTCTCTCTATATCTCTCAAATAATAATAATAATAATAATAATAATAATAATAATAATAAAAGAAATAGTGGAAATTAGACCAGCTCCTGGAGAGTGAACAACAAGCTCTTAAATATTGATTGGGTCAGCCCACCTCCTGGGTCTGGTTTGCCAGCACAAACAGTGTACAGATGGGCAGGAGCTGTGGTCTGAAGTGAGTAGTAGGCTAGACCCCTATTTCCTGGCTCCTCCCACCTCCCCAGTCTGGTTTTCCTGTACCAGTCTGTGTGATGGAGGGTGTGACACAGAATGAGTAGGCCAGATCCCTGTTCCTTTGCTCCTCTCAGTCCCCTGGTCCTGGTAGGTCCCATTGTGCCTTGCTTGGGGACGCCTGGTCCCTATGTGAGCTGTGGAATCAGTCCTTTTGCTCTGGTATCCTGACTGGCAACTGGCTATGAACATCCCTGTTCACCTGAATCAGAGGGGGCATGGGCCGAAGGACTATCAGAGAGTCTACACCCTTTTAATTCTCTATAAATTAATAATAGTTAATCCATTTAACTGGTGCTGACTTCATTCTCTGTCGGGGAATCTGCTTCTCCTTTTCAGATGGGAGCTGGACCTGGGGAGGTAAATGACCCAGTGCACTACACCCCGGACCCAGCTGAAACCACAAAGGAAATGGGGAAATGAGCAAGAGCACAGCTTTCTTAGTAAAGCTGATATCAGCACAAGGGTGAAGGAGATCACACTGAAGACACTCAACACCTACCAATCCAGAGATCCAGAGGCTCCTAATTACCCATCACTGAAATAGACTTAAAATGCTCCCAGCATGGCTCAGGGAATTTTGAAGAAGGGGGGTGGTGAAATGATTGTTAGAGCCACAAGTTGGGACATTTTGCACAAGGACATTACCTCCCTCCCTATAATGCATGACCTATAATCCCCATGGGATTGGCCTGCATCCCCAAGGAGGAAGGCTGCTTCAGAAAAGGGGCAGAGAGGAGGGAAAGGATGATACCAACATGTGTTATTTACACACTAAATATGTCCATATCTAATAATAATGACTGGGAAAATAATGAGTCCTAAGAGTACTTCTGTTGTTGTTATGCCCACCAAATTTCCCTCTCAATGTTTATGTTTTTTCCCATATATTAGTGCTGCTCTCACTTTTGGCTAGAGAAGTTTCTCTTTTCAGATGGCAATTACTACTAGACAGATTCAAACTTATTACAGTGCTGAGACGTGAAAGTTTTGTGTTTAGAAATGAATGAAATATTTTGTCACACTGTCCAAGTCTCAGAGACTATAGCAGAAGAGGAGGTAGAAAGAATGTAGGAGCCAAAGTATGGGAGAAGGGTTTGGAAACATTGTCTCCAGACATAAAGGGGACAATGCATTCTTGGTCTCCCACCAGCTGTCTATACCTGCGCAAGGCGTGTACAATATTGGGCTCTTCAACATGTTGTCATGGGTGATGGAGGAAAGGAAAGAAAGACATCAAGAGATTATAGGGAATAGCTGGGAAGAAGGAGTTCAGTGCAGAGGGGATGGGTGAGAAGGGTGGTAGGAGGGGATTATGTAATTTTTAATTAAGTTTTTTGGAATTAAAAAGTAAAGTTCCAGGCATGATGTCACACACCTTTAATCCCAGCACTGAGGAGGCAGAGGTAGGAGGATCACCATGAGTTTGAGGCCAGCCTAAGAATTCAGAGTGAGTTCCAGGTCAGCCTGGGCTAGAGTGAGACCCCACCTTTGAACACACACACACACACATATGGCGATCAAAAGACTAAAAGGAAACATATGAACAAAGGTTATATAAAAATCATAGAACTGCAGGCATATGAAGGAAAAGGTGTAATTAATAGGTAATACATAAACCACAAGAACATAATGTCATCGTTAGTTGGTATTTCTGTACTGAACAAGAGTAAATGCTATTCTCGTCTCTGGGAGTTATTTTTGCTTCATATGTTAAAAGAGTTGAAAGCAAGTTTGTTTTGACTCATCATTCCCAAATCTAATCACTTAACATGAGGAAGTGAATAATGCATTTAATAATTTAAACAACTCATAATGAGAAATTGCTTAAATAAATCTTAGCATAAACATGTAAGAGAGTGTTAGATATTATCATGTTGCAGCTATTTTTAGATATGAAAATATATTCATGATATATTCTTAAATGAAAATTGTAAGTTATTATAAACAGAAAACACCCATAGTGATTTAGTTTTCTATAAAAATGTTTTATATCTGAAATTATACATTTCAAATTGTTAGAAGACATTATCTATCTTTAAGACTTGTTTGTCAGCATATTCTAAAGTGACAGTTTCTTTTATGACATTCAGAATAAGTTATATAAATAGAATGTTCCATTCTGGTGTTCGTAGTCTTCTTTAAAAAAATTATTTCATGGGCTGGAGAGATGGCTTAGCGGTTAAGGCGCCTCCCTGCTAAGCCTAAGAACCTGGATCCAATCTCCAGGTCCCACGTTTAGCCAGACGCAAAATGATGCAAAGGCGCAATGCCGCACTTGCCCACAAGAGGGCGCACACATCTGAATTTTGTTCTCAGCTGCTGAGAGACTGCTGGCGCGCCCATTCTTTGTCTCCTCCCTCTCTGTCTGTCTGTCTCTCTCTCTATCTCTCTCCAAAAATAAATAAAATAATAAATAAATAAATAAATAAATAAATAAATAAATAAATAAATATTTCATGACAGGAAGATAGTAAATCAAGAGATAGGGATGCCTAACCATCTCAAAAAGTGTGTCTGCAAACACTGGAGACTGGTATCGTAACCATTGAATTCCCTCTTATATGACAAGAGTCTTATACAAAATAAATGAGCCTGTGCCTTCATCATTCTATAGGTATTTAAAGAGATTCTATGAAATCAGTGAACTGCATTTTGATACAAAAAAAACAAAAAAACCCTAATACACCATTACTATTGCATCACTTGACATATATGCTTATGGGAAAGACCAGCAGTGAGAGCTTGGCACACACAGCATGTGTTAAGTCAGATGTCCAGGGTGTACCCAAGAGACCGTGGCTCAGTAAGAATGGAACATGGTTGGTGGTGGGTCACTAGGTTCCCTTCCCACATCAGCACAGAGAAAACCATTCTTCCCATAAATCAACTCAAACTAGTGAACCTGATGAAACAAATTGTTTCATTGTGAATAGTATGTCTTAAAATAAAGCAGGTTGCCAATTAGATAAATATGAGCAGTGGTACATGCCACTTTAGCCATCAGGTGTCTGCTTTGAAGGACATCATGTCTAAATGGATATTATAACAACTTTTCTTGAATGTTCAGAGGTTTGTGTCACAGGTCAACTGTGATACCTGAGTTGAAAGACTGGTCAGATCCCTGTATGCTAGTCAGGTCCATGAACTTTAAATGTGGCAGCCACATGGCCTGGCTGCCTGCCTCTGCCTCATGCCTTTGCTGCATTCGTCTGTCTGGTTCCAAAATTCAGAAGCCCAGCTTATGAAGATGGCATGCTGGCTTACCCTGGTACTAGCCACATTTCTGCTATCTTACCAACTTCAAGACTCTGCTCATGCCAGCTTCTTCATGTCTCCTAAGGGTGATTTTCAGACAACTCAAATACATGTATTATGTTTTCAAGTTAAGAATATCTCCAAAATGGTTACTTTTGTACCCTCGGAGAAAAAATAACCCTTACATTCTTAGTCATACCTTCTTTCTCAAGCTATAGAAGAGGGGAGAAATAAAGTTGTGATAGCCTGGTGCCTATTGTGCACCTTGCTTCTTAATACTACTGTAATTAAGGTTGCTCATGTCCTTATCTTGGCTTTCTTCTGTATAAAGTGCATAACCCTGCTATTTAACCTCTCCAAAAAGGTAACAACCCACTTGTTAAATTTTCCCAGAACTCAGAGTGCTTGTGGCACAATAAGCCTCCTCCCATAGTCTTTTGGGAAACAATGTTCTTTTCTTTGTGGCCTCGAGGAAAATGTTAAGAGCAGGGGTTTGGAGTTTGGACTGTCTGGCTATAGACTGTGAGTCACTAGCTGTGAAATCTTGGGGAAGCTGCTAAGGTTTCTATGCCTCAGTTTCCTCACTTGTCAAATAATAGATGTGCCTTATATTGTTTGTGGGGCATTTATGAAGTGATATATGTACAACACTAGAAAGTATCTCTCATTCAATAAGCTATTCCTAATCTGACATAACCCCAAACCGTCTTTTATGTTCTGCTTCCTTTTCACACCTACTGCACGTACAGAACTCCAGCTGAATACTTACAGAACCTGCTTAAAATGAGTATTGAGGGCTTTGGCCATGGGTTACTGGTTAAGAGCACATCTTGCCCAAGTATGAAGGTCCGAAGGGGCACTTAAACCACCCAAGGTCAATTCCCAGCACCCGTGTAAACAGCTGGGCATGGCAATGCACATCTATAACACCAGACCTAAGTTGGGAGAGGAGGCCTGGAGAATCACTGGGACCCATGAAACAGCTCTGGAGTCAGTGAATAACTCCTTCTCAGGGAGCATTACACACATGCAATTGCAAAAAACAAAAAACAATACCTATTGGTAGACTTACCATAAAGACTGGGTATGCCTCCTGTGCCCAGGTGTGGACTTCTTAAGGGGGACTCTGCATGTTCTTGTGTAGGCAGTGTGACTCTGAGAAGCTCTGCTCTATCTCTAATTGCCACTATTCTGAGAGTCAACCTTGCTATGTCAGCTTACACAGCCGTTGGCTCTTGTCATCAACATGTTGGTGTTTAAATTTTCTCACAAGGTAATATTACAGTTGACTCAAAGGAAAGAGGTCATGTTTACCTTGGTGCCCTTCATAGCATAAATATGGAATCATTAATCTACCCATGCAGGGTAGAGATTGATACCATTAGTGGGTTCATCACTGAATGGTCTGGTGTCAAATGCACAAATCTGTGTCTCTTAATTGAATTCAGTTTTAAGCAATTAGCATCTAACCTTAACATCATTTCAGAACTTTATTCAAGATAACTTAATTCAGAATGCCATATTGATGTTTACTCTTCATGAGAGGGTATGGAGTTAAACCACAGGTTCCGTGGGCTCCAAATGTATTCCTAACAATTTACTAACACCCTTGAGGCCACACAGCATATTCACAACCATTTGAGTAAATCGGGATTTCCTCAGAAGTGACTGTAACATGAGATGATTTTTGGATGAACGTAATTTTAATAGCCCAACTGCAATATTCCACTATATGCTATTGGGTTAGTAACATTCCATGATTAAGTCTCGGTAATGGTGAAAATAAAATATCTTGAAATCCTTCCAAACTGCTTTGCAAACTTTAGTCAGATGTTTGGAATGTGACTTGCTTAGTGGCTATGCAGTAGATTCTTCTGTGGCTTTTAAAAATCCTAGTGTTCAGACCTTATCACAGACCAGTGAAGGAACAGTGTCTGGGAGACTATGGCTGAGGGATCAGAGTCTGTCAAGCTTCTTAGATAATTGCTATGTGCAGGAAATTGAGAACCACTGGGCTGCAAAGTCTAAAACGCTTACATTTTAGCTCATTGTTAACCCTTGATACAGATAATTCCACTCCTAGGAGAAATTCTTTTGCACTATCAAGATAACCAGGACAAACTCTATGATGCCTTATTTTGTATCCTTCATACTGACTTCAGATATATAAAAACTCAGGGATATTATTATACCAGTTACCTTCTCATTACTGGAACAATCACAATACCTTGACCATAAGCAGCTAAGGAAAGGGTTTATTTCCAGTTTGAGAAGAGGGTTCATCATGACAGGCAAGTATGGCAAGGGTAGACAGCTGGGTATCTCCTCACAAATAGGTGGGAATCAGAGAAAGTAAGCTGACTAACACAGGCTGGATTATAAAATCCCAATACTGGCTCCAGTGCCACACCTCCTCCAGCAAGGCTCCACTTTCCAAAGCTCCACCAGCTGAGGATCAAGTGTGAGGTTTAGTCATAAAAAAACATGGAGCCATGGGGGACATGTTACATTCAAACCACCACAGTGATACACAAGAATAAATTACATAATAAATAGTAAATTAAAATATCCCAACATAGAAATAAGCCATAATTAGACCTATACAACTGTGCTGCAGATTTGACAAATTATAGCAAAATATTTTTTTGAAAAAAATAATGGTCTCTACTGACATATTCAAATGTTTTTTGGTCATTATTCCCTAAAGAACACAGTATAATAATTACTTATATGTAATTTATGTTATATTAGATATCATAGTAACTACAAATGATATAATGTACACAGAGGGAAGTGTTTGAATTATATTCAAACACTATTCATTTTATGAATTAAAGGACTTGAGAATGTGAGCGGAGTTTGATATCCTCAATAGATCTTGGAATAAACTACCTGTATAATAGCAAGGGACAATTTAAATGGAAAAATTCATAGACATCTAAAGTTCATTTAAAACTCACAAGCAACCTATAACAAGTATGATGGTCACTCTTTTATGGAGTCACTAGAAGCAATGTTCATGGCTGGTCAAAATAAAATGAGAATATCCTAGGCTGGGCATGGTTGTACACATCTTTAATCCCAACACTCAGGACAGCACTGGGGAGGCAGAGATAAGGGATCTCTGTGAATTCAAGGCCAGTCTGGGACCACAGAGTGAGATCTAGGTGAGCCTGGGCTAGAGTGAGACCCTACCTCAGGAAAACAAAACAAAGCAAAAAGAAAAAAGGGGAGAAATCCTTACGTTACACTGTAAAGTGTTAAAAAAAAAAACCGACAGAATTCAAAGTTATATGAAGTATTATCACAACTATGTAAAATAAACAATCTTCACATTTTCACAAGAAGTTTCTAAAGAAAACCATTCAAATGTGTTGCCTTTGAGTGATAGACACTTCTTTTCCTCCATTTGTATTTAGCAACTAAAACCAACAGGCATTACTTTCATAATAAAAATAAACATGAATTTTAGTTATAGAATATGGATATAAGCATGAGATTGACAATTTCTAGCACATGTGTCAGACATGGTACAAAAATATTTAAATGTCTCACAAACCAAAATGGTAGTGCTACTAATGTGTTATACATACAATCATAAATCCTCGATGTGTATATAGTTTTAAAACATATATTATCTTAATCATTCTCACAGTAGTGAATTTATCATCACAATCAAATTAACTCATACATCTACCTCCACATTTAGTTACAGTTTCTCTTGTGAGCATGTGTGTGCGTGTGTGTGTGTGTGTGTGTGTGTGTGTGTCTGTGTCTGTGTTGGGAGGGGGACACAAGCTCACTCTTAGCATATTTCAAGTAAAAAATAACTAAGGGATCTAAATATAACATGGTGACTTCAGTTGAAAGTTTTGAAAGATGCATTTATCCCTGGAAACTCCCCCTCTAATTCCTCTTTTGTATCCCCAGGGCCCCTTTCCTTTTGCCCCTGATGATCCAACAGTAAGCTGCTCCTCTCCCACCATTCAGCTCTCAGTTCTATGTGACGTCCCTGCTAAGCTGAGCTTAAAAAAGGTAGGTTGAATTGTGTGGCCCCTGTCCTTGAGTATGGTAAGACCTGTATTTTGTCATAGCCAATGAATTTGGCAAAGATTCGCATTTTCATAGGGTATTACTAAAGAACATAAAAACTTAATTTTCAAATACAAAACCTCATCTATTTCCCACTCTTTCAGTTCAAAACTCATCTATATGTCAACTTGGCTTTTCCACTTTTTGTCCCATCTCCTTCATTCCAGTATCCAGGACCCCAAAGCACTCCTCTGGTATTTTGTACTTTGATTAACCCCAGTCCTTGGTTTCACCCTTTCTTCTTGCAATAAAATTGTTCTCCCAATAAACAAGCTCTTGGTAGAATTATATTCAGGACTTTCACAGGTTTGATTAAACCTATTTAGAGAAACTCCACCCCACCCAACTTCGAGATTACCATCCCCACATAGAACCGTAGAACCATCCCTTATTCTTTGCATCTTTCTGCCTCAGTCACTCTAATGTGTCTTTTGTGGGAGGGCTGTCCTATAAGGGACTTTTCCTTCCCTCCTTCAATGTCTAGCGACCATCTCTTCCCCCAGCCAGTACACTGGTTCTTAATCTGAACAACCATCATATTCTCATAAATTTGATGACCTAATAATGCAATGAGGCATACATAGCCTGAGATGAGGTCACAATGACAGATCTCATGATGAGGTCATAATCACAATGACAGATCTTATGTTGATAATGTGTACTCCAAACAGAAGAAATGGAAGTGGGGCATTAATGATATATATACATGATATATAAACTCAATTACAACTTTAAAATAAAAGAGCCTTTTTCTAATGTGGTTCAAAATTACTTGTACCTGGCTTAGTGCTATGGTAGGTAGAACTGTGTGGCCCTTGTCCTTGAGAATGGTAAGACCTGTATTTTGTTCTAGCCAATGAATTTGGCAGAGATGGTGGGGTATCACCACATGGCATCATTATATCTTATTATCTTTCCCTGGAGGGAAGCCTTTGAATAAGAAAATAGTCATTCTGTGAACTCATGTGGGGAGAGTCTTGCCACAGGGAATGGCCAATGCCTTCTAAGACCTGATAAAGAAAGAGGACTTTAATCCACACAGCCCTGAAGAGGGGAATTCCCCTTAGCTTCTTCACACCTGGTGGTAGATAGCCTGGGAGAGGACCCATGTAAGTGTGCCTAGACTCCTCACTCATAGACACTAAGGTAGATGTGTTTGTGTGGGTGTGTGTATGTGTGTGTGTTTAAGCCACTAGTGTGGAAATATGTAACAGAACATGGAAAACTGACTCAAGTGCCTTCTTCAAACAGGTTCCTTCTGTACATGAAGCTAGCATGTCATGAGAATAGCATGGCCCTAATGTCCAAATAAATTTCACTAGATTTAACTTTGTTTTGACTTTTTAAACACAGATTATACATCTTGGGTGTTGTTAGTTTTAAGGGGAAAATATAATTAAAAGATATATTTGATTAGTATAATAATGTCCATGTGGCCCTCATCACTTTATGAAGTTCTTGGTTTTTCCATTTTGTTATCTTTGTACTCAAAGTGTAAAGCTTCCAAGAACTTCCATGTTTAGCTATTTTCATTGCCCTGGGTTAGAGAAAAATAATTCTAGAAACTTTCATAATTTTTCTACTTTGTATTTATTCTCCCCTTAGTATTAATTCTAAAAACAATAGCAGTCATGAGTATAGATGCAATATTTTTCAAAACAATCTCCCATCTTTTCCTGTCACCTCTGATCCTAACAATTACTTTTGAAATGCAGAAGCATTATTTATTTTCTAGGATTTTTTTCACTGTCCCCACTTTTATTTAATATAGCACTGGAAGTCTTAACCATAGCAATAAGGCAAGAGGCACTCATAAATGGTATACAAATTGGAAAGAAAGAGATCAAATTGTCATTAGTTGCAAATGACATGATTCTATACATAAAGGACCCTAAAGACTTTACCAGCAAACTGTTAGAGCTGATAAACACTCAGTAACATAGCAGGATACAAAATGAATGCACAGAAATCAGTAGAATTCTTATATACTAACAACAAACATGTGGAAGATAAAATCAGGTAATCTCTCCCATTCACAATTGCCTCAAATAAATAAATAAATAAATAAATAAATAAATAAATAAGTACCTTGGAATAAACCTAATCAAGGAAGTGAAGGATCTCTACAATGAGAACTTTAAGACACTCAAGCGAGAAATTGCAGAAGACACAAGGAAATGGAAAGACATCCCATGTTCTTGGATTGGAAGAATCAATATTATGAAGATGTCAATCTTACCAAAAGCAATCTAAACATTTAATTCATTTAATTCAATCCCCATTAAAATCCCAATGGCCTTCTTTTTTATATATATTAGATATGGACATATTTAGAATGTAAACAACACATGCATTGGGGTGCAGGTAATGCTAGGACTTTTGAGAGAGAAAACTGAAGAAGAGCGATTAGATAATGACACTAAGTATACTCAGACACAGGATTTAACCCTGTACTCCGGATTTGCAATCTTTTTCTTTTTTCTTTCTTTTTCTTTTTTCTTTCTTTCTTTCTTTCTTTCTTTCTTTTTTCTTTTTTTATTTTTGGCTTCTGCCTGCAGTGCTTACATAATTATTGTGAATGTGAAACTAGAGAAACTTTTGTAAAAATATAACTAACTCTTGGAAATTTAATATGAATCAAAACAGGTGAGAAACAATTTTCCAAGCAAGAAGGAGAGCTATCCTAGGTAAAGTATGGCTAGATCAGTGTGGAAAGCTAGGTGACCTTTTTCTTTTAATCTCAAGAAATACAAATGAAAAGAACTTGTTTATTTACCTATACCCCCAAAAGCTGATGAACAGAAATACTTGTTTTTATTTTTGCCTTTCTGAAAGGTATTAAGTTCTCTAAAAACAATAGAGTAGCAAAACATGTGTTCTCTGGCAATTCTAAAAACTAATTAGTGATGAAAACAAATTCTCAGACTTGAGGAGGCTAATAACCTTGTCTGTTTTGAAAAATGTAATTTGCTTGTATACTCCAAACATAGCAGGGTTTTTTTTTTTTTTTCTTTTCAATTCAGTCTAAGAAACAGCAGAAGCATGCGTCATTAGTCTGGACAACAAGGAGTTGATAAACAGCATTGTTACGGCTCTGTGGCTGCTGCGTTGCTAAGGGCTCTAAAAGGGGACTCTCATTATTTGACAAGGACAAGTTGCTAAATGAGTGTCAAGGTGATTGTTGATCCCCGAAGTGGCTGCAGTAACAGACATGACATTTGCCTTCCTTCCCAAGGGCTCTGTCCATCCCTCAGCAAGCCTTTCTCCACTGAGCTCACTGTTTTCCTGTTTGTTTGACCTGAGCACACCCAGATGCTCTGTTTTCAATACTTTTTCCATCATTCCATGTCTCTGCTCGACCAAAGGCACAAGAGGGTTGCCCAATGTGCACAAATAAGGTTCAGACTCCTAAGATGTGGCTTTCAGGTAGTCCTGCAATCGATTCAGTCATTTTTCCACTGTTATCCTGATGGCCCTTTCCCGCATAGCGCAGTAGCCTGAGAAAGGAATCACTCACTGGTCATAGCCTCAGTGTTTCTTCTTCTCCACTCCCATCTCTCCTTGTCTTACCATCCTTTCTTTCCCTAAGCTGTCTCCTATGCATTCTATCCTGACCCCTCTTCCCCATACCCTGAGTGGAATCCACATGGTTTTCAAAGAATTTATAATACAGTAAGTGTTCACAGTGCTATATGTTAATTCATTAAGTGTGGTATTGCCTCGGAAGAAATAAACTTTGCTGTATACATATTGTTGAAATGCCACACAATCAGTGCCCTTTAATAGTAGCTCGTTGGTACTTCCATAATTCACCAACAAAATATATGAAACTTAAAAGTGTGTCTTTCCTTAAAAGATGATTCTTTGGACTGGAGGCGTGGCTTAGTGGTTAAGACGTTTGCCTGCAAAGCCAAAGGACCCAGGTTTGATTCCCGAGGACCCACGTTAGCCAGATGCACAAGATGGTGCATGGGTCTGGAGTTTGTTTGCAGTATGTGGAGGCCCTGGTACTCCCATTCTCCCCACCCCTCCCTCTCTTTCTCCTTCTTTCTCTCTGTCAAATAAATAAACAAACAAAAAGAAAATATTTTAAAAAGACGATTCCTCTATTCTATCTATGTAAAGCATTCTGACCTTTTGCTTGCCATAATTAAATATTGTGCTGCTGGTAGATTTCCTTTTTTGGCATGTGTATATGTGTATGGTGTACATGTGTGTGTGCAGGTGCATATGTGGAGTCCAGAGGTCAACAATGGGTGTCATAGTCAATCACTTCCCCCTTATTCTTTGAAAAAGGGTCTCTCACTGAACCTAGAACTTTCCAATTCGGCTAGTGTAGCTAGTCAGTGAGACCAAGGGAGCCTCCTGTCTCTTCCAATGGTAGGACAGCAGGTACACACGAGTACACCAGCAATTGCTAAGGGTGCTGCAGATCTGAACTCAGTTCCTTATGTTTGCACAGTAAGTACTTGACCTAGTAAGTCAAGTACCCCTGTTATCCGGCACCCCTGTTCGTGCATCTTGAACTTGCTCTGAGTGTCTTGATCTTCCTCTAGTAAACCTTTCCAAGAGGCTGCAAGATGATAGGTCGAGAAAACTTCTCCTGGGAAAAAATTGTTAAAGTATGAGGGTATGAAAGTAGAAATTTTCTTCTAATGAACTCTGACCAGTCCTGATATATGTGAGAGTTAGAATCTAAGTATCTCCTGATGAGTAAACAAACAAGGAATTAAATTTAATTGACTAAATTTACCCTAAAGATAAGTGACTCCTAACAATTAAAATTGTTTTTAAAATGTGTTTCCCCAAAGAAACTCTCACATCACTATGTTCATGATGCAGTTGACAGCTCTCTCATTGCCAAAAATTTTACACTGAAGTGAAAAATCTGTCATGTGGAGGGACCATCAGCTAAATAGAGTCCCCACGGTTCATAAACATGGACAGAAGGTTCAAGAGTTTGTACGCTAGACAAGAAGCTACAGTGTTTGATGAGCTCCACCTTTGTTGCCTTCCAAGTCCTTCCTGGACTTTGGTTCTCCAGGATATAATCTATAACAATTTCACCTGATTAGTTACTATGTCCCTTTTCAATGGCAGGCTCCATAGCCTTTCCTTTCCTCAGTGTATCGAAGCCATCTGTGCGAGAGTCTGCTCTGAAAGATGACGGATACTGGTGTTAAAAAAAAATTAGTGTAAGGATTCCGATGGCCACATTTTCCATTGGAAAATTGGAACCAATTTTGTTTCATTTTTGTTGCAGGGATAATTATTAAAAATACATATAACCTGATCACCATCTCCCAAGACAAAGGAAGTTGACTTATGAACACGTGAATGCCTTACAGAAACAAGTGTGCCCATCCTGGTGTGACTCTGCTCTGCCACAGTGGTATATTCCTGGACAAAACTGGCTCCTGGTCACACTCAAGCTGAGTGTGAACAGAGACATCTTGATGCATGTGTGTGTTTGTCAATCAGAACATATAATAATCAGAAACTATGATATCACGTCCCCTTCCCCCTCTCAGTTCACGCTGTGAATTTGTCAAGTAACTGACTCAGTGTTAACAACCAGCAGATGGAGGAGAAGGGCAGATGGGGCTTAGGAAGGAGCAAAGAAGTGGTTAAAACTACGGAGGGCCGCTCTCATTACTCCTTCTTTTAAAGGATGCTAGGCTCTTCGTTACTGTTTCTCTGGCTAAGATACAAAGCAGACAATAGAAATAATCCAGTCTGTGTTTTAGCAGAAACAATGAAAAGGAAACAAGGCAGTAAGGAAATGTTATAAATAGAATTTATCTGGTTGACGATTGCTATCAGAGCCTTCCTAAAGATTACAAAAACAACCAGATGTGGTGGCACATGCCTTTAGTCCTGGCACTTGGGAGGCAGAGGTAGGAAGATCACCGTGAGTTTGAGGCCAGCCTGAGACTACATTGTGAACTCCATGCAAGCCTAGGATAGAGCAAGACCTTACCTTGAAAAAAGAAAAAAAGAAAAACATTACAAAAACCCTTTAAAGATGTTTTTACTTTTATGAAATTTTTAGAACTATCTGTCACCTTCCTTTATACCTATGCTTACTTACATCATTCCTTTATCCATTCCATCATTGGATGTTATATCTAAGTCCAGCCCTGTGCTGGATATTGAGGCCACAGTGAACAGCTCTCTGGATTCAACTACTAGCTAGGAAGTGCATGTGCGCACGAGCACACACACACACACACACACACACACTGCAAGACTGTCCCATTTAGAACAGTTAGTTTAAAATAGTGAAGAGATTTTTGCAGCCTTATTCCTTCCTGTATTTCTGGATCACTTCTCCAAGACACATTTTTATAACCAGGTTAATAGCTATGAAAGAAAATCTGTCTCATTATTTTTTTTAAATTACTTTTTTATTTGCATGTGTGCTTGCATGTGCAGGCATTCCAGAGTCTCTTACCCTAGAAAAACAAATGCCCAGCCCGATTTTTACATGGATGGTTGGAAATAGAACCCAGGCCAGCAGGCTTTGTAAGCAAGCACCTTCAACAGCTATGCCATTTCTCTGGCCCATGTCCTATTATTGTTTAGCTAAACATTATTTGTGACCCCAAAGAGTTTTCCCCAGTCTAATATTCACTAGAATTCTAAAAGGTATTTGGCCACTTGACATAGGTTTATATACCTCGGAATATTTAAAATAAAATGTGGTTTGAAATTTCATTTGATGGTCCCTAGGGTGGAGATATTAGAAGGTGATGTGGAATCTTTAAGAGATGGAGCAAATTGGAAGAACTTAGAAAGTTGGCCTTGAAAGGGATGAAAGTATATCTCCTGAAACTCTGCTTACTTCTCACAAGAGAATAGTAGTGAATGTCTGAAGGTAACCTGCCTCACGTCCCAGGCTCTCTGGTTTGCTTCGTGCATTTTGACCTCTTCCTCTCACAAGTGTACCCATCACTTCCACGAAATGAGGAAGCCAAGGAGGGTGCTTGCCATAGCCGGTGCTGTGCTATTTGGGCTTCCCACTTCCAACTCTTGTGAGCTACATGTCCTCTTTATAAACTTACCCTGCCTCGATTATATCCTACTAGTAACAAAACTCAGAATAATGCAGAAGTAAAGAACCTACAAGAGAAAGGCTCTGAGCTGGGCGTGGTGGCGCCGCCTTTAATCCCAGCACTCAGGAGGCAGAGGAAAGAGGATTGCCATGAGTTTAAGGCCATCCTGAGATTACATAGTGAGTTCCAGGTCAGCCTTGGCTAGAGGTGAAACCCTACCTCGAAAACCATTAAAAAAAAAAAAAAGCTCTGGAAGACTTTAATCACCTAGGCATCATAATGCCAAACAAAGTTCTCACCTTCAGAACTTGTGGTATTACCTGATATGGAACAGGCAGCATCCCACAGGTGGCACTCAGTATATTCAGTGGCTAAGTGACTGAGGTCTTATAAATGGGTGCAGTGTAAGTGTGGGGTCCTTACAATAGGAAGGTACAGAGGACATGTGATGATGTAAATAGGGGTCAGGGAGGTTTGAAGGCATCTCTGGCGTTGACAATGAAAAGCAGTGCTGCTACCAAGAGCAGATGCTTCTAGAAGCTGGAACTCAAGGACTATGCCCAAGGCCACCAGAAGCAACACAGCTTTCTAACACCTTTATTACAAACTTTCTGAGTTCTACATCCACAAGGGAATATATTTGTGATTTTTAAATCCACTAAATTTCTGCAAATTTGCTATAGAAGGGATAGAAAATTAACCTACCAGCCAAAATGTTTTAAATAATATCATCCTCAAAAATACATCTATACATTTTTTATCCATAAAACCAGTATAACTAATGGATATTCACTGTGCAGATTATTGGATATTCCCTGTGCAGAATGCTAGGTTTCATAAAAATTCAAGTAGGGCTTTCTTTGACCATATTCACCCCTTCATACCTTTCTCTTTCTCCTGACCTTTGTTTTCCCCTCTCATTAGTCTCCTTCCTTCCCCCACTTTTACTTTTGCTTTCATAACCTATTTATAAATTGTTTTATGTTTTTATCTAAAATCTAAGATATACAACTGAGCTAACACATGCAATATCTGCCCTTCTGACAAAATGTGGGCCAAGACTGTTGCAGAGACAAACTGGAACAGCATCTTCTACAAGGTCCTGAGGAATCAACATGATAATTCTCAAGATTGAAAACAAGGCCCAGGCTGGAGAGAAGCTTAGTGGTTAGGGTGCTTGCCTACAAATCCTAAGGACCTGGGTTTGATTCCCTAGTACCCACATAAAGTCAGATGCAGAGGTGGTGCATACTTGAGTTTGTTTATGGTGGCTGGAAGCTCTTGTATGCCCATACTCTCTCTCTCTATCTGCCTCTTTCTCTCACAAATCAATAAACAAACAAACAAGGCTCACTTGGTTCATCTTTCTCCTGAAAGTGCCTCAAGAATGAGTAAAGCAAAGCCAGCCTAGGGGAAGGAATGCCATCAAATAATCCATGTACAATTAACCAATGTGGGCAGAAACATGCTTATGTCAATCCTAATAAAGTTTCTTTTGAAGTACTTTAAATCAACAAATTTTAAATAAAATGGAAAAAACCGCAAAGAAATGTTGACAAAACTGATACAAAAGGAAATCAGAAACATAAATGTCTATATAACTAGTAAAGAAATGGAAATTGGAAATATTAATGTTTTCATATAAAACAATTGATGGCCTAAATAACATTAGCACATTCTCTCTGAGAGATTGATTTGACAACATTTTATTTCCAAGTCATTTTATTTCTGTAAAATATAATAATTTTCTTTAAAAATGGACTTGAATTATTTGATAGTTTTATTTTTATTTTCCTGGTAATTCATTTCTATTTGTATTTTCAAAGTATACACTTTTATAAAACCATGTTACTTCCTTTTCTTTTTTAGGTTTTAATTTCAGTGTATGCTTAACTCACTGGATTAGGAAAACATAATACCTTAGTCCTCTATCACAGATAGTTTGGCATGCTCTGTTTTACATGAATGTTCTATCGGTGATAAATCATCATATGAGTACATCTTTGTTCCAAACACTTTAATTTTATTCCACAACAACAGAAAAGGTGTAGTGGAAAAAGTCCACGATTTCATGAGAATGGCTTTGCCTATCGTCATACCATTTGCTTGCTGTTCTGTTTCCTCACATTCTAGGAAAATTCTCACCATCTTGGAACATAAATATGTGTTAGTCTGGATGTGATCTATCATAAACTCTGAGATCCCAACACCAAGACTACATATTGCCTAATGTCTGCCACATGGTACACATTCAGCAACTACTTACCTAATAATCAAATGTTTTATGGCCAACATTTATAATGACACCCTAGCACCTATCTAATATCTATTTGCTTTCTTCATTACAACTGTCTAAATTTGACATAAGATGTGTAGAGATGAAACGTAACATCATGATGAGCAGTGATGTAGGTTACAAAAAATACATTTATGTTCAATTACAAATACATAACCTGTTTCATAACCAAAATAATCTCAGCTAGAATTTGAACATCACCAAAGTTCCCATACCAGTAATGAAAAACTAGATGAAGAAAGTATCACGTCATATGAAACTTCAGAGTTCACTTAAGGAAATGATGATGTGGTACAAGTTGGGGATCTAGGGACTATAGGCAACTCCAGCATAACTGGACTGTGAGTTAGACCTCACCTGCAGTTATCAGCCCCTTCACCACCGTATGTCCCTGACCAGATCCAGGATATGTATTGACACGAAAGTTTATAGTCTGTTTGACTCAGACCTGTGAAGCAACCTTCCCTTCTCTCATTGAAAACTACTGAGGTCTTTCAATCAAATAGCACTGAATCCATGCAGCCTTACAGTAGTTTGTCCATTTATATTTGAAATGGAGACAGATTAGGAAAAAGGTAACTTTTTCTAGAAGATAGTCTGCTGACTCACAAAACCATAGATGCTACTATCTTGCCAGCCCGGGCAAGAGTGGAGCTCCAGCCACATTCAGTCTCATCCATGGTGGCTGCAAGCCGTAGCAGCTTCCTGGCTCTTCCTAAATGTTTCACAGGGTTAGCCCCCATGTGTCGACCCTTGCTGGGCCCATCAGCCAAACAGGGACTTTCCTACACACCTAAACCTGGCAATGAGGCTCATCCTATCTGAATGCCTAATTTATAAAAGGACTTGAAGGCTGAAGAGATGGCTTAGTGGTTAAGGCATTTGCCTGAAAAGCCTAAGGACCCGGCTTGAATTCTCCAGGTCCCATGTAAGCCAGATGCACATGGTGGCGCATGTATCTGGAGTTCTTTTGCAGTGGCTAGAGACCCTGGTGTGCCCATTCTCTCTTTCTCCCCCCCCCTTCTCTCTTTCTTTCTCTCTCCCCCTCTCTCTGTCTCTAATAAATAAAAAAATTTAAAAAAGGACTTGATCCAAGCCTCCACATGAGATTTTTTCCAGCTCCCTCTTCTTTTCTAGCCTGGTTGGGAATGGGGGAACTTCTCTTGGCTTAGGCACCTTCCTGCTTGTTTCCCCTTTTACCTCAACTCTTCCAAAAATAAGTCTCATAATTTATACTTCTTTGTGTCCATGTTTTCAGTTCTTTCCTAATGTGAACAAGAATTCAAGACTTTAGAAGCACTGACTTGAGAGTTCTAATCCCACTCAGAGCTCTTTCCCATATCAAAAATCATGTAAGTCACCAGTATACATATTTCTCTCTAAATCTACAAAAAAAAAAAAAAAAGAAAGAAAGAAAGGTTTCATGTGAAACATATTCAGTCTGTTAAACATTGAGCACCAGTCACAGACACTCCATTCCCTGGGTCCTCGTCATGCATAATGAGTGCTGGACACTGTGAAGGGAGCTACACACATTGGAGGTCAATTATGATGCAGACCTGCTTCCTGATAGATGGAGGCCATGAAAGAAAAGACTAGAAGTCTGAGGCTCACCACACGAATCAAACTACTTCATGCTGGGACTATGATGAATATATCTGAAAGCATCTACCAGAATTTGTTTGGAGTCCTGGCACTGGTGTGCTGTTTTACACCTGTACTAAAAGCAGCTTTGTCTTTCTCCAGCTCTATGTTTGTTGTTTTATATTTTATTGAAAGAGCAAAATTCCTACAAGATACTAAACAGATTGAGATGTTGAAATCCAGGATGTGTGCTGCAGAAGGATGGCCATCATGGCCTGGAGATAGCGCAGAGGGATTGTTTTCATTGGAGTAATGGCTGGTTTAAAGGCCTTGAATGTTTAGTCAATTTCTTTCCTTCATGGACTATACCATTTTTTTTTTTCTATTTTGGAGATACAATCTTATTCCAGATGGTCTCAGACTTGTGACAATCCTCCTGTCTGGGTTATCTGAGACACCACACCCAGGCACAAAAGTTTTCTGTTTTTTGCCTTTTTTGTTTGTTTGTTTCTTGCAGTACTACAGATCAGACTGTGGCTTTGTGCATCTTATGGGAAACCCTACCTCTGAGCTGCAGCCCCAGCCCCCCGTTTTCTTTTATCTTCTCACATTGACTAACATCCTTCCTTTATCAGATTTAAATAATAGCCCACGGAAGATTGTCCAATTTTCTTGCCAGTTCAAATATTGGCTTTGGAGATTATTTAAATGTGTCCTGTGAAGTCCCAGAATGAGTTCATAAGATCAAAATTTATGGAAATAGATGGGTTAAATGATATCACCCATATCTGAATGCAATGAAAAATCACATTATTTGGCTGGAGAAATAGCTTAACAGTTCAGGCACTTGCCTGCAAAGCTTAAGGACCCATGTTTGACTCTCCTGTACCTATATAAGGCAGATGCACATAATGGCACATGCATCTGGAGTTCATTTGCAGTGGCAGGAGCCCTACTGCACCCATTCATTCTCTCTCTCATAAATAAATAAAAAATTACATAATGTTTTATGCATCCATCTGAAAGAGAGAAGCAGATTCTCCAATGGAGAATGAGGTCAGTGCAAGATATGTGGATAACCATTATTATTTTAAAGAGAAGTTAATAGATGTAGGCCCTCTTGTATCCCACTGTTGGTGGGAGCTTGATATTGGAGAGTGGGCTCGGTTTGGGATATGGTTCTGACTTGTTTCCGGTTTCCAGGTATGGGTTCCATTCCACTCAGTGGATCCGTTAGCCAAATCTAGAGCAGTTGGTAACCCACCATGGCTGTGTGCCACCACTGCACTTGTGTGAGCATCACGTCAGGTTGTTTGCTGCTGAGTAGCTTAGACCACGAGTTGCTTAGACAGATGTTAGTCATTTTCCCCCAGTCACTAATTTAGCACCTTCTGGCACTAGACAAGCTAACTGTCTTCCAGATTCCAGCCAGGTCTCTCCATGTTCTGTCCAAATAGCATATGGTGTCTTCAGCAGTAGGGTCTTAACAATAAGCTTTGGTGAGTTATCAAGTACTCTGACAGAAATCTGTCTTCTTTTGGGAAACCTTGTAGGTCTCACTGATCAACATCTCCTTGTGGTTGTTAACCACATGGTATTGGGAGTTACAGGTCAGTGCCAAGGGAAAAGGAAGAAAAAAGTATAGGTAATATGAAAGAGAAAGAAAAAAAGAGAAAGAGAAAGAGAAGAGAGAGAAGAGGGAGTGATACAGAGAGAAACAGGAGAAGATTGATGTTAGTCTTCATCAATACCCTCTCCCAGCCCGGGTTATTCAGGTGTTCTCTCCAAGCACCTGATGCAGGTTCAACCTTTTACTATGTCCTTCAGGATATAGGATTTTATGGTACCATTTCCATTTGGGCCCAGTTTTTTGTCATCCACACCCAACCCGTTCCCTGCCCTCCCCCCATCATCCCTATTGTCCAGTCCTCGAGATGTTTAGTGGGTGTGTCAGCATCTCAGGAAAATAAAAATTAGGAGCTACAGATGAGTGAGACCATGTGATGCTTATCTTTCTGTGATTGGGTGAGTTCTCTAAGAATGATCTGTTCCAAGTTTGACCATTTTTCTTCAAATTCTTTTCTATCATTTTTCTTTACTGCTGTGGAGAATTCCATTGTGTAGATATACCACATCTTAGTTATGCATTCATCTAATGATGGACATCTGGGTTGATTCCAGCTCTTAGCTATTATTAATTGAGCAGCCATAAACATGGTTGAGCAAATAGCTCTGAACTAAAAGCTTGGCACTTGTAGGGTAAATGCCCAGTAAGGGAATAACTGGGTCTGTTGGTACCTCTATAGTCATCCTTTTTAGGAGTCTCCATATTGCTTTCCAAAGTGGTTGTACCAGCTTACATTCTCAACAACAGTGAATGAGGGTTCCTATTTCTCCACATCCTCACCAGCATTTGTTGTCATTAGGTTTTTTTTTAATTTTTGCTGTCCTTATTGGGATAAGGTGGAATCTCATAGATGTTTTAATTTGCATTTCCCTGATGATTAGGGATGTTGAACATTTTCCTATGTGTGTGTTTGCCATTGTATTCCTTCCTCTGAGAACTCCCTGTGCAGTTCTCTGCCCCATTTTGGGAGTGGGTTGTTTGATTTTTTTACCACATCAGGGCACCAGATGAAGCCATTGAGTTTTAGGGGAAATGAGCAAAAATGCAGCTTTATTGGTGAACCTGGTACCAGCACAAGGGTGAAGGAGATAGACACAAAGAATTCTCAACCCCTACCAAATCAGATATCCAGAGACACAGAGACTCACAAAACCTCGTCACTGAAATAGTCATACAATGAACCTAACATGGCTCAGGAAAACTCGTGGAAGAGGGGGCATAAATATTGTTAGAGCCATGACTTGGGTCATTAAACAGAGGGTCATTGCCTTTCCCACATAACTGATGGCTACCCACATAAGGCAAAACCTACATTACCCATGGGGGGAGGACAGGGAGAAGGCTAACAATGGTACCATCATGGCTATATATATAATACATAACTAATAAAAATATATTTTAAAAAAGAAAGAAAGACAAACAGGCATCCCCCCTACTTCTTTCCTTTCTTCATCTATCCAAGGCATAATCTTTTGCTCCACTATGCCCATTCTCCTCAGAGGAGTTCTTCCAGTGATGTCATTCCATTCTGAGGTCCACCTTCTCTCAACTCGATCAGCCTCTCCCTGTAGCATGTACTCCTCTGCTGTTTTCTCATTTCTTCCTTGCTCTCAATGCTATGTCAGCAACCACAAACTGTCCATCAACATCCATTCTCCTCTTCCTCCATGGTTTCTATCATCTCTAGTAACAAAGAACTCTATTTTTTCCAGTGGAAAGAAGGTAGAAATGATTTATATGTACCTTCTGGGAGCTAGGAAATGTCCCAACTGTACCTTTCCATGCTATTCATCCTTCCCAGAGGCTGAGTGGTGGATAACAACCTGTGTAACGTGTGACAAGATGGCAGAGCTTCCACAGTACTCACAGAGCGAAGATGCTCAAAATCGTTGAACAATCTACAAAACCAAACCAGCAACCCGAGGGAGAAAGATTCTGCCATTGTTTTGAGATATAAAATTTTGGTTCTGTTCATTATAGACCACTCTAACTAAGACAGATAGGTATAACTCTTGTTTTAAAAAAAAAAATTAAATAAATCCACTTTCTGGGTAAAAAAAAAAAATACAATATTTTTTAAAAGGTAACATTTTTAACTGTTTTCATACTTTGATCACAAAATGACCCCATCTTTAGACTCACTGAGTCTCTTTTGTTCCTTAAATTACTGATTTTGACTCCATAGGTGAAAACTATACATTGAGATAGCTATGTGAATAACAGCTTTCAAAGAACACAATCGTTCAGTCCACTATGACAGTCTAGAGAAAGACTGTCCTGAGGAAGAAGACCCCATCCTCACTGGAAATGTTCCCTTATTCAACTTATTGATAATGCACTTTGATCATATTCTCTCCTAGGTTAATTTCTTATCTTTTCTTCCCTTTTCCTTTTCTTCCCTTTCACGTCCCTAACACCCCACTCTTGTTTTAGTTTCATGACCTTCCCCATCATATTCCATATATGCAAAAAAAAAAAAACTTTGAAATAATCCTTTTTATCATTGTGTAAAAAACTTGACATATACAAACTAAGGTGAGGGATCATTTGGGCTTACAGTTTAAGAGGACCCAGTCAATGGTCACTTGACCCTGAGTGGGGGCTTGTGTGAGGCAGAAAACCCTGACAGTGTGAGCACTTGGAAGGGCTCCTCTTCAACATGAGCAGGAAGCAGAGCATGAGCATGGAAGGGACAAAAGATGAATCAGGTTTAACCTTCAAAGCCCCCCACCCTCAATAACCTACTTCTCTAGCTAGGCCCCACAGGCTCATAGGGTTTCCAGAACCTCCCAGAATCATGCCACCAACTGGGACCAAGCATTCAACATGTGACTCTGAAGAACCATTCAAATTCAGACCATGATGGCAGGGGATTGGCTTTATGTGGCTGGCTTCTGGTGGTCTCCAGTCCATCACAAGTAACAATCTGCTATAAGATTTGGTTGCATGTTCATCAAAGAACAATACTATCATGAGTTACATTTGACATACTGTTATTATTAACCACTTTACCACAGTACAACAATATGGCTAAAGGATTCACCTCTTGAATCAAAACAGTTATGCACATTCTGCTTTCTTTTCTGGGCAGTAATAATATGAGATCTATTTTGTATGGGTATTTAATGCAAAATCATATACATAACATGCCTATGTAATTTCTCATGTGTGTAAAAGGTCAAATACAGGTAGATTGCATTACCCTGTCAATATAGTTATTACAACAAAACGTGTTATAGCGTGTGTCACAAATCTGAAAAAAAATTGTAGTTGCATGGCTATAGATTTTAGATTGCACTTTTCAAGGCTAGTACACATTCTCTTTAGTGTTTACTCTCAACACTGAAGAGATCAAAAAGCATGTGTCGGTCTGTGGTAAGGAAAACACCAAAACAAAACCTAGCAGAAGCCAAGTTGCCTGGAACAGGATGCCAGGAGGGAAATTGAAAAAGAAAGAAAGGAAATAAAACCTCTTTGCTTATTAGACATGAATCACATTGGAACTAAAGGAAGTCATAAAAAATCACATCAAGCAATACTTAATGTAATGAAACGTTCCACGATCAGTATAAATATTGCTTAAATAATGTATAAACTTTAAAGTTTAGCTGTAATTTTGCTGAAGGATAGAGAGCATTAAGGCAAGAAAATACTCAAACCTATGGAGATGCCTTGAATCTAAGAGGGAAAGAGTCACTGTTACAGAACAGAGCTGTGTCACTAGGGTGAATTGCAGGGCACAGAAATCCTGTTATAAAATGCCCCATGCAGTTCAAGGACATAAATGTGAAACAAATATCTAAATACATTTCAGAAAGGTTTAAGAAATTCAATTTTTTTAAACATGGATGATTTAATTTTGGCATATATCTACATTTGGAAAAAAATCATCCTACCTTTTTCAGTGCCACCACTCTCATCTTTTCATCTTCATTTTCCTACAAGGTTTTGAAAAGAAGACTCAAATAAGTTCTGTGTTAATTTGACTTCTATTATTCTTTCTTAATAAATTAATTTTTGAATGACATAATATTTGTACATATTTATGAGGTATAATGTGATATTTTGATTCACAGGTGGATAAGAGGGTAATTAGCATATCTGTTGTGTTAAACTTTTTCACTTATAGTGACTACGTTAAATACCCTCTCTTCTAATTATTTTGACATATATAATTCATAACTGTTTACTATAGCCACAACACTATGCCATGAGATCATTAGAACTCTTTACTCTTACCTAAGTGTAATAGAGTTCCTGGAAACAACCTGACTCCATCCTCCATCCCTTCACTGTCTCCACCTTCCACTATCCCTATTCCACCATCAAAATTTAGCAGATAAACTTAGTGAGATTCCGCATAGGAGGGAGGTCATGCTGTGCATATCTCCCTGCACCTGACTTTTTCACTTACAATGCCTTCTGAGTCCATCCATGTTGTCACAAGTGACAGGATTTTTCTCTTGATAATCTCGATATAAGTGTGCCACATTTTTTTCTGTATTTGACTATCAATGGACATTATGAGTAGTGTTTTGATAAACATGGATATGAGGGTGTTTCTTTGACATGTTCATTTAATTGTCTTTGATTACATACCTACTATCTGAATTGCTGGTACTGCAATGTTGGCTCTGTTTTTAATATGTTTGAGAAACATCTACACTACTTTCTATAATGAATGAACTAATTTATATTCCCACCAACAGTGTAAGAGCATTGATTTCACCAGCATTATGAAAACTCTCTTTGATAAGAGCAGTCTAACAGACATAAGGTAGTACTTCCTTGTGGCTTTGATTGGATTTCCCCTCATCATGAGTGGCATTCTGTATTTGTGGGTCTGTTGGTCACCTGAATAGCTTCTTCTGTGAAATGTTAATTCAAATCATTGGCCCATTTTTCCTTTAATGAATTATGAGGCAAAAGTTTGAAAAAAGAGGGGAGGGAGTTAAGGATGAAAGAACAGCCCTGGTTTCAGGAACTCCAGCTTCCTGCCATCTAGAAAGAAAAAAAATTTGTTTGATTAGATTCTTGGAGTTCTGGGGTTGTTAATTTTCATGATGGCATTGGATTTTTGTTTGTTTGGTTTTAGAAATCTGTTTCTCATGGTGTTAAGGGATTTTCCCATGAAAGATACAGAACAGACTGATGGCAGGTATGACCCTAAGAGCAACCTTTGTTACCCATTATTAATTAATCAGATTATCTAGTGATTTTTTTTTTTTTTTTTTTTTTTTTGCTGTTGAGTTGTTCTCAAATTCTGGAAATGAATTCTCTATATTAGATGTAGAGTTTGAAAATATTCACCTCCACTCCCTTCAAGTTGCATCAATTGTGTACTGTTTGCTAAGCAGAAGCCTAGCTTATTTGTCAATGTTTGTTTTACTTTCCTTGCTTTGGGCTCACATCCAGAAATGTTTTGCTCATCACAAAATCCTGAAGCATGTTTTCTGCTAGCAATTTCATAGTTAGTATTATTTTGGGGGGAGTGGTATTTATTTTTCCTTTCTGTGGTTCTGGGGGACCAAACTTGAGCCTCATACATGCTACACAAGTGAACTAAGCATTGAAGTAACCCCAGCACCTCTAGATATTTTCAGAGAGCTGTGAACTGTCTTTGAAATGGCCTTTGAAAGCAATTGTTGAAAAAGGAAGGGAATGGTTAGGGAAATAAAAGAAAACAGCTCATCATGGTATAAAGCATGTGCTAGTATCAGATAAAAAGGCAAAATATCTGAAAATAAACTTACAAGTATCTTGCCAGAGCAGTGTGATGATTGATCTTGTCAATTTCATGGCATTTATAATTGATATGGAAACAAACCTCTGGGAATGTCTGTGACAGAGTTTTTAGGTTACAGGAATTGAAATGAGAAGACCCCCCCAAAGTGTGGATGGTACTATTTTATCAACTGGGGTCCTGGACTGAACAAAATGAGGAAAGCAAGCTGAACAACAGCATTCATCTCTCCCTGGTACTTGCCTGAGGACACCATGTGTAGTAAACAGTCTTACAATGCTGGGAAGAACCTCCAGACCAGACACATTTATGGAGGAAGATAACTTATTGAAGTTTACAGATCCAGAGGAAGTTCCATAATGGCAAAAGAAGCTGGCCCACTTTCACAGGCCTGAGCTGAGAAAGAGAAAAAGCCACCACCAAAAGCCACAGCACACAGCACATGTAGGAATTCCAGGCAAAGCTTCCGGACTTTGTATACCTTAAACTGGAATTCCAAATCTACCTCCACACCTTAGGGCTGGAACCTAGAATGTACCTACTCATACCTCCTCTAGCCAGGTGGCTATAGATCTACATTACAAAGTATAATAAAATCCTGAATATATTGAGGGGTACCCATTCAAACTACCACATCCCACCCTTGGCCCCCAATAGATTTATAAGCATGTCATATTGTATATTGTCAAATTTAACGGTCCCTATAGCCTTTACCAACTTAATATAGTTTTGAAGTCCTAAGTTTCATCTGAGATTTAAGATTGTCTTTTACATGTAAGTCCTGTAAAATTAAACAAGTTATATTCTTTTAACATATAAAAGCACAGAGTAATTTTCTTTTACTGTTATAAGGCATAGTAAGGAAAGACTGGAACAGTGTACACTCAATAACCATCAAACATCTATTGTTTAAGTCCAATATCATAACCAGTGACCAGTGAGGAGTCTTTGCATTTTTCAATTCCACCCCTCCAGCTGGATGAATAGCCAGGGAAAACTTGATCCTAGGCCAACAGTCTCTATGGTAGACCTAGCATAGTCCCAGTATATCCAAAACATTTTCAGGTCTCCATGAAAACTATAGTCTACCTTCCAATGGCATTGTGAGCCAGGGTCATCATGCTCTACCATGTAGTATGTTTCAGCAATGGCTTCTGGAACCTTATGTGCACTTTATGACCCATTCCATGTATTTTTGATGCTTTTAAAATCAATACCAGAAATACAGGGCACAGTCATATTTTTAAATTCAGGGACAAAATAAATCATAACCATGAAGAGCAGATTCTTTCTCCAATCAATTATTTTCCATGAGTATGTCTAACATAGTATTTTTTAGGCATCTTTTTCATTGTTTTAATGTAAAGCAGTTGGGCAATCTTCCTTAAGATTGCTAATGTGTTTAACAACAGCATCTTCAGCATCCAGTCTCTGTGCCAGTAATTTTAAACTTGCTTAAGCTTTTTCGACTTAAAATCGTAAATCTCCCAGTCCCATATCTTTAGCCAAACACATTAGTCTATTAGAAATTAGCCTTGATCAAACTCTCTGGGCCTGGGCAACAGAATGCAGCAGTCCTTATGTCAGTAGCCCAGTTCTGACAAAATTCTCTGCAGGTTTTCCTTCTAGAAAGTTCATAAGCCAAGCTTTCAAATGTAATTCTCTCTGTATTTAGCATTCTCACACTCTCATAAGAATAGTTTGTAAAACTTGGCTTAGTGTTCCAGAAGATGTCTTCAGTCCCAAGTCTATGTCCATTCCTCCAAAACAAGAGTTCCAAAAGACCAAAATCCACATGGTCAGATTCATTTCATACATACCCCACTCCTGGTACTAATTCTGTACTAGGCAGCCTTATGTTGCTGGGATGAACATCTAAACCAAACACAGTTATGGAGGAAGGAAATTTATTGATGTTTACAGAACCAGGAGAATGTACATAATTGCAGAAGAAGCTGGCTCTCTTTCATGGGCCAGAGCAGAGAGAGAAAAAGCCACCACCAAAAGCCACACACTACACAGCACACTTAGGAATTATAGGCAAAGCTTAGATACTTTGTATATCTTTAGACTCGAATTCCAAATGTACCTGCACACTTTATGGCTGGAACCTAGGATCCACCCAGTGACACCTCCTCCAGCCACATAGCTGCAGATCTCAATTACAAACTTTAATAAAATCCTAAAGGGTCATCCATCAAACTACCACACCATGTGTGACTACCTGCTTCATTCTCTTGCTGTTATACCTTTCCTAAGATAATAGACTATACCTTCTCAAACTGTGAGCCAAAACAAACCCCTCCTCCTTTAGTTGTCTCTTGCCAAATATTTTGTCACAGCAACAAGAAAGTAACTAATAGAGACACAGAATGTATCCTGGGACATGCCCAAAGAACAGACTGAGAGCAGATATAAAAGAACATTCTTTAGAAGCCTGGGATGGATGAAGCAGATCTAGATGGCCACTACTAGCAGCTTCACTTACATGGGAACCAGCACCTTCACTAAGAGCTGGTTTAGTTGTTATGAGTCCTACCAGAGTCTGAGCTGGAATTGTCTCTAGCAGCTAGTGAGAATATTTCCCCACAAAGTCCTAAATGTACATATCAAGTTATCAAAGAGATACAATTTAAAAATATATTCTCCAAACTTGGAAAGATTTGTCCATACAATAATGGAAAAAGAAAGCAGTTTTATCAAGCATTAAACAAAATATGATATGCATCATTGGCAGGGCACTCAGAGATGGCAAACACAGGAAAACATCTCATCTTTTTATAATCAAGCCAATACTACCCATCACCATCATGTTCTCTAAATGGGTGATAATTAGTCCTCAAGTAAGAGGGTTTGACAACATCATTTATTCAATAGATTTTATCCTAAATTTACCTGTTTATTAGAGTGACCATCTGTGTTCGGTAATTGGTTTTATACAAGAGTGCCAAGTGGTGTTTTTGCAATACCCAGCAAGTATTGCTCACATTAAGTCCTCCCTTCCCCCATCCAGTGGAATGTGGAAGGGATACCCCAAATGTTTGCATTTCAAGCAGATGGCTCCTATGCCCCTAGAAAAACATTGCTGGGTCATAAAGTTGACAGAAAGCTGTTTCATTTTGAAGTGATAAAGTAACTTATCTTACAAGAGAATTTACAAGTTTTCTAACATAAATGCTTTAACAGGCATGGCCGTGCAAGCTTGTAATCCCAGTACTTGGGAGGTAGAGGCAGAAGGATCAGGAAGTCAAGGTCAGCCTCAGTTACATACAGGTCAGCTAAGAGACCCTGTTCCAAAACACAAATTAGGAAAAGAGAAGGAGGTGGAAGAGATGAAGGAAGACGAGGAAAAAAAAAATTCCAACAACAATTTTCTTAAAAGCAAAAAGTTGGAGGAAGATCACAAGGAGAACCAAGACTTCCAGACTGTAATTGCTCTCAGCTGTTATAACAAAGCCCCCCAGGGACCCCACACTGGCCTGTGGGGAGGCCTTTCTCTGCTGGCACTCATGGTTAAGGAATATGACCACACACTTCTCATTAGGATATCAACATTAGGATAACAACAACAGTGAAGAAAGAATTACTCAGCCTGTCATATTTGGTTGATAAAATGTTGTTGAAAAGAAGATCAAAAGGAAGAAAACCCAACATGTGGCTTATCTAAGTCTGCACATGTATTCTAATGCCCAAAGTCACTGTTCTGAGTCATTAAGGAAATGGACATTGTGATTATTTCTTTCTTGCTGGTGAGTCTGCATCTTTCTTACCTGATGGATTCACAAACACTTCTATCTGAACTGGGTTCAGAAACTATAACACAAGAGAAATATAATTTTTTATCATCTCACTATGAGCTACTTATGCAAACCAAATGAGTGCAAGAATGGCTAGATCTTCTAAAGATACTATGATGTAAGACTCTTCACTGAAATTAAATGGGTAGAGGTGGTTCAAAGAATGATTATTTGATAGGACTTCACCATGCACCACAAAGACACCTACTCCAAAGCTGAACATTGGGGTACTGCCCTCTTTGCATGTGGACTAAGTGGGCCTAGCAGAAGCAGACTGGAGGCAAGTTGGGAGTCATTCTTAGTGTGATGTATCTTGGATTTTCTCATGGGCAATATATAAAGTAGTAGTAATTCTTCACTTCTTGGTGACTGTCCTTGAAACATTCAGGGCTTATTTTGTTCTTTCATACATGTTTGTGACCCTTTAACAAGGCAATCCTCAGGCTTGGCTTATAAAGCTTAATGATATATGATGCTTTCTTAGCATGGCTACGGCTCTATATTCAATACCCAGCACCACAAATAACATGCAAATAATCAAAAGTACTTTTTTTAAAAGTTCAGCTGTTGTGCTAGTTTTGGTTAGAATCTAAATCACTTGTGTCTTAAGATACAGCTAAAGTTTTCTTCTGACATTCTGTCTGCCTGGCCTAGAACTCCATTCTCTGACTGGGTTTAGTTCTGTCATTTTAGAATGAGTCTGAATACACAGTAACCATGGCAGTCATGAACTCACAATGACTAGGTGGAAAGAAGAAGGGATTCAGTGGAGGAGGAAAGGGTGGGAGGGAATTATGATCATGGGATATTGCATATAGGTTTCAACATGGTCAATCAAAAGTTAAAAAAATCTTGCGTCCAAAGATGACCTCACAATCCAAAGTACATGGACAAGACAATGCTTACTGCTGCAGAAGAGTGCATAGCTTTTAAAGAGTTCCATCAAGGAGCTAGAGAAGATGGCTTAGTGGTTAAGATGTTTGCCTTCAAAGTCAAAGAATCCGGGTTCAGTTCTCCAGGACCCATGTAATCCAGATGCACAAGGAGGCACATGCATCTGGAGTTTGTTTGCAGTGGCTGGAGGCTCTGGTGTGCCCATTCTCTCATTCTCTCTCTCTCTCAAATAAATAAATAAAATATATTTTTTTTAAAAAAGAGTTACATCAAGCAAAGCATCACCTGCCAGAAGTCCATGGGTTAATTTTTCCCCTAACACAAGGGTTCATTGTCTACTCTGATAAGTCAGGGTTTAATCTCACATTGTTACATGATTGGCTAAAATATAAAAATAGCAAAGATTCTAGGGGAAATGTAAAGAAATAGAATTTTAGGGACTTTTATCATCTGCAGAAATAGAAGCTTTGCTTTGAAGGACTATTGATACCTTTGGTCTCACAGATGACTCAGTAAGGGGTCTTCCCACAGAATGGAGTCCATCCAGAATTGTGTTTTACTATCTTTTTTTTTGGGGGGGGGAGACAGAGAGAGACAGAGAGAGAGGGAGAAGAAGACAGATAGAGATGGGATTACCAGCAGCCTCTCAGCCACTGCAAACGAAATCCACATGTGTGCGCCCCCTTGTGGTCAAGTGCAGCATTGCGCCCTTTCGTCACTGCATCTGGCTAAACGTGGGACCTGGAGATTGGAACCACTGGAGATTGGAACCAGCATTCTTCTTAGGCTTAGGAGGCAGGTGCCTTAACTGCTAAGCCATCTCTCCAGCCCGAGTTTTACTACCTTTTAACCCACTGACAGGAAAGACAGAATGTTTCTCTCTCTCTCTCTCTCTCTCTCTCTCTCTCTCGTGCTTTCTCTCTCTCATATTTCTTTCATTGCATGAATTAGCTCTTATAATCAAGTTACAAATTTAATTATGACAAATTTATTGGGAGACAAGCAATTGCCAGGATAGCTCCCACAATAAGCAAATATAGTTCAATCCCAACATCTATAAGTTTGTAAATAATTAAATTTATGTTTAGACTGGCAGCCATGAAGCTTTGAAAAGTCTCTAAATTGTTACTCATAGAGTCAATGATATTTAACAGAATTCAGATGGATGTTTGGTCCTGTTGAAACTTAGGTCTTTGGAAAGTGATAATCTGCATATAAGCTGGAAAATTCTAGTTAAACAGCCTTCTTGGGGTGATCAGAATGTTCTTCTTGAACTGAATCCTGAAAAAATGAAAGCTTATTATCTGGAACATTTTTTGTTATATGTTGTTAAATGTTGGATATTATATTTGATTCAGATTGGTACCTTGGCATATTGATGGGAGATCCCCACCACACTAGGGCTGTGGCATATAAAAGGACATTTGATTGATGCCTACAAATTGTAAAGATACCTGTATAACAACCACTGGGGGAAAGAATATTTTCCTGTTATTCATTACACCAGATGTTGATCAAGCCACATGCCATATTTTTACCCAATGTTTTAAGGAAAATAATAAGGAACATATATATGCATGCTGTACATATAGTCTATGGCAACAGCAGAGTGCATCAGGTAGTTTGTAAACATACCCTCAATGTTCATACTTCCAACAGATGGTGAATACAGGGTTATGTTTAGTTCAATTTTAATAAGCTTTGTGAGACTGCAAGGCTGGATAACTGGGCTTTACAAAAGAACATTTGGTATTATCAAGAATTAAAGGACCAGGTATGGACTCAAGGTCAGTCCAAGTGGCTCCTGTGAAGGGTTTCTGGAAAGGCTTTGTAGATTCTTATTGAATGTCACCTCCAAAAAAACTGGAGTGTTTCACTTTATCTACCACCTTAAGATGTATGCCCAGAAAATGCTCTGAGAATGAGTCTTATGGCAAATGCTTCTTTTAACCTGTGTTCCAAACAGAAAAGAAAAATTAGAAGGTGAAATACAGTGCACAAAGATTGTATTCAATCCTTGCTGGCATGATTAGAAGACAAAGGCATGTGTCTTCAAGGAGAGCTCTAGAATGCAGGCTTTGAAAGTTATCACTGTTGTTTTCAGAAATTAGCTTTGGCGCTGGAAAGATGTCTCAATTGATGAAGTGTTTGCCAGGCAAACAATGTGGACCTGAGTTCAGATTCCTTGTCCCCTCATAAACGCCTACTCATGTAGTGGAATATGTGTCTATAATCCTAACACTGGGGAGATGAAGACAGGAGGATCCCAGGAGTTACCAGTTAGCTTGTGTAGTCAAATAGTAAACTGGGTTCAATGAGAGACTCTGTCTCGAAATATAAGGTGGAGAGTGATTGAGGAAGACACGGACATTGACTTCTGGCTTTCACAAATGTACATGCACACACATACACACATATGAACAGTCAAACACATGCAAACACATCATACATACACAGAAAATACATAAATAAACTAGTCTGATTCTGGTGTCTTATTGTGCCCTTTTTATGCTTCCCTCTGAATGTTCAGCCTACACATGCACTTGAGCAGGTTTGCTGAATCATGCCCACAAGATGACAAAGAAGACACTCTGGAATCACAAGGTGACACCTCAGAGAGCTGTAGCCACAGGTATGGGTAACAGCACCATCCCAGTTAATATGAGAGGTCACAGAGACGTAGAAATCAAGATCTATTTTCATGTCTTTGCCTCCAAATAAAACAATCATCTCTTAATAAGGATGTATAGTATACCCGCTGATTAAGGGGTAAGACATAAGAAATGAAAGATGAAGGAAAAACACCACAAATTTATGGTCAGGGAGTTTAATGCAATTTCTTAGTTAATTGGGAATAGTTGGCAAAACACGCCATAATAGAAGTTTAAGAAGTTTTGGAAGGATCATGTGCTAATGAGAGCCATGTTTGAGTCTAACTCAGCTACGCACTAGCTATCTCGATTTGGGAAAATTATGAAGTATCCTGAGCCTTATTTTTTCATATGTTAAATTTGATATAGTAATTATAGTTGTGACTGATATTAAAATTGGCTAGTTACTGTTAAGTAGGGTATAACACATAGTTCCCTCTTATTCCATCAGATAATTATTATTAATGTGAAATATAGTTACTAAAAAGGAGACTCCAGATTTAGGAATATTTGTGGATGAGCTGAAGACACCTTGAAAGGTTTGCAGGATGGTAAATATTTAGAGGTATCCAGGGTTCCAGGAAAAGGGGAACTTGGTTAATGCTATTACTTCTATCTCGGAGAGAGCCTATGAGCATACACAGAGCCCTCGTGGCTAAGCCATCATGTAAGTAAGGGCTGATATTTGCCTTTTTCCACTGCCAAATTACAACCATTCTTTAATATATAGACATAAAGTCTGCAAATCCATTACTTAAAATGCCACTAAAATGTCATTACTAAATAATCATTCTTGCTCTGAAATCTAAGGACTTGGGAGCAAGACAGGAAACAGGAAGGACAGGTACATGTTAAGCCAAGAGAGAAGTGATACGGATTCATTTGGTAGAATCGAATCGAGTGCTGAGGGTGTAGGGTGCTATTTCTCCTGAAAGGGTAATCATCTCATTTGGTCTGTTCTGTGACATCTAGTTTAAAAAATATAAAAAACTGCATCCAAGTAGGAAATAAAATCTATAGAAGTTGCTTGGGTGTGTTAATTTCTCTAGTTATCCTTTGAAAAGCACTTGGTTCAGAAAACCGTGAGCTTGAGGTGGCTTGCTATTAAATCCATCTTTATCCAGTGATGATATTTTCTTCTGTTTTAAAAAGAGAGAGGATAGTTACACAGGATAAATACTGAAGCCACATGCTGTCTTCTGCTGTCTTCCGAAAGTCCCTTTGTTCATAACTCACCTACTTGGCAACATCTGATTGCCTCAATTACTGGCTCACAGTGATCCCTGACCATGATGTTCCTCTTTTAACTTCTGAAGGAAGGAGCGTGCTAAGAAGCCCCTCCCCAACTGTCAGTCGTGGTGAGTTAGGTCTCTTTTTAAAGGCATCCCTGCAGAGAGAACCCACTCAAGTGTCAAGGCAGGCTATTAATTGCAAAGTTAATTTTCACTCTGGTAGACAGGAAAAGTCCAACCATTAAATTTGATCCCCACGATGCTGCTAAAATATAAATGTCCAGAAGAGTTCATGAATTGCAGAAAGAGACCAATGCAAGGGCTAATGCATAACACATTAGAGGCCCGACTAATGAAAGAATCTGGAAAAGAATCAGCATACATCTCAGGGATGCCTACAAGGGAAGTGGAGGATGTAAGAACTACAGTGGCCCTATCCCTCAGGGATGGAAACAAAAATAACATTTTCAAATGTATAAAGTACAGGAAATAAACTCCCCAGGGTTGTGAAAGGCAATGCAATGGCAAAGGCTGCATTTTTGGTATGGATATCCTGAGGAGGGTGTTACCTCAAGAGGAAAGAAAAGGCTCAGGAGACCTAAATCATACTGCTAAGGGAAGGAATGCTGAGGAAGGCAGGTATAGAGAGGCACTTCTGAATAGAGAAGACAGAAACTTCCCCCAAGAGGCTAACCCCTACCCCAAGGCCAAAATTACGCTACCCAACAGCTCTCTGATTGGATTTGAAGTCCCCGCCATGGGAATAAATTCTAGCCTGATATGGAAAACCTAGTCAAAACCTGATATTTGGGAAGATCATAAGCCTTAGGAACAAAGCTATCACTGTTGTTTGGCCAACTGAATAAATCCTGCCCACCAAATTGCCCTCGGAATATTTGTTTATGCCAAAATATTAGTGCGTCTCTGCCCTTTCGTTAG
Source organism: Orientallactaga sibirica (assembly GCA_036365145.1). NCBI lineage: Eukaryota > Metazoa > Chordata > Mammalia > Rodentia > Dipodidae > Orientallactaga > Orientallactaga sibirica. Next base: position 1,380,960 of record JAEOAD010000154.1, read on the forward strand.
AAATACTTCTCTTTTCAGATGGTGGTGACTACTAGAGAGACTCAAAACTATTCAAAATGCTGAAAAGAAGTGACACTTGAGTGTTTAGCACTAAATTAGACATCTCTATGAAATCTTCCAAGGCTCAGGGACCATTGTGGCAGAGGTGGGGAAAGAATAGAAGAGCCAGAGGATGGGAGGAGTGCTTTCGCATGCTTTCTTCTGGATATAAAGTGGCGACTACATGCATGACCTCACAGCAGCTACACACGACCCACATAACATTGGGCTCATCAACATGTTGTCATGAATTATAGAGGAGAGACAAAACAATGACATTAAAACAAAAGAGGACTCAGGAGGCAGAGGTAGGAGGATCACAGTGAATTTGAGGCCACCCTGAGACTACACAGTGAATTCCAGGTCAGCCTGAGCTAGAGTAAGACCCTACCTCAAAAAAAAAAAAAAAAAAAAAAAAAAAAACACAAAAACAAACAAACAAAAAAAAGAGGAATGTATACATGGGTTCTGAGTATCTCCACTTCATCCCGTCCTTGCTGAGGCCTGCCTCCCGAACTTTGCCTATCACCCAAGCCTTTCATCACAGCAAGCATCATTATGCCCTGTCAGGAAAAAGACCCTCTATTTCAGAGGCTCTACAAATGTCTCAGGCCATGTGTCCCTTTTACCTGCACTGGCACCTTACCACAGTATCTAGTTCCCACGATAACCAGTTGCTTCACTCCTCTGAATGATGAGGTCCATTTGGTCTCCCCTGTGTAACTTCCCAGACCTTCCTTTGCCTCCCTTCAACCTGGAAAAATGTCCCTTTGTGTCGTAAGGCTTTATCTCTAGGAAGTCTCGGGCATCTGCCTAGCTTTGCACACTACAGATCCATGGACCCTTCTCATGGCCACTTTGGTTTGATTGCATGTCTTGCTTTTGAAACCACAGGCTTCCTGAGGGCAGGCAGGTCTTGAGTGTTGATATCATCCCACACTTCCTGTCTCTGGCATGGGAAAGGATAGCAACACTGACATCAAGTGTGAGCAATACCTCTTCAGTGGTGCCAGGTGTAGAGTCAAGCAAGTATCTGCCTTGCATGTGAGTGGGATCTGGCGGCTTGAAATATCACAGCAATCTCCAAGGGCACATTCCTGTGGGGTACACAGTAGTAGACTTGAATCGAAGTCTCCCAGGAAAAGCAGACGAGTGTCCTCATTTAGAGAAGGAAGTCTGTGGGAAAGGAACAAGGAATTGAAGCTGTGGCATTGAAGCTATCAGGCAAGAAATATTGAGTTGGTGGATACAAGGATCCTAGCTAGAAGCATAGGACTATAATCTCAGGAAAAAAAAAAAATCTCAAATCTTGAGAGCTAGATGAGAAAGAAACAAACTTGTAGGGAAACAATTTTGTTGTAGGACAACAAAAACACGAATTTTCAAATACATATAGATACTTGATTTATGCCAAGGACACATTGGGGCAGAACTCAATGGTGCCAGCCACAATCACACTGCCTTTTATGTAAGCCAAAATGGACTGTGACTGGGTTCAAGAACACAAAACAGCAGACAGAAATGTATTTACAAACTTTCCTCTGAGGACAAGCAGACTAAAAAGTGTAACTCAGCCCAGGCATTAGAAGTGACTATATTGGACTGCAGAGATGGCTCAGCACTTGCCTACAAAGCCTAATGACCCTGGTTCAATGCCCAGTCTCATGTAAAGCCATATGGACAGAGTGACATATGCATCTGGAGTTCACCTGCAGTAGATGGAGGCCCTGACATGACCACTCTCTCTCTCTCTCTCTCTCTCCTTGCAAATAATTTTTAAAAATTAAAAAGAAGAGACCATATTATATACACTAATATGTGAGTTAATGATAAATATTACTAAGTTCAGTATGTACTCCAGACCAGAAATGTGATTTTACAGCTGCTAAATGCCCCATGTGCACATGATTGAAACAACCCATGCTTTTAAAAACTGAATGTGTGCTGGGGATGGTGGCATATGCCTTTAATCCCAACACTCAGGAGGATCAACATGAGTTCAAGGCCAGCCTGGGCTACGTAGTGTATTACAGGCCATCCTGAGTTAGACTGAGACAGTTCCCAAAAAAAAAAAAAAAAAAAGTTTGAGGGCAGTGAAGATGGCTCAGCAGTTAAAGGAACTTGCTTGAAAGACCTGCTATCCTGGGTTCAGTTCCCCAGTACCTGCGCAAAGTGGCATGTGCATCTGGAATCCATTTGTACTGACAAGAGGCTTTGGCATGCTCATTCTCTCTCTCCTCACAAATAAATAAATAAGCAAAGATTTAAAAGAACAACTGGATTGAGTTTCTAGATTGTTCTGAGGGAGAAGTGACTGGCAAGGTTGCACACTCTTCAAATGTGACAATGTGGTCTAAAAAGTTCTGAGTAGCCCCTGAGTCCAAAACTTGTTCACTACCTATCTGACAAAAGTGTCATTAAGCTATAGAGGTTAACAGTGGATGCATAAATTTTGATAATTATTTCTTTCAAAACAGTTTTTACAATTCAGTTCCATTTTTCAATGATCATAGGCAACAAATATAAAATATCAATATACCTCTAAATATGTACTAAGAGTTCTTTAATTAGATTGATTACAATGGATTTATTTTAAAATTATTTATTTATTTATTTATTTATTTATTTATTTATTTATTTATTGCACTGGAGAGATGGTTTAGTGGTTAAGCACTTGCCTGTGAAGCCTAAGGACCCTGGTTCAAGGCTCATTTCCCCAGTACCCATGCACATGCACCAAGTATCAAATGCATATGGTGGCACATGCCTCTGGAGTTTGTTTGCAGTGGCTAGAGGCCCTGGCACACCCATTCTCTCTCTCTCCCTTTCTCTGTCTCTAATAAGTAAATAAATAAAAAACTTTAAAAATATTTATTTATTTATTTATTTATTTATTTATTTATTTATTTTTAGTTGAGAGAGAAAGAAAGAAAGAATGGGCATGCCAGGGCCTCCAGCCAGCCACTGCAAACAAACTCCAGATGCATGTGCCACTTGTGCATTTGGCTTTTGAGGGTACTGGGGAATTGAATCTGGATCTTTAGGCTTTGCATGCAAGTGCCTTAACCAGTAAGCCCCCTGTCCAGCCCTACAATGGATTTCTTTTTCAGTATGATATACAAGTACCAAATGTAAAATTTTACTTTATGTGTTTGTTGGGAATTTTTATGTTAAATTTCCTTTCCACAGTGGAGATTACAGAAGATGCCACTTCAGAAAACAACGTCATCAAGAATCTTGGTAGATCTATTGTTAGATAATAAAGAAGGGTTTGTTGTTAAGTCTTAAACTACTGTCTTATATTTTTAGATCAATTTTAACTTACAGAGTAACATTAAGATATAAAAATTATTGACTGTGCTCTCCTTCAAAACAGTTTTTTATTGGACTTATTTATTTGCAAGCGGAGAGAGTCAGAGAGAGAGATGGAATGGGTATGCCAGGGCCTCCAGCCACTGTAAACAAACTGCAGACACATGTGCCACTTTGTATATCTGGCTTTATGTGGGTACTGGGGAATTGAACCTGGGTTGTTAGGCTTTGCAGACAGGTGCTTTAACCACTGAGCCATCTCTCTAGCCCCTCAAACTGTTTTGTTTAAGGTCTAAACTTTCTGTATTATTTCTATTAAGTCACATCTTAACTGACAAATTATTAATTATTAAATATAATTTTAATACCCTTAATAATTTTTGTAGTTACCACAACTTTAACACAAAACAAGTGGTACAAGTTCTGTTATAATGGTACTAGAGCTATGGACAACTCCCTAGTAGAGAGAGAAAAGGCGGTCACAAAACTCACCTGAAGTTGCTGTTGACAATGTATGTAAAATAATTCATCTCTAAGGTTTTGGTTTTATGCTTGTTCATGCTTACTACAAGAATTTTAAAGGTACTTTCTAAATACATGCTATGACTCAAATCTTTAACAAATTAATTAATTTGTATTTATTAACCACAAGACTGTTAATACATTTTGTCTATATTTCTGTTATTAGTTTCTGTAAAGTACATCTTCCTATGTTTTTATTTTAATTTCTAAGTTATAACAATAATAATGATAATAAAAAGAGATAAAAGTACAAATATAAAGGATGTTTTCAATGAAAAAAAGACATTTTAGGTCAAAAAGGACACATGGTATATAAAAAAACATTTTATTTTAAAGATCAAACAGGGAGTCTCATGGCTGCTCCATCTCGAGTAATTCAAATCAGTGAAACTGGCCAGCCCTCCGCTCCAGCCCACACTTGGGAGGCAGAGGCAGGAGGATTGCTGTGAGTTTCAGATGACGCTGAGACTACTAGTGAATTCCAGGTCAGCCACCTGTGGGGGAATCAGGGGTCTGATACAACAGCAAAGCTCAGGAAGAAACTCAAATTTTTTTTTGAGGGTGGGGGTTAAATCAGTTTCACACACGGTGTTGATTGTAGCCAGTTATTTCCTGAGGTAATCACCCAGGAGATATGAGAGGTGCTCCTGTCGCGTTGCGAGTATGGATTCTGTCTGAGCTAGGCTGACATTTCCAAAATTTGGAAAAAAAAAAATCTACTAAATCATTCTGAAGAAAACCAGTAACTGTAAACTATAAATGTTTCTATAATAAACAGTTTACATTCTTAGAACACACAAACTTCCTCACCCTAATAAATAGGTATAAACAAGATGTGTTTTTCTTTAATTAATTTCCATATGTAGTCACAGTTTTGAGGAAACCTGAATTCAGAGCAGAGAAATTGTTTGAACAAAGATGTTGGGCTTTTCCCTGATTTTCATGTATCCTCCTACTCCACTCACAGTGTTCTGTAGTGTTGTGTCTCAAGCTATGGGCAGATCAACGTGCATGCTGGGAAGAAGTGTCTTTCATTCGTGCATACATTATTTGAAAATAACACCCTTAAAAGGAGACACGTGTTTAGATTAAAGGAATTAGCAGCTAATGGTACAGTTTCAAAAGTCAAATGAATGTGCAATGTGTGGGCAAGGGATGAAATAGTCAAAGGACCATGCATGAAAACACTGGTCATGGGTTTGAGTGGGTGTGCTGGACACAAAGCACATGAGTTGTGAGAAGAGAGGAAGAGGCAATCACCAGCACAGGAATGTCCCGCCTGGTGAAGTGCATAGTTCCGACTATCATCACAGGGGCACAGCATCCCTGGGGCAGGGGCAGAATGGGGCAGGGGCAGAAATTGGGTTTAGACAGATACCAGAGCCAAAGACCACAAGATATATTAAAATGAGACTAAGCATCATGGGGTCTTGTGCTGAGGGGATCTTGCTGAATGGTTCAAAGTGCGGTGTGCTTTCTCAGTAGTTTTTCTGTCATCCTGTTAGGAGGGATGCATAGAGCATCTGTCAGCTGTGTATGATATGCTCCCACACTGCACAGAACATCCCTATGAAGAACAAATGGCTTCAACTGCCACTGTTCTGTGACATTCCATTTCACAAAATGATGTGTCGTTACTAAGCGAGGAGGGATATTGATTTCTCAATGTTTCCTCCTTGCTCAATTGCTTTAGTTACAGCAACAGCAATATGTATGTTAAATACACTGAGTGGGTACAGAAGGTTTATCTTTGGGTCTCAGTAATATGGATCTTACTCTGCCTCAACAAGTGATCAAATCTCTTGACACCCCTTGACACCCTGATTTTCAAAAGGAGAGTCTTGCTCTCTCCCAAGAGAAAGTTCCTCAAATGGAGGGCAACCATGGGCCTATCTTCATTTTCTCCCTCTGTGAAGGAAGAAGGTTGCCCTCAATTATTTCAGATCCTTGAGCACAAACATTATGTTATTCACAGAGATTTAAAGGAGAATCCTTTAAATTCAATACATGTTTTCTTTGTGCCTACTGTGTGCCAGGCATTGCACTCAACTTGAGGTATATTATACTTTCAGAACAAAGACCCTGCCCTTCTGAAGCTTCCCTTTTAGTAGATAGAGGCTGAAAACAAAAATAAATAATAATAAACAGGTAGCTGAAAACCTTGTCAAATGGTTCCAAGTGTTGTTAAAAGAAATTAGGCAGCTTACATGGAAGAAGGTATGGGGGAAGAGTTAAGATGATAAGTGGGATGCTAATTTTTTTTAAATTTTAATTTATTTTAATTTTACATTCATGTTGGTGCCTCCAGTAGCCTCCTCCCTATCCTTCCCCTCCTCATTGGGGAATGTGGGTCATGCATTATGGGGATAGCCAACATTTATGGGGGAGAGGCAAAGTCTCTGTGCATAATGACCCAACTTGTGGCTCTAACACTCTTTCCACCCCCTCTTCCATGAATTTCCCTGAGCCATGTTGGGTTCATTTTAGTTCTAGTTCAGTGATGAGGTCTTGGGAGCCTCTGTGTCTCTGGATATCTGGCTTAGTAGGAGTTGAATGTTCTCTGTGTTTATCTCCTTCAGCATTGTTCTGGTATCAGGTTCACCAAGAAAGCTGCACTCTTGCCCATTTCCCCCATTATTCTTTGGTTTCAGCTGGGCTGGTGAGGTGCAGTAGGCTGATCCTCCCTTCAGGTTTGGCATCCACCTGAAAAAGAGAAGCAATTTCTCCAACACATAGACAGAGGTCAGCATCAGATAGATGGGATGGCCATTGTTATTTTAGAGAGAATTTTATGTGTATACGGATGCTAATTTTATATTGAGTCATCAGGAAAACCCTGTGATAAAGTCGCTGCAGAACAGAGAGCAAGTTGACGTGGGAAAGCAAGCCACATCATGTGTGTTGGGGGGACAAGGATCAAAGTACAAGGAGAGCAGGTGAAGAGATCCTGAGACAGGAGTGTGCTTGAATGGACTTAGAGTCTGTCTCCATGTGCTTCAGCACACTCCCTGATGTGTCTTTTGCTCCTGCAATCCATTCAACACAGACCCTAACAGTGTTCTAGGAGCTTTGGGAGAACATTCCTACCTTCAGATGTCTGGACAGTCTTCCAGCAGGCTTCAAGAACCCAGGGCCCAAGAGCAGAGAAATGCTCTAGCAGTTTATATCAAGTTATAATTCTCAGCTGAGAAAGCCGAGTTTCCTCTTACCAAATGGAAAATATCATCCTGAATATTTTTCTTTCCTGAAGAGGGAAAAGTTGAACCCTAGCCAGTGGTACTTGGAGGAAACTAAAAGCAATTCTGTTTTAGGAAGGCAGGAGTGGTTCTTGCCTAGATGAGCACTGGTAATTACAGCCACAAGATCACCTTGTAGACACTTAATAGCTTAATAAGATTTTTAATGAGGCTCTTTGAAAATGGGAAACCCCACTGTCTAAAATGGCCTATAAAATGTTAGACAGCTGTGCTGTGCCCCCAGACAAATCACACAGAGTCCCAGGGCCCCTGTAATCTGGAGTGCTGGGTTTAGCTGACTAAGATTTTCATTATATTAGACTCCAAGCATTCTTAATATGACCTCAAACTCCTCCAGACAAGTCTCATCACAGGAAATCCTAAAAATCCTGCCATCTTTCCTACCTGCCCCAATGTACACTGCTGACCTTTCCAGCTCCTGTATATTTATATTACATAATTTATTTGACCTTTCTTTTTAGAGCTGTTCAGCCACCCCGCCATTGGGAAGGAGATACCGGGAAGAATGATGCTTTATCTTTGTCCTGGAGGTGTTTGCTTTTTACCAAAACTAGTATATGATCTTCTCTACCCAGGGAAACAGGAGGTTAGGATAAGACCTGCCAATGAAAGACTGTAGGATTTAGAAAGAGGAGGTAGAATTGACACCATACTTAATCAGAAAGACTTCTTGGAGGTGGTTGTGTTTATGAGGGTCCCTGAAGTGAGTCCTTGTAGAAAAGCTAGATATGTGTAGGAGGATGGTGTTACCCTATCTTCATTAGTGTGAGCAGCACTCTGAGAGCAGTATCAAGTGAGGGCTACAGAGTGGTGAGGACCAGGAAATGCCATTCTTTAAAAGTGGGAAGAATTTGAACTTTGCAGCATGGCTATTGAAACCTTTTGAAGACTAATCTTGTGATAGTATACATCATTAGAGTAAAACAGAGCTACAGCTTGAGCTCATGGACTTTAGATAATCTGTGCTTGAACCTGAGTGGTCACAACAGAAATGCCCGAGCATTGAGACCGTGACATTCACCTGCATCAGCCTCTCCAGCAGCAGGTAAGTTGTTTACTTACAGTTGCTTACAAGAACTGGAGGCAAAGGACTATTTAACTTTGGATTTACCGTGATGTGCAGCACAAGGCTAGTCCCAGATCAAATCTCCATTAGTATACTGATGGATAACAGTAAAGGCTCCTTCGTCCTTAGTCTTTTCAATTGACAATAAAGAATTCATTCCTTGGGTCCATCCATCAGTGAATAGTGTAGAGTATAATACGTCAAAAGTCACAACTAGAACATTCCCTGGAAAGTAAATCTAAACTATGGATACATCCAGCTTAAAAATGCATTTCATCAGATCTTGTACTGCTTCCTTCACCATGAGAAAACAGAATACTGGAACCTCTGTAGCATGGAAATTTTCTAAATCACATTTCAGAGCAAGTAAGTATATGTCACTCATGACTATGGTCACATTGAGTTGACATTTTAATACACAACTTGGGAAAAATTCAATAATATCAGCATTTTCCTCTACTCTTATTTGTCAAAGAATAGTGTATAGTCCTATTAACTGTCAACGTAACATTGTTCAAAGCTCTACATGGAAAATACATTTTATTCACAGGACACTCACACAGGCTAAGTTGGGGGATGAATTGCAGTCAAACCTTAGTGATTATTCTGCCATACTATGCTAGTGACTATATGCACACTGGTTTATGGGGTTTTCATGTAATCTACACCCATGAACAGTTGCATGGAAAATATTTAATTATAAATGTTTGATGATGTCTTTTGGTCCATATTTTTATTGCAATTCACCCTCACCTTCATTAAGAATACGCAAGTCACATTATATATTCATCCCCTCTTTGAGCATTACAAATCATTTAAAGTAGTAGCCCCTGTTATAGATTCTGCTAACAGGATAAATGGATAATGTTGCATAAGGTCTTGGTAAAGAATTTCTGTGGAAGACTGAGTGACAGTGGTGGCTATTTTAAAGATTTTAAAGACAACACCCAGAAGTGGCAGTGTTATGAGAATATACATGGAGCTTTTTTGTTGTTTGTTTATTTTGGTTTTTCAAGGTAGGGTCTTGCTCTAGCTCAGGCTGGCCTGGAAGTCACTATGTAGTCTCAGGGTGGCCTTAAACTCACAGTAATCCTCCTACCTCTGCCTCCAAAGTGCTGGGATTAAAGGTGTGTGCCATCACGCCCAGAGAATAGAGGGTTTTTTTTAAGTGAATTTCAGTATTAATTATTCAAGTCATGTTTTATTTTCCCTCAATTTTGATTCTGGAAGTCTCTTGTGCAAAAGGATTAGACATATACACAAAGGCTTGTGAATGAGAATACCTGTTCCGATATTTACCACATAAAACCAGGAGTAAGCTCAGTGGTCAAATCATATGTTATCCATACTATGGAATACTTGGCAGTGTCTTGTTTTAAAAGAGAGACGATTTCATTTTTTAAATCATCTACTGGTATTTGTATCTTAAAACTTTTTATAATGAGCATATAGTTATATACTAACAATCTAAAATATTTTTAATATTAGTAAGGGATTGGCTAGCCATGTGCAGTAGCACACATCTATTGCTCCACTTATTTGGAAGGCTGAAGCAGGGGGATCATCTGAGCCCAGGATATGTTCTAATTTGAAGAAGAAGATGGAGGAGGAGGAGGAGAATCAGGAAGAGGAAGAAAAAAAGCAGGAAAATGAGGGAGAGGAGGAAAAGGATGATGAATAGGAAAGAAAAGAAGGAAAGGAAGGAGGGAGAAAGGGGAGACTCACGTTCCACAGTCAGCCCATCATGCTCTAATTGTAAAGGGCTTTTGAAGATCCATATGTCAAAAGATTCAATTCTCTAGGTATCTATGGGACATTTAAAGTTTAGTTTTAGAGTTTTCTGGAGAAAACATGCCATAAATCCCAACACAAAAGATTGTTTATAACAGGTTTTCCCCTTAGGAGGTTTGGTAGTGATGTTTGGAGTTTGCTGCTGTCCAGAGAGCACGAACACATAAACTGGGTATCCAGACACAAGACAGGGCCCTCACTACTATGGTTTTATTATCATTAATAGCTATTATGATTTGTTTAGTCATAACTCTATCTTTTGTCCTGTCGTCATTTCTACAAAGAGTAATTTAGAATTTATAGCTATTTATTTATTATTTCAAATAGGTACTGATGACCTGCTATGTGATCAGTATTAGATGAGTAAGACACTATCATTTTTCCTTTTGGGGTGAAGGTAGAGGAAGATAGAGATAAATAAGTTCAATCATGAAAGGTCTCATGGTTTGTTTCCTGCCTTTTACTTCTGTCCCACACTGACTTTAATTATGTGTGACAGGACTGAAAGAGGGCAGAACAAGACAGGAAGTGGATTCACAGGATGGGAATGCTCATTGATTTCCAGTTACTTAATTTCCCTGGAACTTATCTGCCTTATTAATAATCGGTAAACATTTCTTGTCTTTCAAAGTGACTCTTTCAGTGACAGTGGTTGCTATCATGTTCAGTAAACTCTGCATAAACAAAAAAGGCCTATGCTAACATATGAATTATTTTTATTCAAAATCTTGGTTGTGATTTAAGGAGTTTTTTTGGTAAAGTTCTGAAGTTATATAGACTTACACTTTCAACCATGACACATTTTTAAAATGCTATTACTGGTCAAGGATGTAGCAGAAATAACACTTCTGAGTATACGGTAATGTACATAAATAACCTACATAATTTGCCTGATTTATTCTATGAGAGTGTATTTGTGAATGCATGCATGTCTGAAACAATGATGACTTCTGTAAACAAGCAAGGTAATGATACAGGAAGATGCTGACCTAAGTGCTCAGCTGAGACAGACCCAAACACAAAGTCATCTGTGTTGTCAAATTAGACTACCCGTCAAACCAAGGGAATATCAGCACCCCAAATGATAATGATGAGGCTATGTAGACACAAGGCAGAAAGAAAGACCTCTGGTCTGGTTTGAACAGCTGGGGGTAATAATCCACTACAAGGTAATAACCACTACCTTGGTTATCTTTTTTTTTTTTTTTTAATGAAATTAGCAGTCAATTGACAAGACAAGTTTCCAACAGAAATACTTGAAAGAACTTGTCTCTGTGTGAGTACTAAAAATCTTCTCAGGTATACCTGCTACAGCATCTAAGAGGGGCAATGTAGAAGAGCAGATATTGTAATTCAGCTCAAAAATAAGGCTAACATTTGACCTACCATGTTCTTCCAGCAACTACTGTTGCATTGCAGTAGGTAAAAGAGCAGAAATACATAGACAACTTTCTGAAGGCCCCATCGGCTTCATGATCTGCATAAGTAGGCACTCTCAGGGAGAAACTGTCTATGCTAACAGGACTGTAAGTTATTTAAAACAGTATCGTAAATCCTTACCTAGTGTCGTGAAAGCCCAACTGAAATAGTTCCAAAAGTGCTGATACATAGGGGCAAACCTGGATGGGGGTTCTGGGGAGCTCCAATGGGTGATCTCACACCCATGGTGACCTGTCCCCTATCTCACCCTACAAACAATCCTTTACCTTGTTTTCCTAGAGGGAGCGGAGGGACTTTAAAAACCTGTAGACAATTCAGATTATTCTTACTATACCTCAAAGCTCTAGACTTAACAAATTAAACACAGATTTTCTATTTGCTTGATGGGATGACTAATCTCTGGCTGTCACCTGGATAGAATTTAGAATCACAATGAAAACACAGTTTTTGACATGTCTGCAAGGGATTTTTTTTTCTAAATTGGGTTAATTGAAATGGGAAGACTCACCCTAACTGTGGGTGGCACTATTCAATGGACTGGGTGTCCTAGACTGTATAAAAAGAAGAAAGCTCACTGCATTTCATCACTCTCTGACTCTCTCTACTTCTTCCCAGTGGATATGACAATATGGCCGCCACGCTTTCCCCATCAAACTGCAAGCTGACAATGAACATTTTCCTTCCTTAAGCTGCTGAAATTTTGTCCTAGCAGCAAGAAAGTCACTGAGATACTATAGCAATTTAGTTCATCTACCTTTTCTGTTTCATCTTACTTTGCTTATTCATTTTGTAGATTTTTTCTATGTTTTGCTCTTTTTTATAAATAGGAATTTGGAAGAAACAGTAATTTTACTCTATGTTTCTCCAGATAAGCAAAAAGTGTACCATCCTGTTAGTTTTGAATTCAGATTTGGGAAAAAAAAAAAAAAAATTTCCTCACAGGAGCTGTTGCAGCCAGGTTCGCATTGCTGGCAGAAATCGCATGCCCAAAAGAAGCTTATGGGGGGGAAAAAAGGTTTCTTTTGGCTTACAGACTTGAGGAAAGCTCTATGACAGGAATGGAAAACGATGGCATGAGCAGAGGATGTACATTACCTCCTGGCCAACATTAGGTGGACAATAGGAACAGGAGAGTGTGACAAACACTGGCAAGGGTACACTGGCTACAATACCCATAAGCCAACAATATACTGCCCCAACAATATACTGCCTCCAGGAGACATTAATTCCCAAATATCTGTCAGTTGGGAGGCTAGCATTCAGAACACCCAGGTTTATGGGGGACACCTGAATCAAACCACTACATTCTGCCCCTGGGCCCCATAAACTGATAACCATCCAGGATGTAAAATGCAATGCATTCAGTCCAACTTTAAAAGTCCCCATAGTTTTTACCAATCCTAATGATGTTCAAACATTCCCATAGTCCAAGATCTTTTAACTGAACCATAAAACCAAAAAATCCCCCCAAAACCCATAATAGCACAGAATAAACACTCATACTGCAAAAGATGGCATTGGGTATAGCAAAGAAATATTCAACCAATACAAGATTTAAATAGGGCAAACATCAAACTACAGTTCCAAGCCCAACAATTCTAGTCCATGACAAATCTCCAAATCTGATCATTCTAACCAGCAACAAGTCTCTGGAATTCCAATTCTGCCCCTCCATCCAGGCTACTCACAGTCCTGGAAAATGTCATCTGGGGCCAGCAGCTCTCCTTTGCAGCCATTTCATGGTCCCAGCATCTCCACTGGATCTCCACTACAACCCACAGTACATCCTCACAGCTCTATTGGGACTCCTCGAAGGCAGTCCTTAGCAGATCTGCTTCACACTGCCCATGGCCAGTTTCCAAATTGCAAGACAGTACTGCAAATTCAATGACCCTCTCTTTTCTGCATTTCTTATACTCCATAATACCAGGTAGGGTGCCAATTTGTTAATCCAGGGGAGAATAAAGCAGAATTTCAAGAACAGAACACTCTTTGAGCATCCAGGTCCCTTCAAAAGAGTCTACATTCTTTCTGTTGCCCCAGTGCAAGGTCAGCTTGGAATCTCTCATATAATTGCAGCTGAATGGGCAGAAGTTTCAGCCCAAAGATTTCATTTCTGTGCCATATCCCTCTTCTCACAACAGTCCATTTCTACACAATGCAACCCTGTACAAATTCACAGGACTCAGGCATAACAGCAAGCCTCTCACACAAAGTGCTTCTAGCCCTGTCCAGGCAAAACTCTTTCTCACCCTCATAAGCCAAACCTCACAGCCTATAGTTCTTACTGCACTCAGGTCTTTCAGCTCTGACCAGGATAGTACATCAAGCTGTACTTATAGCACTGAAAGGTGTCTCTTAGGCCAAGGTTTCAAATCCTTTCACATTCTTCTTGAAAATCAGCTCCAAAAGGCCAAAGACACACAGTCAGGTTTCAAGCAGCAATGACAGCACTCTTGGGACAAACTTTAATGTTGTAGTCAGGTTCACATTGCTGGCAGAAATAACCTGACCAAGATCAGCTTGTGGGGAAAAAAAGGTTTATTTTGGCTTGCAGACTTGAGGGAAGCTCTATGATGGCAGGGGAAAGTGATGGCTTGAGCAGAGGGTGGACATCACCTCCTGCCCAACATCAGGTGGACAAAAGTAACAGGGGAGTGTGACAAACAAGGACAAGGGGAAACTAGTACAATACCCGTAAGCCCTCCCTCAACGATACACTGCCTCCAGGAGGCATTAATTCCCAAATACCCATCAGCTTGGAACCTAGCATTCAGCAGAACACCTAAGTTTATGGGGGACACCTGATTCAATCCACTACAGGAGCCATCTCTATTCTCAGAGAGCAATTGATGATAAGCCACTTCCATTTTTCTTGCTGTGCAAGGAACTGAATGGTGGTGATGCTCTGCTTCATGTGGTCCTCAGGGAGGCTGAGCAGATGTCTTTCTCCACAAGAGAAATTTTCAGTCTGGGTAACAGATACCTGTAAAGACAAATCATCACATGGGAGTGATTGCTATTTCCTTGAAGAGCCAGCCAATTGGGAGATCTCTGATTTTATAACTTCACAGGTGCCACTGACCTATGCTAAAGTGGTCACAAAGCCATGCTTCCTGCCAAAGGGGTGAAGCAAGAGAGAAAGTAAAATGTTCCTCAGCTTTTATTTTTCATTGTATTTAACCAGCCATGGGCTAGCAAAAAATCAGTTCTGAAACATGAGCTTGACTATGGAGTTAACTCAATAGAATACATAACCAGGATAGATCCTATACTCCAAAAACAAGTAGTCATTTAGACTCAAATTGTGGCCCAAGAATATTCCATATGCCAATATGGATGCACCATATTAATGGCCTTGAACTGGGCCCAACAACCTAGTAGAACAATTTTAAAATATCTGAGTTGAAGGAGGTCTTACTCACAATTCAACTCCCTCTTGCCTGTATGTCACATTTCTTCCCAGATTAGGTAGAAGAATGGAAATAACAATTAAGCTGGAATCATAATCAAAAGAGACTGAATGCATCCTCCAATCTGCATGCCTGGCGTCAGTCTCCCTTTGTGGAGAGTTAGGTTTTAATAATTATAATGCAGAGAGTAAGAGGATAGGATGATGAGTCTTGCACACCTAAAAGAAATCTGAGCAAATGATACTTGTATATAATCCCCTCAAATTTTTGTGCTTAAATTCATGATCGATGAAAATTCTTTTCATGTAATTCTCTTTTCTATGCTATATTTGGTCTCATAAAGTGAAGATGTATTCCCACGTCTTCCATTTTATGCAAGAAGAGATTGTGTCAAACACATCAAATCCACATTCAAAGTGAGTTATAATTCTCCAGTGAAATTATGTGGGCCTGGAAATATTTTTGGAGGGTGGGAGTAGTTATTTAATACAATTCCAGTTTACATACTGGTAATAGGACTAAATGACCTTATAGGGCAAATTGAAGTAGTTTGTGGTTCTTCTGGAATTATTTCCTTTTATCTAAGTTAGCAAGTAGATGTTTGTGGAGACACAGCAATCTCTTATCAATTTGATATCTGCTGGTTCTGTAATGACATTCTTTGTTTCCTTCCATATATGATATTGATAATTTATGATTTCTCTATTTTGTCAACCTTGTGATGGACGTGTCTATTGCCTTTTCCAAGAACCCAGTTGTGGGTGGAGTATGGAGTACTCTATATAAGTATAGACTAAATCTTGTTTTATGGTACTGTTGAGTCCTTCCATATTGTTGATGATATTTTATATGGATTTTGTAATCAAATATTGATTAAGGAGGTATAACATAAAATAGATATGAGAAGTTATAGCTAGCTAATGATGGCAGTGGGGAGTGGGAAACATTTTATGCAGTGATTAGCCAAAGTAATCCCATCACCTGTACCCATACAGGAAACCCTAATTAAACTCACCCACACACAAGAAGAAAAGGGGACATCAAAGTAAAAAAGAAGTACTAATTGAGAAAAAGAGGCAGAGTGGAAGAGGGCAGTGAGGGGGCAAGAGAAGGCAATTGGAGTAAAATGTGTCCAAAATACACTATATACATGTATAAAATTATAAATATATAACAAATAATTAAGCTAATATAGTTGTAAATTTGTCTATTTCCCTTTAAATTTTATCTTGCATATTTGTAACTATTATTTGGTGCATAGATATTTAGTCATTATATCTTTTATGTTTTTGTTTTTAAATATGTTATTTATTGGCAAGCAGAGAGAGAGAGAAGGAGGGAAAGGAGGAGGAGGAAAGAGAGAGAGAGACAGAAGAGAGACAAAGAGAATGGGCATGCCAGGGCCTCTAACCACTGCAAATGAACTCCAGATGCATGCATCATGCTGTGAATCTGGCTTCATGGGTACTAGGGAACCAAACTGAGCTTGTTAGGCTTTGCAGGCAAGGACCTAACCACTGAGCAATCTCTCTAGCCAATAGAGTCATTTTATCTTAATGAATAATCAACTTGATCTGCATTCCTATCGTTTTTCATTAATGCTTGCACAATACAGCTTTTCAATTCATTTACTTTTAATCTTTCTCTTGAAGTTGGCTTCTTTTAGACAGCATGTAATTGGAATTAATATACAAATCTTTTTAATCAATTCACTTATATAACTTGCATTTAATGAATTATTGATATGTTATGGTAAGATTCTGATGTTTTTCTTTTCTAGTGTATTGTGTGTGTGCTTTTCTGTGTGTGATCTCATACACATGTGTGTTTACATGTGCATTAGAAGCCAGAGGTTGATATCAGGAGTTTTCTTCCATATTCTCCCTTTATTTGCTGAAGCAGGTTCTTACTTGAACTTAGAGATCACCAATTTTGCTAGTCCCCACTGGGCCTGGGGGACTCTACCTTTTGAAAGCAGGGATTATAGGCAGGCCACAATACCCATGTGGCATTAACATAGCTGCTTTAGGTCCAAATTTTGCTCTTCACACTTGTACAGCAATGACTTTGTCCACTGAGCCCATCTCCCCAGCCACTTGACTCTGGTAGTTTTGTAATTTTTGTTTGTTTTCTCTTTGTTCTTTCTGTTTTAGATTCTGTTTTCCTTTACTACCTGCCTATGTATTACATAAGCATTTTTTACAGTTCCATTTGGGAATATTATTAGTGTTTTTAATGTATCTCAGAGGAAAATTTTAGTGGGTGTCCTAAACATTATGTTATAAACATATAACTCATCACAATATAGTGTTCTCATTATCCTACACACTTGGGTAAAGAATAAAAGCCTTATTTTCTTATGCTCTTTGGTCATCGCTTTCTATAATGCTTCTCTTACATACATTTATAAATACAAATATGGTTATAAGTTTTCTTTTAATCATCAAACATAACATAGAAAATTCAAGGGGATAAGGAAAATCTATTATATTCCTCCATATATTTTTTGTTTTCTTTCTTTCATGATGTCCCAGAGATTCCTTTCTGTGTTGTTTAAAGAACTTTGTTTGCATTAATTTGGGGTAGATTTTCCATGAAACATCAGTTTTCCTTCATCTGAGAATATGTGGATTTCCCCTTCATTTTTTTCAGTACATTACTGAGCATACAGTCCAGATTGACAGGTTTTTATTTTTCTTTCAGCATATGAACAGCACTATTCTTTTATCCTTGTGGCCTCCATACTTCCCCATAAGTCTGATGTTCCAACTGTGACCCATTGTTTCTGATTCATTCATTTCAAACCCTGATTTTAGTTTTCAGAAATAGAGGAGTATTTCATAATTGGATTTTGGGGGTTATCTGGTTTGGAATATACTTGACTTTTGAATCTATATGTTACCAAATTAGAGAAGTTTTCACTGATAATTTTTCAATATTTTTTTTATTTATCCATTTGAGAGAGAGAGAGAGAGAGAGAAGTAGAGAGAGGAATAAAGAGAGAATGAGTATGGGCATGCTAGGACCTTTTGCCACTGCAAACAAACCAGACACAGGAACTACTTTCAGCATTTGGCTTTATATGGGTACCGGAGAATCAAACCCAGGTCATCAGGCACTGCAAGTAACTACCTTTAACCACTGAGCAAGCTCTCCAGCTCTTCATTTTATGAATGTGATTTTTTTATTTTATAAATATTTTTTGATTCTGTCTTCATTCTCCTCTCTTTTGGGGGATTTATCATCATTATATAATATATATATTTTATAATTTTACTACAAGTTCTTGAGGTTAGAGGTTTTTTTAAAAAAATAAATATATTCTCTGTGGTGGCCTGATTCAGGTGTTCCCCATAAACTTATGTGTTCTGAGTTCTAGGTCCCCAGCTGACAGCAATTTGAGAAAGGATCCTGGAGACAGTGTATTTTGGGAGGTGGGCTTATGGGTGTTATATCCAGCTTCCTCTTGCCAGTGTTTGGCATACTCTTCTGTTGCTATTGTCTATCTAATGCTAGCAAGAAGGTGATTTCCACCCTGTACTCATGCCATCGCTTTGCCCTGTAATCATGGAGCTTCCCCTCAAGTCTGTAAGCCAAAATAAACCTTTGTGTTTTCCCACAAGCTACTCTTGGTTGGGTGTTTTCTGCCAGCAATGTGAAGCTGACTGCAACACTTTCTGAAGTTAAACTTATGAAATTTCTATTGTTTTATGTTTATAAAAAAAGAATCATAAGCAAGATTAAAATAAAACCAAGCACAGTTTTTATTGGTGTGTTTAGTAGGTTTTCTATTTAGTAGAAATGTTTTTGTTTCTTTTTTAGAAATGCAAATAGCAACCAGTGAGAAGTGTTCTGCCAACACACGGCAGAACTGAGTTTTTCTTATAACAGCAAGAACAACCAGAATGCACAGCTCAACATTGCCAAGAAGGTGAGACTCAGAATTTTTTGGAAGTAAGCAAGTGGTTACAGACTGATGTAAGTCATTTACAAATTTGGTTAAATCCATGGGAATCTACATGCCAGGGATGGTATGCAATCTCTAAAGGTCCTTAAGGTACTGATAAAATCCTCAGATTTGTTCCATTTTCAACTCTTGGCATGGTGTTTCCGCAGCAACCTGGGTAAGCAAGTCTTCAGACTTCACAAAGGGTTTTTGGACCCACAGTAACCATAGATATTACACCTTTTATTTTATCACTTTCATTTTTTCATTTTGTTTCTCTCACTCCTTCCTGTGGTGGGTTCCATCCACTGACTTTTTATTTTGATCATTTTATTTTTTAGTTTTAATACTCTATGTACTGCTACTTTATAAATCTACGTTTTATTGTAACTTTCTGCTTATTTCCTGAGTTTAATCCTTTTTCACTGGTTTCAGTTTTGTTCTTGTTTGCAGTTCAAGCATGTTTATCATAGCTTTTGACATTGTCCTTCCAGATTCTTCCAATATATCTGTTACCTTAATGTTGACATCTATTTACTGCCATCTTTTAATCAGTTTTAAGTACTTTCTGATTCATGGTTTGAGTGCTTTTCTATTGTAACCTTCATTTTAGGTATTCTATAAGAAGTTCTAGATCTTTTTAAAGCTACTTTATTGGGGGAAGGAGGAAAGAAGATGTCAGCACTTTAATGTCAGACTGGGATAGATGACAATATTTCTCACTCAACATCTGTTGACTTCTGGTTGTAGGGGGAAGACCCTGATTACTGTGTTGAGTGGAGGTGAGGCTTCTAGCTCTCTACATCAAACTTCTTGAGATGGGAGTGTGAAAGTACATCAAGGTTATTATCTGTGCTGTCTCTGATGAAGATGTAAGGTAGAAGAGGATGTGACCCCATCATTTCTGGACATAGTTAGGGGCAGCAATGATCAATAGTATGTTTCCTGTATTCTTGATTAATGCTGATGTCCAAATGAGGTTAATATGTTCTAAATAAATGAAGTAGTCCAGGCCCAGTGGAAAAGAACTTGGTCATTATAATAGCTAACTGATTGTTAGGGTCACTTGGCCAAGCACATTGTGGGTGTTTGAATTAGGTGTCCCCCATAAACTCATGTGTTTTGAATGTTTGATTCCAAGCTGATGATAATTTGGGAGGTGAATCCTTGCTGGAGGAGGTGTTTTTTATGAGGATGAATGTTTAAAGATGTTATATACAGCTCCCCATTGCTAGAGTTTTCCTCACTCTCCTGCTGCTGTTTTTTGTTTATTTGCTTGCTTGCTTGCTAGCTTGATGTTGGCATGAGGATTTTATCCAGCCTTTGCTCCTGCCATCTTTTCTGTGTTACCATGGAGCTTCTTCTCAAGACTGTAAACCAAAACACCCTTTCCTTACATAAGCTGATTCTGATCGAGTGTTTGTCCTAGCAACACAAGGGTAACTACAACAGAAAATTAGTACCTGAAGTGAGGTCATTCCTCCTAAAAACCTAACTGTGTGGTTTTTTGGCTTTGTGAAACTGACTTGCAAGAGGATTGTGGAAGGATGTGAAATGTTGGCTTTGCAGTGCTGAAGGCACTGTTTGATGGAGTATTCTTGTCACAGTTGACAAGATGCAGGAAGAACTGAGGACTATGAAGTTTGGTTTCCAAAAGGAAGAAAGAGCTTCCATAATGAGCTACAGGTATTCTCCTTGTGTCCTGAGAACTTGTGGAGGGTACAGTTGCATAGGTTTCAACTAGTATGAGCAAAAGAATATGGCACAGAAAGAAATGAAAGTTTTAATGGTGGCATGTCTGTTTGTAGGGAAACTAAAAACTCTCTGAATGGAGGCTTACTCCACAGGAGAGAATTAAGTCTGTTACTGAAAACCTACACAAAAGACTAAAAAGACTACACAAAAAAGACTAAAAGACTACACAAAAGACTGGGGAGGTCATAATCCCTGGGGGGAGGAGTAGCAGAAACGACTACTGCTGTCTGCCTAAATTCATATGTTGTGCCTAACAAACTGCTCTCTAAACACTTATGTTCATGACCATTTATTAATGATTTTGTTATAATAATTTGGTTAAAGAAATATCTCTTTTCAGATGGTGGTGACCACTGGAGTGATTTAGCAACTCACCAGAGTGCTGAGAAGTAGTGACAATGGAACATTCATCACGAGCTTTCTTTTGTTAGAGTTCAGCTCATTCTTTTGCGAGTGTTTGTACCTGCTATGGCTGAGGTGCTGTCTAGCCTCCGATCATGCCATGCTTTCCACTGCCATTATGGAGCTTCTCCTCAGGACTATAAGCTAAAATAAACAAATTTCCTCCCATCCTCTGCTTTGGGTTGGGTGCTTTGTGCAGGCAATAAGAAGGTAAGTACAACACACATTCAGACTGGAGTTAGAATTGCAAAAGAAGTCTCTCTATCTCTAAGCCAGAGTTCCCAGCCACAAGGCTGTACTGTCTTACAGACAAAGCTTCTGATATAGGCTGAATTGAGAATCTGTAAAAATGCTCTCCTACTGCAGAAAGAAGAAATTTCTTGGAGAGCTATGGCTTGACATACTGTAGTGAAAGGACCCTTCATTACCTTCTCCATAAGGAAAGGTTTGACTGGCTGTACCCTCTGTCCTTTGCATCTTGGTCATTTCATCATTTGAAATTAAGTAAGTATTGTTTTTCCTTCTCTGGTGTCCTAGCTGGTTTAGTTGAGAACTGAATTTCTCAAGCTGTGCATGACAAGTACAAGAAAACATTTGCTACCATGAAAGAAATCAGAGCAAATGGTTGAATTTTTTTTGTGCTTTTTCCATTTCATAGTTTTCTCACCTCAGTGTTTTTGAAAAATGTAATCAATATGCATTTTACCCTAAATGTTTCTCCTATTATCCTGAAAGGAGAATTTTCAAAATAGAAAACTGTATTTTAATCATGGATTTCTTTTACCATTTCTGTTTTGTTAAGCTGGTTCATTGATCTATGTAAGACATGCAAGAGTATACCTGATTCTCTGCATTTGAGCTCTGGCAAGTACTAATGAGAGCACTGCTTAAGACACAGTAACTTGACAAGTCATTGTGAATGTGTGTGTGGTATATACATGTGTTCATGTGTTGTGGCATTAATATACATATGGTGTGTGTGGCATGTACATGGGCGTACATGAGGTTTGTATGTGTGTGTGTGTCTGTGTGGCATGGTTCAGGGGACAAAATTTGAAATTCTCTTACTCTTTCCATGGCAGGATCTCAGACTTCCTCCCAATTTGAGAAAAAGAAGCTAATTATACAGCCTCTCTCATAGACCTGCTGTGTCATAAGAAAGGTGATATCCAACACACCCAATGTGGTGTCCAACATGCACACAAAGCATGCCAACAGTGTCAACACATCTCTTTTACCCAATTCTCTCATCAATTCAATGAGAAAATGTTTTCTTGGCATGTTCTATTGTAAAAATTTGAACAGCAGTTGCTTATTCCACACTAAGCAAAACAAGTATGTCCAGAAAAAAAAGACTGGGGATTCTATGAAGATGTCATCTAGTCCACAAATTCTTCAAAGCCACCCTGTTCCACAGAACTGTTGGCAATGATGGCAATGTTCAGTGTGTGTTTTGTCCTCTTCTGTATCCATGGTTTCATGTTTATTTAGCATGTGAAATCCTATTTGTAATGTCTAGATCTTTTTTGGGGGGTGGTCAAGGTAGGGCCTCACTCTAGCCCAGACTGATCTGGAAATACTCTGTAGCACCAGGCTAGCCTCAAACTCAGGAATATTCCTAACTCAGCCTCCTGAGTGCTGGGATTAAAGGTATGAATCACTAAGCCCACCTTTAATGTCTAGTTCTGTACCACCTGGCCACATAAAATATAATTATGAACCTGGATTCTAATAAAATTCACCAATTAATAGTTAATGAGATGTAGTTATTAGCTATCAAATTTGGTAGCGCAGCTACAGAATGGTTCCATTTTATTGTAGAGGAAGAAATTGAGACAAGTTTCTTTACCCAAGCTAGACTCAAACCCTGTGTATAGTTTAGGCCAGCCTTGAACTCACTATCCTCCTGCCTCAGCCACCAGTAAACATGATGTATAAAGAGGTTTTTGACAGAGATACAGCAAACCCCAGACTACCTGATCTTAGCTTCCTGTCTCTCCTTGACTCGTGAGATTGACCCAAGGTCACACATTACACTGGTGATGGCACAGAGCAAAGAGCACTGTAAGAAAACCTGGTCCGAAGTTAGTGAAGCTCTTCTTGACAATATATATCACTTAATAGGCATTGTTTAACATGTATGTTTTATTCTAAGAGAGGTCAGGAATTTGGCTAATTGCTTTCAGCCCTACCTGTGTTTCTTACAGAACCATTCTTAGAACAGATGAAACTTTCAACTGTATGGTGAATGACATGTTACTGACACTAGTGAGAGATGTAACATGAATGTATGGATTCTGTCATTTCTAAAAGGCTTTCAGATGATCATCAGTGAAGCCAACTGTAGAAGTCGGTACAGACAAGACTTGTATAATGCCGAGTCTTTCAGCATGTCCTCACAGATGATGAAGGAGAGCAAAGACACTGACATCAAAATAGAAGAAGCACTAGTTAGAAAGAAGAAGGGGTGCAGTGGAAGGCGATGGGGCAGAAGAGACAAAAGTTCTCAATGAACAGGTAAAAGAAAAGAAGCTGGTACAGAATCACAGACATGCCCTGGATGAGTGAGTCAGGTGAGCCACATAAAACAAGCCTCTGCCACGATGCCATAGTCCATCCAGAGGATGGTGTGGTTTGGCTAACATTGTCCAGTCAGAAATCTAATTATGTCATCAGCCATGTTTAGTGATCAAGAACACGGAATGAATTACTGTGGATGGTGGCAGATACAGTCCTCAGCACTGCACTGCACTGTAGCAGCCTAAGAAAGCCAGATCTTTCCAACAGTAATCTCACTCTTTGTACATCCCAGTAAGTAGAAGATAGCTCATACATGGCTGTCCACGCATAGTGAATATTTGCATTCTAGAAGGAGGTTGTCTAGTGGCTGGCACAATTCTGTCCCCAAGGTGTTAGTTTTATTGTCCTTAGGGACAGTAAGACACATTTTTTATTCTTATTTATTTATTTGAGAGAGGGGGAAGGAAAAAGAGGCAGAGAGAGAGAGAATGGGCATGATAGTACCTCTAGCCACTGTAAATGAACTCCAGGGGCATGTGCCACCTTGCACATTTAGCCTACGTGGGTCCTGGGGAATCAAATCTGGGTTCTTTGGCTTTGTAGGCAAACGCCTTAACCGCTAAGCCATCTCTCTAGCCCAATAATATGACATATTTTTAAGCTAGTCAATGAGGAATTAGAAATGTTTTTTTATTTTTTTTTTTTTTTTTTCTGGGAGCAGGAGGAAGAAGAAAATCAAACCCAAGTCTAATTAGCCACACTGAATTAACTAACCACCATGCTATATTCCATGGAATTAGCTAGCCTATGCAAGGGAGGCAGTCATTCAGAAAGCCCCGGGGAGTGTTGGCTGATTCCTCAACTGTTTGCAGCAGATGAGTCTAATCTAACAGGATCGCAGGACCCAGCTGGGAGGCCCTGGCACACAGCAAAGGTTCTAAACACTGATGTGAAAATGGAAGCTTTTTCCTTCTGTGACATATCCTTTGATGTTTTATCAAAGTCTAAGACTCACAGTACCCTGTTACACTGTTCTAAACTCAGCCATCGTTAGCTTTTCTGAGCTCTTGTATGTGTTGGATTAATATGCAAACAAACTTGTTTTCAGACTGCATTAAATGACATCATGAGAAAGTAGGGTGGGAAAAAGGAGGCTAGCTACTGGAGATGAAATGTCCACCCTGTCACAGAAAACATGACAATGCTGGCTTAAGAACAGAGATGGAAATATTGAAAATCAATTTTATGTGTTTCCTACATAGAAAATCAAATGTAGGGCATGTCATGCATCACCACTGGCCCGATTCTTTCATTTCTTGCCTGTCATTTTGACTTTGTGTTTTCCTTCTTTTTTTTTTTTTTTTTTTTTTTTTTTTTTTTTTTTTTTGGTCAGGTTATTTACTTCTTAACAAAACAAGATAAAAGGAAGCTGACTGGAATTATTTCCTGCCCAAGATTCTTCTGGAAGAATTCTCAATATGTGACTTCCCAATGCTGCCAGGCCCAACCAAACACAGGGACCCATCTATGTATGAAGGGCTGGGTCTGAGTTACTCACGTAGAAGGTGCTGGATCTGTGTTACCCATGTACGAGATGCTGGGCTGAGTTCCAAGAGTAACAAGTGTGACATGGTGAAGAAAACCTCATTTTGTTCTCTGTGGGGAATGGTCAATGGGGACTTTGTCCACTAGTCAGACAGTGTGTCCAGAAACTCATGTCGAGCACCGTCTTTGTCAGAGCCTCTCTGTGGGAGGACTAGATGCCCTTCCTGAGTGAACTTCATGTGATGTCACTGTCACTTGGTTCGGCACTAGAAGTTGAGAGGCAGTGTTTGTACATTACTGGATCAGTAGGAGGTGTAAACTCGGGGCATAGTGCAGTGTCACTACTGGAACAAAACACCTGACCAAAAGCAGCATATGAGATGAAAGGGTTTATTTTGGCTTTCAGTCTGGAGGGGAAGCTTTATGACAGCAGGGGAATGTGTGGCATGAGCAGAGGCTGGACATCAGCTAGGTCACAGCACGTAGAAAACAGCAGCAAGAGAATGAGCCAAAGTAACACTGACGAGCTTGGGCCTAATAAATCTCAAGGTCTACCCCCAGCCAGGCTCCGCCTCACAAGTGGCCACGAGCTGAAGACCACACATGAGTTTATGGGGAACATCTGATCCAAACCAGAATAATAAGCTTCAGTTTTTATTCTGATTTTAGTGAAATCAACTTTTGAAATTGTGTCTTTAGTTCCCCAAAATTTAGCCCTTTGAAATCCTCATATTTATTATAAAAATTTTCAGAAATCTTGCTTCTAGCAAGGAAAGCTTAGATTTCCAGACAGGTGATCCTGGTGTGAATTGTCCAGAGTCAAATCTGACTGTAATGCCTATGTTCCTGATGCCCTCCTTCATATCCGCATTCCTAATGCCCACCTTCATATCACAACCTCCACCAAACTCATCAGGGTGGTGCTTATAGAAAGCTACATCTATCTCCTGCTCCTCAAAAACACAGGAAGGAGTTAAAGTACTGTAAGAGCAGGAAGTTATATTTGATATATTTGACAAAATATATCTTGGATAACAAAACCTGTTTCAGTCAACCAAACAACACAGGCTTGACACACTGCATGCCCTTTACTCCAAAATTACACCTCCAGAGCCCCACCCCACCCCAACTTCATCATAACAAAACCCCTGGCTCTGACATTTTAACTGTTGGGGAAAATCTGTATCTTATAAATATCACAGCTCCACTGTCTGATGTACCCAACAGAACAGAGACTCGTTTAATATTTTTCTCTTCAGTTCTATCTTTTATGAAGAACCACATTGTCCCTTTAACAGACTTCCTGTTAAAGTGTGAGCTTCCATTTTTAAAAAATATTTTTGTTTATTTATTTTCAAGCACAGAGAGAGAAGAGAGATAGACAGGGAGAATGGGCATGCCAGGGCCAGGCACTTCAAACAAACTCCAGATGCATGTGCCACTTTTGGCATCTAGCTTTATGTGGGCACTGGGAAATCAAACTTGGGTCATTAGGCTTTTGCAGGCAAGTGCCTTAACTGCTAAGCCATCTCTCCAGCCCAGCTTTAGATTTTTACTGGAGTGATTGTAGTCAGAGAAAAAGTCAGTTCACTGATATAAATAGTGAGTCACTCTGGCAGCTTAGTTATTCCTATTTCAGATTACTAATATCTGATTTTTTAAAGGGAAAACTAAAGAAATGGGTCCGTCGTTAAGGTATTTGCCTGCAAAGCCTAATGACCCGAGTTCAATTCCCCAGTACCCATGTAAAGCCACATGCAAAAAGTGATGCATACATCTGGAGCTTGTTTGTAGTGATAGAATCCCTGGTGGGCCCATTGTCTCTCTCTCTGGCCCTCTTTCATTGTCTTTCTCTCTCTCTCTCTCTCTCAAATAAATAAATAAATAAATAAAGCCTTTAAAAATCTGAAGATTTTGAAGCACTGTGGGCAAAAGCACTTGGACTCTGGTATTCTATCTGTTTATTGCAGTGCAGCAGAGTAGGTTTAGACTTTTGCAGAACTAGTCCAATCTTACTTACTATCTGCTTATTATGTCTCCCCATAAGTCAGTATTTAGATTCTCCATCACTTTTGAGTTGGTCTCTGGCTTGAATCTTCTACCAGGAAGTTCAGAGTTACCATAATATGGCAACAGATATAGTCTGTCTTCATCATGTCTGCATATGTCTGCCTACAGAGACTTAAAGGGGGTGGCGTAGAATAGAACTGGGCTTGGGGTAATCTGAAGTCAAGTAAGTTCTAGCACCATGGGGTGACCCAGGACTAAATGGCCTCAATTTAGAAAATAGAGGAGCTAAGAAGACATCAGAAATGCAGCCAATGGGAAGAGAGGAATGGAGTAGATGGGTATACTTGTTTTAGAGCCAGGCAAAGGTTTTCTCCTCCCTTGCTCCAGAAAATAGAGAAGGGCTTTGAGAAGAGGGATGATCCAAGGCTACCTGCTGGTACAGCTCGTTCCTACAAAAAGCCAGAGCTAGGAAGAAGAGGCCCATGGCAAACAGCCCTGAGTAAGTCTATGACTAATGGATTTTGAGAAGATATAATAAGTTTAAATGGCACTTATTCTTAGGTTATTTGGGAGAAAAGCAAAGAGCACCCTGTATAAGGTAAATAAAGAATAACAAGGGCTAAAGGAAATGGCTTAGCAGTTAAGGCACTTGCCTGTGAAGCCTAAGGACCCAGGTTCAATTCCCCAGTACCCACGTAAGCCAGATGGACAAGGTGGCACATGCATCTGGAATTCGTTTGCAGTGGTTGGAGGCCTTGGTGTGCACATTCTTTCTCTGCCGATCTGCCCCTCTCTCTTTTTCTCTCAAGCAAATAAATAAAATAAAATAAAATATTAAGAATAACAAGATAAAGGCTTTATGAATCCAGAATGAAAAGACCCTTCCATCTGTGAGTGAATAGTCTGGTAATGGAAAAAGGCCCACTTTCATAAGAATGTGGATTTCCTTTGTTTGGGAGCAGGCTTCCGTTTTATCATTGCCTTCATTCTAGTTCCACATGTCCCCCTATTACAGGATGAAATGTAATTGTTTCCAGGTTGGGGGTTGCTTCAATTCATCCCCTCACATTTGTTTATCAGTAATTCAACATGAGTTGACTTTTTTATGCAGTGGTAATTGGAAAAATTATGACAGTGTCACATGAGGGGAGAGGAAATGGGTCTTTACTGGTCCTAAGTCACAGGGATGACAACACTGTCCAGGGTCATGCCTTCATTATTTTATTCCCAATAAAACTTGGAAACAACTGCATGCAAATAATGACCCAGTTAATTCATTTAAATAAATTCACTAATTTAAAATTAATTACTATCATTGTTAAGAGCAGCTACATTATGCCAGTAGGTTAGATATTAATTCTATGCAAAGCTGACTGTATATTTAACTTAGAATGAAGGAAATAAAAAGCAAAGCCATAAACCAGAGTATATGAGAACAAAAAAGGGAAATGGAAGAAAACTCATTTATGTGTACTTCTTTAAGTTTCAAAAATCTAGTCTTACCTTAGTAT
Organism: Orientallactaga sibirica; assembly: GCA_036365145.1. NCBI lineage: Eukaryota > Metazoa > Chordata > Mammalia > Rodentia > Dipodidae > Orientallactaga > Orientallactaga sibirica. The sequence continues at coordinate 1,409,489 of JAEOAD010000154.1, forward strand.
TTAAAAAATCATCAGTTTAATGGGGTAGCTAATTGACAAGAACTGACTGTTGTATAGCAAATTTGTCTGAATTGAAATATTTCCTCCTGGAAGGAGGCTTAGGAAACTCGGGAGGTCAAGTCCTAGCTGAAATTTATAAGGTCACATGACCATTCCCCCAGCATATAGAAGCAGTAAACATGTGTTGAGGGTGTGCTCTAACCAGCACTGTGAGACCAGTCCTCCCAGAAAAACAGCTGCTGACAGCTTTATTAGAAGCCGCTGGGACCACTCAAGACAGATACTCTCAAGATTGAGCCTGTTGACATGTCCCAACAGAAAAAAAGAGGGGGAAGGGGAAGGTCTCAGACCCTCACCTGTGCCAGCTGTATGCAGTGATGTACCAGGGCTCATGGCTTCTGGGAGAAATGAAGTATAAAGATAGGAGAAGGGCTGGAAAGACGGCTCAGAGGTTAAAGGCTCCTGTAAAGCCTGCCAGCTGGGTTGAGTTCTCCAGTCCCCAAGTAAAGTGAGGAGTACAAAGTGTCACCTGCATCTAAAGTTCATTTACAGTGCAAGATGGCCCTAGCACACCCACTATCTCCCTTTCTCTCTCTTTCTCTACTCACAAATAAGCAAATAAAGGAAAAATGTGATTTTTTTTTTAATAGAGTAGAAGATCAAGGGACAGAAAACTCCATCTCAGCAGCTGCGGAGAGGCAGTCATCCATGCTGGGATAAGATGCCCCAATGTTCTCGGTGTTTGAGAGACTCCATGCTCCTGTAAGTAGTCCCTCACCCTCACTCTGTAAAGAACGCCAGTAAACTCATCTGCTCATCAAAAGTGGTTTTGGTGCCATCATGCTTTGGTCTGTCTTCTGTGTCCTACCTGTGATGAATAGAAATGTGTCATGGCCCCCAGGGAAAAGGTTTCACAGACCACGATAAAAGAAGTTATAGTGGGAGGAAAGTAAATAAAGTACTCATTGTCTATAGCTGACCAAATATGTGTGCCATCATGGAATGTTTCGGTGTTTTACCAAAACCAGTGAATAATCCTGTCCTCCATGGCAGGAGGTATCGGTGGATGAAAGTGTACAGGGAATAAAGCTCAAAGGTCCCACCTCCCAAAATCCATACCTATAAATTACCATGGGGAAAAATGACTTCTGGAAAGTTGTATGACACAGGCATGGATATGTTGGTGAAACCCTGTGCACAGCGACTATTTTTCAATTGAATGCCAGGAAACATCAGCATCTGGTGATGTGGCCTGGAAGAGAGGGTGGAGTCATTTTCTGTCAATCACACACAGTCTGTCTCCCTATATGTGAAGTTCATCAGGGCTTCCATCACACACCATAAGCTCTCCATCACAAGTGACACCCCACAATGTTAAAATAGACCTTCGTTGTGATGTCATGAAGGTTCCAGCACAGGAAGCTTCCAGCAAGATGTACATTGTTTGAAGACTTGTCATTCTGAAATTCTTGTATGCCAGAGTGGAGCGCTAATGTTCAAGCCATCTGAACACAGAAGTTTTGTGACTCAAATATTTCTTTATCTTCTTAGGTTATCCCATTCCATCATTTTTATGATGTGTGTAGATGCTTTTCTTTAAGCCTTGCAGCTAGCATCAAGCCAAGCTGTGACCTCTCTGTCTTACAAATGTGCCCAGCTGAATCCTTCCCTTCCCCTTCCTTCTCCTCCCTTCCTTCTTCCTTCTTTCTTTTCTTCCTTCCTTCCTTTGCCTCTTCTGGCTATCAGGAGTTCTAACTAAAAGACAAAGCAAACCTACTTCTTGAATGAGTCAATTTCCTCAGGAAATTCTCCATGGACCCTAGGTCAGTTAGGCTGCCACACTCCCTTGCTCGTGGAGTCAGCTGTGTAGACTCGAAGGCTACCTTGCACCTGATGGCTCAGGGACACTAGCCCTTCACACTGTAGTGTGAGTGAGGCACCCCTACCCTACTCACTGTGACCACCATCCAAAGAAATGCCTGTAGCACACTTGACAACATTTGCTGATTTTCAAATAAGTATATCATTTACTATTATATTCACTCCATCTTAATTTTACTTCTCGTAGGAAACTTCTAGTCAGATTTTTATCACAGAAATATTTATTTTTCTATCTGGAAGATTGTTGTCTAGAAAAACTCAACCTGAAATACTTGTTAAAACTAACACTAAAGCTAATACTTGTTTTCTAATAAAGTTTTTCTGTATCTCAAATAGTGACATTTTAGAAATAAATATTTCAGCTAACCCTCATCACAACTGTAGACCAAGGATAGAAACTGTTTTAAAAGCTGAAAGGGATTACTAGGTATTAGAACAAGAATGGGTTAACAAGGTTCTCTGGATGCAGTGGGGTCTGCACCTCTCAGGATAGGGTTCATAAAGGAAATCCAGGCAGAGTAGGAAAGCGAGTCCTTCTACTAAGATTTCAGCTCTGCTATCAGAGCTCTAGAGATCCATCATTTGCCCTTACAGCTGTCCATTGGTTTCATTCTGGAAAGAGAAGGGAGAGACTGGAGAAGACTTATGAGAAGAAAGGCTATACTAAGGGGAGGACCAGTTTCCCCAACTTGCTTGGTCAGCTGACATTTTCAGAGCCTGGAAGTTTCTCCCTAAAGTCCATCTGCCTCAGGCTCGCAGTTCATAGTAAGGAACTTCTTTGCTTCATTTGTTTTTGTTTTGTTTTCCACAGAAGAGCTAATGGAAACCTCCCCAGCAGCTGGGATCCAGGCATGGGCCCTGCAAGATGCTCCAGTGAAAAAGGACTATGCCCACCATGATAGCCATTTGGAACCACTGTTGATAAGCTCCAATAATGAAGAAAATATGACCTGACTTAGAAGCACTTCTCCCTCGGGGAAGAAACACCAGTGAACCAGCAGTCAACCTTTCTGCTTCTGCTTCAAGCAAGTGCCTTTTGTAAAAACTTCCCCAATAGAACCATGTGTTTTAGTACTTAATCTGTAGCTTATAAATCTTTAAATGGATGAGGCTTGCTGGAGGAAATATGTCTCTGGGTGGCCCCTGACGTATTCTATTCCAATCTCTCCTCACCTTTCCTTCTGATATGAAGATGTGATGCCAGTTTCCTGTTCCTGCCATGCTTCCCCACCATAATGGACTTCCCTTGAAATTGTGAGCTAAAAAAAAAAAAATCCTGGGATGTAGAGATGGATCAGAGGTTAAGGCACTTTGCTGCAATACCTAAGAACCTAGGTTCGATTCCCCAGTACCCACATAAAGTCAGATGTACAGGGTTGTGCATGCATCTGGAGTTTACTGTGGCTAGAGGCATTGGTGCACCCATTCTCTCTGTCCCTCTCCCCCCCCTTGCAAATAAGTAAATAAAATATTTAAAAATATATAAAATAATAAAAATAAACCCTTTCCTTTGCTAACCTGTTTCTGCTCTGGTATTTTGTCCCAGTAATGAGAAAAAGTGACTGGTATCTTTGGGGTATCCTTTTAAGGTATTCATGAACGTTGTATTCTGTTTTTCCACTTTTCTTTTACCATACAGTCTTGAAGCTTTCTTTCTTACTAGGCTAGCTCCAGCATGTCACAGACGCAGACACCTATTTTGCATTATCAACATCATTATTGTCAAGTAATATTGATTCCACATAAGCTTGTCTCATGGCTGTCTCAGAAGAACAGGATATTACCTATGGAGAGAGCTGTATTATGTCAGAGTGATTTTAGGTCTAGTCACATAAATGTGCATTTATATGTCTCCCTTGATCCACAAAGTGTAACTGAGACTGAAGTTAATATTAACCCCATTTTTAAAAAGAGAACATCAAGGCAAAAACAGTCCCATGAATGGCCTGGGTACACAGCAGATTTCTGTCAGAGCCAGGGTTGAAAGTGTGTGGGGAAAGGACCAGGGGGCTAGGATGAAGCATTCTGGCTTCTTTCCTATCCCTGCTAAGCTATAAATATGTATAAATTTGGAACATCCCAGATTTCTTCATTGCAAGATCTTTATGTTTATTACAAAGGTTTTTATTTAATCAGTTATCAACTGATTAAGGTTTCCAAATTCTGACCTCTTCATTCACAGAGTTGCATGGTGATAGATACACCACGAGGCAGTTTAATGAAAAACCATAATAAAACTCAATAGTATAAAAGAAATGCATTAGAGTGAACTGACAAGTTTATGGGGGATAACAGAATGGCATTGGTGCTAAGGGTATGTTAAAACATAGTTGGGAAAATAGGACACATCCACCTATAAGCAAGAAACTATGTAATAATGATCTGCGAAAAACCCAAATTGCATTTTACTTTTTGTTGTTGTTGTTTTTTTTCATTTTTTGGTTTTTCAAGGTAGGGTCTCACTCTAGCCCAGGCTGACCTGGAATTCACTATGTAATCTCAGGGTGGCCTTGAACTCATGGCGATCCTCCTACCTTTGCCTCCCGAATGCTGGGATTAAAGGCCTGTGCCACCACGCCTGGCTACATTTTAGTTTTGACCCTGGAAGGCTGCAGCAAAAAGAAAAATAAAGAATTGTTTCTGTGATATCCTGTGGCATTTCTTTCTTGCATCAAGATTTCAGTGATAAACTTTCTGGGGGTCTCTCATCCTCTTTTCTTGTATGGGAATAATCTTTCCCAGGCCAGGCTAGCACTCAAAGCCCTTAAACTGCACTAAAATTCAAACAGAATCATTCAAACCAACCCCCTTGTTATTCAAAGGGCCCTCACGCTCCCACACTCTCTCACTAGAGTCATGTATGTATACACACACTCACACACATTCTTTTTATTTACTTATTTTTCAGAATTCAGAACCTACACATAAAGGAAGGCAAACATCTCAGTGAGAGGAGAAGAGAGATCATCACATGGGTAAATCAGGTCAAGAAGGTGAATGCCAGGTGAGAGATACCAATCTCTGTTCACTTCTTCAAGCTACATTGCCAAGGCCCTTCCCACTTTTGAGATCACTTTGGTCCCTGGTGTGTAGCTTGTGTGGTGAAACCATGTGGCATTTATATGATGATTTGTGCTTTTCAGACTTCCATCCACCTAGCTCTTAAAGCACACTGTCCTATTATAGATTAACTTTCCAAGGAAAGGAAAACAAGGCCACGCTAGGTTTAAAGGTGGGGTCCAAAGCTCACATTGAACCATTACCACTATTCAAGTAACAGCAAGGTTTGAGGCACTTGAGGAAACATTAGTGATATTGTAGGGATGGTTTCAGGATGTCTGTCCTTTTCACTTTCCACACTTCTCTGTGAGGACGGCACTGAGTGAGGACACCACAGATAGGACCACTGCTCACCAGATGTCAGTGCTTACCAGACACGAGACTCTGAGCATGGACTTTCCACTTTATGCAACTGTGAGAAACAAACTTATGTTCTTTATAAGTTGCCCAGCATGTGGTACCTCACTATATCAACACAAACATTTATACAGATTGTAAAGTTCAAGGCTTCCTACTCTCCTGCTGTGTCAACATTCCCACAAACAGCTGGGGGTCAGTGGCCCAGGTGAGCAGGTACACATGTGTGGTAGTTCCTGCCACTAGATCTTTACTGTGTTCTCTCCTAAGACCTAACGACATCCGGGCATATCCACAAAGCCTCCATGCACCACAATTGTGCATTCCACCCCAACCCCTGAATCAGACCCCTGGCCCCAGTTCCTATCTCTAGGAAGTCTACCCTGAGCCTCATCTCTGGGTGCTCTACCTGCCTGGTCAAGCCCACTCTCTGGACACCCCTGAATCTCAGCATGCATGCCTGTGTCTCTGAGCCTGAAGGCAATGAACACTATTGGTTTTCCTGAGTCTCTCACCTGCCTCTTCCTGTGGCTGTACCTGACTGATCACAGCTAAGAGCACAACACAGAGTCACAACAGTGTTGTCTTCTCAGATGGAGCTGGGTGGGGTCTGGACAAGAGGATAAGTGCTTCCTTACCTATCTTCAAATTTAAAGGAAAGTGGGAATGAATCCATTTTTGTGATAATCAACCTCCTTCTTTTAATTATTGTTATAATTTTGATCCTTGTGACTAAAGGCAGTGGTCTGATCATACCTGGTAAAAATGGGATGATTTCTGAAAATCAGATGATCAAATGAAGGTAGGAAAAAGACAAAGCACAAATTACAAACTGAGGAAATCTAGTTGCTATTTATATAGCAGAGAAATTATTAATGTCTGACCAACTAATAACCACTAAAGCAGAAGAAAAATGCACAACTAGCCTACAGATAACTGGACTAAAAAAAAAAAAAAACGGTCATAGAGGGATGCAAATTAAAGCCACAAAGAGAGTCACTTATATGATAGGTTAGTAAAAGTCCAAAGCAGACACTGTGTAGGGGATGCTTCTGGGAAACATGCACACTCACTCATTTCTGGTGGGAGTGAGAAATAGGAGACGCATGACCAGTGAGAACTCCACACAAGTGTATACTGACCTTTGAATCCATCCATTAAACTTCCAGTATTCCATTCCAAAGTCCACTCTCCAAAGTGCTCAAGGACTACGTGTGAACAAGGGTTCCTTCCTAGACTGTAATAGCAAAAGATGGCACAGAAGAACCAGGACAAATTCTTAACAGGAGAATCAACTCCAATACAGCCACACCATGGAATACAACTGTTATGGAAATGGTTCAGAGCTATCTCCACATATTAGCACACAGTCATATCACAGAAATGATGTCAGTAAAGAACACAAGGTAAAGAAAACAATACTTTAATTTACATGAATGGAATACAAACACATACATCTAAACATAGCTAAAGTACACAGATATAATGCCTGATCTTGGCATCATTCTAAATTCCCACAATAATGAAATAGTGATGACTTACAAAAGAGGGAGGCAATTTGGTAGAAGGCACAGAGAAATCCCACTTTGTAAAATTTACCTTGATATGCTTCTTTGATGTTGAAACTATGTACATATTCTCCGTGTTAACACAAAAACAATTAAATGCTTACAAAATGATCCCTAAAATTAAGAACATAAAGAAATGAGACACAATGTATGTCCAACGGCATCATTATTGCATAGGATGCCATCTTAAGTCTTTGCCCATATTTAGGTTGATCCCATAAATAAAAACTTATGTAAAAGCAGAATCATTTTTAACTTTTTTTGTTAACAACTTCCACAATTATAGACAATGAACCATCATTTCCTCCCCCACTTTCCCCTTCACAAATCCACTCTCTACAATATCCCCTCCCCCTCAAAATTAGTCTCTCTTTTATTTTGATGTCATCTTCCCTATAAAAGCAGAATCTTGAACTGTTTGGGAACTGTATTTTCATCCTGAAACTATAAGTGTGTAAGAAATGAGGTTAAGGGCTCTCAGCATGGGAACAATGAAATTACAAGTTTAAAATGGAAGCATTAAAAACCCTTTTGATTCGAAAGGCTGCATTTTAGATTTTAAAAATATGCCGAGCCCTGTACTCAGAAAAATGCCTAAAAACAACAGCAAACCTCATACCTGAGACTCTGCCAGTACTCAGGCCATTGCCTTTATCTACTAACCCGACTACAGGGTACAAAGCGTCCTTGGAAAGATGTTGGTTTTAACTTTGGAGCAAGAGATGTACCAGCTGGACCCAGCACTTGTTAAAAGTCCAAATACCAACATCAAAGCCATTGAGGGTGTGGGAAGAGGACCCAGGAGTGGATTAAAGAGCATCTCACTGGTCAACAGTACATTTCGATTATTGACAAAGATATTGTTGGGATTGGATTGGCAGTCACCTCTTTATGTTTAAATCAAGGAGTTCACAATGATATTTTTTTCGTTTGTTTTTTCTTTTGGTTTTTTTTTTTTTTTTTTTTTCCGAGGTAGGGTCTCACTCTAGCTCCAGGCTGACCTGGAATTCACTATGAAGTCTCAGGGTGGCCTTGAACTCATGGTGATCCTCCTACCTCTGCCTCCCAAGTGCTGGGATTAAAGACATGTGCCACCATGCCTGGCTCCATAATGATCTTTCTTTTTCTTTTTTTTGGGGGGGGGAGGGGGGTTCAAGGTAGGGTCTCACCGTAGCTCAGGCTGACCTGCAATTCACTATGTAGTCTCAGGGTGGCCTCAAACTCATGGCGCTCCTCCTACCTCTGTCTCCCAAGTGCTGGGATTAAAGGTGTGCGCCACCACACCTGGCTCACAATGATATTTTTAAAAGAACTAATCAGAGTCCACTAGAAGACCGGCATGGTTTGATCATTGTTATACAAAGCAGTCAATAAAGAAAAAGAGTTAAGTGTCTGTTTTGTCTCACACCTATGTAAATGGAATCGCTGGGTACAAAACATTTAAAAAGAAAAGTTTCTCTTCATGGGTGCGATCTGTCCAATAAAGAGGACAGGAACATGGCGTATTGATACTGTGAAATCTCCAGCGAATTCAAGGAAATAAGCACCAATAGCTGCTGACATCATACAGACAGATACACACAGCACACGTTCCTAGTGGAAGAAAACTCATCACCTACATGTGATTTGCCAAAACCCAAATTGAGTGTGCATTTGATCAAGTCTCCTCTTCATGGAGCTACAATTTAAAGAAAGAGAGGAGAGGAATGTGGTCCATGAGCCACATTATTCCCACAAACCCTTGACTGTAGAAAATTCTGCAAGATGAATTTCCCAGTTTCTTCTAGAAATTATATGAAAAAGAAGGAAAAAGAGTGGTGAAAGAGGAATTAAAGAGCCCCATGGAATTCATGTATCAGTAATAATGCATAACTTTTGTCTTAATTATAAGAAATAAAAAAATCAAAGTTTCAAAAAATAGAAAAAAATTTAAGTGATTTATGAAAGTGTTAGAAGTTTAAATATTGGCTGGCTTAAGTTTCAATACAATATTAATTTATTTTGCATGTACAAATAGTAGCATTATTATGTGTTTTATTTTTTAATTTGTTAGCTTTTACAGATGCATAATAAAAATTTACAGAATAGATTGTGATTTCTGGAAAAGGCTGGTTAGAGCATTGATCAACCAAGGCTGTCCACAGTCGATGCAATTTAAGCTAAGGAGATAGTGAGGCTCATTATAACACTCTTTCTACTCTGATAGATGTGTTTTGCTTCCATTAATAAAATGATTTTTTTAATATGAGAGGTGAGAAGGTAAAATAAGTCAATTTCTGTGGTCAATAAATTGTCCTCTTTTTAAAAACGTTTTTCTCATTTCTCTGATCAACCAATAGTTTGAAATCATGGGGATAGGAGCCTAAGTTTTGACAAGATAGAAGAGCTGAACTTGGTAAGATTCTACATAAATCACACAGGCTGCCACCAAAAGTTAGTACAAAGAAGCCATTTTATTTCCATGTGTCTCCTGCCAGCTCTCACAACTCTAAAAGTGGAATGGCTGTCTGGGTCTCTGGTAACCAACGTAGAGCTATGTTCAGAATTCTCTGGCTTTGGGCTGGAGTGATAGCTTAGCAGTTAAAGGACTTAAGTTAATGCCTGCTAAGGCTAAGAATGCCCGTTCTATTCTCCAGGTCCCACATTAGCCAGATGCAAAGTGACACAAGGGCACAATGCTGCTCTTGCCCAGAAGGGGAAGCATGCATCTGGAGTTCGTTCACAATGGTTGAGAAGCTGCTGGCATGCCCATTCTCTCTCTCTCATTCTCTCTGACTCTCAATAAAAAGAAGAAGGAAGAGGAGGAGGAGGAGGAGAAGAATAAGAAGAGAAAGAAAGAAGGAAAGAAAGAAAGAAAGAAAGAAAGAAAGAAAGAAGGAAGGAAGGAAGGAAGGAAGGAAGGAAGGAAGGAAGGAAAGAAAGAAGGAAGGAAAGAGAGGAGAAAAGAATTCTCTGGCCTTAGGAAATTTGAAAATGAAAATGTGTTGGATTTTTTTAAGCAATTAATTCACACTTTCTGGCAAATGAATGAATAAAGGAACAACAGATCAGGTGGTGTAGTGATTAAGAGTACACAGATTGTATATAGGAAAGAAGAGTTTAAACTTTAGCCCATCTCCTGGAGAATAAGAAAGTATATCCCTCTAGGATGATTCTGAGAGCAATGTTAAATAATCACATTTATATAAGGTAGCATATGTTAACATTCACTAAATAGTAGTTAATGATATACAAATGTTTCATTAAAAATCTCTCTCTCTCTCTGGGCTGGAGAAATGGCTTAGTGGTTAAGGCACATACCTACAAAGCCTAAGGACCCTGGTGCAATTCTCCAGGTCCCATGTAAGCCAGAAGCACATGGTGGCACATGTGTCTGGAGTTCACTTGCAGTAGCTAGAGGCCCTGGCATGCCCATTGTCACTCTCTCTCTCTCAAATAAATAAAAATAAAATCTTTTTTTAAAAATCTCCTCTCTCTCTCTCTCTCTCTCTCTCTGTGTGTGTGTGTGTGTGTGTGTGTGTGTGTGTGTGTAGAGAAAGAGAGAAAATGAATATGGATGGTAGACTATATCATCACAGTGGGACATAACTTTCTTGGCAAACAACTTGCTAGAATTTGACTGCCTTGAACTACAAATTTGACATCAAATTCTCAACCTCAGTGTTCTTAACTACAGCTAAAAACACAACAGGGGGCTGAAGCAAAGGCTAAACAGCTAAAAGTACTTTCTCTAAGCATGGGGACCTGAGGAGGCCTGAGAGACTGCACAAGTTCCATCCCCAGGACTCACATGGAGAGTTGGGCATGCCCTCACTATGTGTAAATCCAGTGCCATAAGGGAGCAGAAGGAACCTGAGAAACAGAGAGCTCTTGGAAACATGGCAAGCTCTGAGATCACTAAGAGACTCTAGCCCAAATAAGAAAGGATAAAAGAGCAATGAAAGGGGACATGTGGCCTTCTGTTCTAGCCGCAGAAGGTGAAAGCATGGGGTAGCCCATGAGTACACAACACACACACACATACACACACACACACAGACTTCTACATAAACAAAACACAACAGTGATACTACAGGGTTACTTAAATGCTGTCATTACTTCAGCAATTCAGTGTTTTAACATAAAATATTTAGCATGAGACACGTGCAGCATTTTGAAAAGTAGCTGTTATTGATATATTTCCTAAGCAATAAAAACACATGGCGAGTGATGGCTACAGACACAGCTTTCCATTTCAGCTGATACTTCCTGTAATTGTCACTTTCTCATGAATTCTAGGTCAGCCCACCTGTGTTCCATGGATGTCAATTCTTACATTGTACTGTTTCAAAGACTGCAGGAAGTGGAAGCTAATTGGCACCTACAAGGCACCCTGGAGATGTACAGACCTTTTACTAGGAAAGTGTCAACCAAGACCTCAGCCCTCAGCCCCCACTCATTAGTGCCCTGTAAAACCCACAACCCTGGTCTGTTTAGTGTTAGTTCATTGTCCTTTGATCCCAGTTGTAAATGAAGGTACTTCAGTGTTACAGTGCATCCATACCTTTCTTATGTGTATAGTCATATGTCTCCAAGGACTGAGACCTCAGACCTATAGAAACTCAGGGCCAAAGGGAGCCTTAGCAATAATCTAGCAAAACCTAGAGACAATGGCTTATCCAAGGCTGCAATGTAGTACTTGGTGAAACAATGATAGAGTCCAGTTCTCCTGGTCACAGCCTCACATATAGTACACTGCTATTTGTCTGTGCTAAAGCTGCCCTGCTTGGTGGGGTGGGGATCTAAACCTACAGACACCATTACCATAAGAATACATCTGACCTGTGTCTTCAGTCTAGCTTTACAAACATAACCATCTCTTTGACTTCCATTTACACTCCCAACTAATTCATTAGGACAGGAAGAGAAGGCTATCATTTCCTTTCCTCCATAAAATCAAATGACAATCTAATCAACCTGCCTGGCATTATCTGTGGTTCCAGTGAAACCGGGCTGTAAATGCTCTTTGTATACATGGAAATTTCATGGGAAACATAGTAACTAGTATCAAATTCCTGGTTTTCAAAATTCTTTTTCTTTTTTTTTTAAAGATTTTATTTTATTTTTTATTTATTTATTAGAGATAGAGAGAGGGAAAGTGAGAATGGGCAAGCCAGAGCCACTGCAAATGAACTCCAGATGTATGCATCCCCTTATGCATCTGGCTTACGGGGGACCTGGAGAATCGAACCGGGGTCCTTAGGCTTCCTAAGGCATGTCCCTTAACTGCTAATCCATCTCTCCAGCCCCCAGTTTGCAAAATTCTTACTGACTTTATCTGCTAAGTAGCCCTTGAGATAGTCACTGACAAATGTGAGCCCTCCTTTTAGCACTTGACAAACTTTACAGTTCCCCAAGTCCACTTAGCAGATACCACACTAAGGATACCCCCAGTAAGAACAAAGGATAATTCACTAGCAAGGGAAATTCTGGGGGTGGGTTTGACATTAAGCTAGCCCTGTAAGGGTGGAGATTCAGACAGACACAAAGACTGAGAGAACATCCAACACAGACAATATGACTTGAGCCAGGATACAACAGGACTTGATCTTAGGGTTCCCTAAAATGATCAGGTTATAGATATTGAAATGGGTCTAACTTGTCTCATGCAGGTTTGTGGGGAAATTTGAGCATGAAATAAAGCTAAATGCAAAAGTTCCAGAGTTAGTAAAATACAAGGTGAAAACCCTACTCACTGCCCCACAGCTTACTCTCTTCTGTCCCTCTCTCCCTCCTTCCCTCCCTCCTTTCCTCCTCTCTTGTTCATAGTGGGAACATTGTGCAGAATGAGACTGGCAAGGGGACCCGAGGATTCCTACACAGTAACATGGGCAATTGATTGTTTCTAAGTCAATCATCAAATGAGGATTTGGAGTGCCTTAAGGTCGATCTAATTCTCTCATTAAGATGACTGGAGTAAGCAGCCCACTGCACAGTCAATATGGCTGTTTCATCCATCTTAATGACCCAGCCAGATCGACTCGAAATATCTTCAGCAACAAAGGGGAAAACTCATGTGCAGACCTAGCAGCAGGTTTGTGAAGCTCTGCTGATTTAACGATGAATTAAGACACAGAGAAATCACTGTTTACAAACTAAGTTACTAAGGGTCATACCTCAGTGAGGTAAAAAAGATAACACTGTAATTATGAGTAAATGTACAAAGGGAGCAATGAGCCAACATATCTAAGAAGGACCCTGGACCAGTGCACTAAGAGTGGAGCAAAGTGGTAGAACGGGAAGGTCCAATGTAAGGTTCCTGGCCAGTGTGACAGCTAATTCGATCCTAACAACAGGGAAAAGCCTAGTAAGTGTCCACTGCAATGACCGTATTCATGATGGCCAGTAATGGTGATTTTCTTGACAACCATAATGTAGCCTGCTGACAAGAAGAGACAGCAATAACCAAGAAAGATCGATGGCAGAAATGATGAAGCAGAGGTCGAGGTGGATATGGAGCAGGAATTAGAAACAAGCAGACCCATGAAGTCACCCTACTGCAGTGACGACTATAAATACATAGAGGGAAAAGTATAGAGTAGAGACCCAACCCAGGGGCATTCTCTCAGTGAAAGAGCAGGAAGTATGCAGAGACACAGAGCAGACTGTGTGGCACAGGGCCAGAGACATGACACCTTCCCACTCAGCTCCTTATAAAGGTCCTGATACCAAAGTCCTGCCATCACTATGACAATCCAGAAAGACAGGAAGAATTATTGATGGTACAAATCAGACCACAGTACTTAGACACTGTGACACCAAATACAGATATTTGGATATGTCGGAACATGCAGCTGATTTGATTTTTCAATCCCATTCCCATTTTGGGCTCATGTCATGCACAATAAGACAGGAAGCATTTCTCAAGTTGCACTGGTCTGATAGACCCAAGTTTATATGCATAGTACTATACAATGGATAAAGTCTGAGAACTGGGCAGGGGCAGGGAGGCCCACCCACTTTCCTTCTGTGTGTTTCATGTCTAGCCCTTCTTTCCTTCCGGATGCTTTGACTCCATGCGACCTCACTTCATAGATCTTGCCCACAGCCTTACAGGTCTGCTGACTGGATCTGTCTCATCTCCCTTCCTAGAGCCATTTCCTGCTTTTGCTGCTAATCCAACCACATCATGGTAACTGCAGCCTATGTACCTCTATCAGCCAAGGTAGGACTGATTATAAAGTAGCACCAAATGGCCACAAAATTTCAGTGACAGAGCACACACACCACACACACACACACACACACACACACAACACAAATCACATATTGTTTCCTCATTCATAAGACGTCCATGTAGCAACTCAAGGTTACAAGCTAAAGAAGGCACCAGCTGACCTTCACCCGGATAAGCATCTCAGGTCCTTCCTGACTGAGAAAGCGGAGGGTCATATATGAACATTAAAGCTTGGGCTAGAAAATAAGATACCACACCTGTGTTCCCAATTCACTGTTCATGCCAGAAGTAGCCCCTGGCCTCACTTAGCTGCAAAAGCTATGGAGAAGCCGCGTGTTTCTGGGTGTAACAGTGGGTTTCTGCAACACTGGCCTCATCACTCAGAGGACCTCCCTCCAGAGTCCCTGGTGCTCCTGGCAGTCACTCATAATTTGCATTTCTAGTAAGTTCTCAGGGTGATACTGTTGGCGCTAGGACCTCCCTCTGAGAACACCTGGTTAGAGCAGCAGTGGTATTAAAATCTCCTGAGAGTTGTGATCAAAGGATACATGCTGAGACTCCACCCTCAGAGAGTCTGATTTAACCTTGAATGTGGAGCCCCGGCATCTAAAAATTCTCCTGTCTAGCCATGCTGGCTAATTCAAAAGAGTATCACTTTAAGTATAGTTGGAGGATTTTTATCAAAGGGCTCATACCACAAGTGACAACAAACTGGGCATTACAGCATGAGCGGCTGGCACACAAAGGTCAGACACCAAATGCCCTAATTTCAGGTGCTGCCATTTCACTTGGTGGGTGGGCACAAGGAAGGAGGCATATTTTAAGGCCAATTTCCTCCCCAGTTTGCTCTGCCTGTAGGGAAAATCTCTGCAGGGAGACTTGGCTCTCACTGTTGCAGCTGCTGGCCTCCGGGAGGGCAGGAGGGTGTGCCTCCCGGACAAAGGCAGCTCCGGAGCCTGCTCCTTCTCTTCTTCCCAGCCTCATTGGCTCTGGCTGCTGCATCCACCCACACTCTCCTCTGATTGTGTCTTGTCCTGGAGTATGAGCCTCTTCGAAAGAAAGGAAGCCAGCTTGAACAGAGCTGCAGCCAAGTGCCCTGATCCCACGCTGACAACACCCAAACTACCATAAGGCAACCCAGGAGGAACCTCGTTTTCAAAAGCAGCTGAGAGGAGCTCATACCCAGTTAACCAGGCCTGAATGCTGGTCCTTTCCCCTCCACCCATCCCCAACACGGCACAGCATTCATCACACACACACACACACACACACACACACACACACACACACACCATCGTGGAATTTTACTGAATTCATCAACTCTGAGTAAAATTAAATAAATAAGAGCTGCTCTGCCCATCCTTTTGAGCCGATATAACAGTCTGATAAGCAAGCCTGAGTTTCTACGCCCTGGGCCTGGCTGCTTGGTGGAAAGCTAAGAATCATCGCCATCTGCCGGCCAGAGAGCCCAGGTGCATGGAAATTTCCAACTGCTCAGGTCTCTGCATGAGTTCTGGGAAGAGAAAAACTGGTTGAAATTCACTGTGAATCATCCAATTCCTTTCACCAAACCAAGCTACAAATCACAACATAGAATTTGATTGACTTTCTGGTGTTTCATAGGTATGGAGGGATAGTGGATAGGGTGTTTTCTGTATAATACTGACATATCCTTTATTTGCCAGACCTTTTCTTAAAATTCTCAATACAGGGAATGACATGTGCCAACCAACGGGACCAATGCCAATTGAGCTTCTTTCAATGTGTGAAGTATTACAAGCAAATAAAAGGACAGATACTGAGACTGGGCTGGGAGAAAGTTTCTCTCTCACTATACTGGGTGGATGGATGCCTGTAGTTCTGGTGGTTTGACCCTGCTGTCTCTGGCCATTGAAATTATATTAAAAAGGAGGGGGGTTGAGCCAAGCCTGGTGGCACTTGCCTTTAATCTCGGCACTCGGGGGGGTTGAGGTAGGAAGGAGAATCACTGAGTTTGAGGCCAGCTTGAAATTAATTCCAGGTCAGGCGATGCTAAAACAAGACCCTACCTTGGGAAAAAAAAAAAAAAGCGGGGAGGGTTTGTTTTGTTTTCTTTTTTTTTCCCAAACCAAGTGATTTATGCTTAATATGGCCAAATAAAAACACTCTCTTGACCTAATCTGTGCTATAGACTTCTTGAAGAACAGCAGAGAGAGAGCTGGAGATACAGCTCACTTGATAGAGTGCTTGCCTAGCAGGCACTAAGCCCTGGGTTCAATTTTCAGCACAGCATAAAACTGATCATAGTTGCACACTTGAAATTTCAGTACTTGGGAGATAAGTGGAAGCAGGTGAATCAGAAGTTCAAGGTCATCCTAGGCTGCATAGCAAGTTTGAGGGCAGCTTGGCCCCAAAGCAATGAAGGCCATTGCCTTAGCACTTTGTTACCTATCAGAACGAGGCAGCAAGACCCTATTGCTAAAGACATCTCAGGCTACAGTTGCAGAACAGTGAGAAATCAAGCTGGAGCTGAGATGGAAGCTGTCTCCCTAATGGCTAGCTGTCAAAGGACGGGAAAGCACTGTGGGAGCTATTGTGCAATAAAAGTTATCAACCACATGAACAAACAGTGGATCCTGAAAGCTACAAAACCAACCAGCCAGGAAAGATGCACCTACCAGTTCACATGAGTTATGGGTGTAATCACCTGCTCTATAGTTGGATATGAGGCCTGCTTAGTGGGAAGAAATTCATTCCTGGTTCTGAGAAGCAAGCAAACAGCCTATGGTTTAGAAAGTTATAGATCCTTGAGGGAAGTTTCTACTGTCCATGGGCTAAATGGAGAGGCTCTTCCCATCCAAACGTCTCCTGAATGTCTATGCTTATCCCTTCGACTAATGCTGCTGTCATTCTTGGTTAGAGAACCTACTCTTTACAGATGTCAAAGAATACCAGGGGAGACCCAAGACCATCAAAATGACAAGAATGAAAGCTGAGTGTCTAGCACTGGACAAATTATCTCCATTACACCCACCAGAGACCAGGGAATATTACAGAGGAAGGTGCATATTAGATTAAATATAAGTGCTGTTCTTGTATCTAGCTAGAGAACCTTCTCCAGGGAGGGAGTGGTAGACACCGAGGAGACTCAAAACTCATCAAAGTAGAAAATAAGAGGCTGCTGAAAGCTCAACAATAAAGGAGACTTTTAACAAACCCTCCAAGACTCAGAGAACATTGCAAAGAGATGAAAAGAAGCTAAGAGTCAAAGGTGGGAAGGAGCATCCTGAGGAATTGTACCCTCACCACACACACACAGACTGACTGGTGCATTCATGACCCCACAGTGACTACTGATACCCCACTGAGGAGGGCCTCCATCCCTCCATGTAACGGAGGCAGGAGAGAAAGGACCAAAAAGGACAGCCTAATGAGAATATGACCAGTTTTCAGCATTTTCAGATATTAAATTCTCCCAAAACATTTTTTTTGTTAAAGTATAAAAAATAAGGGCTGGAGAGATGGCTTAGCAGTTACCACACTTCACTGTGAAGCCTAAGAATTCATATTCCACTCTCCAGGTCACCTTAAGCCAGACATACAGTGACACAAACACACAATGTTGCACATGTGCACAAGGGGGTGCACCTGTCTGGAGCTCCTTTGCAACTGAAGGTCTTGGCATGATCTCTCTTTCTCTCTGTTTTTCTCTTTCTCTCTCTCAAAATAATTTTTAAGTATAAAACATAAGAGAGAAAAGAGAGGAGAGTATTCCTCCCTTGTGATCTGTGTGTTTGATTCTCCCTCCTTCTATTTCCTCCTCCAGGCCTCAGGTAACACCCCACTCAAGCACACCTCTCACCTCATCTGCTTGCACAGTCCAGATATCTTGGAGCCATTAGCCATTTTGGCTTTGGGAATCCTGTAGTGGCTGTGGTCAGTAACAAGCCAAATGTATAGTTTCTCTTCCTTCAATAGTATGCTAGTAAAACTTGCTCAGGATGCACAGATTACATGGAAGAAAGGAAGGAAGAGAGGGAGGGAGGGAGGGAGAGAGGGAGGGAGGGAAGGAGGGGAGGGGAGGAAGGAAGGAAGGAAGGAAGGGGGAAAGGGAGGAAGAAAGGGAGGGAGGAAAAAAGGAAGGGGGAAGAAGGAAGGAGTGCCAGCAAGAATGCCAAATATGAAAGAGTGGGCTGAGACCAGGGGGTGAGTGATGGCTAAAACTGAGGACCATTGTGTTCCATCTTCTCCCATGAAAGACTCTGTATTAGCTTGTGGAGCAGCACGGAGGATGGTTCTCCTTTTTAGTGGAATAGGCCATTGAGGTACCCTCAACCCTCACAGCTGAGGGCAGATTGTGAAGGACAAAGGTGAGGAGGCACTACAATGGCTCCCTATCAGTGATGAGCTATCTAGGGGCCACCCTTTCTGCTGTGCCATTCAAGGACTCACCATGAATGCAAGAGGAGAGCCCACATGGGGTACAGGTAGGAGCAAGATAGGAGTGAAGGTCCAAACACTCATGATCTCATCTGCAGTGTTAAGTGTTATACATTCCCAGAACACCCACATTCTTAGAAGATATGACCTCTAAATGCCTAGGTGGCTAGAGAAAGAAGAAAACAGAAAAATGATTATAGATGCTCTTGCTTGGTTGGTTCCCTGGAATCAAAGTAATTTGCCTGAGGTCACACAGCCCACAAGTAGCTCAACTGAATCTCCAGCCTCTTGAGGAAGATTTCTCACAATGACCTGGTTCTTCATCACAAAACAGGGACAAGCACTGCCATGATAAGTTTATGAAGCTAATTATTGTGACAAATACCACACTTCTTTCTGTGTCTCCCTCACCCAGCTAGCTATTCCTTCAGTAAAGGGTCTTCTGACATAAGAGATAAGCACTGCACATGGTAACTCGTGCTTTTCATTAGAGCCAGATCTCAGAAGTATTCTCCAACACTGATAGCAGCAATGCTGATGATGCCGACCTAGGAAGGAAGGGAGGCAGCCATGGCCTGAACAAAAGTCTGTGAGGGTCAATGGCTAGGACCTTGGGTTCTAAAAGGAGAATTCTGGAGAGAAGATCCTGGCTCTAGTTTTATCAATATCACTAGCATTTGAATCGAGAACTTTGAGCTTGCTAGGCAAGTATTTTACCATTGAGCTAAATCCCCAACCCCCTAGGTCTAGTTTTTGAGAATGGGGAAAACTACTCACCTTCTTGTATCATCATAATTGGGATAAAATAAGGTGAATTAAGTCTTTGGGAAGGTGCATGGCACATGAAGAATGGTCAAACGAGCTGTGTTTTTTCAAAATATTTATTTATTTGCAAGCACAGAAAGGAGGACAGAGATGGAAATAAAGAAAGAGAAAGAAAGAGCCAGAGCTTCCTGCCACTGCAAATGAACTCCAGTTGCATTCGTCACTTTGTGCATCTGTCTTTATGAGGGTACTGGCCATCAGGCTTTGCAAGCAAGCATCTTAACCACTGAGCAATCTTTCCACTTGGCATTGTGTTTTTTAGGAAATAATTTCTGCTGGGAATTTTAATATATAGACATATTGCAAATTAATCATACTCCTTTCCAGTTTGTACTCATGTCCCCTCTCCCCCACCCTCATTCTACTGAGGATCCTCACTATTGTCACTCAACAGGTGACAGCTGTTAGTCATGACTTTAGGCGGAAAGTCACACTTTTCTCATCACTTAGTCTTTACTAAGTACCAGTTTTTCAAATAAAGCAAGTGTTCTAGTCACTCTTTTACATTTCTGTGACAGAAATGACTTAAAGAGGGAGGATTTTTATTTTTGGTTCACCAATTCAGAGGTCTCAATCTATGGTTAGCAAACTCTGTCTGGAAGAGGCTATGCCTCATAGTAGCTAGGGTGCGGAGGAATGAAGTTGTTAGCTCATGGTAGCCAGGAAGCAGAAAGAAAGAGAGAGAGAAGAGAAAGAGACCCAGGACAAGTTACACTTCTCAAACACATACCCCTGTTAACTTCCCTCCAGCTTGGCCCCACTTCTTAAAGACTCCAAAAGTTCCCCAAATTAGCCCCATCAGCTTTGGATTTAGACTTCAGCATGAGCCCCGTGAGACACTCTTCATAAGTAAACCATACCAGGAAGGAAGAGAAAGTCAGAAAGTCCTTGGATCTTTTCCAAAGACATTCCAAAGGAAAGAGAAGGCATCCAAGGCTGACCTGCTTTGCAGACCACCACAACAGCAGACCCATTTGTGATGCTCTTTTTGTCATTTCGTTTTGTCAAGTGACTGTGTCTGTCAACAATGACGGGAAGCTCCGGTGACTGACCTCCTCTCTGGGTTTCAAGAAGCGATCCTTCGAGCAGAACCACAGCCACACAGGAAGGCCACCTGAAGTTAGGCTACTCGAACGTGAGTGAGTGTATAGGGGTATGTGGCGATTTGATATGGCTGAGAATACAAGAGAAAGTTCTAGCCTTGCATCACACTGAACCTGCTGAGCCAATTGCTGACTCCTCTTGAACTCTGTTCTCTTATGCAACAGAAATATTGATTAAATTTTACCCAAAGATCCTTGGATTGTCAACATTCTGGTTGTAAGTCAGAATGTTTTTATTATTATGGGGACATGATAAGCCAAGCTTACATCAGAAGAATCATTCCTGGCTAGTGTTCAGATATCAGTGAGGTACCTGGCTGAAGGCTGGGATTAGTTCAACATAGTAACTCCCTTTGAGTCTTCTAGGTTGCATGTAACTTAGCAATGAGAGCAGTGCCCTTTCTAGAACAATCTTCTGGTCCTGGCCACTAAGCCTCACCACACTACCAATCACCTCACAGCCTTTGTTCTTCCGTCCTCCAATAAAACCCATGTGTCACCTAGCAACCTGTGACCCCTTAAGGGTCACCAAGAGTCATGGTGTCATAGGCCTAATTTTCCTGGACTCTATTTCTATATTTGAGGTCTATATTCCCCAAATATGCCAAGCAACTATTGGTTTTTGATGTCAAATTATAGGTAGAGCTCACTTGATATTTGCTTAGCACACTGATAACATATTTTTAAAATGACAAGTTCAATATGATTCTAAACCACTAGAATTTTCTTTGTTTAAATCAATAGCATGTACTTGAGTGTTTTGAGCTCTATTCTGTTGAGGGCCATTGGGTCCTGCAGTATATCCTTATACCTGATTGACAGGTCACCTTAAAATCTGGCTCTTATTTCTATGGCTTTACCAAACAAATGGGGGCAGAAAGTAAAAGCCAGCTTCATTGATCATATGCACCAGTTCAGATGGCTTCCATGATACCCAGCAGGGGAAGAGGCTTCACTCGAGAGTCTGCTCATGTGCCCACCATTACTGTACACTGTAATCAGTCCTAATTCTACCAGTTGATCTTAAATGCTGGTCTCATTCAATAACAACTGCGTGTGTGTGTGTGTGTGTGTGTGTGTGTGTGTGTGTGTGTTCCTGTGCATGCGCACGCATGTGTGAATATAAACTCTTTCTTATCCCTCTTGATTTGAAGCATTTCTTCCTTTTACTTTGAAAGAGGTTAATGAACATGTCCCCACCTTTCAGTTTTAAGAAGCCAAGGCCTTCTAGACTGTTCTGAGCTCCAGATGGAGTGTAGTATCTGTTGAGTGCAATATCAGTGTGATTTATGTAGCATTAATAGTCCTTTTGTCCCACAAGCTTCAATTCCCTTCCAAACAGAAGAGTATGGAACTCACCATTTCATCTGAAGAATGAAGGAAAATGTAGGTGTGGAGTTGAGCATTTATGTTCTGGTTATTTATTCCAACTTCAGGATCACCCTCTGCCTGGTTCTCAGTCCCAAGGACATCATAAACCTGAGAATTGAAGATGTGTCACAGGTCATATGGAAAAGCATTAATTCTCAGAGCAGCTCTTAACAGAACTTTTCTGATTACTACTATGTCAGGAAATTTTCTCCATTAGCAGAAAGAAACAAAGCATTGTAGACATGATATCAAGGTCTTAGGAGGGAATATATGCTTCAACAACAAAGATGCTTCCTAGTGGAAGCATGTCTTCTCTAAAAATTGAAACTGGAGTGGTGGCTCCATGGTTAAGACTACTTGAGGGCCTCTCAGGCTGGAGACCACCATATTCAAGTCCCCAGAGCTCACTTAAAAAGTTGGGTAGGGCCACACATAACTTTAACCCAAGTTTGTTAGGGGCTGAGACCAGAACATTTCTGGGGCTTACTGATGGACAGCAGCATCCAGTAGAGACACATGTCAAAGAAATATACAGGTAATCAATAAGAGGTCATCTGACATTCTCCTCTGTCCTCCACATGTACACATATGGGGCATTCTCATCTGTACATAAGCATGCATATACTGTACATCTCATACACACCACACACATGCTCTGTATATGCACATGCCTAAAAAACTTAAAGAACAAAAGCTAGTCTGCATGTCTTTTAATTCTGTGAATTAATATTTAATTTCAGTTTCAGTTTGAAAAAAAAATGACAATCTATATGAATGAACAAGTCAGACTTCAAACCCACATTTCCTGACTCCAAAGTTCTGTGCTGAGTTTATAGGAACATCAGCTCCAACCTTGAATTGTGACTTATTGCACTGCCAGGTAACTTTGTCTTGGATTCCAATGAGCAGATTGTGATCCTTGCTTACTGGTTATAAGAGCATAGAGAGAAAACATTGCATTTATTCATTTCTGTATTCCAGAAGAATCCAGCCCTAACTGGAATATCATAGACATCCAATAAATATGCGTCAAATGGGGCTGGAGAGATGGCTTAGAGGTTAAGGTGCCTGCCTCCTAAGCCTAAGAACGCTGGTTCCAATCTCCAGCGGTTCCAATCTCCAGGTCCCACGTTTAGCCAGATGCAAAGTGATGCAAGGGCACTATGCCGCACTTGCCAACAAGGGGGCACAAGCGTCTGGATTTCATTCACAGCAGCTGAGAAACTGCTGGTGCGCCCATCTCTATCTGTCTCCCTCTCCCTCTCTGTCTGTCTCTCTCTGTGTCTCTCTCCAAAAATAAATAAAATAAAATAAAAATTTTAATGTGTCAAATGGATAAATATATGCATACCAAGCAGCTTTCCCATGGGGTGACTTCACTGAGCGTGTGCTCACACACACACACACACACGCACACACACACACCTTCTACAGCAATGACACCAAGGTTCAAAACAAGTAGCCATTCCCTCTTTAATTAGACCTGTCATCAATGTAAATATTTATTTCAAAATCAGAAGAAAGTTAAATTTCAATTTAGGTCCACCCAAATGACCATCATTTCAAAAGGGAAGTCTGTCATTCCTGAAACCATGGCAGAAATGTATTGCTTCATCCTAAAGAAAAGCTGGTTTTCTCCTTATTTTAAAAATAAGACCAGGCTGTGTGGAGATGGCTCAGTGGTTAAAAAAAACTTGCTGTGCAAGCCTGGAAACCAGAGTTCAGATCCCCAGAACCCACTAAGAGTCCAGTGCACATAACACATATGTCTGTAATCCCAATACTCCTATGGCAATGCGAGGTAGAGGCAGGAGAATCTCAGGACTTACGGGCAGCTAGTGTGGTGTTCTTAGAAGCAAAGTACGAGAGAGACCTATCTCAAATACGGTGGAAGGCAAGGACCAACCATTCAATATTGTCCCACATACATGGGTCAATTCACATGCATGCCCATATAAACAAACACATCATGCACACACAAGCACACAGAATAAGGCCAGATAAGGTGGTGTGCTCCTATGATCCCAGTTCAGGGGAGGGGGAGAAAAGTGAATCCCTGGAGAACCCTAGCATAATTGGAAGCTTCGGGCCAGTGAGAGATCCCGTCTCAAAGGAAGTGGGTGGTGTCCCTGAGGGTAACGCCTAAGGTATCCAGCCTCCACATATCACCCCTCACATGCACCTGAACATGCACACACATGCACATGTACATATACCTCATACTTAAATAAAAATTCACAGAGGAAAACCAATGTCAGAAAGCAAGATACTCTATTGTATGCAGCTAGCCCCAAACCAGTCTGGTGAGTCCATGGGCTCCAGTATATATGTTCTGGACACCCTCTATTTGAGGTCATGTGAGCAGCCAGGGCTCTCTGAGGTCTGCTTCTAGCTCTTTTGTTATTTCTGTGACTTTGGGCAAGCTCCTTAACGCTCTCCTTCTTCCCGCCCTCTTTCCCTGCACATAAAATAAGGATAGATATCCTTTTAGAAAGCACTTTGAGTCACTCTGATTAAAGATGCCATTTAATGTGCCAAGTGCCATTCCACAAATAAGTAGGGGGGAAGGTAGCAAGAGAAGATCCACGTTCAATCATTCGGAGCCTCGTTTGCACCTCAGCCTCTCTTGGCTCTTCTCGGCCCCAGGCAGGCTCTTAGCCAAGTGAAGGATGCATCGAAGCAGAAGATGAATGACCTTGGCTCAAACCTCCTCCACATAAGGTAATGTACGAAATGATCCTTTGCCATCTCACACCCACTACTGCCTAGGAGCTATGAGTATACTCTTCCGGGTCATTTCAGACTTTCTTTTTAAACTGAGGAAATGTAGTTGAATCATGTTGGGCAGTGCCTTGAAACTGTATCAACTGCTGAGGACAACTGAGATGTTGTTCGGTTATATTGACTGTTGCTAGGATACATGCAAGGAACAACACACTAATGTGGTTCAGTGAGGGGCAGATAACTGTCTCTGGGAAGAAACGGGAGAGAGTGAAGAGGTCAGTTCACGTATGCACTCTGCTATAGCAGAATAAATGTGACACTCACATATAACAGTGATTATTCTGAATGGTTCAAATAGATGTTAGATAAGTTCACATATTAATTCAATGAGTACAATCTACATGGGGAGGGGGAAGCCCTTTAATTTTTCTTCTCTACCTTTAGCCAGGGCAGTAATAAACTCAAGGGTAGATGGACTGGAAAGCTCTCATCCATGTGAAAATGTACAGATGGCATATATTATAGGTTTGGGGTTTTGACCAGTAATCCCTTAACAAATTCATAACTACTTAAGTTTGATGTGTGGTTTCAGTGGACAGAGCCAAGCACAGTATATGATAAACTTAAGTACTGAACCCAGTGCTGGATGAATGAAGGAAAAAATTTACTCAGTGTTGGATTGATAAGTGAAATGAAGTGTATACCTTAAAAAATAAAGGAAGGATAAGACTTATTAAAATGCATTCTTCCAGACACAAAATGGATATTCATAACATGGTCTGGATATTCATGACCTCGCAGTGCCTGTCACTACCCACACAATACCAGTATAATAAAAGAAAAAAATGATGACATCATAACAAAAGAGAGAATGATGGAGAGGGGGAGGGGATATGATGGAGAATGAATTGTGAAGGGGAAAGTGGAGGAGGGGAGGGAATTATCATGATTTATTGTCTATAATTATGGAAGCTGTCAATAATAAAAATGAAAAATAGTCTTCCCTGGTATATTTATATATAGAAAACTTGAGTTCTATATTTCCATCTTTTATAATACAACTTTCAGACAGACTTGAATTTGCATCTGTTTTCAAAGTGTACTAAACTGATATCCCAAATACTCATGTCAATGTCCTGCCTTCCAGAAGGGTGCATTCCCTGCCATGGGCTTCCCCACCACTGACTGGGACTCTGCTCCAGCTGCAGGCTGTGGCTTCAAGAGTGTGTCTCTGAACTTGTTCCCAGTTTTCTCTCTTCTCTGACCTTGTCTGGCCCACAGTCCATCATGTAAATAGCGGCCTTGGTCATCCTTTCCTTATCCTGTGCCCTTGAGTTCCTCAGATGCCACGTAGACCCTCCTCAATGCCCTTAACTACCCACAGAAGACAATGCTACGCCCCTGGAGAAACTAAAAAATGACATAATGGGATGGAGAAATGGCTTGGTGGTTAAGCACTTGCCTGCATAGCCAAAGGACCCAGGTTTGATTTCCCAGGTCCCATGTAAGCCAGATATACAAGGTGGGACATGTGTCTAGAGTTCATTTACAGCAGCTAGAGGTCCTGGCATGCCCATTGTCTCTCTCTCTCTCTCTCTCAAATAAATAAAATATTTTTAATTATTATTTTTTTATTGACAACTTTTATACTTACATACAAAAAAAAAACCCACCATTCCACTTTAGAACTCCAATCTCCATCATATCCCCTCCCTCTCTCCATTAGTCTCTCTTTAATTTGATGTCATCATCTTTTTCTTCTATTTTGAGGGTCTTGTGGAGGTATTGCTAAGCACTGCAAGGTCATGGATATTGAGGCCAATTTCTGTCTGAGCAGTTGCATTGTAAGGAGTCGTACCCTTCCTTTGGCTCTTCCATTCTATCTGCCCCCTCTTCCTCAATGGTCTCTGAGCCTTGGAGGGTGTGACAGAGGTGTTTCAGTGCTGGGCAGTCCTCCATCCCTTCTTCTCAGCACTATCTTGCCTTTTGGGTCATCCCAGTGGTCATCACCATCTGGAAAGAGAAGCTTCTCTAACCAGAAGTGAGAGTAGCGTTAATATGTGAATATGAGCATTAAGTGTACTATTTTCAGATGGCACCTTTAATCCCAGCACTCAGGAGGCAGAGGTAGGAGGACTGCTGTGAATTCAGTCACTGTGAAACTACATAGTGAATTCCAGCTCAGCCTGAACTAGACTGATATCTTACCTTGAAAAACCAAAAAAAAAAAAAAAAAAGATGATGGAATGAAGGAAGGAAAGGACCAGGTGAAGGAGTAAGAATGACTAAAGAGGGTGGTAGGAAAACTAGCAAGCCAAAGCACTCTGACTTTGTGATGACTTTGATAGACTTAACAATTAGAAAATACTTTTCTAACTAGACATGCGTTTTTAGGCAATGCCAACAGTGTTGAGGAATTATATATTGAGGGTAGTAATAACTGCTAATAGTCAATCTGTGCAGAGCATTTATATAGCCATTTTGCCCTTTAAATGTCTTGTGGTGTGGTTCTTGTATCCTAGGACAACCTAAGGGCTATGTCGTGAGTGTGTATACGTATTCGTGTGTGTGTGTGTGTGTGTGTGCATGCTTGTGCATGAGTATGTTCTCTTATTTAGGTAGATGGTTGGAAGGGATGGCATGAACGTCTCACCAACTTTTACTAAGCAGCTTAACTGAGACATGTTAGTTCTGGTGAAGAAGAAAATGGATTAGTGTTGAAAAACTGCCCAGAGGCATGCACTTGAGAGAATAGCTGAATGTGAAGCAATTGGCTATGGGGTGGAAAGGAGCAGCTATTAAATCAGTGGTGGGAGATGGAAGGGAAGGAGGGAGGGAGGGAGGGAGGGCAAGGCCAGTTTGAGAGGCCTTGACTTCAGTTGTGCTTTATCTGTAGGTAAAAGGACCACTGGTGAAATTTTAAATGAGTGTGTGTGTGTGTGTGTGTGTGTGTGTTTCACGTTGCAGCTGGGTTGTTGTGAAGTGATGGGAATTAATAAGAATCATGGTGAAATGGACACAGCATTTCAGCTGAGAAAGAATGGAGCCACTGTACATCAGGGACAGCAGGTCTGAGATGTGTCTATGGCAGACATTCAAGAATACTCATTGAGACACTGAGAACAACAAAGAGCCAGGATTCGGGATAAATAGGGCTGGTGTGTGTCACTCCGGGCTCTGGAGCACCTCTGCTGCAGCGGGACCTGGGCAGTTCAAATGGTACCATGATGGTTTGATTCAGGTATATAAACTTGTGTGTTCTGAATGCTAAGTCCCCAGCTGCTGGCAATTTGGCAATTGGAGTCTCCTGAAGGCAGTGTATTGTTGGGGAAGGGCTTATGCATGTTATAACCAACTTCCCCTTGCCAGTGTTTAGCACGCTCTCCTACTGCTGTTGTCCACCTGATGTTAGCCAGGAGGTGATATCCAACCCCGGTCTCACCATTATTTCCTGCTGCCATTATGGAGCTACCCCTCAAGTCTATAAGCCAAATTAAACCCTGTCCTCCCACAAGCTGCTCTTGTTCATGTATTTTCCAGCATCAATGAGAAGCTGACTGCAACAGGTATGAAAATCCCAGGAATGCTTTTCCTGAGGTAAATACGGAATTTTTCCATGGCATATTTCTATCACAAAGGATGACCATTTTAGATCTTGTACGACCACAGGGAAGAATGTGGACTTGAAATGGATGAAATGAATCCATTCTCATGCACAATGATACTCATACATTTTCCCTTATTCTCTGAAAATACTGTCATTATTTTTATATTGCAATTCTCTGTAGCTATTCCTAAATGTTTAATAAAATATGTTACCCAGTATAGCTTGAGATAGTGGTGCTTTGAGGAACTGACCTGCTTCCAGAGATTCCTGTCCATTTTTCACCCTCTGGAAGTCAGTGTGGTCATATCATGGGAGAAGGTAAGCAACTGCATTCCAAGCACTGATCAGCAACTGGTGAAGGGAGAGCTCAGCGACAGGATTGTATGGGCCCCACCTAGAAAAGAGTAGCTGGCCTCAACACCCAACCCTCAAACATTTGATGGAAGGAATACCCCACTCATTCCTAGCATGAGTGACCTTTAATGATGCAGAAGAAAGGCAAGTGTTTCATATTGATGCCTTACACTATCCAGATAGCAGACACTAGCTATTAGTATAATATGCTGAATTCTTAGGCTTGACATTTTCCACTCCTTATTGAAAAAAAAATCATCCTCAGAGTCTCACAGAGAAGGACCCAGTGTATCTCCCAGCCTGTCTCCATAGGGGAAGTTAATGACATTTGATTTCATTACAGTATTATATTGTCTGCTCCTGCTTTCACACTACAAACGCAGATGAACACCACTATCTTTGGTCCCAACACAGCACCTTTCTGTACCTATCTCTTCCTCAGCCAACTTGAATAAATTATCCTTCAGGCTTTCTTCTTTCAAGTTGGTGGGTTTCTTTCATGACAGAAAGAGTCTGACCTAAGCAGGATATGCCTCTCCCATCATGCAGGCCTCCATGTAGCCACACTTTCTGCAGAAGGTAAGGGGGTGTCTGTGTGGAGCTGGCATCCCCAGGTATGAGCCTCTTCCCTGAGTTGTTCTCTTGAGTGTGGTTTGAGCTACGGGCATAGACATCATTGGGATCATGGCTGGCTGGCTGGAAGATGTCTCCGAGTGGACTCTATTGGCAACATTTCCTCCTGATCTCCACAGTGTAGGGATCTGACAAGAAAACAAAGAAAGGATGTGGCTTTGTTCAGGCACTGTGTTCAAGGGTCTACACTCAAAGTTGTCATTAAAGGTTATGAAGCTATAATAGCCAAGGATGGAGAAGATGTGTTCAGTTTAACAGCTCACAACATGATGTATAGTTTTACGTATTTAGACATATGAAAGAAGGGCCCTTATTTTTGCTCCTACCTGCAGACAACAAAAGTTGGGGGCAACTCTGACCTAGCATAATAAATGATACTTTGATTTGACCATGGTGAAGTGTATTTTGTTTCTCTTGATACACTAAGCTCTATGCAAGGCTTAACATAGCTCCTGAAATTAAATTTTGTGAGCAATCTTTTCACGAACAAAATAACTCTTCTATTTTGTAGTAAATCTGTGTGAGATATGGAAAAATTCTGAGAAAACAAGAAAGCCAGGGAGATGGGTTAGCAAACAAAAACAGGTATCTTTTGGCAGAGTACATCTAGGAATCTAGTTTCACATATTAATAGAATGATTATTCCCCCAAAACCCCTAATTATGATCAGAGATGATGAAGTCCAACAAGTTGTCCTCATCTATGTGAGAATATGGATTAAGCTATCATTTTCTGTGTGCGTATTTATGTGTGTGCATGCTTATGTGTGTGTAGGTGTGACTGAACTATCGCCTCAGTCCTTGCTCTCATTTCTTAATTGAATTATACCTGAAGCTCACATTTGATAACACTATTACAATAAAATCTGTCTATGCAATGTCTAAATTACAAATTACTTTAATAATGTTTTGCCTTCAGTACCCAGGATTTAATGTTCTTATCAATGTTTTGGTCCATTAGCAGTAGATATAGATATCTACTCAAATGAATAAAATAAAAAGAAAGGCAAAGGTTATTATAGTGAAGGAAGAAACAAACCTGACATCATTTGGTTCAATACAATCTGCACCATTTTATGGTGAAAATAGTTGAGCCCTAAACAAGTGATCTAAAGTAACAATTCATAATGGACAATATTTAGTGTGATTTTTAGCTATTGCTGAATTCCACAGGTCTATTTTAAAGCACTTGATTTTTAGATTGAAAAACAAAACATGTCATCTAAAAATAATTCATAGGCTACTGTACTAAGACTGTACTAAGCAGATTGGAGATTGGTTTTCTGCTAAATGACTTTCCAACAAATATTCCTTTAAAATTTTAATTTCTTTTTTTAAGATTTTATTTTTATTTATCTATTAGAGACAGAGAGAGAGAGAAAGAGAGACAGGGAGAGTGTGAATGGGCGTGCCAGGGCCTCTAGCCACTGCAAATGAACTCTAGACACGTGTGCCCCCTTGTGCATCTGGCTTATATGGGACCTGGAGAATCGAACCGGGGTCTTTAGGCTTCACAGGCATGTGCCTTAATTGCGAAGCCAGCTCTCCAGCCCCTAATATTTTAAGTGCCATGACATCTAATATGAACACTTTCCCCTGCTTTCTCAGTTTGTTAAAGTGGTCAGAAGTATCTTTTAAAAATCTTTCTACCATTGCACTCTTTGTAGCCCTGGTCTAAATTTTAATTTCTCTGTTAGCCCTTTTCTGTAATTGTGGTACATATTTTTTTAATTTAATTTATTTATTTGCACATGTGATGGGTGCATTATACTCTCTTACTGCTACAAAAGAATCCCTGTCTGTCTTTGTATGAGTACTGGAGAACTGAACCCAGGCTGAAAGGTTTTACACACAAGTAAGTGTCTTTACTGAGCAATCTCCCCACTTCCATTTCTGTATATCTTTCAGACATTTTGCAATGGTCATCATGTCCCAATCTCAGTAGTAAAAATGAAATGCTGAAACTGGAGAGATGGCTTAGCAAGTTAAGGCATTTGCCTGTAAAGCCAAAGGACCCAGGTTTGATTCCCTAGGACCCACATTAGCCAGGTGCACAAGTGGGAACATGCATCTGGCGTTCATTTGCAGTGGCTGAAGGCTCGGGCACACCCATTCTCTTTCTCTCTCTCCCTCTTTGTCTCTATCAAATAAATAAATAAATAAAATATTGAAAAGTGAACTGCTAAAAACTATTGAAATTTAAATTAGCTAAATTCTATCAATATTCTAAGTATAATAATATAATTCTTTGGCTCCTGTCTAGTTATAGGATGTAATAATTTATCTTTGTGCCTGGATCACTGGGTTGGGTTTCTGTCACAATCAACCAAAGGTATCCCGCTGGACATGCTGGCCTATTGAAAATGCAGATAAGGTTATAGTTGTCATCATTACCATTACAAGATTCCACCTATAAGCTATAAATCCTGGGTTCAGATGAGCAGAAAACAGAAACAGAGGTGATTCTATATCCATGAAGGTGCAGCCAGAGTCTGTATGACTGAGGTAGAGTGACACTGCTTCTAAGTGAAAGCCTACAAATACCTTCAAAGTCCCTAGAAGTTCAAGGGCAGAAATGCTGCCCAAGATCTGGAAGAACAGGCCAATGGCTGTGTTTATGACCTACACAAAGACAAGTTCCCGAGCATGAGCTGTAATTCTGATTTCCAATGAGTGGTCTAAATGTGCATGCTAAGAAACTGCTTATAAAGAATACAAAATGCATTTGCTCAAAATAATTTTCAAAACTGCATGTGAGAAAAGTCTATGCTGGATACTATACAGAAATGAATATTGTCACAATCAATTAGGCATGAAACACATTGTTAAGTATATATAAAATACTAAGTAATATCCATAGATAAAAATAGGTCTGTCAGAAAGAGTGAGTGATTATTTTTCCAGTGATTTTTGACAGATGGCATTTGCTGCTGAGGTATAGAAACCAGAAGAGTTTATTAAAATGTTTCTAAAAATTTAAGTATTCAGTTAATAAAGCCAACAACAGTTAATGATTACGTAGGTATTTCCAGATTTTCCCCTCACTACCAACTGAAGGGTTTGTTTTCACATTTGCAAGTGTTGTTTTTTTAACCTCATAGCCTCTAAGCATGTGAAAAAGATACATGAGATTAGAGATGAGGAAAATGTGGTCTGAGGAATACTGGAAGGGTACAGGAGTTGATATTTTTCATGGGAAAAACTGAGTCAGAGAGAAATGAGCATTTTAATATTTTTAATATTGTGGTAGATTTTTGTATCTGTCTTAACTGCAATAGCTGGGTTTAAGAGCAAACAGGTATGTTTTGCAGTTGTGGAGCAAAGGGACACAATCAGTGTGTGAGGACCACTTCTGGCTTGTGAATGGCCATCTTGCACATCCAGAGAACAGAAAGAAAAAGGGACAGTTCTCATTTTCTTCCTTTAGAGACATTAATCCCATCATGAGACTCCACCCCCATGGCCTACTTTTCTCCCAAAGGTACAGCCTCTTCATCTGTGAGAAAGAACACACATAAACTCAGTCAATAGCAGAACTTTTTGTGTTAGTTATTTTACCATTATTTAGTTATTTAGTTATTATTATATTAGTTATTTAGTTATTAGTTATTTAACTTTGAATCCACTCAGAGTAGGCCACACAGACCACAGCTTGAATGGAGTTACTGAACATATATTTACTCAACAGAATTATATAGATGAGGTAGCTTCTGGGTATGCCTATGAGAGATTATTTCGTTTAGGCCCAGCGTAACTGTGGCCAGAAACACCCTCAGGCTAGGGTCCTGAACTGGATAAACAGGAGAATGCTAACTGAGTAAATGCAATGTGACCAGCTGGCTGCCCATGTCTGCCACCCTAGTTCCCCTGACATGAAAGAATCCATCCCCTCAGAATTAAACCCTTTCCTTCCTTAAGTTGCTTTTTGGCCAGGTATTTGTTCATAGCAACATAAAAGCAACTGATACATTGACTTCCTCCATTTTTTTTTTTTATCTGAGAGAGGGAAACAGGTAGACAGAAAGAGAGTGACTATGGGCATACCAGCGCCTCTTTCCCCTGTAAACACATTCCAGATGCATGTGCCACTTAGTGCATCTGGCTTTACATGGGTACTGGAAAATCAAACCCCATCAGTCAGATTTTGCAAGCAAGTCCCTTTAGCCACTGAGCCATCTCTCCAGCCCTGCTCCATTGTTTTTTTGAACTGACATACAGTATAGCTCATTTCCATCCTTATACTCAGGAAATTTACTCAGGAAATTTTTGGGTAACATTGTTTGTGATATTTAGAATTCCAAGGCTGTTTTCAGCATTTTCTCTGTATTTAAACAAATTTCAATTCCAACTTTCTTTAAGAAAGAATTTTGGGGTTGAATAACTTTGTCTCCAATTTAAGGGAACTGAAAACTGGTCATCATGGTCTAATATTCTCTTCATAGAGTGTGTCAAATCTCAAAGGCAGCCCAGT
Source organism: Orientallactaga sibirica (assembly GCA_036365145.1). Taxonomy (NCBI): domain Eukaryota; kingdom Metazoa; phylum Chordata; class Mammalia; order Rodentia; family Dipodidae; genus Orientallactaga; species Orientallactaga sibirica. Next base: position 1,443,077 of record JAEOAD010000154.1, read on the forward strand.
GTGGTGGCACACGCCTATAATCCTTGCACTCAGGAGGCTGAGGTAGGAAGATCATTGTGAGTTCAAGGCCAGCCTGAGACTACAGAGAGAATTCCAGGTCAGCCTGGGCTAGAATGAGTCTCTACCTTGAAAAAAAACATAGATAAATAAAAATTACAAAATCTCAAAGTCCCACAATCATAGGTCTACATGTTTTAAAGCAATTTCTACTTGGAATAAAAACTTGAGATAATTACAATGGAGTAAAAAAAAAAACATGGAATTATAAACATTTTATTGAAATGGCACCAATACCAACACATTAAGTGACTTTCCCTCTAAATTTACACTCAGGCAATCAGGATAAAAACCACCTAGTCACATTGTCCATTAACTTCAAAGTCAACTTGTTTGCTTTTGTGCCTTAGAGATGGTTCCCAAGGAGTGAATGGGGTTTCTCATCTCTCACTTCATCTCTTTCCTCCCACATGTTGTAGTAGGGCCAGAAAAACAATTATTATTTGAGCAGGGCATAAAATACCAATTTTAAATGATTAAAAAAGAGTCACTTTTAAAAATAATTACTATCATTAGTTTTTTATTTGGGAGTGAGAGAGAAATAAATTTGATGAGAATCAACAGAAGCCTTGGCCCAGAGTTTTCAAGCTTTATTTATCTGGGAGTTGTTTATCTCCCTAAGCCCTCCTTTGGTGAAAAGAATAATAATTATTGCTTAATTATGGTAGAAGTGAATTTTCTCTCCAAGTTTTAAAGGAAGATGACTCATAGTTCTTTATTGGCAAAGAAAATCCTTGGGAGGAAAATATTTTTTTAAATCCAAATACCAGATATCTATGTGGAGTTCTCAATAACAAGAGACCATAGACATTTGACATTTCCCCTAATGGGTAATGCTCACACCTTAAGAAAATACCATCAAGAGACCCTTCTTCCTGCAGGTACCATCCTTCTACAGCATGTGGTGATTACATGAGACAAAGAAAAATTCCTCCAAAGAAAAGATTTTTTTAGCTGAGCTGTCCAATTTTGGGTTGTACCTATCCTTAGGGCTCATCAAAACATATCGGAAACATGGTAAATCTCTGTGTTAAGTTATCCCAGCTAATGACTTAATTTCTGGTCACTCATCTAGCCCCATCAACTATCTTTTCTCAGTAACCTTACCCCAGTAAGGTTTCTCAGCCTCAGCTGATCTACAAGTCATTGATTCCCCTGAAGCTTCAACAGAAAGGTTTAAATTTCAGCCAACTGCACTCTCACTGCCATCCTTCAGAGTCGGTATAAGGAAATCCTATTGATGTTATCTTTATTTCAATTTTTAGGGAAATGGGTCTAGAAATCAAGATATATGAGGGAAGCCATCATGTTTGTGGTGCTAATTCCAACCTTCTCATTTTGTGAGATGTATTGTTATTGGTACATTGATTATAATATATATTTAGTATACTGAATGTTTTTATAGCCTCTTGTCATTTGAAATATGGTCTTTAAATTAGTGGCGTCCTTTCCCATCCATCTGTCTGTCATGCTACCTGGAAGGAGTTGAAGGAAGAAAGCCAATGGGCAGATTAAAACCTGATATGAAACTGTCTTTTAAATATGAAATCCAAACACTGTATAGAATCTTCCCTTTTATAGCCCATGAGGAAGGCAGATAGGATTTTCTTCACATGCGAAGGTATGAAAGACCTTGATGTTGAAGGACAAAGGTTCTTTTGCACATTACAAGATAGATCAACAGAATCATCATGCCCACCCACACGGTACATAGGAATCTACTCTTAGTAGATGAGGGTTAATCTCAGAATATTGACAGATATCATAGCAAAAGTAATTGCTATGTCATTAACATAGTATGAATTAATATAAACAAAGAGAAATAGGCATCATCTTCAGAGTGTGATGAAGAAAAGTAGTGACAGAAAGAATAGCTGCTGAAAGAGGCTTGCCTATGTGTTTGTGGCAACTGGGCTCTGCACTGGATAAAGACATGGGCATCATTTCCCTACCAAATCAATAAAACATGTTTTACCCAGCATTTGACCCAGATATTTAACCAGTCTTTATGCAATAATCAAAGTACTTGATAGCTGAGAATTTTTCCTGTCAAGAAATAACTATTTATAATACTAATCTTATGATCTATGACAGGCCTAATTTTAGCAGGATTTTCTTTAGAGAATAGGAAAAGCATGCTATTTCATTTCCTTCCCTGACCCACTTCCACACATTCTGTTCCATTTAATATTTTCTTTCCTTTGCATTCTTGTTATGCAAAGAGATGCTGAGCTAGAAAAAAATAAACTGAATTTGTCTCCTGGTTCCTCCCTGAAGGATGAGGTAGAAACCCGAGTATATTCATCAATCACACTTCCCCATGCTCACAGACTAGCCAGCCAGGATTCTTATCTTAAGAAAAGCTCAGGAGAATCAAGGGAGCCCAGAAAAGAATCTCAAATTGCCCAGTCCTGACTATCTTCCTTAGGACTTTTTACATCTAAATCTGACCAGACAGGTCTCAAAAGACTCATGGGAACTCTGTAGATGCTGTTAGCTCTGGCCTTCCTACACATGATAAACAGTCTCTGGACACTCACGGGGCTGGCACTGCTCCTCTCCTCAGTAAAACTCACCCAAAGTGCTCAGATTTAGTTACGAAACCAGGGTCTGTGACAATCCCCCCAGTGCTCTCTTTTCAGTGTGCCATTTGTCTGTTGCTCAGATATGTCCCGTCCTATTTCTCCTCAATAGTCTAGACCCTGCATACCAAGACTTCCAATGTGGAAAAGAGAACACCTAGACTTTGATAATCCAATTTATTCAAATAGGATAAAATATACCAGTGATTTCCAAGACCTCTGCCAAAGACCACAGCTGCCCTGTCCTCTGACTTGCTTATTGTGTGATGCGTGGTAAAGTATGGCTAATGGTTCCCACTTTAGTATTATCTAGAGAACTGCCAGACTGCAGATTGTCAGACCCCACACACACTGGCCAAATAGAAGCCACATTTTTCAAAACCCCCTAAGTGATTCATTCATACATTGTAGCTTCAACATTACTGATCAAGCTGCTCATGAAAACCCTCCTTGCTACCCCTGATCACTTCCACTTAAGAAACATCATGGGCCAGAGTGTTCCAAAGGAGCTTAATGAGCAGCGCAGGTGCATCCAATCAGAGATCCCCTTGCCAACCATGAGGGGAGGCACGGCCTCACCATTGTAACTCATGAAGTTTGCTTAACTTCTAACTTGGGAACTTTGGGCCTGTGCCATCTCTTCAGAATCAAACGGCATCCCTTTTTAGGTTAATGTATGAGGCCAGTCCTGAGTAAGCTATGTCATCCTTGGTCCTTTAGGAATGAAAGTCCAGTGTTTCCTTAATAGGTAATCACTCTCTAACTAATAAAAACACCATTCTGACTAGATCTGAGGCCCGCTTCATGGGAGGGAATTCATGCCTGATACTGAAAACCTAGTCAAAAGCCTATGGTTGGGAAAGTCATAAGATAAGCCCAGGGATTGGGGGAGCTACTACTGTTGATTGGCTAAATGACTATATTATGTCCACCAAATTGTCCTCTGCATATTTATATTTATGCTCATGTGTTGGTACTGCTCTCGCTTTTGGTTAGAGAGCTTTCTCTTTTCAGATGGTGGTGACCACTGGGATGACTCAAAAATAACCAAATGCTGAGAAGAAAGGACAGTGGAGTGCTCAGCACTAAATGAGTCATCTCTGTCACATCTTCCAAGGCTCAGAAAGAGGCGATAGACAGAATGGAAAAGCCAAATTATGGGGAGCAGTGCTTTGGAAATGCTGTCATTTAGATACAACATATTCAAGACACATTCATGACCTTACAGTAATCATCAATGCCTGTATATTATTGGGCCCAGAAGCATGTTATCATAGATGAAGGAAGAAAGCAAAAACAAAATGTATGAAAAACACTACAACATGTGGCCATTTTGTATGTGTGTACATGTGAATAGTATGTGTGGTGTGGTGTGTGCTCATGTATGTGCAGATCCTTGCATGTGCATGTGGAGGCTAAAGAAGAATATTACATGTCCCTCTACCATCTCTCATCCACTTGTTTGCTTGAGATGGAGTCTCTTACTGATTCTGGAGGTTGCCATTGTCCTGAGTCACAATGATTCTGCAGTTTCGGCTCCCCACAGGACTGCGTTACAGGAATCCATGCCCTGCCCAGCTATTTATATGGGTGCTGGGGAATCAAACTCAGGCAATCTCGGGTCCTCAGGCTTGTGGAAGAAGCCCTCTCAACCACTGAGCCATCTCTTTAGACATTTATATGGACACTTGCGATTGAATTCAGGTCCACATGCTTGCAAGGCAGGCAATTTACCCACTAAGCTCTCTCTCTAGCCCTTCTTTTTTTCAATTTTTTAAATTTATTTTTGGAGAGAGACACAGAGAGAGACAGAGAGGGAGAAGGAGACAGAGAATGGGTGCGCTAGCAGTCTCAGCTGCTGCGAATGAAATCCAGATGTGTGCACCCCCTTGTGGGTAGCCCTTCTTTTTAATTGTTTTTAGAATTATCACTGTTTATGTTCATTGTAAATGGTAATGTGTTAGATAGAATGTTTTTATGCAACTATATGTGGTATGCTGAGCACATTAATGTTGTAATGAGTAGTAAAAGCTCACGCAGAAGAAATAAAATTGATTTATTACATTCAGAGGGAAAAGCATCAAATATGAAATTCCCAAAAATCTCTTTAAGAGAAGGGTCTTAATGCAAATTGCACCCCTTAAACATGGCCCTGTGTCCCTCAGAAAAGCCATCTCCCAGCACATAAGAGCTGAATCATGCAACAATCCCAACCAGAAGAAACACAAACCACACACATCCAGCCTGTTAATTCTATTGACTTCAGAGCACCTCATATATTTTTCTCGTCATGAATGTGTTCTGATGGATTCTGCATAAAACATTGTCATGAAACTTGAAGTATAAAATTAGTTATATTTATTCCCTTGTGTATATTTCTTCTGCATTGACTTTCATCATGACCCCGTTTCTATTGTAGGCACTCCTTGATGGATCCCTAAAGGAAATGATGGCCCAGGGCTGGTTGCTTCTGCCACCTTCTTAAGATAATAGCCTCAGAGGACAGGAAAATTGAGATTCCCTCCTGCCTAAGACAATATCATCTTTCAAAATTCCCAGGTTCAGCATGGGTAGATGGCTCAGTGGTTAAAGGTGCTGCTTGCAAAGCCTAACCGCCAGGATTTGACAATTTTTTAGCAACCATGTAAAAACAGATGCACGAAGTGGCACATGTGGCTGGAGTTCATTTGCAGTATCAGGATACCCCAATGGAACCATTCTCTTCTCTCTCTCTCTCCCTCTTTCTTAAATAAATAAATATTTTCTTTTTAAAACTTCCAAGGTCAGAACCTCCAAGTCACACTCACTGTCTTCCTTTCTCACTCGCAAAATTCTCTCTATTCCCAATATTTTACACTCTTCCTATATGATGGCCACGTTTCCCAACTTTGCTTCCTGGTTGTAGACAGGTATTCCTGGAAAGCAAGTCCTGAGTTGATATTTGTGTTTAAGAAACTGCGTAAAGAAGTTTTGTCAGGAATAAGACCTCTGTAAAAGTGAAAACTCACACTTATAATCCCAGCACTTGGAAGACTGAGACAGGAGGATTTCTATGAATTGAAAGCCACTGCGGCCTACAGAACAAGCAAACAAAAAAGAATAAATAATTTTTTGGGGGGAGGGGGGTTCGAGGTAGGGTCTCACTGTAGCCCAGGATGTCCTAGAATTCACTATGTAGTCTCAGGGTGGCCTTGAACTCATGGCAATCCTCCTACCTCTGCCTCCCAAGTGCTGGGATTAAAGGCGTGTGCCACCACACCTGGCTTTAAATAAATTTTTAAAACAAAAGTTATGGAAATAGGGTTAGGCAGAGAGAACTGAAAGATATGGTTTCAATAAAAGATTCAGCCAAGCCCCTAGGAAGCTTTGAATTCCAGATAACACAGAGAGATATCCTGAATTGAGGATCTCATAAAACACAGGGTAACCCAGAGTAGAAAGATAGTCTAAGGCAAAGCAGAGCCCTTCAGAAGTGAGAAACGGTCAGAAAGAAGCCCATCTGTGTGGTAACAGAAGCCACTGGTCAGAGAAACTGGGAGAATAGAATGAGTGCCTTGGTTATAAAAGAACTTACGGGAACCTTTGCACAGCCTACTTTCAAATCATTCTTGTTTAAAAGTATATCTTGGGCTACAGAGATGCCTCAGTGGTTAAAGGTACTTCCTTTTAAAGCCTGAAGGCCAGGTTTGATTTCCCAGTGCACACGTAAAGGCAGATGCACAAAGTGACACATACATCTAGAGCTTGTTTGCAGTGGCAGGAGGTCCCAATGTGACCAACTCTTCTTTCTCTGTGTCTTCCTATCTCTCTTTCTCTCTCTCTATCTATCTCTCTCACTAGTAAAGAAATAAAAACATTTCTAAAAAGTATATTCCGGGGCTGGAGAGATTGCTTAGTGGTCAAGGCTCTTGCCTGCAAAGCTTAACAACCAGAGTGTGTTTCCTCAGTACTCATGCAAAGCCACATGCACAAAGTGGCACATGTATCTAGAATTTGTTTACAGTAGCTGGATGTTGGGCATTGCTAAACATGGGCTGGGACTGTGAGGAAGCTGGCCTGGGCTGCTGGACATGGCTGGGGGCCTTGGGTTGTGGGGGTTGCAGCTGGCCTTATCATCGGGAACCCACCCTGGCGATGGTGACTGGCCCTCCCTGCCCTCGGGCAAGGTTGTAGTGTGCCCTGTCTTCACTCAGAGTGAGCAGAACTGGTGAGGCCCTTCTCCCTTTTGATCCCAAAAGCATCTGACCATTCCATAGTCAGGCTTTACCTGCCCCCCACAGTGACCTTGTGACTAGCTGCCCAAGAGACCCTTATGTGGCTGAAGTCACGTAGCTTTTCCCACCAGTTTTGCTATATCCCTTATAGCTCCTCCCTTGCAACTCTGAAGTTGTGTAGCTTTTCCCGCCACTATCTCCCTTACACTTCTGCTTTTCAACTAATTAGATAGCAACCCCTAAACTATGTATCCAACTGCCATATAGTCGGTATGTGCCTTCTCAGCCTTTCTCAAGTGTTTATAAACCCACTCCCCTGTTGAATAAACAAGAGCGTGCTCTCCATCAGACTGCCTCCCTGGTGTTTATTGCCCCTTATCCCTCTCACCCGCTTCAGGACCCTGCTTCCTCCCAGCTCCTCCTGCACCTGTTACATCAGTGGCCAACAACCCCCAAGGATGGTGAGGACCCACAGCTGGCACCCAAACAGGTACCCTCTGGACGCGTGGTTAATAGGTGAGCACCTCCTTGGGGGACATCCTCCCCTTGGGGTTAACCATCCTCTGTGGTGGCCTCCCCATCAAGGGCTGGCAAGTTTTGGTTTTTCCTTCCTCCAGCAGATGAAGGCAGCTCCTCTCTCCATCAGAGAGAGGCAGGTTTCCCCTTTATCAGAAAGAGGAGGGTCTCTCTTTCCTCCGTCAGAGGGAAGATATTTTCCCCTTTTCCTTCTTTACGTTTGGTTCAAGCCAGCACATGGGATTGTAGCAAAGTGAAGGGGCAATTGAGGTCCTTTGGCAGGAGCTGCACTCCGGTATTGACTGAAGACCCCTAGCTCACCGTTCTAACCCCAACAGCCCGCTCGGGTGTTGGCAACAACCTTCTATCTATTTCGCTTCACAATTAACAAACTGGAAATGCATCAACCAGTAAGAAGCCTCTAGGGCAGTCACCAGTCTCTTAAACTTGCAGACAGGCTTGCGTCTGGACCTTTGGGGAATTCCCCCACAGTGCCATAGTGCCCAAGAACATTGCCCTCTGGTCTTGGTGTTTCTGGTCTTTTTCTATCATGGGAAACACTACCTCCTGTCAAAAGGAATCCCAAATCAGCGGATTGAGGGCATATCTTAAAGTCAGGGACATAAAACGCTCTCAGAAAGAGGCCGATTCATTCTGGGAAAAGGTCCTCCAGCTTGCAGCCACTGGCCCACGCCCCAAAGCCACTGGCAATGGAGGTGGCAACAGCACCTGTGAGAACAAAGGCCCCTCCCCCATGCCCTGCTTCCCTCCTTGCTGCCACTGGGCTCATGACCCAGGCTCCGGGGGCCATGGCTGACCACATGGGCTCAGGCATGGGTGGCCTGATGCCTTCCAGCCACACCTACCCAGCATGGTGGACAAGGAGATAATAGATTTTTATCTCCATTCTCCTACTCTTAAAGAGTTGTAAAATGGCAAGATCAGAAAGCTGCTTTGTAGCCTGAGGGAAGTCCAAAACCCTTCCTGGAATTTAACACAAAAAGCTCTTTCTTAGCTTCCCTTGCTCGCAGAGCCTAGAGACGGCAAGCACAGGCAATCTCAAGATCCTGGTCCCAACAGCATATTGTGTGAATGCCAAATTGTTGTGAATAGATGTGGACTTTTTATGTGTTTGCAACTGTTTTAAGTTTACTTTGTCTCTTTATGCTTCTCTGGGACTATTACCAAAAACCAGTCTAAGATTTATGTTTCAATTTAAACATGCTCAATGCTAAATTTGTAAGAATATTTCTAATAATGGTCTAATCTACTTTCATATTTTAAAAATGTGCTTCAGAAGTCAAGTCTAATCTATTATTTTATAAAAAAGTTATTTCAAAAGGCCTTTTATTAAAAGTCTTATAGTAAAGACGACAAAAAAGTTTTTGCTGGTAGTAATGAGATGAACTAAGAAAGATAAACAGGAGAGGAAACTTTAAATGTTGATAAATAATGAAAAAGATTGTTACAGCGTGGTTACATAGACTGTAAGGGGAAAGTATGTAAATAAAGATATAAATAAACTTAAACAGAAGGTTAAAGACAAAATACTTAATCAGATTACAGATTTCATGAGATATAATAAAATGATTATAACCTAGGGCTTACATCAGACTAACAAAGCATGGCCCTGGCTGGTAGCAGGTTACTATGGTATTCAGGAACTTTTAACTTGTTGATGTTAATCTGGTCATGATAATAATTATGAAAGACTGAATTTACAGTACCCAACCAAATTAGTTAAGTTCATCTATTTGTCAACGTTTTAACTATATCTTAAGGTTAAAATTGGCACACCAGTAGCTGCCCCCTCTATTCTGGTGTGATGGCAAAATCCTTTAAATGGGATATGGAAGGGACCAGACACCCTCCTAACTATGGGGAGAGGATTTGCTTCTATTTTCACAGGACCAGCACAGGCCCATCTGGGTCCCAGCTTGAAATTTCTGATTCAATCCCACTGACCAAGGAGATGGCTCGTCTGACACTGAAATAGAAGCATCCCAGGCCCCCAGGAGGAAAACATGCTGACCTGGGGCCAAATTTAGGCCCTGTGCCAACAACGAGTCATGCTGGTACAAGACTGTTTATATCCTTACTTACTATCCTGGCCTTAAAAGTAGTGCTTCCCTTACCACTGCCAATTATGACCTAGAATTCTTGCAAGAAGTGACTAAACCAATTAACTGGACCTTTCTCACAGCAGAGCCTCCTACCTGCTTTTCAAGCAATAGGTATTATGAGGAATGTTATATAATGTATACAAACCCCCCACTAATTATGGATGGTGAATACCAAAATAAATATAACTTATGATTACAGTTGGGTCCCCAAGAAGGCAAACAATCAGAGATACCGCCTATCTTGAGCCCCCAAGGGCGGCCTCAACCAGAATTATGGAAAGTAGTAGTTACCCGTAAAGAGAATCATTTTAAGTTTCAGACGTGTCTGCCACTCCCTTACCTTTTCATAGTTGGGCCTGGGTGGGTCAATCACCAAAACAGGATTTACTATCTTAGCTGTACCCAGTGTATTATCACCAATTATATCAATTCTAAGGGAGGCACACTGCAGATTACTCCTCCAATGTAGTCTTTATTGTCATGTGGCCTCCTTACTTAATCATGCCAGTCAAAATGACTGAGCCCTGGTACTTCAGCATCAGAGCTCAAGTGTTCCAGTAGCTCAACAGATTGATGACACGAAAAAGAGAGACTAATGGAGAGAGGGAGGGGATATGATGGAGACGGGAGTTCTAAAGTGGAATGGGGGAGGGGAGGGAAATATCAGGTGGGGTTTTTTTTTGGTATGTAAGATTAAAAGTCAATAAAAAAATAATTAAAAAAAAAAAAAAAAGAAGATTCATAGAATGGCAAATTGTGGGGAATCATTGCTACAATCACCATCATCACCTCTTCCACCATGGCAGCAATATCCCTAGCACAATCAATGGAGACAGTTGATCATGTTAATGGACTGGCTAAAAATGTATCTCAAGCCCTTTCATCACAGATAGGTATTGATAAAAAGGTGTTAGTCTGATTAGATGCTCTAGCGGATGCTGTTATGTATTTGGGAAGACAGGTTACCAATCTGGTGGCTCAAATGCAATTGTTCTGTCATGCAAATTATCAATTCATATGTGTTACTCCTCTACCCTACAATGGTACTGCTACTGAATGGTGGAAGGTTGAAAATCATATTCAGGGTATTTGGAATCATAATAATCTCAGCATAGATTTACAAAGTTTACAAAAAGAACTATCTGTTATTTCACATAGTCACTTCTCTTTTGGTGATCCTGCTAAGGCAGCTAAAGGATTTTTTGATGCCTTACAGAACAAATTACAAAAATTATCTCCCAAACAGTTTATTTCTCAGCTTTATTTTGGCTGCTATTGGTGTCAGGCACCCTGCTACTACTCTTATGCATAATTCCCTGTATGTATAAATTAGGACTCAAACAATATAGACAAATCTTGACTGACTAGGTCCTTATACATCATCTGGCTCTAACTGGACCTGCAGTAAGCCACAAAAAACTTACCCAAGATGATACCACCCCATTTTAAAAACAAAGGCGGAGTTGTTGGGCATTGCTAAACACAGGCTGGGATTGTGTGGAAGCTGGCCTGGGCTGTTGGACATGGTCAGGGACCTTGGGCTGTGGGGGTTGCAGCTGGCCTTATCATTGGGAACCCACCCTAGTGAAAATGACTGGCCCTCCTGCCCTTAGGCAAGGTTGTAGCATGCCCTGCCATTGCCCAGAGTAGGCAAAACTGGTGAGGCCCTCCCCCCTTTTGATCCCAAAGGCATCTGACCATTCCATAAATCAGGCTTTGCCTGCCCCCCACAGTTCCTGACCTTATGGCTAGCTGCCCAAGAGACCCTTATGTGGCTGAAGTCACATAGCTTTTCCCACCATTTTTGTTATCTCCCTTACAGCTCCTCTCTTGCAACTCTGAAGTCACATAGCTTTTCCTGCCACTATTTCCCTTACACTTCTGCCTTTCATCCAATTAGATAGCAACCCATAAACTATATTTCCAACTGTCATATAGTCTGTATGTGCCTTCTCAACCTTTCTCAAGTGTTTATGAACCCACTCCCCTGTTGAATAAACGAGACTGAATAAAGGAAAGATGGGGGTGGGCTAATCAAAATCTAAGAGGGTATGAAAAGTCATATGGAAACCTACTTTTATCAACAGTGACACACCCAGAAGCCATAGCTTGTTACTAGAAATTTTTTTCTGAGCCATATATGGGATACCTTCCAGTGAGTTGTTGGCCAGGGAAGTTCCTGATGACCCCCCTCCAAATTATAGGCCATTGCTGAGGCTCTTGATTTCCCACCAGGGATAGATGGTAAGCCCTGATTGCTGAAGACTCCACATACTTGGGTCACTGAGAAACCCTGCTGGAGCTGTGCTGAAAACTTCCTATGTGTAGACCAGCTGACAGAAAGCTGGAAAAAGCTATGTTGCATGCAGTTCCATGTAAGAGAGAGAAATCACCAGTGGAGATAAACAACAGTGGACACTGCAAGGCTTAAATTTGGCCACCCAGGCCAAATGAGACAATGGGTGCAAGAGTGGCATGTCAGTTTGGGGGGAAAGCAGGAACTCTGTAATTGAACTTGAGGTCTGATCCATGGGAAGGAATACATGCCTGATACTGAAAACCTATGAGAAGAGAAGTCATAAGCCTAGGAGTGTAAAGCCTGTTGGTGTCTGGCTAAGTGTATATACTATGATCACCAAACTGCCCAGTAAGCACTTTTCTTAATGTTCATACCAATATATTAATGCTACTCTCACATTTGGTTAGAGAAGCTTCTCTTTTCAGATGGTGGTGACCTTGGGATGGTTTGGAAGCCACCATAGTGCTGGGAAGAAAGGACAGAGGAGTGCTCAGCACTGAAACATCTCTATTATACCTTCCAGGCTCAGGGTCCATTGGGGAAGAGGTGGCAGAAAGAATGCAAGAGCCCAAAGAAAGGTAGGGCTCCTTACATTACACTTTTCCAGACAAAAAAAAAAATGGCCTGGATATCCATGACCTCACAGTGCTTGACACTACCTGCACAATACCCTCATAACAGGAGGAAAAGATGATGGCATCAAAATACAAAAGAGACTGATTGAGAAGGGGTATAATGGACTGTGGGGTTGCAAAGGGGAAAGTAGGAGGGGAGGGAATTACCATGGTTTATTGTCTATAATTATAGAAGTTGTGAATGAAATCAATTTAAAAAATAAGAAGGGAAGCTGGGCATGGTGGCACATGCTTTTAATCTCAGCACTCGGGAGGCAGAGGTAGGAGTTCAAGGCCACCCTGAGACTACATAGTGAATTCCAGGTCAGCCTGAGATAGAGTGAGACCCTACCCTAGAAAACAAATAAAAATAAAAATAAAATAAAAAATAAGGAGTGGGAAGATTACTGTTGCATCAGGTTCGCATTGCTGGCAGAAATCATGCAATTAAGAGCAGCTTGTGGGAAAAAAGAGGTTTATTTTGGCTTACAGGCTTGAGGGGGAAGGTCCATGATGTCAGGAAAAACGATGGCATGAGCAGAGGGTGGACATCACCCTCTGGTCAACATAAGGTGGACAACAGCAACCGGAGAGTGTGCCAAACATTGGCAAGGGGAAGCTGGCTATAATACCCATAATCCCGCCCCCAACAATACTCTGCCTCCAGGAGGTGTTAATTCCCAAATTGCCATCAGCTGGGAACCTAGCATTCAGAACACTCGAGTTTATGGGGGACACCTGAATCAAACCACCACAATTACTCAATGTCTAAAGGTCCTTGCTTACAAGCCTACTGGCCAGAGTTCGCTTCCCCAGTGTCTATGTAAAGCTGACCACAACATAATTCACATATCTAGGATCCTGAGGCATCTACAACAATGGAAAGCAGGGCCAGGGGAATCATGAAGCACATAGGCCATCTAGAACAGTGCATACATGTCTCAAAAAGTAGGTGGAAGGACACCCCTCAAGCACCAGACCTAGCAGCCATGCTACAAACCAGGTTCGCTCCTGTGCTACCTGCATGCTCCACAGATCCAGGCCCCTCATTGACTTGATCTCATTCCTCCCTCCCCCACCTTTCCTCCCTCTCCCCACCACCAGGACCCTGTCCTGTCACCTGCTCCCAGGACCATGCAGACCCATCACACCACCACAAGCCACCTGGACCATGCTTTCCCATTCCCTATCCTGTCACCTGCCATCTGATCCAAGCCATTCCATTCCCCCCACCCATCTACCACCTACTTCTGGGACCATGCCTTATCCTCCCCCCCCCATCTGCCACAAAGTCCACAATGTCCCCTCTCCCCAGCCCACCACTGGGTCTCCACCTGGCCAGGACTCCTCCCACCTGAGCAGACAGCCCCCACACCCCCATCAAAAGCCTAATATAGTCAAACATAAATGGGAATAATCACTGAAGACACTTCAAGAGTAAACTACAGCCTCCTCCTCCTGAATTAAATAAGATTCCCACACTGTGATGGGACCTCAATAATAAGCTGGCTGAGCTCTATGAAGACATAAATAAATGCAAGGATGAATTCCAAGAAGCATTAAGTAAATCAGAAAATGACCTGAAAAAGGAACTCAACAGAAAAAAGCAATAGAAAATACAAACCAAATGGAAAAAAGTCTGAACCTCTGTAGAAGCCCTCAAGAAGAGAGTCTATCATGTGGAGGACATAACCTCAGAAATGAAAGACAAGATAGAAGAAACAGTTTGTGAATCCAAAATCTTGAATAAGTTCAAATTTTTTTTGTGAACAGAACATAAGAGACCTGTTAGATACCCATAAATGTCCCAACATTCACATCAGAGGTATACCGGAAGGGGGAAAATTCAGACAAAAGACATGGAGAGCTTATTCAGCAAAATTATTGAAGAAACTTTTCCGCCCTCTCAAAAGAGAGTCTGAAGATACCAGAAGCTAACAGAACTCCAAATAGACTTGACCAAAGGAGAAACTCTCCAAGACATATTATCATTAAGACTCTAAACAATGAAAACAAAGACAAAGTCCTAAAAGTAGCAAGAGAGAAACAACACATTACATATAAAGGTAACCCCATCAGAATTACCTCAGACTTCTCAATGAAAACTTTGAAAGACAGAAGGCCTGGAATGGAACACTGCAAAGACTAAGAACCTATGGCTTCCAGTCCAAACTACTGTACCCAGCAATAATACAGAAGAAAAAAATAAAGGGGTTGCAAATTGGAAAAGAAGACATCAAGTTAGCTCTGTTTGCAGACAACATAATCCTATACATAAGTGACCCAAGAGCCTCCATCTCAAAACTTCTAAAGGTGATTAACTCATTCAGAAAAGCAGCAGGATACAGAATCAATGCACAAAAATCAGCATCCTTTCTAAATGCAAAAGACAAAGATACAGAGAAAGAAATTAGTGACACTGCCTCATTTTCAATAGCAGCAGCAACAACAACAACAACAACAACAATACCTTGAAATAACACTAACCAATGATATGAAAGATATATATATATATATATATATATATATATATATATATATATATATATATAATGAAAACATAAAGATAATGAAAACTCAATAAAGAAATTGAGGAGGACTTGAGAAGATGGGTAGACCTCCCATGCTCCTGGACAGGCAGAATTAATGTTGTGAAAATGTTAATCCTACCAAAAGCAATATACAGATTTAATGCAATACCAATAAAAATCCCAGCATTATTCTTCACTGAGATAGAAAATTATGATATCAAAAGTCATATGAAATGGAAGCAGGCCTCAGATATCCAAGCATATCCTAAGCAAATGAAACACTTCTGGAAGCATCACTATACTGATCTAAAGCTATACTATATAAATCCATAGTGACAAAAGCAACATGGTACAAGCATAAACAAAGGAATATAGACTAATGGAATAGAATTGGGGCTCTGGACTTTAAGTCAAGTAACTAGAGCTACTTGATCTTCAGCAGAGGCTCTAATAATGTAGACTGGAGAAAAGACAGCATCTTCAACAAATGGTGCTTCAAAAACTGGATAACCGTACGCAGAAAAATGAAACTAGACCCACACATCTCACCATGCACAAAAATAAAGTCCAAAAGGATCAAAGCCCTCCATATAAGACCTGAAACTCTTCTACTACTGGAAGAAAAAAATAGGAGGAACTGTCTATGATACTGGAGTGGGGAAAGACTTCCTGAACATAATCCCAGTATCTTAGGAACTTAAGCAATCACTCAACCATTGGGAGATCATGAAGCTAAAAAGGTTTTTTCACAAACAAACATACAATAAGCAGAGACAATAGATTACTCACAGAATGGGAGAAAATTTTTGCTGGCTGTACAACTGATAGAGGCTAGAATCTATAAAGAACTCAAAAACCTAAAAAATAAAAAAAAAAAATCTAATGACCCACTCACAAAGTGGGGCAGAGAACTGCACAGGGATTTCTCAGAGGAATAAATACAAATGGCAAACACACACTTAAGAAAATGTTCAACATCTCTAACAATTAGGGAAATGCAAATTAAAACAACTATGAGATTCCACTTTATCCCAGTAAGGATGGCAAAAATTAAAAAAATCAAATGAAAACAAATGTTGGCAATGATGTAGAAAAATAAGAACCTTCTTTCACTGTTGGTGGGAATGTAAGCTGGAACCACCACTATGGAAAGCAATATGGAGACTACTAAAAAGGTTGACTATAGAGTTACCAACAGACCCAGGTACCCCCTTAATGGGTACTTACCCTAAAAGCTCCATGCCTCAGTTCAGAGATATTTGCTCAACCATGTTTACAGCTGCTCAATTCATAATAGCTAAGAACTGGAATCAACCCAGGTGCCCATTATTGGACAAATGGATAACCAAGATGTAGTATATTTACACAATGTAATTCTACTCAGCAGTTAGAAAAAAATGACACAATGAAATTTGTAGAAAAGTGGTCGAACTTGGAACAAACAGATCATACTCAGTGAAATCACACAATCATAGAAAGACAATCATCGCACAGTCTCACTCATTTGCAGCTCCTAACCTGGATCAGCCCAAGATGCTGATTATCTAAAAAAACATCTCAAGGATGGACAATAGGGAGGGTAGGGCTTGAGGGAAAGATAAGGGCTCAGGGAGGGACACAAAACTGAACCTATGGAACTGGTACCATAGAATCCTATATCCTGGAAGATAGACTGAATGGTTGAACCCTTAATAGGACCTAAGTGGGAGAACCTGAATCAAAGGGCCCTGGAGAGGGTGAGATGAAGCCTATCCTTAAATTTCTCCTTTGTCTTTTATTTTCTTTCTTATTTTTTCAATTTTCTTTCCTTTCCCTTGGTGCTGGCCTGTAACTCCCAGTACCAGGATATGGTTAATACTCACAATGGGCTGTTGATCAGAGAGACCTACAAGGTTTCTCAAAACAAGACAGACTTCTGTCAGAGCACTTGATTACCCACCAGAGGTTAATAGCAAGACCCTACTGCTGAAGACACCAGTATGTCAGTATGGAACATGGAGGGACCTGGCTGAAATGTGGAAAAGAGCCAGACCTCAGACAGTTAGCCCATCTAGTGCCAGAAGGTGATACATGAGGTACTGGAGGAAAGTGGCCAACATATATCCAAGCAATTTGAGGTCTAAGCTACTCAGAAGCAAACAACCTGACTTGATGCTCACACAAGTGCAATAGTGGCACATAGCCATGGTGGGTAACCAACTGCATTTGGATTGGCTAACAGATCTGCTCATTGGAAAGGAACCTATATCTAGAACTGGAAGACGAGTCAGAATCATATCCTGATAATGAGTTTACTTTCAAATATGAAGCTCCCACTAATCGTAAGATACAAGAGGATCTAAACCCATTAAATTCTCTCTAAACTAATAATGGTTATCCCATTTAACCAGTGCTGACTTCACTCTCCACTGAAGAATCTCCTTCTCTTTTTCAGATGGAAGCAGGACTTGAGGAGAGAAACAACCCATTGCACTCCACCAGGACCCCAACTAAAACCACAGAGGAACTGGGGAAATGAGCAAGAGTGCTGATTTCTCAGTGAAACTGATATCAGCACAAGGTGAAGGAGATAGACACTGAGGAGACTCAACACCTACCAAAGCAGAGATCTAGAAGCTCCTAAGAGCCCATCACTAAAGTAGACTTAAAACGCACCCAGGAAATTTCACAGAAGAGGAGGCAGAGAGATTATTAGAGCCACAAGTTGGGACAGTATGCACAGAGACATTGCCTCTTCCCCATAACTGACAGCTGCCCCCACACTGCATGATCCACAATCCCCTTGGGGATGATCAGTATCCCCATTGAGGAGGTTCCCTTTGGAAAGGTGGCAGTAATCAGGGAAAGGATGGTACCAACATGTGCTGTTTACATACTGAGTATGGCCATATCTAATAAAAATATTTTTAAATATTTTTTTAATTTTTTTTGGAGAGAGACACAGAGAGAGACAGACAGAGAGAGAGGGAGAGGGAGACAGAGAATGGGTGTGCCAGCAGTCTCTCAGCTGCTGTGAATGAAATCCAGATGTGTGCACCCCCTTGTGGGCAAGTGCGGCATTGCGCCCTTGCGTCACTTTGCATCTGGCTAAACGTGGGACCTGGAGATTGGAACCAGGTTCTTAGGCTCAGCAGGCAGGCGCCTTAACTGCTAAGCCATCTCTCCAGCCCAAAAACATTTTTTAAAAGCAGGTGTAAGGAGAGGACAAATATCCAAGGTTATCCTCTGACCTCCACACATGCACAAGGGAACATGTGTTTCCACACACACACATATACATCATGCATAGCACACATGCACACACAAACACATTAAAAAAAAAATAAGGTGAATGGCTGGGGAGATGGTTCATTGATTAAAGGCACTTAGTAGCAAAGATAGCAGGCCTCGGTTTAATTCCCTAGTACCCACATAAAGCCAGATACACAAAGTGGCATGCACATCTGGAGTTCATTTGCAGCTGCAAGTGACCCTGGCACACTCATTCTTTCTCTTTCTCTCTCTCTCTCTTTCTTCTGTTTTCTTAACAATAAATAATTTTATAAAGTAAGGTGGAGAGTAGCTAAGGAAAGCACCTGATGTTGGCCTCTACACACACACACACACACACACACACACACACACACACATATGAATACTCATACACACATACATGTACACCATACACATATACACATACAAAAGGGCTAATTATCTTTATATAACACTTTTCCAGCATCGATTTGGGGAGCTAAAGTTCTTGACCCACCCAGGAAACAGTAGTTTTGCCATTTCAGTAACAAAAACCAAAAGTGAAATACAAACCAGGTTTTCCACCTGAAGGATCAGTAGTAGACATATATTTTCTAGACACATTCTGCTGGTCAAATGTCACTAAAACAATTTCCAAGCCACCCTGCCCTCATTAGTTCTCTGAGTTCTTGATTACCAATTTATGAGAAACCTGCCCCAGACAGCCAGGGTGCACCGTTCTCACAGCCTTCCCTTTGACTCCCAGTATTTCCCACTGGGAATGTTAGAAGCTTGCCCATCAGCCAAAATAAACAACTCCTCTCATGAATAGACCCAATGAAGGCCTTATAAATCATGGCTGTCAAAAACATCAGTAGCCCTGCCAAAGACAGAAATCAATCCAAAATTCATTAGCTTGCCTGACAAGAGCTTAATCTCATATTGTTTAATACCAACTGCGGCTCCATGGGTGGAAAAGGAAGCTGCCAGAGATCATCTTCTTTACATCTTGTGACAGGATCATTCGATTTTATGGCTTAATATGGCCTTCAGACCATTCCCATTTCATGGGCAGAAGCCCTTGTGCCCATTTAGGGTCAAGTTGCCCATGGTGTGAGGTAGCCATCACGTTGATGTGATGCTGTCACCATATTTCAGATGTTAGTGTTACAGTAATCTCCAGGAAGGACATGAGGCGGTAGCATGGATGAGGTGCTTGGTGCATAGGTAAAGTGAGGTTTAAATATAGATGCTCCATCATTGGAATCACACCTGTAAAATGGGGTTGTGGGACCCACACCCTCTCACATAACTCCTGATCAGGCAACTCTTTCCTTGCTACACTTTTCCATTTGAACAAGTTTCAACTGCATGCAAGTATAAAGGCATGAAGCAAGGCAGGAGCAAGCAGGGAAGGCAGATATAGTTGGGTTGTGTATCAGTCAGGGTTCTCTAGAGGAACAGAACTGGTAGAATGAATTGTATTAAAAGGGAATTTATTGGATTAGCTTACAACAGTCCAGCAATAGCAGGTTGCAGTCCCAAGAGTCAAGAAACCCGGTAGCTGCTCAGTCCACGAGGCTGGATGCCTCAGCAGTCCCAATCCAGCACTGAAGGCCTGGAGGCGTCCTGAAGAGATGCTGCTCTTCAGTCCACGCTGGTCTTCAGCCCACACTGGAAAGCAGCAAGCAGAGAACAGCGACCAGCACCACCGGAAGCCAGGTGGGAGGAGAGGATACTTTCCTTCCCAGAGCTTCTTTAGACAAATCAGCCCCCTCCTCCAAGAAGGACAGCCCACTCTGGGGAAAGGCTTACCCTGGGGGAAGGATTCTTCCTTTAGTTAATCCTTCCTAGAAGCAATCTCAGAGACACACTTATGAGGAATGTCTGTGGATTCCTAAACAGATCAAGTCGACACAAACTTAACCATCACAGGTTGTGACATCAAGCAAGTTGTAACCTTCTGCACACAGAAAAGTGTGAACTCCTTATGCCAATCACAAAGCTCCACAAAGTAAAAAGTTACGCCTGGCCAAGTTACTTTCCTGACATCCTCTCAGTTCACCCACACATGCTCTTCAGTCCTTCTCTCCCTGCCCACCATAGTGGTTCAGCTTCTCTTCCCCTACTGTCAGCTCAGTCCAGCATGAGCCCCTCAATGGACTGCACTCCTGTTCTTGTCTACATATCTCATTGCTGCTCTTCCAGGGCTCACACTGTCTCTGTTCCCACAGACACTTTATACCACCTTTCACTGTGACCACCTTTGCATAAACAAGTGGCCTCATGCCCAAAGACCTTGCTCAAAACTAAAGTTGCTGAGATCATTATTCATCTCACCCATGATGCAGGAAGTTTCCGCTTTCCATGTGTTCCATACACACCATGAGCCACTGGTAAATAGAGTGGCATCTTGTACTGATCCGATTCCCACAGTTACAGCAATGGTTGACAAACTAAGTAAAGGGAGACATTACCACTTCAGGTATCATAACACATAGACCATAGTAGTTTATAGAGGAATCCTGGCCAGTGTCCATAACTGTCTATCCGCCTCTACCACACAATACACAGACCCCCACACATATCTATCATTTACTACTGGTATGGAGAAAAAAAATGAAAGCATTCAATTTATTAATATGCCACATCACCTTTTTAAAAATCAGGTAAAGAAAATACAAGTGGGAAAATCATGATGCTTCATCACCCCCATGGAATATGAAAGTAGGTTTATTTGGGACCACTTGGTATTTATTTGACTTTTGAAAAAATTGCCTATACACCTCAAGCTTCAAAAGATGCCACTTTACCCTCATAATAGGAGAAAAAGATGATGATATCAAATTAAAAGAGAGACTAATGGAGAGAGGGAGGGGATATGATGGAGAATGGAGCTCTGAAGAGAAGTGTGGGGAGGGGAGGGAAATATGGTTTATTGTCTGTAAGTATAGAAGTTGTCAATAAAAAATTTTTAAAAGATGCCACTTTATTAAATATCTTTAAACTAAGAGTTTTATCAATTCATTTATTTTTACTTCAATTGGATGGGCTACTAAAGTTTTAATTAACTCAGTTAAAATGCTCAAAAAGGTTTTCACATATAATTATGGTCACGAAATTCAATAATGGGAGGACTGAAAAAAATAAATCCAAAGAATTCACATACTAAATTCCACTGCTTGTGACCCATTGTATGTGTGTGCACAGCTGATTTGAACAAGTGAATGTACTCACTTCTCCTCAGCAGTACTGGGTCCCTTGGTAAGGGCCTCAACAATGAGGTGAATTTACTGTGCAGACAAATCTTCCTGGTTTGTTTATTATTTTAATAAAACTAATGATCCATTGGTTTTAAGAATATGTTATTCATGGAAACAGTGGCAGGATAAAAATATAGGGAGAATGAAAGAGACACAGAAAATGAAAGGAAACCCTCCTTTGGATTTCGTTTGAAGTCTCTTTATGACCTGAGAGTCAAGCTACATTTGCTGTGTTGCTGGCATACAGACAATAGTCCTTTTATGTAGCGAGCTTTCAAATAAGAAAGTGAAAACAGCAATGAGCCATGCTTAGTGTCTGAGCATGTATGACCTTTAAGTATGGCCTCACTCTTTTCTCAAACGTAAAACTACAGTTTTCTGGGAATCTTGTAGACAAGACTAAATTTTATTTACAGTAAAAACATAGCTCCCCATGCAGCCCTTGGGACCTTGGTTTTACCTTATTAAATGTAATGTCATCCAACCCATAGGATCGAACAATGATTTCAGTTAGGTTCCTTGGTAACTCTTTGAAAGGTAACTTTGGAACCCATCAAAATCACACACAGTATTACTGTAAAGGCACTTAATAGGGACTCTCTTGAGAAGTCCATGATGACATTTGAGCGTATTCTCTTTCCAAGTGCTTCTCTTTCTGTTAATCTTCTACGTCAGCTATGTTAAAATCTCTTTGGGGGTTAGAGAAGTAATTTAGTGGTTAAGACGCTTGCCTGAGAAGCCTAAAGACCCATGTTTGATTCTCTACTACCCACATAAACCAGATGCACAAGGTGGAGCATGTGTCTGGAATTTGTTTGCAGTGATTTGAGGCCCTGGAGTGCCCACATTCACTCACTCACTCACTCTCTCAAATATAAACCATTTTAAAAAAAAATCTCTTCTTAACAGGATCCAGCTGCTCAAAGAATTATGGGATCAAGAAGCTTTGGCTTTCTGCGGTGTGTCCATGTGGTGGAGGTAAGGAGGGTGGGTGAAGATGAAGGATATCAAATGTGGACTGATATCCATGGAAATCTCAGTAATCAAGGAAGCCAGAAAGCCCAGTCCCTTAAAATATTAGCCCTGTGCTGCATACACAGAAACACCATTCTGGTTGATGGGCCTTTCTTTAAAAAATATTAAAAGTTAAATACAACTCATTTTGTACGTGAATTACATTACTGATGGTTTTTTCAGTGGTGGGTATTGAATCTAGGGCTTAGTGCATGTTCAATAAGTAAGCTGAGTGACATCCTGCAGCCCAGCATTGTTCTTTTTTTTTTTTCTGTGAAAGTCTAGCAGGTACCATGGACAAGACTACTGTATTGCTGTTTCCGTTTCTGATGTTGCTGTAACAACTGGATAATTTAACTAAAACACACTGGTAGTGTATAATGCTGCACCCATAAGCCATGGATAATTACAGAAAAAAGTACTAGAAGCAGGATATCACCTAGTGAGCTTTTAGTCAGGGCCCTTGATGCCCTCAAAACATTATAGGCCATTCCAAGGATCTTGTTTGCCCACCAGACCTACATCATATGACCCTGTTGCTGAAGACTCCACATGCCTGGCCATCAGGACATTGAGAAATCAAGCTGGAGCTGAGCTGGAAACCTCCTGCCTGCTGAGATGTCATAGTGCTAGAAAGAACTGTATAGCCTGGTGGGGAAGAAAAGTCATCAACAGGCTTAATCAGCCTGTTCAAATTCTATTGCTGGCCACCCAGGCCAAATGTGCCAACTGGTGCAATGGTAACATGACTGTTGTGGGGTAAACCAACTGCACTCTTATTGGATTTGAGGCCTATTCCATGAGAGGGAATTCCTGCCTGGTACTGCAACCTAACCAAAACCCTATGGCTGAAGAGGTCATAAGTCCTAGAGCGGAAGCTACTGCTATTATTTTGATAAATAAATATATTGTGCCCACCAAATTTTCCTTTACACATTCTTATTTATGCCCATATATTAATGCTACTGTCATTTTTGGTCAGAGAACTTCCCTTTTCAGATAGCAGTGACTACTGGGGAGACTCCAAACTCATCAAAGTGCTGAGAAGGAGACAGTGAAGTGTTGAACACTAAGAGACATCTCTATTACAAAATCCAAGGCCCAGAGTCCATTGCAGAAGAGGTGGCAGAAAGAATGTAAAAGCAGCCGGGCGTGGTGGCGCTCGCCTTTAATCCCAGCACTCGGGAGGCATAGGTAGGAGGATCGCCGAGAGTTCGAGGCCACCCTGAGACTACATAGTTAATTCCAGGTCAGCCTGGGCCAGAGTGAGACCCTACCTCACAAAACCAAACAAAAAAAGAATGTAAAAGCAGCACTCGGGAGGCAGAGATAGGAGGATTGCTGTGAGTTTGAGGCCAGCCTGAGACTACATAGTGAATTCCAGGTCAGCCTGGGATAGAGCAAGACCCTACCTCAAAAAAAAAAAAAAAAAAAAAAAAAAAAAAAGGAAGAATGTAAGAGCCAAAAGGAGTGCTTATACTGTCTTCCAGATATAAAGTGTCCTTTATATTCATGACATCACAGTGGCTGATGCAATCTACACAAGACCTACATAATATGAAGGCAAAAACATGACATAAGTATAGGAGAGGGACTAGTTGGAAAAAAGAAGGGATTTAGAGGAAGGGGATACAAGATACAGGATGCAGAATGGCCACAAAAGATAGTGGTAGGAAGGATGATGAGGGTATATTATATAAATGTATGTAAGTTGTCAGTTAAAAGTTTTTTAAATAAATATTATTCATCTATAATCTCACCGATCTATATATCAGGGTAAATATTTCTTTTGTATGGGTTTCACAAAGCGCAAGTCAAAGGTGTGTACAGGGCTGTTTCTTTCTGGCATTTCTGAGAGTGAATCTTCTTCCATGTTTGCTGAGGTGTGGGCAGAATTCTGTGCAGTTGTAGGTCATTATTTCCTGGTAGGTTCACCAGAGGTTGTTCTCTATTCCCGAGTCTGCCCACATTACGTCACTGGTGGATGGCCTCATCTTCACAACCAGAAAGGACAGCTCATGTCTCACTCCTGCTTTTAACTTCTCTGGTAATACCTTCTACCTAATCTCTACAATTTGTTCTTCGTGGTCTTAGCTGAAAGAAACCTACCTTTTTAAGAGCACATGAGATTGCACTAAACCCACTCAGGTAATCCAGGATAACTCATTCTCTTAGAATCCCTAACTTAACTCCATTTGCAATGTTCTTTCATTTGCAATGCACTTCTTGTACAGCCCGGAGGACAGAAAGAAAACCCTAGGCAGGAATCTATGGGTGGAACCAAAGGGAAACTTGGAGATGAGAGAGAGAAAAACTCAGATTAGATGGATCCAGATATAATATTTTACCTGTCTGTGTACATTTCCCAAAGTATCAGAAAATTATTAAAGTGCCACAAATGCTTGCTTATCCACTTTCTACAGAGTACTTTTCCTCACGTAATAAGACATCCTTCAAAAAAAATCTTTGCTTTCATACCTTCGAAAGTAAAGAAATCTCAATGATGGAAAGAAACTGTCAGGGGAGTCCATGGTCTTCTGTCTCCACTCTGTAAGCAGGCTTGAATTGTTATAATACTTGCTCAAGAAAAGAGGCTTATGTTGACTTGTGATTCTGGAGGTGCTAAGCCAGGCCAGGTGAGGTATCACCTACCAAGAGACAGGGTGTACATGGCAGAGTAGTGTCTCTCTCCCTCTTGTAACATTCTTGGCCTTTAGATATGGAAGCTCCACCCTAGTACCCTCATCTAATCCCAAAGGCTTCTGCTTTTTTTTTTTTTTTAATTTTTTTTCCTTTTTTTTATTTATATTATTCTGATTTTACATTCATAGTATTGGTTCCATTGTCCTCCTCCCTGTCCTCCCACTTTCAAAGGGACCCTCATCAATGGGGAATGTGGATCGTGCATTGTGAGGTTAGTCAAGAGTTCTGGGGGGTAGGCCCCAGTCTCCTTTTAACACCATGTTCTCTTAATCTCTACCCTCTAAGAACTTCAAATACAGATTAAATTCAACACATGAAATCACAGCACATATCACCCCTCCATGATGTCATTTGCATCAAGTCAGAGAGCCCCTTTTAAGAAGGAGCCGGGAAGTCACCCAGCGCAATACTCTCCAAACCACAGTGTGACCAGCAATAGAGGCAAACCCATGATGTGGCAACCCAGTCAGATGGCCTTCCAGCCTGTATGAGGACACTTCACTGAAGCAGAACTTTGCATTTTCTCAGGTGGAATGTTACCCACAGGCTCCTCTAACTCTTAGAAGGTTCCAACTTTCAGTTTTTAAAACCCCGTACATGACTGTGAGTATTATCAGAATCCTCTAAAGACCACATCATGGCTACCAAGGCTCTACTCATCCATCATACATTTTCTAGGTTAGGCAGGTCAAATGCCCTCTTTTCCTAAGATAATATTTTTCTCTTGTGGATCTCTTTCTATAAATGGCTATGAAAATATCACCTTTCATGTCACAGGTCACCTGGAATTTTGAAGAAAGAAGATTTCAGATGTGATCTATAATACAGATTATCATTAAGCCATAAATTTCCACACTGTGGTATTTGTGTCCCTTTTCATTACAAAATGTCCTTATTCTCCTATTCTATCATTGCCTAGCTTTCATACCTTACTCACTAATTGTCCAAAGGGACTGTAAATATACCCAGGCTAATTAAAAACAAATTATGAAGCCACGTCTAATGGCTTTCCTATTTCCCCTCAAATTCATTATTCTCACTCAGAATTTCTAGTTGTTGATAGGAATTTGTAGTTGAGTTTCTAGCTGCAAAATAGAAATAACAATGTCACTCATCCGTGAACTGTTGATTTTCCTCCTTTCAAAGTATTTGCCAACATTGGCTAATTAATGATTCTAGTTAATTAGCTATTATTGCATGAAGAAAATAATAATTCAAAGTGGTTCATTTTGAACAAATTAGAAGCTTCACAGGAAAGAAAACTACAACCTTTCCTTATTACCCTTTCTTTTGAAGCTTCATTTGTGAATTTCTATCAGAATTATTTGTTTTCTTTGCTCAACCTCCTGAGTAGCTAGGGTTACAGGCCTTTGCTACCAGGCCTGGTTTATCTATTACTGGTCATGATTATTAATAATAGTTGCAAAGAATCCCTGGATTCTGTCACGTTGGTCAGGTTTAATGCTTCCTTGCATGATTGCTTCTCATCTCAGAGGTCTCTGGGTTCAGAAGTACTCTGGACTCTTCTTTGGGGACAACTACCAATCTTGCAGGAGAGTAGATAAAGCAGAAAGTACCAAAGTCAAGTCCATGCAATATTTACTTGCTCTTCAAGGCTCAAAGGATGAGAACTGGGCCAAGCAAGGGTCAAGAAAGAGGAACTACTCAGGTCTTGGAAGGCTACATTATATGTAGGAGGGGTAGGTCCCTGGCAGAGGACTCTACTGTTGTGACTGGTGTCCTTCAGTGCATTGAGATTGACTACACTCCCCCACCTCTACAAGCAGGCATGGAAGCAGTGGGCCAATCCAAAGATGGATGGCTGAGCAGACTGCCAAATTACATGGCTAGGGAAATGCTAAGAAGCTAAGACACATCTCCCCTCTTCCCTCCAAGGTGAGAAGAAAGAAGTTATATGCCCCTGCAACATGAAGGAGCTGACAGAGGGTCAGACCCATGGGTTTGTAAAGCATCCAGCACTCAAAAGAGGAGAGAGGAAGATGTGTCACATGGGTGTTTAGGGTGGTGAGAGTCATCTTGTATATTTCTTGACCTCAGGCACCCATGGTGGGGACTGACCCACCACAGAAAGTAAAGTCTGCACTCAACATTATCCTGTCCAGGTAGAGAGCTGAGGGAACAGGGGGACTACTTTTGAACCTAACTTTTTTAAAAAATATTTTATTTGTATTTATTTATTTATGAGAGAACAACTGGGGGGGGGGGTGCCAGGGCTCTAGCCACTGTAAACAAACTCCAGACACATGCACCACCATATGCATGTGTCTTACGTGGTGAACC
The DNA here is from genome assembly GCA_036365145.1 of Orientallactaga sibirica. NCBI lineage: Eukaryota > Metazoa > Chordata > Mammalia > Rodentia > Dipodidae > Orientallactaga > Orientallactaga sibirica. The sequence goes on from JAEOAD010000154.1 coordinate 1,470,525, forward strand.
TAACTTTTAAAACGCACAAAGCACCATGTCAACCTGAGCTAGAGTGAGACTCTACATTAAAAAAAAAAAATCCCCCAAACTGCACAAAGCAATATGCCTATATTCAATGATTATGTGTGAATTTTAAAAAGACACATATGGAGTAGAAAGATGGATCAGCAGTTAAAGCACTTGCCTACAAGTCAAAGGAGCTAGGTTCAATTCCCCAGTACCCACCTAAGCCAGATGCATAAAGTGACACATGCATCTGGAATCCCTTTGCAGTGACTAGAGGCCCTGGCATGCCCATTCTCTCTATCTGCCTTTCTCTCTCTCCCTTTCTCTCTCTTGTGTTTATAAATGAATAAAAACTAAAAATGACACTTAGGAAAACATGCTTTAGAATTAAAGGAATTCATAACAAAAGACATGAACATTAACAATTAAAACACTCGTTTCATCTGTTATATTGTCAATGATAAATTTTATAATACTTTCTGATATGTATATATGTCTGTGTGTGTGCAGGTGTGTGCATGTTCATGTGTGTGCTGGTGCTTGTGTGGGGTGAGCAGGGATATGTACACATATGTACAGGTGTGTGTGGAGGCCAGGGGACAACCTCAGGTATCTTTGTTCTCATGTGCCAACCACTTTTATTTGAAACTAGGTCCTTCATTGGCCTGGGATTACAAGTGCTCATCATTGCACCTGGGATTTTTGCATGGGTTCAGGGATTGAACTCAGGTGCCCATGCTTTTGAGGCAAACGCTTCACCTGCTGAGCCCTGTTTTAAATAGTGTACAAACTGGCAGCTTTTGGAAAGCAAGTAACAGTTAAATCCTAATCTTGACAGCCGCAGATCCTCACAGGGTTTCCAGTCCACTGAAGGAGGCACCATGAGGGTGGTATGGAATCTAAACAGGTTTTCTTAAATCATGTGAATTACATTGAATTTCCCTTCTAGAAAGCCATTTTCTCTTATGTTCTGCTGAGATAGGGTCCTTAGGATATCAGATAAAAAGAGAGTAAAAGGAAGAACTCTGCTGAAGTCAGTCAGCTGCTGAAAACGGTTTTGCCTAGTCATGAACCCTAGAGAATAAGCATCATTGAACCCTTTCTTACAATGCACACCCATCTCCTAATTTTCATCCAAAAGCTTAATTTTATCTATATCCATATGCTAACTTCTTGAAGACATGAAGGATTTTTACCTACATTTATGGCTCTCAGAGCACCTAGCCCTGCTACTGGCCCCTAGGATGTATAAATGATTGCTTAAGAGTTTAGGAAGAAAGAACTACGTAAGATTCTAGCCTAATGAATGCTTGCATACCGTTCAGATTTTATGGGTTCTCTCAGTCAACTGATTAGAATGGACTTTTTGTACCTCCTTTGCACTTTCATTATAACTGCATCTGATGGATCCATAACTAATTTCTCTGGGAAGGGATGGCTTGACCTGATGAAACCAATGTCACCACAGCTGAGGTCTGAGCCTGAGTGCCTAGCAGAGCTGGTCTGTTGTCTGGAATCTGAATCCTGTTCTATGCCATAACCCTTTTAAAAAGTATAGCCCTTCTGTAAACCCAATGAGTCCTGCTCAAGTCTAGATGTATGTGGACCTTGATTGAATTCACTCAATTTTCATCACATTGTCCCTTTCCAAGTTTAACTCTATGATGTCCTAACAAAGGCTGTCCTTCCCATTCAGGCTGTAAGCGGTATCTTCTCTCAACCCACATGTGCTTGGCTATCTTACACTGAAGCTCTTCTGTACTTGTGTTCCATTCAAGCATTCTTCCCAGGCACATCATCATATTCATTTCCAAACCCCTACCAGTTAAATATTGAGCACTCAGTTGTTGAAACAAGTTGAGCTGAACTACACTAATGGGTGTCCAATTAGTATTCTCCTGGAATACTTTAATATTGCTGTAAATTTAATGCTTCCAGCACAACTCTGAAGTGAATGAAAGGCTTTAGTGCAGTACAGATATGAAGATCTTGGGGAAAATGTAGAATAAATAATAATATATAATAAATAATAAAAATTGTCTTTCTTCCTTTTTCTCCTGTACTTCTCTTTCATTCATAGATGCCTGGCTTCCAAGAGAACAAAAAAAAGTTACTGCTTTCTCTGAATTAACTACCAGGTTACATTAAAGTTTTCCTAGTTCGAGTTAAAGAACAGCCAAACAACAGCAGCAGAACCACGCAGCTCTAGCACTGATTAGTAGATCTGAAGAGCAGAGATTCTATTTCTTCAGAATTGCTTCTATTCATTGTTCCTTATCAGTAACAAATAGTTTGTGAGGTGTTCTGGTTTTTCTGTATTTCATTAAACAAATTCCCTGGCTCTCTTTCCAGCTATGGTAAGCTGTTATCACAATCCTGAAAAATACTAAACATTTATAAAGTACTTGCCAGAAAAAAAGGGTGCTATAATTATTGCTTTTCTAATCCTGAGTTTATTTTTAAAAGACGTAGAAACATCTTTCTCTCTTCCTCTCTCTCTTCATGTGCCTGAGGTGATGAATTCTGATCTAGTAGCATCTAGAGTGCTTCATTTTTCATAAGTCTTGGCTTTGCCCTGTGATCTGATAGCAGGAGTGGTGAGTCTTGTTACAAGTTATCTTGGTATTTCCTTGTAGAGACAGATGTAACAGTGTCACTTATACTCTGGACAATGCAACTGGAGGCTCCCAGGACTAATCAGATTACAGTACAGATTCAACCTGAGCTCTTCCCCATCCTTTTCACTTACCATGAAATATCCCAATTTTCTAACAAGCATTCAACAGCAAAATTCAGCTTTTTTCGAAGTGCTTTCCAACAGCACACAACATTGGTTTTGTGGAAGTAAATATATATATATAGAAGCATTGGGAGAAAACATAAATCTATGTATTTAAGAGCAGAGGACACAGAGTAATTCTAAGCCAGATCTTCTACAAGCAACTAGTGTCTGGGGGCCTGGGGAGATGGCTTAATTGTAAAAGTTATTTGTTTACAAGCTTGCTGAACTGACTTTGATCCTCCTTGGCCTCCATGTAAAGCCTGATGCAATGTGGTGCATGCATCTGTAATCCCAACACACCTACAGCAATGGGTGGTGAAGTCAGCAAAGTTCAGAAGTTCACAAGGAGTAATAGCAAAGCCAAAAGCAGAGAGGCCTTGTATCATTAATTTTGTGCGATTAAAGCGCATTGCTTACATGAATCATTTAATTCTTTGATGCTCAGGTATGGAAAAAGATGCTAATTTTAAAAGAAAGGCCAGGTATGGTGGCTCACCTTTAATCCTAGCACTTGGGAGGCAGAAGTAGGAGGGTCCCTGAGTTCAAGGCCACCCTGAGACCACATAGTGAATTCCAGGTCAGCCTGGAGTAAGACCCTATCTTAAAAAACATAAACAAAACAAAACAACAACGAAAAGAATTTTTAAAAAAGAAAGTAAGTCATTACTTTTCCTTAACTAAAATATTACTGAGGTTGGACTGAGATCAATAGAGAGAAGGTGGAACGAGAGGAACTAGACCTGAGGTTGTTCATACATTTGTTGTGACATGTATGTTCCCTCCACACACACATCACTCCTACATACATAAATGTGTGTACACATACACAAAAAGATGACACATCTGTTTTAAGGCAAGGATACCCTTCTGGGATTCATGCAAAAAATTGTGAAATGAGAAAATGTTTTCTACCCTCCACCATCACCATAATTTCCCCATTATTTCACACCCAACCCCAATCCAGCACATCCCATTTTCTTTGTTTCTTTTTTTTTTTAAGACAAGTTGTTGTTGGGTTTTTGTTTGGTTTGGTTTTGGTTTTGGTTATTTCCTTTTTGATTTTTGGTGTGTAAACTGATAGGATGTTTCACACCAAGATCTAACAACTGCCCACGGTACCTCTCCCAGGGTTGTCAATTTCTCAAGAATATTAGAAGACACAGTCCATTTCCAAGACAGAAATTATTAGTGAAAGAATTCCACCCTTGGAGAAGGAATTTGAGCCAGTTCTCCAGAGCTCTTAACCAACTAATTCTACTTTTTTTTCCTGAGACCACAACATCCTCATCCTTACTTTTCACAATAAGACACTCGAGTTCTGAGAATTTATCTTCCCAAAATTATACATCTTGTACCAAATCTGATGGCAGATACTGCGTTTCTTTTTTATTTGCAGTACTAACATATCTAAGACGTTTACCCCTTGGTCAGCCCAACTTGGGGTATGTGTCTAGGCTTTCCTTGATCATGACCCCACCCGCCCACACACAGACAGCTCTGCTTATGTGAGCTTTTTTATTGTGCCTGGAAATGAAGGCAGGATTGTAGATTGGCCCCGGATCTACATTGACCTCCAAGGAATACACATAAAACATGTTTTCCTTTTTAATAAAGCCCTAAAATAAACTTTAAGACATGTATGCTTCTCTTCCAAGGTGGCTTCAGGGAGAAGGGCTCTATGAAGCAAGTCAATTTCATCATGTGAGTTTAATTTAAAAGCAGTGTCATATCCTCCCAAAGGCATGTGAGAAATTATCCAATAAAATGTTTAATGTTAAAAGAAAACCAATGATGCTATCACTACCCCCAAAGCAGCTCTCCTATTGAAAACTTATTTTCATTTCCTACCAAAGCATTCAGCAGGACATAGAGGCAGAACACTCTGTTGGGACTTTCTAACCAGTCACTTGTCATACTGATTCATTTCCTAAGTGACTTAACCCCAAAAGACAAGATCAGAGAGGACAATAGTAATGTTCCCCAGAAGATATTACTATTCACCCTAATATTCACTGTATTGAAAGTGCTGAAGAAAACATTACTTCGTTGAACATAGTAGAAAAACATAGCAATGAAAGAGAGAGAGAGAAAAGAGGCAAAGCAAGCCATCAACAGAACCAAGAAACAACCCACAGAATGGGAGAAAAATCTTCACTAGCTATACCTCCAACATAGGTCTAATAGCTAGAATCTACAAAGAACTCAAAACACTAAGGATTAAAATATCAAACAATCTATTTTTTTTTAAAAAAAGAGGCAGATGGGCTAGAGAGATGGCTTAGCAGTTAAGGCGTCTGCCTACTAAGCCTAAGAATGCCGGTTCCAATCTCCAGGTCCCACGTTTAGCCAGATGCAGTGATGCAAGGGTGCAATGATGCATTTGCCCACAAGGGGGTGCATGTGTCTGGAGTTTGTTCACAGCCAGCTCCCTCTCCATGTATCTCTGTGTCTGTCTCCAAAAAAAAAAAAAAAAAAGAGGCAGAGACCTGAACAGAGAATTCCAGAGGAAGAAATACAAATGGCCAATACTCACTTGAAGAAATGATCTTTAGTCATCAGGGAAATGTAAATTAAAGAAACTTTGTATTCCATCTTTTCCCGTCAGGATGGCAATCATCAAAAAATCAAATGACAACAAATGTTGGTGAGGCTGTGGGGAAAGAAGAACCCTTATTCACTACTGATGGGAGTGTAAATTTGTACAACCACTATGGAAATCATTATGGAGACTCCTGAAAAAGATGAAAATAGAACTACCATCTGACCCAGCTATTCCAATGCCAGATATTTGCCATAAGACTCCACTCTTTACTGCAGAGATACTTGTTCAACCATGTTTACCGCCACACTATTCATGATAGCTAGAAACTAGAATAAGCCCAGATGCCCATCAACTGATGTATGGATAATGAAGATGTGGTACATATACAGAATGGAATTCTACTCAGCAGTAAGGAAAGCTGAAGTAATGAAATTCGCAAGAAAATGAATGGACTTGGAAAAATCATTCTAAGTGATGTCATGCAAACTAAGAAAGACAAATGCTGCATTTTCTCTCTCATATGTGCATATGTATTAATGTATGTGAGTGCTGGCATGGATGTGTCATGGTGTACATGTGGAAGTCAGAGGACAACGTTCAGGCTCATCCTAGCTGTGCCCCACCTCACGGAGGCAGAGTTTCTCTGGATCTCATTCTGTGGGTGTTCTAGCTGTGTTTGCAGAGCTTCTGGGAAGTTGTCCTGCCTCCACTTTCCACCTTGTCATCAGAGCTCTGAGATTGTAGAAGCCTCTGGCTTCTTATGTCTGCTCTGAGAATCCAACTCAGGTACTCAAGCTTCTGAGTAATTCTGAGGAATTTGTGGTTAGAACTTAGGAAAGAGTGGGGACAGTTCAGTCCTTGCCCAGAAATCTCTCTTCTCTCTCTCTTTCCATCAGTGGGTGGGTGTGTGAGTGTGTTTTATTGTCCGTGTGTCTCAAGCTCTGAGCATAATGTTTGCACATAGACAAAGCTAAGCAAATGAGAACTACAAAGGGAAAGACGTTCAAACAAACAAGCTCATGGGAGCAAACCTTCGTGAAAGACCTTAGTAACCAGAGTAAGACAGAGGGCCACACTCAATTAAGTCAATGATTAGAGTCAAAGGCCAAAGTGGATAAACCATGTTCAGTGACCCAGTCGGGGCTGACAGAGATATAGCTATAAGTCTATATCACTCTCTCCAAAGGGAAGCATGCATTTTCTTTAATAACAGTTCCTACACATTAATTATCCAGTAATTGCTGCTTCTGGCTGTTTAGGTAGAAATTAGTGAGGAATGACCTTTGTAATTTATCCCTTCCTTTATTTTAATTTGATCATATTTTAGTGGGAAATTCATTCCCTTAAATTAAAATAACAATGCAATAAAGCTTAGATTAAGGAAATGTCTGCATGGGTCTGTCCTCTCTCTCCAAGTTCATGTAAAAAAGATTCTAGTTTAAAAGAGCCTATGATCTCTTTCAGAGCATTGAGCAAAGCCACATGGAAAAGGTAACAATGAGACAAATGGTTTCTGCTCCATGAATAAGCAGGGGAGCAAGCTTGTATGAATGGGAGCAATGCCAGTTCTGACCTGAGTGGCTTTTGTCACATCAAAATGACATCTGAACTCTTTGTAACATGAGCATGAAGGAAGCAGAAGCCCTGATTGATAAGTGATCCCCAGTCATGCAAAGCAAGTCTGACCCTTCTGGGGACCCGGCTCTGGTAGAGGGATGAGGCCACAGCTCCTTTCATTCCTGCCTGCAATGGGCACCTTGGTCCATGATGGGCAATACACGCTTGTCAACCATGCATTCCTATTAGGGAAAACACAACAGCTCGTGGATTCCAAGCCAACTTGTTCAGTGAAGGATAAAACTCACAAAGATCAAAGTTCTTCCATGCCTGAAACAGAGGGAAATAAGAAAATATCACTCTTCTCACCTCCACAGCCCTCCTGACGACACAGCTGAGAGCCCAGGGCCTGCACTTCCACTGTCTTCCCTTAGTCTCTTTTGTTTCTTTGTTTTTCGGTAGCATTCCCCTTACACATATAGGGAAAGGAAATATTTAAATTATTTATCTCATAATACTACAGGGCTGTTATATGCAGTGACATATTTCACCTAATATTTAATAGTAAGAGCTCTGTAATTTCAGAATTATTACCTATGACTTCCAAAAGTGAAATCTAGCAACATATAACTGGAGTACCATATTCTCTTAAATTTGAGGTCAGGAAACTCTGTCTCCATACCTACTTGCCCCTCCTTCCTCAGCCGCCACCAGGTGACGCACTTCTCACCGTTGGCACTCATGTCTGAGCTGTTGCAGAAAATCTGGAGTCAGGAGTCAGAAATTACATAGCTCTGAAGTTCACAAGAGGTGCTAAAAAAAGAAAGGAGGAATGTCTGACCCCAGTTTATAGATAACAAAACTGGATAATACATCGTTATCATATTAGGCCAGAGTTTAGGTGTGGTGAGTGAAAACTCTAAGATAAGATTTGGCTCCAGGTTCAGCATTCTGGCTGAGGGGTAGCCTTGCTTATGCACTGCAATGGAGACATTGCTAGTTCATAGTACAGTGTAGACAGCATGGTCAGAGCTATGACATGAAAGTCCAAATTCCCCAAAAGATATCCACTGTGTGACAGGTAGCCCTAAGATCTGACAGGAGCTGAGATGGTCTGCACCAACCCCTGATTTCACAAATGATAACCCTTAGACTTAAAGACATGATGAAACTTGTAAAAGAATTAGAGTCTCCATCTGATGGTTCCAACTCAAGGCCAGACCATAAACTTGCTGGACATTTGGTTACAGAGTTCAGCTGCCAACAAAATCTTCTATCATACTGTTAATTGCTTTTGCAAAAACACTGCATTTCTCCTGTGGACAAAGTTTGTGCTCATTGGCACCTCTCTCTACCCTTTCCTCTCCTAAGCTTTCTTTTTTTCCTCTCCTAAGCTTTTAGCTTACACTTTTTGCTTCCTCATTTTGAGCAAGGATATGTTGACGTTAGCTTCTTATTGCTGGTAAAAAGCACCTGACCAAGAGCAGCTTGTGGAGTGAAAGGTTCATTTGGGCTTACAGTCTCAAGAAGGAGCTCCATGATGGCAGGGGGAAAAGATGGCATGATTTGTGTTCTATTATATGGTCTATTTTAGAGAATGTCCCATGGTGAAAAGAGAGACTAATGGAGAGAGGGAGGGGATACGATGGAGATTGGAGTTCTAAAGGGGAATGGGGGGAGGGGAGGGAAATATCATGCGGTTTTTGTATGTAAGTATAGAAGTTGTCAATAAAAAAAATAAAAAAATAAATTTAAAAAAAAAAAGATTGGAGCCGGGTGTGGTGGCGCACGCCTTTAATCCCAGCACTCGGGAGGCAGAGGTAGGAGGATCGCTGAGAGTTCGAGGCCACCCTGAGACTACATAGTTAATTCCAGGTCAGCCTGGACCAGAGTGAAACCCTACCTCGAAAAAAAAAAAAAAAAAAAAAGATGGCATGAGACAAAGGCAGATATCACCTTTTCCTGCTAATAGCCAATTAAAAAATGTTCACACAGATGGAGGGGTGCTATTACTATCAGCTGCCTAGCCAATGTCTATCTCCTCATTCCCCCCTCTAACTAGATTCTCCTAACAGCCTCAAAACTACTGTTACCACAGTCCCTACATGCAATAATGAGGGATTTGCTTCTTTTCTTAATTGCTTATATACCTGGGATGATAAGAAGGAGAGGGTTGGGGGATATGAGTTATTTATATCTTAGGGGGAAATTTAATTAAATTGCTTTCTTCCTAACACATACTTGAGCTCAGCCCCAGGAGAAGTTTAATACCTGTAACTAGAAATATAGGAAAGTAATTGTGAAAGGTGGTGAATTCTGCAAAGGGCAGGCTTGCCCTGGGGAACTGCAGTGTGAGGCTTTGGCAATGGGAGAACATTGGTCTGCTTGGAGGTGGGATTCGGAAATGAAAGATGGGGAAGGGAGAGGCAGCCACAGCAGTGAGCAGGCTACAGAAGGCGGACAAACCCTGTCTCCAATCTGAGGGCTTCTTGTGTCAGTTTGATCATGTTCAGAACTTGAAAATTTAAGGTCTCTTGCTTCTTTATTTTCTGCTGGATCAGGTCTGTCAGGCATTTCGCCCTCCCACAAAACAAACAGAAAGGTTTATGAGGAGGAGGAGGCAATATACAGACAAAGAAGAGCGCTGCCAGACGCCCACGCTCACAAGTCACTCACACAGCTGCCAACTGTGAGGGGAGGATTTTAAAATGTGGTTTGGCCTTCCTGGCCTCCTGAGATTTTATTAACCCCCTGTAGCAATGGTTTCCATTTGTGAGCCATTCTGTTTTATTGGAAGGAGACTGTGGCTGAACCACTGGCCGAGGGTCAGGGGAATGGAAGATGACTGAGCACTGCTGTCACTTTGCCGACTAGAGACTACTTGGTCCTTCTGGGAGGAAAGCTTGATCGTATTTCTCCCTGCTTAAGATTTCAATGCCTTCTTGTTGCCTGGCAAGTAAGAGCCGCCATCCTCCATATGGCTTGCTAAGACTCCAGGACCATGCAGACAACCAGATAAGCACCTATGAAAAAATTCCCCCCAATCTTAAAGGAGTCCAGTAGAATTAAGCACGCTCCAGTTTCCAAATGTTTAATGGTTCCACTTTCTGCTTCTCCTCCATTTCCAGCTCGAGTGTCATACTAGAAATGGAGAGAAGGTCTGCAATGAAAGAGTAAAAACAACTTGAGGTCAAAGCCTGGCTCCCGATAACTAGATGGGCAAGTTGCCTGGCCTCTGGGTGCCTTTATTTTCATCTCTATAAAGTGATAAGTGACATTAGTGCTGCTTGTTAGTACCATATTAGTAACACAGTGCTTTCCTGGGATGGCCATGAAGATTAAATGATTAACCACACAGAGCATGCAGTGCAATGCTCCAATTCTGAATAAGCTTTATGAGGGCTTTGCAGGTTCTATTCACACGCCTGTAAAGTACTGCTAAAAGCTTATCTTCATGCACAGATAATATTCTGTCCTAAATATATAGCATAACCACTTGCCAAATGCATTTTTAATTTGTTCTTATTTTTTCAAAAGGTGATATTGCAGCAATGTCATTTGAACCTTAATATCTGTCTACCAATTTAAACTAGTTTTTCTTTAAAATATAATTAGTGTGGCTAAGGCATGGCTCAGTGGGTAAAAATGCTTCATGTGCAAACAGAACAACCTAAGCTTGTATTCCCAGAACCCATGTAAAGCCAACGGCAGTAGCATGAACATCTCTAACCCTAGCAATTCCATGGAGAGATGAGAGACAGAGATGGGCGAATCCCTGGAAACTCTCAGGCCAGCCAGCAGACAACACCAGAGATTCTGTCACAAGCAAGATGTAAGGCAAGGACTAACACCCAATGCTGTCTTCTAACCCCCAAATGGGAGCCATGACACACATTTGGCCACACTCACACCCACTGTTATCCTTTAACCTCCACATGTGAGCCATGACATGCATGTGGCCACAATCACACCCACATGTTGTCTCTAGCCTCCGCATGTGAGTCATGACATGTATGTGGCCATAGTCACAAAGATTAAGAAACTATGATTCATGTCTTTTGGGATATAAAAGTTTTTAAGGCTTTGACATATATTAACAAATATTCCCCCCAAACCATGCTAAATTTCCCACCAGTTGTATGGGGGCTAAGCAGTAAATGGCTAGGTCTTAGAAACCCCTAGGTTCTAAGGAACTAAGAATTACCTTCATTTTCCTCTTAGCACCACTTCATTCTGTCCCCACATCCCCACCAGCTGAATGCATACTGTTTAATCTTTGCCAATTAATGGATTAAAGCTTAGTTCTTTCTTTTTTAACTATGCATTTAATTATCAGTCCAATATTTTTCATGTGTATTAATAATTAATTTCTCCTGTTCTGTGACTTATCTGTTTATAATTCATATAGTAAACATATTTAATGCTTCAAAGAACAAAGAGGGTAGTGGTCACACTAAAAATGCTGTAGTTGAAATGCATATAGATTACCAAGAGAGATTTTATATCTTAATTTGTTCTTAGTCATTGATTGTTTCATAAGTGTTTTCTCAAACAAAATTAGGCATTGCCCTCCAACTCATGGCACGTCCCCTCTGCCTTATGTAGGACTCAGCCCCAGCTTTCCCACCTCCAGTAAACTTCTCTTTTATATTTCTTTTCTGTTTTTTTTTTTTTTTTTTTGTCTAATTACATTCTAGGCTCCTTGGATATAGAAACTGAGTTATAATTCTTTAAAATCTCTGACCTACAGTATTATATTTCAGGCCAGGCAGATCCTTGTTAATTAGAAGATTCAATATCATCAGTTTCACTGAGAAAAGTTCAGATTTAGGGAAGAAGGAGGCAAGCAGTTAACTCATTATAAAGCCCAAAGCATGGAGCTCACCTACAGGACCATGTCATCTGATAGAGTAGAAGTCTTGATTCTGTCTTACTGATATCATAACCGTTACTAATATATAGCATGTAGTTTTGAATCCTTAATTACTTGGGACCATTTGAAATAGGAGGGATATGAGGAAGATATTTGATTCCTTATAGCCTAGGACTTTCCAAGACATAGTCATTTAGGAATCTCAGAACATGAGCACAGGGTCAAAGGCTATCTGAAGCAACACCAATATCTTCTCAAGTGTCACTCTGGAGATCTGAACAAGAAGAAGTTAATTAGACTTGATTTTGTCTGGCATATTTACTGGGGAGGTTGGGCCTGGGGTCACTTTTCTGAAATTGGTTTGGGGATGCAGGCAGGGTTAATGCTCAACACTCTGCAAATACATTGCCCTCCACAAGTCCTTCAGAGTACAGGATGGATGGAGTCAAGGCCCAGTCTGAGACCCACAGAGGCCACAGCAACTCCTGGCATACTGAAAGTGCTGTCCATCAACATGAGCCAGGATGCTTAACTTGCAAAGTAAATGAGAAATAACTTAGTTCTTTCATCTTCAGAATGTAGTGATTTTCTCCATCACTATAGTTAGTCTTAATATCATGAATCATATCACTCAATCATTTGTGTGGGAGTGGCTGAGGGTGCCATGAAAGGTAAAGGCATGATAGAGTCTAAACCCCGAAGAGGAATTCAGAGTAAGAGGCCTAGATCTAAGCTTCTGCTTTCCTGTTTGCTCTGAGACCTTGCATGGACTGTTCCCCTCTCCCTGCCTCCTTCCCTTATACATGATTGCATATGAATAACCTCTTTTGTGTTTTGTCCCTTAATGGGCATTTCTATGAAGCAAAGATTTTCCCACATGAATGTTATATGAGACCATGACTGTGTCAGTACTTAGAAATGAACCAAGTATCCCTCAAAGATAAGGCAAAGCTATGATCATCATCGTGTTGAAAACACGCAACATTTGAAGGGCTGGAAGTCAGGACTCTATGTTTCATTTGGTATGTCTGTCAGGAAAGTTCCTTGGTCTGATATTGAATCCTCCAGAGAGATGAACAGATATGAACTGGCTGGAAGGAAACATCAGTTCATTGACCTCAGCTATTTTTATACCAGCAAAATGAATATAACATTCATAATTACCTCAAGCTTGCCAAAATGCTTCCTTAAAATTGTTTCATTCTATCATCACAGCAGAGAAGATGCATATCCACTTTTTAATGATAAGAAGCTGAAACACTAAGATATTAATGTATTTTCCTAATCTTGCACTCTTTATAAAATACTTAAAATTAAGCTAACATGTTCTAACACATGGCCTGAGAGTGGTCCACGAAAGAACAGGACCCCCAGTGTTCATCTGAATTGTTCCTATCTCCCAGCATACAAGAAGCCTTCTCCACTCTCTAGAAGACATGTGATAAATCCCTGCTTAGGCTCCATAATCCTTCCTAAAGTCTTTATAAACCATATTCACACTTATTTTTGTATTTATCTTCCTCAATAGACAGTGAGCTTTTTAAAGCCAAAACCACAATTAGAGTTATATCCCTTCATATACAAGCTGATGTAAATTGGGTTCAGCAAATAGCCAGGGAGTAAAATAGCAGTAAAATGGCTTAGTAGTAGTAAAAAGGATTAGAAAGGAGCTGCAGAGATAGCTCACAGACATAAGAACCTAAGTATAATCCCAGCACCCATGTAAAAATGCTGAGCATGGCAGCATGTAGATGCATGTGCCTGTAATCCCAGCACTAGAGTGGCAGAAAATGGTAGAGCCCTGAGGCTCTCTGGTCAACTAGTCTAACTTAATTGGTGAGCTTTGCACCAATGAGAAAGCCTGTCTCAAAAAAAGATGGATGACATTTGTAATAAAATCACCTCAAATTCATCTCCTGGCCTCCATACACATGAACATACATATGCAAAAAAAAAAAAATGTTTGGATAAGTAAGAACAAAAGGAGGGAGAAGGGGAGGGGAAAGGGAAAGGAAGGTAGAGAAAGCTACAAGGAGAAAGGCAGGCTGGCTGGTACTGAACAACCATGTGCCAAGGCCCATTACGCACACTGTGCATGTTCTGCTGAGTTTGCCTCCCCAACATTCTGTTCACCCTCATTAATGAGAACACTTGAAGGTTGATGTATTTGCAAACATGTCCACCCAAGCACAACAAAAACTGGCAAAAAAGAAAGAGGTTGTCCCAGCATTTCTGTTAGTCAACCACCTTGTCATTCCAGAGAGGACTCTGGTTTCCAGATCTGAAACATTAAATAGGTATTCATTTCTTTAGATTGCAAGAAGCCCAAGAGTTTAATGAACGGTATGGGACATGGGCACCAAAGACTACAGCTGTAGTCTTATCAAGCACACAAAATAACAAAATAGAGTAACCATATGTGAGTATACATATATATTTTTTTCTTCTTGTGACCAAACACATGACAAGAATTTAATTAAGAAATAACTTACTTTGGCTTACAATTTAAGAAGAGATATAGTTTATTGTGTCAGGAAAGGCTTGGAGACAGGAGTATTAGACAGCTATTCAGGAAGGAGAAAGCAGAAAGGAAGTGTGGCCTATAAAACTATGGCTATAAAACTTCAGGGCCTGATCACAGTGAGCCACTTTCCCCTGCAAGGCTCCACCTCCTAGGGATTCCACAACCTTCTCAAACTGCTCCACTAGTGGGAATGAAATGTCCAATGCATGAGCCTGTAAGGGACACTCCATCCTCAAACAACAACGTACATTACCACTCAGTATCGATGACAAGTAAAATCTGAAATTGTAATATGCATTTTGAAAATTTGTCAAGTCCTTCATTTGCCACCCCTGTTTCTCTAGCCATGTCTTACAAATAGAACAGTGCCCTTGGTATTTCAGGTGCTCTACATGTCTGGATGATAGAATTCAAGTGAATGCAAAAAAGTCAGTACAGTGTGACCATTTGCTTTGTTTTTTCCTTGAGAAAGAGGGAGAAAGAGAGAGAGAATGAATAGGCATACCAGAGCTTCTTGCCATTACAAAAAAGTGTCACATGTGTCACTTTCTGGTTTTACATGGGTACTTGCTAATCAAACAGTGGTCAGGTTTTGCAAGCAAGCACCTTAACTGCTGAGCTATATCTCTAGCCCCTATTTGTTTATTTGAACAGATGTTGTCTTCTCCTCAAAAGAAATACTATTACTCTTCACATACATGCTAGAGTGATGTTTCTGTATCTTCTGCTAATAGATTAGCAGGTCATCTGAGAAAAAGCAGAATGAAACAAACACAATGTCATTCTGTGCATATTCTCACATAGCTGCTGAGGAGAGCAAACATGTATTCAGCAAGTTGTAAATATACTCAGTTGTGAACTCAATATGCATTCCTTCAACAGTTAATTATTATATATTGAGCATCTACCATGTGCCCGAGTCTGTATGGGGTGCTAGAGATAAAATGCTCAGGCAGATATAGTTGTTGCTCCTAGTTTTGTACAGAAAATAGAAAAATAACAATTTCTTACATTTAAATAGCAAGGGAAAATTACAGTAGCATTTAATTTACTCTGCATGCCCCTTTCATATTCTGGGTGTATGACATATGCATATAATTATTTGTCCTTTATGTAAAAAGAACAGCTAAGTTCATTTCCCTCTGAGTAATTATAAATAGGTATTGGGTTCCTGGGATGCAAGAAATTAATTTGTTGAGTGCATCATGGTCTAGAAATGTACCTCCCAAATTACAAGATGCTATAAAATTCCACCCCATTTCACTGCTTTAGGAAGGATCCCTCCCCCCTTGTGGAGTGTTAGGAAGTTAACCTTTATGTAATTGGACTACGGTAATATTGAAGCATCACTTGTTAGTCAAACTAAAACATGGAGAATGTCTAGAAAAACATCACTGTCAGTTGCCAAAGGTACACTGCCCTTCCTGCTTAGGGCACCACAAGGTCAAAGCAGTACTTTAAGCAGTTAAGGAAAAGAACATGCACCCAACCCAGAGATGAGCATTTATGAGAATAGTAAGAAATTAGCTTTTTGTTTCACACCACATCAGACTGGAAACACTAGGAGGGTGCAGGGGGAGCAGCCAGGTACAGATCCAGGTACAGCAGGAGGAAGCAAGATGTCAATCAACTCTCCTGAATAATGCTAAGAGACAATAATTGGTTGGTGGGCCCAGCAAGAGAGTTTGGATTCTTTTATGGACAGACTTTGGGGGCCTTTTGTGCTCCCATGTAGATTTTTATTATTTTTTTCTAGTTATGTGAAAAATGTCATCAGAATTTTGATGGAGATTGTAAGGAATCTGTAGATCGTTTCTGGTTATATAGTTGTTTTCACAATATTAATTTTGACACTTATTAGTATGAGAAATTCTTCTATCTACTGTTGTCTTCAATTAACTTCAAGAAGATAAGTTTTAATTGTCTAGAAAATTCATTGGAGTTTGATCTTTCTCTTTTAGTCATGCTCAAAATAGGAAAAGCTATATCTTTCTTACACAAATGCTTCTTACCTAATCAAAAATAAAATTGCTTCTGAGCTTCATCCCTGAAGGCTGATAGTCTGTTCAAACACTTACAATGTGCTATGTGATTTTAGGCAAATTACTTACCCTCTCTCACTTACTTATGTGTAAAATTAAGACAGTAATAAGACATCACTTAGTGGAAAATAAGAACACTCTACATTAATGTATGCAAAGCCTCTGGAAGGGTGAGAGGAGGGTCACCACAGAAGACATACCGAACGAGTTTACTTATGGCAATGGACATTAACTTCATCAATAGCTTATTAATGTTACTAAAGTTATTTTCTCTCTGATTTTCCTCTAGCAGTGTTATAATTTCATAGAAAGTATGAAGCAAAATCCAGGAAATATGTATGTATTAATGTGGTTGTGAGCTAAGCTGTCAGCACTGTGAGACATCTCTTCCTCAGAACTCAGTCCCTCCTGGCACCAGAGTTTAGCAATTCCTTTCCCCCAGCATGGTATTTCTGGGAAAATTTTGCCAGGGTCCATTGTTTTAGAGTCCATCTTTCAGTCCAACTTCACCAATGGTGTGGCAAGGTAGGTATAGATATTAAGCTAACAAATCCTGGCTGTGGAAAGGGCTGGGTTTTGTGACGGATAAGACATGTCTCCCACACTGTCACTATATAACCTCAGGCAATTTTATTGAACATGTCTCAAGCTTTTTATTTTCAGCTGATGAAAATAAGGATTACAGCTGCTCTTTGTAAGGCATTCTGAGGATTAGAAGAGCACACAAAGAAGCCGGAGTCTCATTCAAACGGTACAGGTGGCCTGGGGGATATAGCTAATGTGTCAGTGTCTGCCAAACAGATACACTGATTTCACTTCTAGATGCTTTCAGTGGAAATAAAAAATGCTCAGGCATGTTCAGTGTGGCTTTGATTGTACTAACACTTACAAATAATTTGATACCAAGAGGGAAGTAATACTAAAAAAACAAAATCAAGATTTATATAAAGTAAACCTTCCTATAACTTGCTGTAGGCAAAAGAAAAAATTAAATGATATGTGATATTGTTATGTTGAACTCATATATGACAAAACCAAAGATTAAAATATAAATACTTATGTGAACATGCAGATGAAATTGTTAATAATTAACAGTGGGAGAAAAAAGAAATGAAGATAATTTGTACCATGATTCTGTGTACTGTATCTTTTAATTTTTTATTATAATAACATATTATATAGTCATATATACTTATATTCCAAAGTGTATAGAATGCCTAGCATAAAGGAGATAAATATTTCCTTCCGTCCATATACCTATACTTAGTTATAATGTTTATATTGAAATTGATGTTATTACTATTCTTTTATAACTTCTTGCATACTTTAGGAAGCATATAGTGTTTCAAGGACACTACTCTGTCCCATTAAAGAGCTTTTTCTCCGATCTTCAGATCTGGCTGCTCTTTTATGACATGCACTGAAGGTGTACATCCCATAGCCTGAGCTAAGGAATGGACAAAGGTTAATGGAAACACACGATGCAAGGCAGGGTAGCCTCCCACACCTCTGTTTGTGCTATCATTTGTCTCCCTGTTAAAATGCAATAAAGACAATAAAAGCAAATCGGCTGTGGAGAATGGAAGAGCCCTAATTCATAAAAACAGTTCAAATGAGAAAAGTCTTTTAATAGGAATGAGACAACTGCCATACAAAGCCATGGGAGAGAGACACATAAACCCGTAAGACAATTCATTAACCACAAATTATTGTAGACAACCAAACTCAAATCCTTTCCCCAAAACATGTTTATGTTCTAACCATCAAAGTGATGAATGGCTCCAAATTCTCAGACTCGCGCATCTGCCACAAAGATGGGAGGTGTAAGCAGTCTCTTTGACTCTAGGATTTCCCTACCGATGTGTGAGTTATTGGAGGAAATGGAGCCTTATAACGCGCATCAAGAAGGTTTGATAGGCTCTTCCCGTGGTCCTAAGAAGCACAGCCATGGATCGTGGTCCTAAGAAGCACGTGAAGAGAGTGGCAGCTCCAAAACACTGGATGCTGGATAAGTTGACTGGCATGTTTGCTCCTTATCTATCCACTGGTCCCCGCAGAATATCTGCCTCTGATCATTTTCTTAAGGAACAGACTTAAGTATGCCCTAACCGGAGAAGAAGTAAAGACAATTTGCATGCAGTGCTTCATTAAGATTGATGGCAAAGTCAGAACTGATATAACCTACCCAGCTGGGTTTGTGGATGCCATCAGCATTGACAAGACTGGAGAGAATTTCCATCTGATCTGTGCTACTAAGGGTCGCTTTGCTATTCATATTACTCCTGAGGAGGACAAGTATAAGTTGTGCAAAGTGAGAAAAAATTTTGTGGTCACAAAAGGAATCCTCATCTGCTGACCCATAATGCTTATACCATTTGCTACCCTGATCCCCTCATTAAGTTGAATGACACCATTCAGATTGATTTGGAAACTGGCAAGATAACTGACTTCATCAAGTTTGACACCAGTAAGCTTTGTATGGTGACTGGAGGTGCTAACTTGGGGAGAATTGGTGTGTTTGCTAACAGAGAAAGATATCCTGGCTCTTTTGATGTGCTACCTGGCTTTCTAACATCTTCGTTATTGGCAAAGGCAACAAAGCATGGATTTCTCTTCCCAGAAGACAAGGAATCCACCTCACCATTGTGGAAGAGATAGACAAGAGACGAGCACCTAAACAGAGCAGTGGGTGAAATGGTCTCTAGGAGACGTGTTGGAGATGTCTGCACTCGTAGCATCATCTCCGGGTGTCATGCTAGAGAGGTATTTTTACTTCACATTAAACAGCATAATGAATTACTCTTGAGCAAAAGGTGTGATAGCATGAAGCATCAAGGGAGAGGAACAGCTCATATTTATATTAAAATTCCCTTCCCTCCCTTTCTTCCTTCCTTTTTTTCCTTCCTTTTCATCTTTTCTTCCTTCCTTCCTTTCACTTTTAAATTCCACTGTTTTGGGAAAGTCCTTATATACATGCAAGTTCTTCTCAGCCATGGAAGCATAAGGAGTTTTGCTCACCTCTTTCTGGTTCTCTCATTTCCAAGGTCTCTCCACCAGCTGTGTGGCTGGTTTACCCCAATCTTACACTAATAGAGCTTTCAGTTGCTCATTTATTACACACCCAGGCAGTGCTTTCTACTGTGGGTTTATACAATTGAAGCGAGTATACCTGGTTTTCCTGGCCTCTCGGTGATGACATTGACACTGTAACTTGCCAAGCTAGGATAAGGGGGGATGTCAGCTTCAGTCAACTTGTTGGCACTAGCAGCTTTCCATAAATACATATTTTTGAATTTATGGCTTGTTTGTTCAAATTTTAAAGCTCTTGCAGGTTTGTCCTTTGGCAATTCTATTATAATGGGGTTTGGTGGGGGGGGGAGGAGTTCAAGGTCCCTGAACCCCAAACCCTGAGTTTATGTCTGTATTTATCCCAATAATTGAGATAAACCAGACTGAGAAGGATGATTTATAAACCATTACATTTTATTTAGAAATATGAGCGATATGAGGGAGTGTGAAGTCTGAGAAGTGATGAAGAGAAAGTAGATACATGTTGGGCATTGCTAAACACAGGCTGGGACTGTGAGGAAGCTGGCCTGGGGTGTTGGACATGACCAGGGACCTTGGGCTGTGGGGGTTGCAGCTGGCCTTATTGTCTGGAACCCACTGTGTTGACAGAGACTAGCCCTCCCTGCCCTCAGGCAAGGTTGTAGTATGCCCTGTCTTCGCCCAGAGTGGGCAGAACTAGCGAGGCCCTCCCCCGTTAATCTCAAAAAGCACCTGACCTTTCCATAGTCAGGCTTTGTCCCCCACAGTTCCTGACCTTGTGGCTAGCTGCCCAAGAGACCCTTATGTGGCTGAAGTCACGTAGCTTTTCCTGCCACTTTTGTTATCTTCCTTGCAGCTTCTCCCTCACGACTTCTGCCTTCCAACACCAGCCAATTAGATGGCAACCCATACACTATGTATCCAATCGCCATAAAGTCTGTATGTGGCTTCTCAACCTTTCTCAAGTATTTATAAACCCACTCCCCTTTTGAATACATGAGAGCATGCTATCCGTCAGATGGTCTCCCGGGTGGTTCATTGCCCATCTCACTCCAGGACCTGCTTCCCCCAATTCCTCCTGTGCCCGGGACATCAGTGGCCAACGACTCCCAGGGATAGCAAGGATCCATAGATACACCCATGTGGACTGAGAGTCCATGTGAGAAGTGAGAATGAGCCTGAACCCTGAGAAGGGGTTTAGAGAAGAAAGAGAAGAAAATGCAGAGAGCCCTTGCCATGTGGAGGAAAGGAGGGATTGAGAGCACATGTGGTCGCAAGGTGGGGGAAGCTTATCTGGAACCTGGAAGTTCAGGAGAGATAAACAACCAGCAAAAAAGTGGATCAGAGCTGGGCATGGTGATATGCACTTTTAATCCCTGCACTGGAGAGGCAGAGGTAGGAGATCGCCATGAATTCAAGGCCAGCCTGAGACTACATAGTGTATTCTAGGTCTGCCTGGGCTTGAGTGAGACCTTACCTGGAAAAAAAAAAGGGGGGGGAGGTGATCTGACTACCTAGTAAGCATCTACTTATAACCTTATTGTGGTGGGCATTACCTTCAGGCTCAGGTGAGCCAGAATGAGGGCTGACTGGTCTGGGATAGGGGCTGACTCAAGAAGAGGCCAGCCATGAAGTCAAGTTTGGGGGCTGATCTTAACCAATCAGAATGCCAGATTTAAATTCTAGGAAAGGGGAACTCCCTCCTAGGATGGTTCAGGTTATTTATAGAAAAACAGGTATAGATAACACCTTTAGTAAAGAGGTAAGAAGAGGAGAGATCTTTCTCTGATCTCTAGTAAAGTGGAGATTATAAGGGCAGATTTAAGAACATTTCTGCATTTTACTTTCAGGGCACAGTCACCCTAAACTACCTAAGAAAGCTACATGACTCCTTCTCACTATCCAGTTTTATCTTTTTTGGTATAGATAAGAAGAGAATAGTAATAGAGGGTGTCATATCCACATACATATCTGAAGAAAGGTAGATAGGAAGAAAATAAGGAAGAGAAAAAGGAGAAGAAAGGGAGGGAGGAGAGGGAGAAAAAATATAAAGTCAGAATACAAATTTCTAAAATAACTACATTACCTAAAATATTGAGTTTTCAACCAAATCTTATAGAACAGGCAATAAAGCTTGGAGACAACCCAGGAATTTGTAAAACATTTTGGAGGAAAGAGTACTTAATAAAACTGGCCATGAACATACCAAGATGCAGAAGACCTTGGAACAAAAGTTGAAATGTGAAAAGTATATTCATAGACTCAACAGACACTCTCATCAGAGAAACAGAAATATAAAAACAGAAAGCATAAAAGTGATCTGAATGGACATTTTCAAGCAGAAAAGTGTACTAGCAGACAAGAAAAAAAATCACATGATGGACTCAACAGCAAATTTTTCAAAGCAAGAGAAGAAACTCAGTTATTTTCAAAATGGAAAAATAGGAATTATCTTATCTGAAGAACAGAAAGAAAACAGGTTCAAGAGACACAAGCAGAGATTCCGGGATTTGATATAAGACCACATTATCACACTGGACTGTGAAATGTTCTACCCAATGTAACCCACTTTTATATATTGGCTGCTTTGAGCCAAAATACAGGCATTTGAGAAACTGCAGCTGCAGGAAGACAAACTCTCTAAGTCCCTCTTTCTACCTAAAAGCAAGACATCAAAATCCTCAGGAGCAGGTCACCTCCCTCTAGCAGGAAAACACAACACTCCTGTCACAAGACTGGCAGTTGATAAGAGTGGATTTGGACAAACAAACCTATTAAAGTAATTCTTACTTTCCACTGGTTCCTCCAAATATTTTGTAGCTAGTTTCTCAAAATTTACCACCCCTGAAGCAGTTGTAACCGCTTTTCTTTCATCTTGGTACTTCTCCACAAAACTGATCATTCCTTTGTTTCCAGATTAAGTTCTTAGTATCTGAGTATCTTTGGTCCTATGATGTCTCCCGTGTGCACATAGAATATTATAAAATGTGTAGTGTGATCTGTTTTATGTCAGTGTACTTCTGAATCCCAGGCACGGACAAGGTTAAAGTACAAGAATATAAGCATGCATATAAAGAGAATCCCAAAGTGACAGGAAGGGAAAATGTGGTAGACAGACATCTGTGATGTGAACTTTTGGCTTCTGATTCAAAATGAATAGATCATGGGATTCATGACTCCATCCTTTTACCAAGATAGCCATAATGACAATCAGTGACATTTCTTATATGTTTCAGAAAAGCTAGGTCTTAAGGAAAAATGATCACCCAGAGCCTGAACAGATAGCTTAATAAAAAATGGTATAGATATGCTTCCTTTGAGTAAAAAACGCTGGAGCAATGAGCTCATAGAAAGACTCCGTGATCATTTTGATTGATTGCTGGATTCATGAGTAACAAGAGTGACAATCTCTGGGATGTCACAACTTTGGACAGGCTGCCTCACACAGTTGTTTGGACCACCAGAACACAACCATGCTTTCACAGTGTGATGGCAACAAGATACCAAGGTAGCCATTGTGAAATATGTCCCAAATTTTCTCCAGTTTAGTGGATTGAGGTTTAGAAGCACACACAGAAGAAGCTAGAATGACTTCTGTGGGGGTATAACAGATTTGGAGGGTAAGCATGAGCTCATGTTTAGCTTAATACAGATACAAATCATTACATATATATATAATATATGCATATATATTTTATATATATATATGTATGTATCCACATGTTTCCTCGCTTTGTTGGCAGCTAAGAGGGGCTAGAATCCAAAACAGAGCATCTGGGCTAGGAAGATGCTCAGTGTGTAAAGATGCTCACTTACAAAAATGGGACATTTACCAAAAGATACCTTCTAAGGCTCTTCTTCAAAGCAGAAGCCAGGGCTCCATGGAACAATGGCTGATTCTAGGACTAAGCCAAGAAACATGTGAGAGAATATTACAGTGCCAAACAGTAAGAAAATATTCATACCAACACAAAGTGAAATGATAAGCTAAATCAAAGGAACATGGGAACAAACTGAAAGAATTTGAGCAAAACAAAAGTGAAGAAAGTGATTTTGGATTTTAACTCAGTAAGTCTTCTTAAGTCCATACTTACATAAACAAATGTCTAATGGCTGGGGATGTGTCTAAATGATTAATGGTGCTTGCTTGCAAAGCCTGATGGTCAGAGTTCAATTCCCTAGCCACCCACATAAAGCTGTACAGGCATTTGTTTAAAGCAGAAAGAAACTCTGGCATGCCCATACACACAAGTGTGTATGCATGTATGCTAGCATGTTGATAAATAAAATTTCTATTGAAAATAATTCCAAGTTATATAATGTATATGTTCATGAACATACTATATGCATACTTACACCCCCCCACACACACACCCACATTCATTCCTCCCTAAAGGATTAGTGAAAGAAGAAATCACAAGGAGGGTTAGAAAATACATTGATTTTAACGGGGGGTAGGAGGCTAGAAAGCAGCATTTAACTGTCATAAGCAAAGAGGTACCGTTGCCATAACAAACAATGTGTTTGGAAAGCAACCTGGATAGAGCTGAGAGATGATCTGTGAAGATGGTAATAGATTAATTTTACCCTTTCTAGGAACTTGAGGGACAGAAATGAAGGCATAACAAATAATAACAAAAAGATTAAAAGGACTGAGACTGTGACCATCCACCTAGAGGAAAGCCCTTTTTCCTTGTGGGTTTTCAGAGCCCATCAAGTTAAAGAGCTTCCAGCCCCTGAGGAAGAACCCAGGAACTCAACAAGACATGAGCACAGCTTTGGTCTCACAGTCCTTCTGAAAGAGACCTGCGGGTGTCATGCACACAAGTATGCCCAGGCCAAGGAACAACCAGCCATTTCTGAGGCAGTTAGTTGGATATGGGGTAGAAAGCTGAATTAAGAACCAGGAATCCAAACAGTGGCCATCATGGCTCTTAGACTTGCCCAGGGCTTCAGGAGGCATGCCCTGTCAGCAGCTAGAAGTCCAAGCTTGGTTCCTGAATGGATGCTTTTGCTATGGGCATGGGCGTAAGCCACAAACAGACCTGTACCTCATGACAGCCACACTGAACAGCAGCTCTACAGAAAATGATGAGGATAGGACCTCTCGATGGAAAAGATTTAGGTAAGAAACCTGCCATTCACTCTGTGTAGAACCTGAAGTGCCGCACGGCGAGGGGGGTGTGCATATCCATGGGAAGTGGGCAGATGACTTTGCTGGTTGGTCAAAAGCCTTCTGGTTACAACAATGTGGTATTAAAGGAAAGAATATCTGGAAAAGGAGTAAATCGTGGAGTGGGTGCCAAGTGAGAAGAGGTTTCAGTTGTGACTCCATGTGCAATTAACTACAGACGACACTCAAATTATCAGAAGCTGTGTGTCAGCCTCTCTCCTCTGATGCCAAAGGACTTCTGCAAGGGGACCAAAGACGGATCTGCCAAAGTGGCAGGCATAGCAGGGCATAGCTCCCAGCATGAGCACAGTAAGGCTGGTCTAGCTTCTAGTAAGCATAGTAAGTGTCCAGTGTCAGCCACGGAGGTCAGTGCTGAGCTGGGTATGACACCCACTCTCAAGTCAAATAGTCAGTGATTTGGAGGTAAGTTTATTACCATGTACTATAAAAATGACAAGGCCACCTTGACTGTGATTCTGCATATTCCAGATATAGACTTACCTTCGATACCCACAAAGCCTCAGACAGCTTGATAGTCTGGATGAGTTTCCTATGGCTTCATAACAAAAGGCTAAAATAGTGTATCTTTAACAAATTTCATGAGCCTGAAGACCAGCATCCAAAACAAGACTGGCCCTGTAGGATACGGTCTGTGGGAAATTATGTGCGATTCTTGGCCCCAGCTTCACGTGGTGCTCTTTAGCACATTTGTAGACTATTGCTTTGCTCTAATAGCTGCCTCTAATCACAGTGCCTTCTCTCTGTCTTCTCCCATTCTCTTTTTAAAAAGCCTACCCATTGCCGGGCGTGGTGGTGCACGCCTTTAATCCCAGCACTCGGGAGGCAGAGGTAGGAGGATCGCCGTGAGTTCAAGGCCACCCTGAGACTACATAGTTAATTCCAGGTCAGCCTGGGCCAGAGTGAGACCCTACCTCAAAAAACCAATAAATAAATAAATAAATAAATAAATAAAAAGCCTACCCACACCAACATAAGTAGTCCTCATAATACCCAGAACATTACAGCCAGGATGTCTTATTCTGAAGGGATCTAACCTCAGCTGTACGTACTCTTCCATAGTTACTCTTTGTAGACTGTAAGCACCTTATGTTAGCTTGTATAATGCTATACTCTCCAGCTATTTGGTGACTCATTGGATAGTTGGACAAACTGATACATGACAATACATGAACAAACTAATACATGAAAAATATTTTTCATCAAGGCAAGAATGAATCATGCTCTATATAAGTGGATGATGATATCATGACACTGTTCAGCAGAGATTACAGGACATCAAAGTTATACTGGGGTAGAGACCATTTTCCAAATAATTAAGTCCTCAGCTCCATTTTGAGCACTTAGATTTTCTGGTGCCAAGCTGTATTTTCTGTAGAAAGCCAAGAAAGATGCTTAAAAACCCAATGGGACTTAAGCTCTATCCAGTTTCCAGATTGTACAGTGATTGCTCTGGGTTTCTGCTAGTTCCCCTGTTCATTACACTCTCTGTCACCAGAATGGATTTATGTGGTGCCACATTCTGCACACATTACAGTGTTTGTCAAGATAATGAATAGTCTAAAAATCTGAATTTCCAATACAGTTGGTGAATTATGAAACTGTGTCTTAAAATATTTCCTCCCTATTCTCATTTGCCCAACAGGTTTTGCCTTCCCTCCTCTCAGTAGCTACACTGTTACTAGGCAGAAGCCGGGGAGGGGGGGGTCAGTGATGCAAAGATTAGAATATTGAAAAGGTCAGTGTGGTAAAGTTACTTCTTTAATTCCCATCACATATCAGACATTAAAATTCTAGGTTCCTGCTCCTATGATAAATGAGAATAAAAAATAGCATAAAATTAATCAGCAACACTTTTTAAAGTGACAAACAGTTATTAATTTCTTTGGTATTCATTACAATAGCATTAATCATGAACAAACTCTTTGAATGTGAAAGTAGCTGGTGTGTGTGGTTCCACAGGATTCAGTGGTCATTTAGAATCCATTAATGTCCGTTTACAATGAAGTGTTACTACATAAATCCCATTTTCGGTAACAAAGCCTACAACGGGCAAAAGAGAAAAAGTCTGTCCTCTCTGTAGACTTTACATTTCAATTGCAAAGGCAACTTTTGTCTTTAGTCAAAACTAGAGTTATAGGTGGTCTCCTGGTTAGTATGGCTGGTCTTCTCGAGTCCAGGGTTTAAAAAATATAAAACACTACTTGGGAGGCAGACATGAGAGGATTGCTGTGAGTTCAAGGCCAGCCTGGAACTACATAGGTAAATCCCAGCTCATCCTGGGCTAGAATGAGACACTACCTAGAAAAACCAAAAAAAAAATCAAAAAATATAAAAAGCAAGATGACCCTGAGTACTAAGGATATTAATGCATTTTTTTTTTAAGTTTAAAGTCACTGTGCACAATGAGACTTTGTGCTAACTACAGGCTGCTTTAGCAAACTCAGATGCTAAGTGGAGGATTTGGGTCTTCTTACAGGGAAGGAGTTTGATGTTACTCTGTGCCTCACTTGGCTTCTTATCTTGTTACAAGTGGGTCTCACAAAGAGAATGATATCAATAGTAGACAAGTAGAAGGCAAAATAATGGCTAGACTCTGGGAAATAAGTTTAAAAGCTAGAGACAAACACTTCTTAGTCAATGTTTTTACCCTCCCTGTGACCTATAGTCATAATACAGTCATTAGCTACAATTGGACACTCGCTGTATGCTAGGCACAACTGGAAAAAATGAGCATCCTGGGAGAGTCTAGATCCTCTCTGCAATCTAGTACTGTTATTGCCCCACCTGTGCTGATGAAGAGACAGCACAAAGTGTGCAGCCAGAAGCTGGCTATGCTAAGGTCTGAAACTTGCCTGGCTGGTACCAAGAATCCACCCTCCAAGGAACAGCATGCTCGGTATTGCCCCTTTCTTTGCTGAATGGACTTAGGATGTATCCCAGTGATTAAAGTGCTTGTCTGGTATGCATGAGGCCCCGGGTTTGATCCCCAGCACTCAGGTGGATGAGGTAGGGGGATCAGCAGTTCAAGGTCATCTTTGACTACACAGCAAGTTCATGAGATCCTGTCACCAATAAACAAACCAAAAAGAATATTTGGTGAGATAGCAGAAAAAAAATAATAGCACCCAAAGTCTAGAAACTTAAAAAGAAAATTCAATTTCTGAAGAACTCCTAGGGAACAGAAGACATGACCATCTATCTATCCTAGCACCTTTTCCACAATGTGTACTACATCAGGAATCGGGATGAGGTGCCACCGATCATCAAAGCCAGCAGGTCAATTGCAACACCATTCTGCCTCTTGCAGGCTCCCTGGAGCATCTTGGAGAGCCTCAGGGTGTCAGCCCACTGGCAGAATAAGTAACATCTGTAAATCACTGCTGTGAGCCCAGTCAGGCCAATTGCACACAAGGTCCTTTATTTGTTATAACACTAAAGAAGCCATCTGCAGAGCATAAGCAGAGAAGGCGTCTATGGAATATGATGTTGTAGGTAGAAAAATAGAGTCTTTCTGCTGAATCTGAGATGTGGCTGGGGACAGCTGAGGCAGGGCATACATGCAAGGTCCTGATGGGTCAACCACCACACAGAACCACGAATCCCTGCTTTCAAACATCTTGAAATGCCTGTCACCGTGCAGCTGGTTTGGCCAAAAAGTATCCGAAGTACCTATTGCGTGACCACTGTGAAAATGCATGGTCTACAAATCAGAAAGTTCAAGCAGATTTGAATCTTTTCACATTATTGTAGGAAAATCTCAACCTGAGTCTGCGATAGAAAAGAAAGGGCTGTTAAATCCTTAAATGTAATTTCAAGTGTTACAAAATGTAGAATAATTGCAAAAAGTGATTTCAAGTTTTTGGTAAAAATCATTTGCAGAATAAAATTGCTTTGTTGACAGACAATTGAGAATTTGAAGATATTAAAACTATTGATCCGAAATTACATGCAGTAATTTCAACCACTAACCCTTGTAGAATAGAGTTTTATTTGTGGAAGAGAGCTCATTTTCTTCAACAAAAAAATTAAAATAATTCATCTGGAATTTTGCAAATATTTTATACTTACTACCGTCTTCCATTTTTTGTATTTATTGCATTTTAGTTGCATAGATTTAAAAGGTAATAACTATTTTCACCAAGCCTCATAGGATATTGACTATGTCCCTTAAGAACAGCCCAGAATGCCACAAAAAGGTCAAAGGACCCAGGTTTGATTCTCCAGGACCCATGTTATCCAGATACACAAAGGGGCACATGTGTCTGGAATTCATTTGCAGTGGTGGAGGCCCTGGTATGCCCATTCTCTCTCTCTCTCTCCCTCTCTCTCTCTCTCCCCTCTTTCTCTGACAAATAAATAAAGAAATGAAAAATTTTTTTAAAAAAAGGTCATGATGTCTCCCTCTGGAGGATGGCTGACAAAGAAGACATTTAGCGATAATTCACAAAAACCTGGAGCAAAATCATGCCAGGAGAGAATTTTAAGTGCTTTAAAATCCTGCGCTCCCAAATGGTTCAGGCTGTGCACCATGCTCATGAAGACATGCTAAAATGAAAGTCCTCAACTAGATCAAAAAGAACCCTTAGCAGGGACCAAAGAATCAGGATTTGAGCTTGACAGGCCAGAGGGTGCTCTGGAGCTTGATAGGGGCTGTCTTTGAAGATGCTTGTGATGCACCCGCCATTTGACCTCCCAAGTGCCAATATCCTGCAGCAGTGAGAAGTGTGGATACACATTCTGGGGCTTCCAGAACACCAGCCTTCCTGTGAGTGAAAGAGAGAATGGCATTGCCCTGATTCGCATTCACCTGCCCTTCAGTGGGCAGCTAGGATTGCCAATGCTGTAGTCCTCCTCAGGATGGACAGTTCCTCACAGGAAGGAACTTATTTTTTCTATAATACTAAAATAGTCTTGTATTACCCTCTACCATTAGACAAAATACACAACCATATTTATACTTGTTTGCTTCATCTAAAAGATGGGAGCAGATTAACTAATACTATACTGTCTTTGTAGAGATTAATGAAATATGATTCATTGGGTACAATACTGCAGGACATTTAATCAATATGCTGGTAACTATTATTAATGGTTCTTGAACTAGACTGTCAAAGGTATGATTTGAAGCACTAAATAGCTTCAAATATTCTATCCTTTCTTGGATTGATTTCTTCTCCTGGTAACACATGTGTAAATATGTGAAGGAATGTGAGAGTTTCCTAATCGGACAGGAGGACCATGGTGAACAGGGTTTTTTGGTAGGTTTTTTTTTTTTTTTTGATGTTTTAATTTGCCATTGTACTTCATTTTAAAATCTTTCATTTGCCAATTTACTGATTGGATCATGTGTCCCTCTGATGTTCCAGTTTTGAATTCTCTACATATTAATCCCTTGTCAGATATATAGTTGGAAAAGATTTTCTCCCATTCTGTAGACTGTCTTCATTCTGTTGTTTTCTTTGCTGTGCAGCAGCTTAGTAATTTGATGCAATCCTCTTTGTCAGGCCTTGCTCATTATAAATAATTTAAGCATCAGAATTCAACATCAGCCATGCTAACAGTGCTGCAAGCTTGACACATAAAGGCTTTGGATTACAATAGAAATACATGAACCTTGGTCTATATTAACATGATCAACAGTCATAATATTTGGCCCAATAAGTTTTGGTATTATATTAAGGAAGCTATATTTTAAGTGGTCATTGCAGTATTACCTAAATTATATTGTAATGATTAAATTATTATAAAATACTATAATGCCTTTTAAAAATAACCACAATGAGGCTGGAGACATGGCTTAGCGGTTAAGACGCCTGCCTCCTAAGCCTAAGAACGCTGGTTCCAATCTCCAGCGGTTCCAATCTCCAGGTCCCACGTTTAGGCAGATGCAAATTGACGCAAGGGTGCAATGCCAAATTGACCACAAGGGGGTGCATGCATCTGGATTTCGTTTGCAGCAGCTGAGAGGCTGCTGGCATGCCCATCTCTATCTGTCTTCCTCTCCCTCTTTGTCTCTCTCCAAAAAAATAAATAAATAAATAAATAACCACAATGAATTGTACATAAACATAAGGAAAATGCTTTTAACATAATGTTAACTAAAAATAAAGGTTTTGATATTTATAATTTCCATTTCTATAATTACATGAATCATAGTAGTATACCAACCAAAATTGAAAGAAAATAACATGCTAAAGTGAAGTCAGCTATTCAGTTAAGACTTCATAAATTGGAATTATTTATGTTTTTTTTTTTTTTTGGTTTTTCGAGGTAGGGTCTCACTCTAGCTCAGGCTGACCTGGAATTCACTATGTAGTCTCAGGGTGGCCTCAAACTCATGGCGATGCTCCTACCTCTGCCTTCCAAGTGCTGGGATTAAAGGCGTGAGCCACCACACCCAGCTTATTTATGTCTTTTTAAAAGCTATTTAATGTTTGTGCAGTGAAAATACATTTAACTACACAATTAGCTCTTGGGTATTATAAAAATTCTATAAACAAAATATATCTTATTTTGCCATACTAAAAAGAGTCAAACAAACAGTGTTTGTTTAAATAGTAATAAACTAGATGACTGGCCAAGTCTTAACCTCCCTATGCTTTCACCCCTTTATTTACAAAATGAACAAGACCCACAACTCCTGTCTTTCAGATTGTGTATTATTTGTGAGTTGGTGCACACTAATGTACTTACTGGCCCCATGTTAACATAGAAATTGATAGATCTAGAGTTTGAAACTTCAATATCAGAATCCCTACCATAGAGAGATTTTCATACTTGAATTATACTCCACAGTTATCCTGAAATTTGATAAACTAGAATAAGCTAATTATATGCATTTAAATGAGCACTAAATGTTAGGCAGCATTTAGTACCTCCTTTTATTTTCTTCTCATTTTTTCAGCAATTAAAAAGTATATGTATTTAAGAAACTGAAGTTCAGTATGCCCAAGCCTTTTGTCAAAGTCAGTAGAGGCAGGAATAGTCAATACCTGGGACAGTCAGAATTCAAGTGACAATTCCTGGTGGACAAGCCCTGTACTGATCAGTGATGTGACAATGCTTCTTATCCCATATCAGTAGAAATGTGACATTTTGACGTTAACTTCACTATCATACTGAGAGATCATTGGCTACTATAGTCACATGTAGAAGCCACTTTTGGGAAGACACATTGATAAATGATACAACCAGAAAAGAAAGATCAATGAGAGGAAGCTTGGAAACCATGCAATGAGCAATGGGAATCATCTCTCCCAATAGTTTTGTATGTCTGTATTAATAGAGTAAAGCAGATCTCAAATCTATTCTTTATTCATGTAAGAATGCATGAGTCCTGAGAGAGAAACTGCATATAGTAAGAATATGATGTTTACTTACAGAATAGAGACAGACATGAATGATATAGTATAATAATATCTGTACTGATTTACATATGTGAAATGTAAGTCCATCTTGTGTAATAACCTTTACTATTCTCATAAATTTTTCCCTAACAAAATCCTTCTAAATTAGTATTTGTTATTTTTCACTGGTTTGAATTTAAGTGCTTTATTTATCTATGAATAATTCATCTCCAGTGGAAGATGCCCTCTAGTAAACTATAACCCCTTGGCTAGGTCACTGTCTAGAAGCCTTATCATGGAATTTTAATAATTAAGAAACATTGAACATTAGATAAGAGTACAGAAGGCTAGAATTATAGTCAATTGCCTAAACCTTTCCTCACTGAGAAAAGTACTAGAGTAAGTAGGAGTTGGTCTGGGATTCTGGCTTACACACATATCTACCCCTTCTGAGCCGCAACTGTCTAGTGTAGAAAAGAAGAAAGTACCATGGGCAGGAGATAGAGCTCAGTGCTTACTGCACAAGCATGAGGAGCTGATCTTAAATACTCAGCATCTTCATGAAATGCTAGGTATGGCAACACTCACCTATAAATGCCAGCACTGGAGATTTATACTGGAGGTAGAGACAGGGAAGATCCACTGGACTAGCTTATCTAGCTCAGCTGG
Organism: Orientallactaga sibirica; assembly: GCA_036365145.1. Lineage (NCBI taxonomy): Eukaryota > Metazoa > Chordata > Mammalia > Rodentia > Dipodidae > Orientallactaga > Orientallactaga sibirica. Next base: position 1,503,099 of record JAEOAD010000154.1, read on the forward strand.
TGGCCTGCAGATCTAATGAGAGACTCTATCCTCAAAGGGAAATTGGTCAACAATTGAATAATACATCCAACATCAACCTCCGGTCTCCATGCACACTCTAACATGAGTGCACACACATACATGCACATCCACACATGTTTACCCACATAATATATACACACACCATACACACCAAAAACAAAAAGTACCCATTACACGGAGTTTAGTTGTTACAATTATTAAAGTGTACAACTACTAGGATGCCGCAGATAGCTGTTCATGTGATGAAGATACTCCTCCTAACCTGTGGATGGCTGGTGCATGGACATGTTTGCGCAGCACTGTCATGTTCTAGACATGATAGAGGAAGAACAGAAGCTATTTCAACCTTCTGTGCTCCAGCACATGAACTCCCACCATCATAAACTGAACTGTTTTTTTTTTTTCAAACGTTTCATACCTTATGCAGGTAGCATTTCTTTCCATCCAATCACTACAACATAAGAGATATGATTGCATGCCTTAATTGAGGCTGTAAGTAGCACTTTTGTATGTACAAGCAATAAGGATCAGCCAATCACACCTCACCAGGGCTCCAGCTGAAACCACAGGATAATGTGGAGGAAGGGCAAGAGTTCAGTGCTCTTGGGGATCACGACACCAGAAAGAGGTTGAAGGACATAAACACAGAGAACATCTAACTCCCACTAAGCCAGATATCCAGAGACACAGAGGCTTCCAAAACCTCATCACTGAAGTAGAGCTAAAATGACCCCAATGTGGCTCAGGGAAATTTGCGGAAGAGGGGGCGGAAAGAATGTTAGAGTCATAAGTTGGGGCATTATGCACAGAGACTTGGCCTATCCCCCACAACTCTTGACTACCCCCACAATGCATGACCCACATTCCCCATTGATGAGGGTCCCTATGGAAGAGGGAAGACAGGGAGGAGGAAAATGGAGTCACCACTATAAATGTAAAACCAGAATAATATACATAAGAATAAATAATTTTTTTAAAAAAAGAAAAAAAAATCTATGACTGTTTTTTGAGGGGAAGAGGCACTTGTGAGTTTACAGAGTCCCTTTCTCTACTGACATAACACACTACAAGTAACACTTTTCAAAACAATAGAGGTACCCCTTCCCAAATGTCATAAAGTGGGGTGACTTTTCACACTCAAGAATTTATAAAAACTGAAAGATAGCTTTAGGAGGCAATCCTCCTTGATTTTCTCTGCCTTCACAGCCCTATTTAATGGTGCAAAGCCTTACACTGCCCAAGTTACTCACACCAAGTATCTAGGGAGCAATCCCCTTTTCAGGAGCAGGTCAGTCTAATGAAAGCTCCAGAACAAACACTGCTTAGACGGAGCTTAGATCTTCCCAGAACAAGATGTGTAAGTGAGGCTCCAAATGAAAAATTCATATGGAAAGTGGTCCCAGATAACATGGAGACAAAGAGTAAAGAGATAAGAAAGAAAAAAAAAAAAAAAAGAGTCACGTCCTCAGGTTTCCACCACGAACAATGGAGATTCAGGAAAATAGAACACAGCCCTCAAACACATTCCGTGTCATAGCAGAAGGGCCTGGAGGGCTGACTGTTCCTCTGAATGAGAGTGGGGAGGCTGTGGACAACTCCAGCTTACTCAGTAGGCAAGCCAAGCCAACCTCCACAGCCAGATAAAGCACCCTGGAGAGCTGCAGATACAGTCAGGCCACTTTAGAAGTCCTGTACTAAACCTATTGCCACAGAGATGTCTGTCAGGAACTGACAATGTCACCTGCAGTCCTACTGCTTACTGACTTATTCATGAATCACCTGACTCCCCTAAAATGTTATTTAAATCTCATGAATTGGCATTTTAGGAAAAGATGAAACTCGATTGTGTAGTTGCTTATGAGCCTCAGAGCCTCCTATGAGTGAGAAATTTTAAAGTATAAACAGATTCTTGATTTCTATTTTAATCACAGCAAAAACTGTTTGAAAATCTTTGAAGAGGAGATTTTCTGAACAATTTCACAGTTCAATCCAAGCACTATTTGAGCAACAAGAATCCAAAACTAGTCATGACCTAGTGTGTGAAGGTTTTTGCTTTGCTGGGTTTTGATGTCACGGTAATGTTTTAAGTGTATCCTTTTAAACAAGGGTTTCTACCCAGCAACTTACTATGTCTCACTGTTGGTCCTCTGGTAGTACATGAAGGGCTCCCGTGTGATCTGATCAAGGGCTGGGAAATGTACTGTCTCTAAGTGTCAACCAGGGCGTCAGAGTGCCTCAGGCTAACAGAGATTGTGTGTGGCTTTTCTGAAGATATTTAAAATTAGAACACCGATAGCTTTTGTTTAGGCTGAGGAGGCTTGAAGGAAATGCTTACCATCAGGGGCACACTCCACCTGGAGTTTAGTGAAGCCTGAAGAATGTACTTACTTGAATTCCTAAATTCCTGCATTATTATATTAATGGAACTTTTCTGTTTCCTCAATTAAGGAAATATATGCTGTAGAACTTGGACAAGTTCATATAACTGGACTTCCAAAATAACGATAGAAGCTTTTTCTGTTCAGAACATTCATGATAAGAGTCACAGGTTTGACAAATATACTTAAGTCCTAACCAGCCCGTTTGAGAGTTGAGAGGGTGTCTTCTTACCAGTGACTACTTTAGTGAATACGCAGGGGCCTTGGGTGACAAGTTTGCTTCATTTGTGGATGTCAAAGGAACTCAAAATGTCTACTTTTGTTCTTTCTCTTCTTTTACTTGGAAGGATGCAGGGGATAGAGCCATACAGGTATGAATCTTCCTCTACAGAGACACCTAGGACTTCCTTTAAAAGTATGAAGCAGCTTAGGGGTAACAGAACCCCCATCTCCAAAAGTAAAAGTGAGGAGTGTCCTTGAGCCTGTCCTTGCAGTCAGTCTCCACTTTGCTAGAGGTCAGCAGGGATCTGCCTTCTCTTCATCTCTTTCTGCCTAATGGAGTTCCCTCCCTACGTCTGGTTTGCCTTAAACTCAATGTGAGTCCCTAGAAAAATTTCTCCTTTCCTAGAACTAAGATTCCTGGCAGGATTAAACTAACCTGTCTCGTGGCTGTTTAGCTCAGACCCCATTTTCAGACACAGAAACCAGGCACTGAGGCTAGTTAGCAGCCCCCCATTCAGAACCTATAAAAGAACCCAGTCTGGGTCTTGAGGTGGGCTTTATCCCACCTCACCTTCCCATCAGTACGACCTCTCTGTACTCTGTCTCTCTCCTTTCTTTCTCTTAAGACTTCAAGATGGATTCCTTGCTCTGGAGGGTGCACTCAGAGTGAGTAGGCCAGACCTCCCTATTCCCGTCCTGCCTTCCTCCCAGTTCCCTGGTCCTGGTTGGTTCCCCTGCTGCTGGCTTGGGGCCCTCTCGACCCTGTGAGCTTGCTGCAGAAGCAAGCCCCTTGCTCTGCTTCCTGACTGAACGGCCCCTGCGTCCCCAACTCCTTGGATCCCCGGCTATGGAGAGTGCCCTTGTGCAGAGTAAGTAGACCAGAGTTCACAGTTCACTCCCCACTTCCTAGTTCCCTAGTCCTGGTACCACTGCTGCTGCCATGGGATAGCCTGGTCCCTGCCTGTGGGCTATGGAAGCAAGCCTTTTGCTCTGATTTCCTGATTTACTGGCCCCTGGATACCCAAATCCTTATTCCCCTGACTGGGAGGGTGCACTGGTCACTGTAGAAGCTGGTCTCTTGCCCCTGGCTCTCCATCTTTCAGGCTCCTGGTTCTCCAACCCCTGATTCTCATGTGCTAAAGAGTATGTTCAAGTGGAGTGAGTAGATCAGAGTTCCCAGTTCTCCACCTCCCAGTTCCCCAGGTACCCTTGACATACCTGCAATCTCCACAATCTGCACATCTGCAGCTATAACCCCATCCTGCTCCAATCTGGTCCACATTTAAAACAGAACACCCACTGAAGATCCTACAGGGATAAATACTTGCTTCCCCCTCAGTAGAATAAAATATTTCCCCAAGGTGGGTTAGACACACACACACACACACAAAAAAAAAAAAAAAAAAAGTCAGAAAACTGAGAGATCTTCACCAAGGATACCTAGTCCCACAATGATAGCCTCCAATGAAATCATAGAGAAATCAACAGAAATTGAATCCCAAAATGAAAACACAATAACCAATGTTGTGACCCTGATCAAAAGAATTGCTGATGTGGAATTAAGCTATCTAAAAAGCAATAATCACATAAATGAAATTGAGCAGAATTGTCTCTTAGAATACTCAGTTTTTGACACTAGGCTTAACTTTACTGAAGAAAACCTTAGAAGCCTCAAAAGAGATAAATGAGTCAATAAGTGGAAGATCTTAATAACCAGTTGATTAAGAAGACTTAATCAAATGCAAGAATGAATTCCAGGAAAGAGTCAAGAAAATCAGACCTTGAATTGAAATAGGACCTCAAAAAAGAGATGGGCACAATACAAAATAACACAACAGAAAACAAAAATCAAATAGAGCTTTTAAAAACCTCTCTAGAACCCCTCACTAATAGAGTAACTTGTGGAAGACAGAACCTCGGAGCTGGAAGACAAAACAGAAGAAATTGATCGGGTCTCCAAACATGTGTCTAAGTTCAAAAAAATCATGTGAGCAGAATAAAAGGGAACTGTGGGATACCCTAAAATGACCAAACATCTGGATCATGACTGTACCAGGAGGAGAGAAAATCCAGACCAGATGTATAGAGAATATATTCAACAAAATTTTTGAAGAAAATTTTCCCAGTGTCTGAAAAGATAGGCCCATTCAGATATAAGAATCTCATATAATGCCAAACAACAAAGAAGAAACTCTCCAAGGCACATCATAATTAAAACTCTTAACAATGAAAACAAAGAGTGCTAAAAGCAGCCGGAAAGAAACAACTCACTACATATAAAGGCAAGTCCATCAGAATTACCTCAGATTTCTCAGTGGAAACCCTGAAAGCCAGAAGGGCCTGGAATGGAACACTTCAAAGTCTAACAAACTATGGCTTCCAACCCAAGCTACGGTATTCAGTGAAAGTATCCCTCATAATAGATGGTGAAAGGAAAACTTTGTGTGAAAAAAGTCAACTCTATGATTATATGAACACAAAGCCAAACATATAGAGGCTACTTCAGGGAATACTCCACACAGAAGAGTCAAACAGCCAGTCTCAAGAACCTACAAGAAGAAGATCACAATATCCAAAGTACAAAACACAAGAAAGCACCAAACCCCACGTAGCACCTCATCCTGGCAGGGATTAAATAAAACCTTACAGTTTTACCTTAAATGTTAACAGTCTTAACTTAAAAGACTCAAGTTATCAGGGTGGATTGAAAAAATGGACCCTGAGCTGGGTGTGGTGGCTCATGCCTTGAATCCCAGCATTCGGGAGGCAAAGGTAGGAAGATCGCCATGAGTTCGAGGCCACCCTGAGATTATATAGTGAATTCCAGGTCAGCCTGGACTAGAGTGAGACCCTACCTTGAAAAACCGAAAATGAAAAAAAAAAAAAAATGGACCCTTCTATCTGTGATCTACAAGATATCCCCCTCACCACTAAAGACAGTCACCTCCTCAGGGTGAAAGGAGGGAAAATGGTATTCCAAGCAAATGGAAATAAGAAACAAGCAGGTGTTGCTATATTAGTATTTTGTCAGACTTCAGAAGTAAACACCCTGACAAGATGTACACGCCAGTGCAATAGTGGCACACAGTGTTGGAGGGTAACCAATAGCTTTCTTGTTGGCTAACAGATTATCTCAGTGTAATGGAACCCATATCTGGAACTGGAAACCAGGTCAGAATCCTATGGAGACAAAGATTATGCTCTCCAGTATGAAGCTGTCACTAGTCTTTGGCTAAAAGAGAGATTCATACATCAAATTCCTCCTAAAGTAATAATGCTTATCCCATTTAAACTATACTGACTTCACTCTCCATTAGAGAATCGCTTCTTCTGAAAAAGAAGGCAGTGAGACCCGAGGAGATAAACTACCCCTCACACTTCAGTCAAGCTACAGTTGAAATCACAGAGGAATCGGGAAGACAAGCACAAGGGCTGCCTCCATGCTGAACTTGATAATCAGCACCAAGGTGAAGGAGACAGACCCTGAGGATACTCAACACCTACCAAAGCAGATCCAAAGGCTCTTAAGAGCTCATCACTGAAGTAGACTTAAAATTCACCCACCACAGCTCAGAGAATTTCGTGGAAGAGAGGGTGGAAAGATTGTAAGAACCACAGGTTGCAACAACATGCCCAGAGGCATTGCGTCCCCACAATAACTGACTGCTGCTCCCACAATGCATAAACTACAACCCTATGGGTAATACCTGCAACCCCACTGAGGAGCATCCCCAACAGAATGAGGGCAGGGATGAGGAAAAAGAGTACTGACACTTGATGTATCCACACAAAATATGTTGCTAATAATAATAATTAAAAGAAAGAAAAGACTTTAAGTTCTATCTATAATTAAATAAAATCTCTGTAAACCTTACCCTCTGATCTGTGGATTTTAATTTTTAAATCCATAAGACAAGAATACAAAGATACCCTGTTGCAGTTGCTGGTTGAACATCCAATCAGACAGAGCTTATGAAAGGAAAGAAGATTATTGCAGGCTCACAGTACCCAGGGGAAGTTCCTTCAATGGAAGAAGAAGATGGCTTACCCCACCATACATCAGCATAGCAGAGAGAGAGAAAATCCAATACCAGCAAGCACCAACCACCAAAGACCAAATTGCTGTGAAAATACCTACTAGGGCTGGACTCAGATCTACTCTTAAAAACACTGTAGGCCTGGACTCCAAAATCCTCCCTCAGTGACAAGCCCCCTGTAGCAGGGATCTGCCTGCTAGGGGCTAAAGTTGTAAGCTCAATGTTAATAAGACAACTGTGTTTATGGGGCCATATATTTAAACTATCCCATTCACACTATGATACACCACAAAATTTTTGTATCCTATCAGTGAGTTGACAAAACACATTGGTGCCTTGGTAAGGAACCACAATTCAAATATCAAGAACAAAGCAGTTTATGAAAATATCATGTTGGGTAATAAGTTTAATGCATTTTATCTAGAATAACTGATTAAAATAATGTGAGTTAACATGTATGGCATGCTTGTTTGTCAGGATCTGCAACATTCATTTGTAATTTCAGGAGTCTGGCAACAGGGCTGGGGAGAAGTCTGAATTGGTGAAATGCTTTCTCCACAAGCATGAGAACCTGTGTTGAAGACCCAGAACCCACATGAAAAAAGAAACAAAATAGGCATAGTCACGCACACATGTAGCCCCAGGAATTAGAAGACAGAGACAGCAGATCTATCCAGCTCACTGGCCACCCAGTCTACCTGTTTGGCAAGTTCCAGGCTCTGTCTCTGAGGCGAGAGTTGCTTTTGGGGATTCAAACTTAAACCCCAAACTCAAGCTCATTTCTGCTTTACTCAAATAATTGAAATAAAACAAGACTGAGAAAAATACTTATGTGAATTATTATATTTATTCAGAAGTCAGGAGGGGTGAGGAAGAGTCCACAGACCAAAGAAGGGGGAATAGCAGGGGAGGTTACTCTGAGAATCCAAAGGGTGAGGGAGTGGAAGCTGCCATGGTGGGAAGGCCAAAACCTTACCAGTGGCAAAAACCTCAGATGCTCAGAGATGAACAGCCCAGGAGACAGAAAAAGAGGAAGAGACCCTCTAAACGCCTCATGAACAGCCAGGCTTTGTTTTGGGGGTCCAGGGCTGAATCTAGAAGAAGTCAGAACACCTGGATGCAGCGAATGGAAGGGGCAGGGTACAAACTCCCTGCGCTCCTGAGTAATTTGAGCTCTGTGGCAGCTGCTGCAGACAGCAAGATGAATATGTGAGTTAATTTCCCTCTTGCCTTACCCCTAAATAAATGTCTCTACCTTATTTCAATACATATTTCCTATTTTGCTTAATAAAATAGTTCACAGTACATTCCAAAACTTTAAATATACATAAGACATATTTTCATCCAGCAGTTTTTGTTTTGAGATCCGCCCAGCAAGCATTATGGGGGGGTGATCATATTCAGGTTATTTTCATTCACGAAACTGTGTGTGGGTTGTTTTGAATCAGCATGCTATCATCCTTTTTATAGTTCTATATCAGGTTTATGTATAATTCCATCCACACCATGGGGCACACTATTTGATGATTACAATAAAAAAAGATCTATTCTGTTGTTCTTCATGAAGGTACTTTCATTATCCCATGTCATTGAGTTACAAGACTTTATGGGACCATTTGCACCCAATGGACACTTTAAACACGCGACTTTTATGATAACTAAACTCCAAGATAAATGAAAACATTTTGAAGAGATTAGAATCCTTTCCTTCGCCTTTGATTGATGTGCATCAGAGGAGTAAAACAGCCTTTCTTCCGTATGGCCACGCCTCTTACAAGTCACAGGAGAAATGGAGCTTATCTGGATGTTCCAAGTGGCTTATGGCCCACACTTGCTCACTTCTTGCCAACAGGGACCATAAGCTGAGAATGTGAATGAAAATAAATAAATGACTTTAATTGATATATAAATACTTTTAAGTCAATTAATCAATACACATTGGACACTTTGTACAAGATCAAGTGCATGTGTGGTCAGTGGACACTGTTCTTCTCCCACATAGGAACCTCATGACCTATGGTGTTCCAAAAGTATCATTTTTTTTCAATCATGAGATCTATTTCAGATTTCACAAAACTCACTTAAAATAGAAACCCTTACAATGAGATAAATTTGGGCAAGAGCTGCATATTAGATATTGCTGCATTGTATCAATATCAAATTTCATGATTATGAGAATGACATATATCAGACAGTATGTTTTTTAAAGCCCATATTTTTCACCACATATAATGGGAAGATGGAGAGTCATGAACTCTGCAAACTACTTTCGAATGGCTCAGGAAGATGATAGTAATTATTATAATGATTAGAATAATACTATGAATGTTTTTTATATAGTAGAGAGAGAAACAGCAAATGTGGGAAAGTATTGACAATGGGCTGCATTTCAGTGAAAGCCCTCTGGGAACACAATGTAATATTCTTGAGATGTCATGGGTACGAGAAAAATTTAAAATTTTTTGAACTGGATTGAGTATTGTGTGATCAAAGACGCACCTACACAAAACGATGTCCAGATGATCCCTAAAGCAGCAATGTCCCCTGGGGAACCCTGAGAGATTTCTTTACAGTAACTACAGACTTCCACGATACTTCTCAGAAACTTTAACTCCAATCCCACCGTTGGCATTCTACAACCCATTGACTTTACTTTCACCTCTGGGTCAGCCCATCAGACATGTCTGTGTTAATTTGGTATTCCAAGGGAATCTTCACTCCATCCCATCTCCCAGTAGAGGTAGGAGCTCCTTTCAGAAGCAAGGTTTCAGTGAGAACCTGGACAAAGAAGAAGAAATCAGAGCTCCACTCCCATCTATTCTGCATCACATTCTGTTTAGCAAAGTTGAAATAGATAGTTAGCTTACAGTGACAGTTGCTCTAGGGTCATGAAGACTTGGCTAAAAGGTCATTAGTCACATGAGTGTAGTTATATATGGTAATTACTCAGAAGCAAAGTTCAGAACACAGAGAATGAAAAACAAAGAAAAAAAAACTACTGTGATAGAAAACTAGATCAGTGGTGGCCACGGAACAGACAGGGGGGATGTGAGAATTACAAAAGGGCAAGGGCATGATATGGGGTGAGGGAAATGTTCTAACCTAACTGTGATGAGATCACGGGACCATGCACTCTTGTCACATCTCACCCAATTATAGTATTAAAATTGTTTGATTTTCCTGTAGGCAAATTATAACTTAAACAAGTTAATGTAAAAAATGATTCCAGTGTTTCTGAGTAATGACAAGGTTGGGAGGGCATCCTGTTCAGCCGATCTGTTACACTGGGGGAGATGCAGAGGGGCTTTTCGTGAGGCAGTATGACGACGTGTGCTGCTTCCGCCCCTTCAGCCAAAGTATCCTCCCAGGCTGCAGCCCTTGCCCTGAAAATGCTTTCCTCAGGACTGTCTCTCTGTCTCCAAGCTTTATTACAACATGAGTCATAAACTAACCCAGTATTTGGATATTCTGAGGCTCGCTCTTTCTCATTCAGAGATTTCTCAGGGCTTTATAGCCTTATCAAGGAGCTGAAAAGATACACACACACACACACACACACACACACACACACACACACATTTATTATCTGATATTATCTCACCTACATTAAAAGTTAAAATTACCTATACCAGCTATAAAATTCTGTCCTTCATTTTCTCTTTTTCTTGGAAGGAGAGTAGGTGGGGAGGCAAAATAAAATAAGAATGGTCTAATTGCCTCTAAGGTATTTTTCTTTTGTTAGGCTCAAATCACAAACCCTGGAAATCCTGTCAGCACTGTTCCCCAGACATGAGGAAAACACATTCATTTATCTGAAGGCTGTTATAGGCAGTCACACACTCGCCTGGGAAATGCATCATTTTTTCTTTGCAACTGTGAAAATGACTGCTAATGGGAATTTTAGTCCTCGCCACATGCCCCATTTCAGAGGCTTCAGCCCCATATGTGGGTACCAAGTAAGATCACATATGAGGCCTGGCTCTTGGCTCCTAGAGAGCTCTTCCCTTCTGTTCAGTGTCTTCTGAGTTCCTGCTGTGTGCAAGGCACCATGTCAGGGGAGATGCAGGGCAACATGATGCCCTCATATGGTGGGATGGGAGTTGGGACAGAATGGGACTTGAAGTTCATCTCATTTAAATAACTTCATTGTACACATCAAAATAATAGAACCTAGACTCAAAGAAAAAAAAGGCCTTGGGGATTTCAGGAACTCAGTGTCTGTCTGACATTCTTAGGAATCCTTGGTCACATTGAGACAAGAGAACGGCCTGTCACCAGCTCAGAATACTCAGGCATGGTAGGGACACAGTCTCAGCTTCAGTGACGTTGCTGCTGGCCTCTGGATTGTCCTTCCCAAGCTTGAGCCTTTAGAGGAGAGAATGAAGTCTGTGATGAGGGTGGCCCTGGACACACGGCAGCAGGCAGCCATGATCTCTTCCTTTTGCCTCAGCATCGCCCTGAACTGTCCCTTCAGCCTGTCAGCCCTCTGCCACTTGCCTCACTTCTGCCTCCTCCCACATCTTGGCCAGAGGGAAATAAGGTGCAGATCCCAAGATGGCTCTATTGTACTTTTAATATTCAGAAATATGTTGGCCTGTCCTCACAATTACCTCCTGGTAGTGTATTAGCATGTAATTTCTGACATAAAACATATCAACTTTTAAAAGAAAAACAAATCAATGTTCCCATGGGGTAACAAGAAGAAAGGAAGTACAGACATTGTGAGATACAAAGATGGTTATCAGCTAGATCCACACTCGGGCCAAACCATCACTGTCTTTGATACTGCTTCTCAGCATGTACAATTCCAATCTGCGCTTTATCCTATGAACAAGTGGCCGGGGATATTTTGAGTCCTTCACAAACTGAAAGCATATACCAGTTACTTTTCTAGCACTTGTCTACCTGGCAGGCCCGGCAGGTGAAACCATAGAAGCCACCTCAGGCTACATCAGGATCTCAAGGTGGGCTTGGGGATGTGACTCTGTGCAGACCACTCACCGCTAAGAGACCCTCAGTTTGAACCAAAGAGAAAACACAGAAGAATTACACATGACCAGCTGGTTCCTGGACCCACCTCTACAGGGAGGACCACAGACTCCTTGCTGTTAAAAGGGCCAGGCTTCCCATAAGTGCAAAGCAATCTAGTTGAATGGGCGACATTATAACTGGAGGCTGCTGAGAATGGAGATGTCTTACCAAGAGCAGAGTGACAGCTTCTTCCTCCCCTGCAGAGAAGGGGTGACCTGAGTTCACTGAAGTCCGCATTGTCTTATGAATATTACTACTAATATTTATCATTTTCATCATCAAATTGTCTCTTCCCTCTCCCTTCCCACAGCAGGACAGTCCAGCCCATACTTGCACGGATTATGATGCTAACATTTCTTTGGTCTTCTTCCCTCCTCTCAACCCCAGTGACTAGGTATAAACTCATTCTCCACCTATATTACCATTTATGTTTGTGAAACATCAGCGAGTACCTTGTTCTGAAATACCAGCTCCGCCTGTCTTGGTTCATTTCTCAATGTCTCTCACCACAGCTTCAACCATCCCAAACATCTGCCTCCACTCCAGACAGACAGAATGACTCACTCTACACAGATCATTGTTTATGCCTTTTCTTTCCCCAGTTTCCTCTGTTCTCACTCCTGCTACAGAAAACGCACCCACCTTTGTATGGTTTGCACGACATTCATCTCATTATTGATGCATCCCTGCAATTTCTTCAGTGATCACTGTCTTTCTTTCCTTCTCAGCTGACTGTAACTCACACAGGACCCTTTAGCACTCTGTAGTTTGCCAGGTGTTTCCCATAGGTGTCTGTCTAATTGGAAACTCTGCAATTGTTTTCATACCTGGCCGACTCCTGAATACCTAGGGAGTCTTCCCAACTGAGTTCTGAACTGAAATACTTTTTAATAATTATTGGCAGCTATTCCTTTATATAGAGAAAAAAACAAAACTCCACTCAAAGCTATACTCAAATTTCCATACCCCCCACCCCATGTGGCTTGAGAACATTGTTCACCTCACATGCCCCTATACCCTGGCTTTGATAACAGATTTCACCTCGCATGTTTAAACCTCCTCCTTTCCGAAGGCTCTAGACTGTGTTCTATGGAGCCAGCCAGCTTGGTTAATTTTTGACCCACATTAGATTTTCTAATATAAGCATTCAGCTAGAGGACAAATGGCAATGTCCCAGGGGACTGCTGAAAGCTGACCACAGTAAGATAAACACACACGACTTCATGTTCAGAGATCTACAGCTACAGAAAGGAAAGATCTTAGCATAAGAGCAAGGAAGGAAAGCATGCGGTCCTGAAATGCCAAGGGACTCCAGCAATTAACAGAAGGAGGAATTTCTTAAAATCTTCAAAGCTGATATATCAGTGCTGGGCATCTTGAAAAGCCTGCACTCCATTCTGGGAAGGTAGATTTGTAAGGGACTTCTTTCTCTCAATTAGTGGAAGGCACTGTTCACGTCCAAGATTTTGCTTCTAATGAGAGGGAGTAATGGCGACTGTCACTAATGGCTAAGTGCCTGTGGATGCTCTGCCCAGAGCAGGCTCAAGGCAATACTGCGATTCAGGCATGGGGCTGGAGCCCCTTCTTCCTCCCGATCTTCTCTCCTTCCCTTGTGTTCACACCTCTCCTAAACACCTCCTCAGCCCTTCAAGGACACTTTCTGTTTTAATTCCAACACCTCTTTGCTACCAATTGGCTCTATCTGGGGATTTCTAGATTCTTAGCATTTCATTCCAATAAATGAAGAAAGGCACACACAAGTAGTGAAGCAGCAAGAAACCTTGCTAAGAGTAAAGTGAGAACTAGAATATACTTCATCGGTTATTGCCAGGAGCTTCTTTTGAAAGAGTCCACAAGAAGAGTCTGTTGTCAAGGGGGGCAGTTTGGGTGGTGCTCTGGTTTGACTGACAGACTTGAGTTTTACAAAATTTTCTCTACTGCATATGTTCCTTCCCATGCTGCATCTGCTTTTACTCATATGTATGCCCAGTTATGCATAGGCATAAGATGGTAAATGAGAGATTCTCCCTAACGATTCCCACAGATGACAGTTTGTCTTAATGCACATGAACTCAAAACTAGTCCTGGCTGGCTGGCCCTTGCTATGCTGATCTTGGATGTGTCTAAGAATATATTTGAATAGAAGCTGATCACAAGTAACAATTGGTTGCTAGGGGAGAAGAAACCTAGTCCATTGTTTGGAACAAGGTGTAAGTACAGATTGGTGCTGGTAGGGGGTCCCAGAGTGCCAACAGTGGCTTTTCCAGAGAGTCACGAGGTATCCGATGAGCAGTTGCTACCTGCCACAAAGGAGCTTAGACCTACAAGAGGGACCAAAGCCCCACCCCAACCCCAGCTCATGTTTAGGACAATCAGAATAGCGACAGAACACCCTCCAAGGCTCAGGGACCATTGCGGAAGAGGGGGCAGATAGAATGGAAGAGCCAAAGGAAGGGTATGACTTCTTACAATGCAACTGCCCAGACAGAAATTGGCCTCGATATCCATGACCTTGCAGTGTCTAGCAATAGCTTCGCAAGACCCTCAAAATAGAAGAAAAAGATGATGACATCAAATTAAAAGAGAGACTAATGGAGAGAGGGAGGGGATATGATGGAGATTGGAGTTCTAAAGTGGAATGGGGAGAGGGGAGGGAAATATCATGCGTTTTTTTGTATATAAGTATAGAAGTTGTCAATAAAAATAATAATAATAAAAGATTAGTGACAGAAAATGCCTGGATTTTCTTTTGCACATTTTTATTTTATTTATTTGTTTAATTAATTATTTTTCCTTTGTGTGTATGTGTGCATATCCATATGTGTGAGGGCACATGACTATGTGCAGGTAGACTTTCTCTGTATTTTCTTGCATGCAGAGGCCAGAAGATAACCTTGGGTCCATCTTCAAGAACACTGTCCACCTTTGTTCAGAGACAGAGTTTCCCATTGGCCTGGAGCCCACTAATTAGACTAAACTGGCTGGCCAGTGAGCCCAAGGATTCTTCTGCCTCCACCTTCCCAATGCTGGGATTATCAGAATAGATGCCAAACCCAGGATTTTTTTTTCTTTCTTTCTGTTTTTTGGGGGGCAGGGGGCAGGTTTTGAGGTAGGGTTTCACTCCAGCCCAGGCTGACCTGGAATTCACTCTGTATTCTCAGGGTGGCCTCGAACTCATGGCAATCCTCCTACCTCTGCCTCCTGAGTGCTAGGATTAAAGGTGTGCACTGCCATGCCTGGCAAAGCCCAGGATTTTTTATGTGGGTACTGGAGATCTAACTCAGGTCCACGTGATTAGAAGGTAAGGCCTTTATGGACTGAGCTAAGCTTTCCTTCTTTTTCTATATATTTTTATCTATTTATTTGAGAGAGAGTAACAGGCACAGAGAAAGACGGAGAGAGAGAGAGAGAGAGAGAGAACGTGCCAGGGCCTCTAGCCACTGCAAACGAGCTCCAGATGCATGTACCCCCTTGTACATCTGGCTTACATGGGTCCTGGAGAATTGAACCCGGATCCTTTGGCTTTGCAGGCAAACACCTTAACCACTAAGCCATTTCTCCAGCCCTATGTATTTTTTATGTATGTGGTATGTGGGGTGTGTATGTGGTGTAGGAACATGTATTGCAGATGCATTTGTAGACATGCAGAGGCCAAAGGAAAATGTTGTGTCCTTCCTTTATCACTTACCCATGTATTTCCCCAAGATGGAGTTGCTCTCTCTCTGAACACAGAGCTGCAGGTTTTGCAAGCCCCAGCAATTTTCAGGTCTCTTCTCCCGACAAGACTAGGGTTACTGATGTGCATAAACACACCCACCTGTTTACATGGGACCTCGGAATTGAACTCAAGAGGTCTCAGGCCCTTTCAAGCCCCCATGCTTACAGCAAGTGCTCTTACCTGCTGAGCCATTTCAAACCCTTCTTTGTATTTTTAGTGAAAAATAAGCACTTGGTAGTCAATTATACCTCAAGGAAATGCAAAGTTTCATTTTCAACCACATTCGCTGTTCTCTCATGAGTCCATTTCTCTTTTCAATGAACTAGCCTCATTTTTCAGAGATTTGTACACTGATCACAGATACATAAGATGTTTCATGAATGAGAAATTATGTGGGCAAGTGCAGACATATGGCAAAACTGAGGAGATCTATGGACTGAAAAACAAGACATCCAGCAGAGGAGACATGAAATGTGTTTAGAAAGAGACAAGGGGTGTTCCCAGAAGGCCCATCTGAGTCAATGTGTCATGAGGTCAGTTCCCTGTTGAGTTACTATGCTGTAGGTACCTCATTCACTCCACAAACCAAAATGAAAAACCTGGTGCATTCTCAATTGTAAACTGAGGCTCCAAGTGTTTTGCTGGATATTAAATAGCAAGCCAAAGGCAGAGCTAGGCTCAAACTTGTACATGATTATGGCAAATTGTTCATTCTCTACCATAGAATCCTATATCCAGTTAGTTTTGGACCACAGGGGAAATGAGAAGAGACAATTTGGACACATATGAGGGTGGGGAGTTAGACAAATGATAGGAGACCACAGTGCTGAGAGAACAGTAAGACCTTCGAGGTACCTGCTCTTTAGGGAAAGTTTAGTTAGATAATGCTGACAAGAACAAATTAGAAAAGATATTTCATACTTTCAGTGGTAATACTTTATTATTTTTGTTGCTTGTACATCTTTCTGTGCATTAGCCTCACCTTCATCACTCTAGGTATGAAAGAATCCCTCCTACTTAACTGAATGATACTAGCAGATGTCCCCACTGCCATTTTTATTTATGGCATAATTTCCTCCACTCCCAAGAACCTGCTATGGACACACTGCTTTTTGAAAATATGGACCATCTAAGCTTGTCTCTGCTCAATAACATTATAAATGTGTTTGTTCAAGCACTCTCCTCATAATTATTAATCCTGGGTGTATTACAAGGGACATTTAATCTATCCCTGAGTCATTTACTTTGAGCTCATTCAAACCTAGAAGTAGGCCGTAAGAAGTACTTGCTTTCTGAATGGTATCAGAGCCATGACTTAGCCTCAGACTTAATTCATTGGGCCAGGAGAAAATAAACACATTAGTTTTCAAGCAAATTTTTGAGCAATGAGAATTAAAGATTAGGCTGCCAGTGAAAACCTACTTTTCCCTGCCTCTATTTCCTGTGTTAGAATTTGAGACCTTCTACTGAATATAAGAATCTGGGGCTGGAAGATGGCTTAGCAGATAACACACTTGCCTGCAAAGCCAAAGGACCCAGGTTCAATTCCCCAGGACCCATGTAAGCCAGATGCACAAGGTGGCACATGTGTCTGGCATTCATTTGCAGTGGCTGGAGGCCCTGGCATGCCCATTCTTTCTCTCTATCTGCCTCTCTCTTTCTCTCTGTCTCATAAATAAATAAATAAATAAATAATATGTTTTTTAAAAAATGAATCTGTCCCTGGTCTGAAGAAATGGCTTAGTGGTTAAGGCACTTAACCAGTACATATGTAAGCCAGATGCACAAGGTGTTATATGCATCTGAAGCTCATTTGCAGTGGCTTGAGTCCTTGGCATGCCAGTTCTCTCTCTCTCTCTCTTAAATAAATAAATAATGAATAAAATATTTAAAAATAAAGAATCTGTCCCTTGTACAGAATAAGAGTTGATTTTTTAGGCTGCTAGGTACTCATGGTGGTCCTCTCCCACCTCTGCCTGCATGCATGCTCCCAGAATGTGTAAGCATTTACCCAGAGGTCAAACTATGCTCCACCACATGCCTGCCTCATGAAGAACATTTTCACATGAACATCCTACATAGAAGTTAAAAATAAATTATATTAAATATTACATTCTGAGAAGAAGGGGTGGAGAAGTGTTCAGCACTAAAACATCTCTATCACACCCTCCAAGGCTCAGGGTCCATTGTGGAAGAGGGGTCGGAAAGAATGTAAGAGCCAAAAGGACGGTATGACTCCTTACAATGCAACTGTTCAGACAGAAATTGGCCTTGATATCCATGACCTCTCAGTGCCTAGCTTCACAAGACCCTCATAATAGAAGAAAAAGATGATGACATCAAATTAAAAGAGAGACTAATGGAGAGAGGGAGGGGATATGATGGAGAGTGGAGTTCTGAAGGGGAATAGGGGAGGGGATGGAAATATCATGGTTTATTGTCTGTAAGTGTACAAGTTGTCAGTTAAAAATATTATATTATTACAGTTACCTTCCTGTTGCTGGGATAAAATACCCAACCAGGGGCTGGAGAGATGGCTTAGCGGTTAAGGCACCTGCCTGCTAAGCCTAAGAACCCGGTTCCAATCTCCAGGTCCCACATTTAGCCAGATGCAAAGTGACACAAGGGCGCAATGCAACACTTGACCACAAGGGGGCGCACACATCTGGATTTCATTCACAGCAGCTGAGAAACTGCTGGTGCACCCATCTCTATCTGTCTCCCTCTCCCTCTCTGTCTGTTTCTCTCTGTGTCTCTCTCCAAAAATAAATAAAATTTTAAAAAAATACCCAACCAGAAGCAGCTTATGGGAAGAAAGGGTTTATCTTGGCTTACAGTCTTGTGGGGAGCTCCATGATAGCAGGGGATAGCATGGTATGAGCAGAGGCTGGACATCACCTTCTTACCAACATCAGGTGGACAACAACAGCAGGAGAGTGAAATGGACTCTAGCAAAGGGGAGCTGGCTATACAACTCCTAAGCTGCCCCCAACAGCACACTACCTCCAGCAAGTGTCCACCTCCCAAATTGCCATCAACTGGGGACTAAGCATCTGATTCAAACCAACACATTCCACCCCAACCACCATAAAATAATCACCATTCATGATACATATGTAATTCATTCAGTGCAGCTTTAATCATCTCCATAGGTTTTCCAATGTTTATGGACTTTTTTTGACTTGACATATCCAACTGGTTATAGAACACCTGCCTAACGTATGTTCACAATGTATATAAAAACCATCCTCTCCTCTAAGAAATTTTTCTATTCCCCATGCCACATCATATTTTATTAATCATTTGGCTTGACCAAATATAAGCTCAACCCCCTCTAGAAACTGACAACTATATAGTTTAACATGTTAAATAGAAACCTACTTGAAACGTGACCTAGTAATGAAAACTTCATGGCACTCTATACCATGAGGGACCCGACAATTGAAGGGAAACGTGAGGATTTGTTTTGTTTTGTTTGCACTGTTAAGGATTAAACTCAGGGTCTTGTACATACGAGGCAAACACTACCACTGAGCTACCTCACCAGTCCAAAAATAAATTTGTTTAGCACACACTTTATTCAATTGGTTCTTTTTGTTCTGTTTTATTTTTAAGGTAGGGTCTCAATATGTAGCATTGGCTAGCTTAGAACTGTCTATGTACTCCAGGCTAGTTTTGAACTTCCAGGTTTCTTCCTGCCTCAGCCTCTCAAGTACTTGGTGTCCGGTATGTGGCATCATGTCTGGACATCTATTTTTACTTGGCTTGTAAAAACATTTGGGGGTGGTGTTTTATTTGATATAGGATTTCATCTAACCCAGACTAGCCTCAAACTCACTATGTGACTGAAGATGACCTTGAACTCCTGATCCTTCTGCCTATACCTCCCAAGGGTTGACAGGTCTCTAAAGATGAAGGCTGGATGATGACTTGGGAGTAGAAGTGAAGCAGAGTTTACAGAACTTCCTGTTCTCAGATTCTACACTTACAAAGTCGTACTTATTCAATAAATGTATTATGTTAAAGACCAAGCTCTAGTTACTTGCAGAGAATGGGAATTATACTGAAATGAACTCATAGGGAGTGTTAGCCTGGTATCTTGGCAACATGTCCATGGTCAGCAAATACTCACTGGATGCTTACTGTGTTTGAAGTCATGCAGAGACTTTTATGCTAATTCTTATTATCACCCCTCAAAATTTAAGAGCTTTTTAGCAGAAATGGGGAACCAACTCTGACAGACAGTGAACATTAAGGTAAATGAGCCAGGTCCGGAAACTCATTTGGAGAATATGATGGAGGACATTCTGTTCAATTTTCACATAATTTTCAGATTTCATGATACTGGACACATGGATATCCCGGTCTTTTTCCTCTCCTGAAAGAGGGAACTCACTTGTCTTTGCCTGTGTCTTGTCTTGACATCCACTTTGGGGATATTCTCTCACTGCAGGAAAAGAATAGATGTGATATGGTAGCATTAGAACTATTAAAGAAATGTAGGCTGAGATCACAGAAGGAAATCTCTTCTGACAACCATCTCCCAAAAGGAATTATCATTCACTTAAAGAGTTAAATCCTCTCTCACCACTCCACCCCACATATATGGCCTGGTCAGGAGGAACCTTCCATAAGGCCAGTCAGACTGATAAGACCTCTGTCCAGATGAATGGTGGATTCTTGGGGCTTTGCCTTTCTGCTAAACAAGGAAAGTTGTAACCCAGTTCTGTCTTGCTATGGGAAAATAAAATTAGTTTTCTCACTGGCGTGCATCCCCAGGGTCTTTGTGACAAATCAACCTTCATAGATTCTTTCTCTGACCTTATTAAGGACCAACACAGCAGGTAATTTTAATAATACAACCTTCCATTGATCAACAGTATTGCTTCCAAGGACTGCATAACTAAAAAGACTAATTAATGTTTCTCTGAGGCAAGAGCTGGGTAAAACAGAAAGAAGGGGGAGTTGTTTGACCAGAGCTTGGACATAAAATGCTGGCCTTAATTTTTCTTTTCTTTATCAGTGGGTCTCACATTATGAATTGAAAGCAGCATGAGTAGCGTGCCGTTTGGAACCATAGCCAGGTGTGGATCAATGCAGCTCTAATAAGAGCAGCACCAACCCGCCTCTATAAAAACCTCTGGACAATCGATGCTGAAGGGAAGGTTTGAATCAGATTTGATTTCAGGGGTTTCTATAAATACCCCTGGTCATCCCTAATCAAAGGGGTGTGGTGCATCTTGCAGGGACCTCTGACAAGCAGAGAGTGTTGGAATCTTTTCAAATTATTGCATAATTAATGTGGATAAAGTAAGAGCATGGTTTGGGGTAGGTTAAGCAGCAGGAGCTGGAGAGCACAACTAGATTTGAAACTTTCATCATTTCCTCAGGCCAACTACCACAGCTAAAGTGTCCAATACATATAACCTTGCCAGAAATCAGAAAAGGGGGAGGAAATGTATCCATTTAAAATATGAACTCTTAATATCAAATAAAGCAGCAACAACAAAAGCCTATATCCCTTCCGCATAGCCAGAGGAAAAACTAATGGCTGACCAATGTGAATTCCAGCCAGATATCCAGATTTCACTGGGCTGTTACCAGTTTCTGCTCAGAGCTTGCTGGCACATCTTTCAGTGGCTATAAGACAGTGCATTCATTAACCAGCAAGGCTTCCCCTCAGATGAAGAGCTTGTGTTGTCTGAGATCTACTAAGCAGGAGTGAAAAATAGAGGTGACTCTGCTCTGTCATACATGGTATGACCTTCAACACCTTACCTAAACTCTCTGAGTCACCTCCTAGGTGACCTCAAAATGAGAATGCACTAAGCACTCAACAGTGGCCAGAGCAGCTTGCTTAGGGTCCTTTTTTTTTTTTTTTTTTTTTTTTTTCTGGAGTGTTAATTCTTTTCACAATACAGAGCAATTAAACACTTGGTAGATCCCTCCTGCTGTCTCTCTTAAGGAAGCATGATGCTAGCTGAGTAGCAGCAACATATGGTGAGAAAATAACCAGATATACATGGAAATAGCAGAGCATCCTGGATATTTCTAAGTCCATTATCTACCTGAAGGATGTCAGATACTAAACACTGAGGATCATTCTGTACACCATCTCAGTTGCTAAATGAGTGAATGATTTGGCACTGTGATAACCAGATCAGCATCAGCTCAGCACTCACAGTTGCTCTCAGCCCTCATGAAAATGGGCACCACTCTTACTGCTAAAAATCACAACCAAGCGGGACCAACAGAGCACTTTGTATGGGTTACTTTCTCCATGCTGTGACAAAATGCCTGACAAGAAGCACCTTGAGCAAGGAAGGGTTAATTTTGGCATACAGTTCCAGGGGATACAGGCCATTCTGGCAGGGAAGGCATGGCAGCAGGAGTATGAGGCAGCTGGCCACGTGGCATCCACAGTCAGGAAGCAGAGATAGATGAATGCTCATGCTCGTTTCAAGTCACTTTCTCCTTTTCACTCAGTCCAGGACCCAAGCCCATGTAATAGTGTCACTCATATTTGCAATGGGTCTGCCCACCTCAAAGAACCAAATCTAGAAACTCTCACAGACATGGCTGAAGCTGTGTTTCCATGGTAATGCTAGATCCCATCAAACTGACCATCGGGACTGACCAACACACTGAGAGACTGCCAAGAAGCTCCAACTGGTTCCTATAGCTTAGGCCCATGTTTCACAGAAATAGTAATGTATTGGTTTCACTAAAAGTTACCTGTGCATGGCTATAGCCTAGCACACCCATTTCCATATGCCATGCCTAAGATTCTGATCAAAGCTGCCTGGCACATAAGGCTTCTTTGGAGGCAAAAAAAAAAAAAAAAAAAAGGTTAGGACCCTGTGAATAATGATTATAGTGCTGCATAAGTATACAGAAAATGGTTGGGAAGATGTCTTGGTGGATAATGCCCTTCCTATGCAAGTGTGAGTACCTAAGTTCAGATCCTCAGAACCCACTTAAAGACAGACACTGCAGTGAGCATCTGTAATGCCAGTGCACCTATGGTGAGAGGGTACGTGGTGATGGTAGAATCCTCAGAAGCACACCTGCCCCAGCTAGCCTACTCAAACAAGAGGGAAGGTAAGCACCTACATCTGAGGTTGTCCTGTGACTCACACACACACACACACACACACACACACACACACACACCCTGTGCACACCGAGAGTAGAGAGGGCGGGGAGGGACAAAAAGAGAGAAAACTATATGGCAATTAAGCCAGACAAAGAGGAATATGGTTCCAATACCTATGTCATCCCATTACATAAAGTTTCTGTTATTAAAAATCGATCCACCTCTCCAAAATATTTGAAGAGTCCCACCCAACCAAGAATTCAGGAATATGACTACGATGAACTTTTTGTATCCTTCCCTCTATCTCTGTTTCTCTCTTTCTTTTCCTCTTTTCCCACCTCCCACTTTCCTTTTAGTCGTTTTGTTTTGTTTTGTTCAAAATGGGGTCTCACTCTAGCATAGACTGACCTGGACCTCACTCTGTAGTCCCAGACTGGCCTCAAACTCCCAGTGATCCTCTTATCTCTGCCTCCTGAGTGCTGGGATTAAAGGTGTGTACTCTGACTCCCAGCTTTCTTCTCAGACTTTTTTATTAATTCATTTGTGTCTTGTGTATGCTAGGCAGGTACTCAACCTCTGACCTACATCCCAACTCCTCTCTCTCTCCTTACTTCCATTTCTCCCTCCCTATCTTAATTTCTTCCTTCCTTACCAAGTTTCTCATGCAGAAACTTGGCATAAGTCATGGAGCAGATGTTGGAGGGCATAAAAATATTAATTAAATACACACACACACACACACACACACACACACACACAGCATATATATTAGCTGTACAAGGAAATGAGAGTGCTGAGAGCTCAGGGAATGAGTTCCCACTACAGGTACCTAATTAAGAGCTAGAAACTAGCCTTAGATGCTGCCCCAAAGAGTGAGAGGAAACCTTCCCTGCTTCTGATGTCACGTAGGCTACCAACTGCTCCCTAACAAAACTCCAATTCTCCCAAATCATTTCCATCTATCCCAATAGTAGTATGAAAGCCATGTATGTCATTTAATCTTCACATTAAAATAATGCTATAATTATACTCTCTCTTTTTACCCCAACACAGGTAGATGTCTCAGAGATAACCAAGGCTTCCCATCCTCAAGGAAAAGAAAGCAATTGCTGGCCTGGATAAATGGCTCAGCAGTTAAGGCACTTGCCTACAAAGCCTAACAACTGGGATCCAGTTTCCCAGTACCCACATAAAGCCAGATGCACAAAGGGGCTTGTGTGTCTGGAGTTCGTTTGCAGTGGCACAAGGCCCTTGTGTTCCTATTCTTTCTGTCTCTCTCTCTCTCTCTCTCTCTCTCTCTCTCTCTCTCTCTCTCTCCCTCTCACTTCTCTTTCTCTCTGTTTGCAAACAAACAAGGGAAAAAAAAGCAATTGTGATATTCACAATTGGGGGACACAAAAATACTGGGCTGAATCTTAATGTCTATTCTCTTGGGACATCATAAATATGTTTGTGCATTTAATTATGTTACCATTGCAAATGGAGAATCACACAAAAACACAGTAAGCCAGTGCCCATAAGAACAGAACCACTACCCAGGCCAACTAGCAGAGGCTTCATCTGGCCCACAGGAATACACCCAGCACCAGGCAAGGCTCCTGTGTGTTCTCAGCTTAACGTAGTACCAAGCCTTGAATTGCATTAAGGCTTTGGTAATTTAGATGTACTGTGAAAGCTGAAACTTTCTGACTTGCACTGATATCTTCTAGGTTTTCTATGAGGAGAGTTTTGCAAAATAAATTAATATTCTAAAGTAAACTATTAGAGGATAAAGTGAGAGATGTTTCATTGCTATCTGAGAGTGATTTCTAAGCATCTGAGAAGCATCCATTGATTTACCAACAACTTCAGACATTAGAAAACATATCACATCTCCTTAAATAGGAGTCCCATGACACTTAAAAAGACTTTGGTAAATGTCCCTTTGAACTTGGATGACAAATCTGAAGTCTAAAATATTTCATGTGTAGCATGTCTTTATCTACTGTAACTTACAAAATATTGCATGTGAATGATCAAAGCAGGGTCTTAATCTATTGTTACCATGGAGATAGTTAATAATGTCTGAGGAAATGCCCTGGTTTCTGCATGGAGGGGGCTTATTTTTCACCCAAGACATCAAGAGGTTCATAAGTGACCAAAATGGAGCTCCCCCCCTCCACAGACACACACACACACACACACACACACACACACACACCTTGACCCTCAAACCCCATCCTCTGCCTTGACTGCAAACAAACCATTCATGAAGTCCATTTTACCAAGAAGACTTAGTACATAAAACACTGTCACACCATAAAGCAAGAAGCACAATCATATGGACCACCACAACAGAGAAGGTCCTTTATCAAAATCAACTAATAGGTCACGTTTAGCAGCCAAAGGCTTTATTTTGAGTAAGGGTTTAAACATAGACTGTAGTGTGCTAGCGGATCCTTTACGTCATGGACTTTCACACAGGTGAGTACTCTGGCATGTATAGGCAAGCACCAAGCCTGGACCTAAACCAGCCCTGTAACCACTCACACCACCAAAGTTCATTATGGTGAATGAACTGGGTGAGGTTTCAGGATGGGTGTTGTTAACTAGATACTATACATGGTACATAGTGAACCTCCCTACCCTTTAAAGATTGGCTCCGTGTGTCCTTTCTTTACAGTGAAAATGTTCTTTTGACTTTAGCTTAATTGAATTAGGCAGCCCTGTGTTCACATTAAAGATGACCTTTTCTGATGTCTGGACAAATTCTGCTTTATCTTGCCTAAGTTCTGTCCATATGTTGTGGTAGTTACCTTCTCGTTGCTGGAACAAACACCCAAACAGAAACACTTACGGGGGAAAGTGTTTATTTTAGGCTTGCAGATCCCATCAATGGTGGAAGAAGCTGACTCACTTCAGCATCCATAGCAGGGAGAAGGAAGCACCACCAGTCAGAGTGCAACTGGCTGTGAACATACCTTAGAACTGAACTACAATATCTGCCCCCAGTGACACCTCCTCCATCAGGCTTTTGGAGACTTAAATAGGAAGCTTAACCATAATCAAATATCCCTGAGGTTATGGGGGACATACATTCACATTCAAACTCCCACAGATATATAACAGATTTTGTGGTGGTTTGATTCAGGTGCCCCCTATAAACCTAGGTGATCTGAATACTAGGTTCCCAGCTGATAGAGATTTGAGAATTAACATCTCCTGGATACAGTGTATTGTTGGGGGTGAGCTTATGGGCATTATAGCCAAAGTCCCCTTGCCAGTGTTTGGCACACTCTTCTGTTGCTATTGTCCACCTGATGTTGGTGAGGAGGTGATGTCCACCCTCTGCTCATGGCATCATTTTCCCCTGCCAATCATGGAGTGTCCTCTCAAGTCTCTAAGCCAAAATAAACCTTTTCCCCCACAAGCTACTCTTGGTCGGTGTTTCCTGCCAACAATGTGAACCTGACTGCAACAGTAAAGTTGGTATCGAGGAGTAGTGTCATTACTGCTGGACACTTGACTGTGTGGCTTTTGGCATTTTGGAGCTGACTTTTGAGAGGAATGTGGAAAGATTTGAAATCTTGGCCTAAGAGATGCCTTGCAGTGCTATAAGTACAGCTTGATGGATCTTTCTGGTCAAAGATGAAATACCTGAATGGAGTAAGAACTATGGACTGTGAGGTTTGGCTTATGAGGGTGAGAAAGAGCTTTGCCTGGACTGGACTAGAAACAGTTTGTGTGAGAGGCTTTCTATTATGCTCATGTCCTGAGAACTTGTGCAGGATTGCATTGCATAGTAACAA
This sequence comes from Orientallactaga sibirica, assembly GCA_036365145.1. Taxonomy (NCBI): domain Eukaryota; kingdom Metazoa; phylum Chordata; class Mammalia; order Rodentia; family Dipodidae; genus Orientallactaga; species Orientallactaga sibirica. Next base: position 1,529,390 of record JAEOAD010000154.1, read on the forward strand.
ACTGGTGTGTACAGAGGGATATGGCACAGAAAGAAATCTTTGGGCTGAAACTTCTGCCTGTTCAGCTGCAATTGTTTGAGAAATTACCACCATTGAGATTGGGCCATCTGATCTGCACTGGGACAACAGAAAAAATGCAGTCTTCTGAAGGTGCCTGAATGCTGCAGGAGTGTTCTGTTCTTCAAAGTCTGCTTTATTCACCCTGGATTAACAAATTGGCACCCTACCTGGTATTGTGGAGTATGAGAAATAATGCAGGAAAGAGAGTATCATTGAATTTGCAGCACTGCCTTGCATTTTGGAAAGACCATAAGCAGAGTGAAACAGGTTTGCTGGAGGCCTGCATGGAGACCCAATGGAGCCATGAGGATAGTCTGTAGTTGAGATGGAGACCCAGTGAAGACGCTGGGAAAACAATATGGCTTCTAAGGAGAGCTGCTTGCCCCAGATGAAGTTTTCCAGGACCGTGAATAGCCTAACTGGAGAGGCAGAATTGGAACTACAGAGACTTGTTGCTGGTTAGAAATATCAGACTTGGAGATTTGTCACAGACTAGAGTTATTGGACTTGGAGCTAGAGTTTGATGCTTGCCCTGTTTAAATCTTGTATTGGGGGGCTGGAGAAATGGCTTAGTGTTTAAGGTACTTGCCTGCGAAGCCAAAGGACCTAGGGTTGAACCCACATAAGCCAGATGTACAAGGGGACACATGCATCTGGAGTTCGTTTGCAGCAACTGGAGGCCCTGGAGCACCCATTCTCCCTCTCTCTCTCTCTCTCCCCATTTTACTCTCTCAAATAAATAAAGATTATATATATATATATACACACACACACACATAAATCTTGTATTGGTTGGATATTTCTTTGCTAAGCCCAATGCCATCTTTCTCAGTGTGAGTATTCTGTGCCATTATGGGCTTTGGGGGAATTTTTTGGTATTATGGCTCAGTTAAAAGATCTTGGATTATGGGAATGTTTGAAGATCATTAAAATTGATAAAAACTATGGGGGCTTTTAAAGTTGGACTGAATGCATTTCATTTTACATCACAGATGGATATCAATTTATGGGGGCCAGGGGCATAATGCAGTAGTTATTCAAGTGTCCCCCATAAACTTAGGTGTTCTGAATGCTAGGTTCCCAGCTAATGGAGATTTGGAATTAACACCTGGAGGCAATGTACTGTTGGGGGCATGCTTATGGGTATTATAGCCAGTTTCCCCTTGCCAGTGTCTGGCACAGTCTCCTGTTGCTGTTGTTCACCTGATGTTGGCAAGGAGGTGATGTCCACCCTCTGCTCATGCCATGTTTACCCCTGACATCATGGAGCTTCCCCTCAAGTCTGTAAGCCAAAATAAACCTTTATTCCCACAAGCTGTTCTTGGGCGAGTGTTTCCTGCTAGCAATAGGAACCTGACTGCAACAGTTTTGTTTTGTTTTCTTTTGGTTTCTGATGCTGGGGATTGAATCCAAGGAATTAAATATGCTAAGCATGAGCCTTACCACTACACTACCTCATTGGCCCTGAGAGACATACTTTAATATCACATATCATGTGTGTATTTGTGTTCAAGAATTTTCATAAAACCATCCTGAGACTTATATTGCAACTTTGATTACATTTTTATAAGTACTTTATAAAGTTTATTTTTGTGTAAATTTCACAATGTTCATATTAAAACAGTAAAATATTTTATTAATTACTAAAGATAATTGGGTTGCAAACTGAAAAGTGTTTAATGCTGGGTTGTGAAACTAAAAACCCAGGGGAACTATTGCTCCAAATGGAAAGACACTAAAAATAAGATTATATCCTTTGTGTTTTCCATGCTCAGGGCTTACCTGAGTTTCTAGAAGATAGTATATAGTGAATAAGTATATTTTGAGTTAATGAATGGGTGAAATTATCAATGAACACAGTTTGCATTTGGGATTCGCTTACTAATACCAGTATATTTTCACCAATTAAATACAAAACTTCAGGACCTGATTGTGAGCAATGGCTTTGGTCAGATGGGCTTCTTATGTATAGTAGATGTGTCTGAGCTTGACCACTCCTTTCCTTTTTAGGTTTGGCATGACACAGACAGACACACACCTTGTCCCCAGGTAAGAAGAGCTCAGTGGTTAAGAAAGTTGAAGCCCCTAGGAAAGAAGGCAGCTGCCTGGTGTAAGGAGAGAAAAGATTAGTCACAGACATGACCTTCTCACCTCCTGGAAGAAATAAGACCTGCCCCATTCTATCTTATCTGTTGTGATTTGTCCCAATAATGTGACCTTCGATTTCTTTAACTCACCTTCCTGCTTTTGTTCTCCTTTCCCACTGTGATCAACCCAACGTTCCAACCTTGACCAACAAAGTATTATCCTATTTCCATTGCTCTACCTCCCATCTCTTTTATGGAATGGGAAACTGAGTAAAAATAAATAGTGAGTTGCAGTCATTTATGCAGAAAAAAATGAGTTCTGGAGTCCCCCAGTCAACAGGAAACCCACAGGTCCATCATTTGCCATCTCAGAGGCTGATCTTGGGCCCGTGGTATTTGGAGCACCAACAGCCTCTGTGTAGAGATTAACCCAGTGACCACAAGCATGGAGTCGTTGTACTGACTGCAATTTTTACCTGTTATGTTTATGTCTTTTTCTGTTCACTCTGACAAACCACACTGAATCTTTTTATAATGAGATTTTTTTTTCTAGGCAATACAGTGGTGGCAGCTAATTTCTCAGAAGACTAAAAAGAATCCAGAGAGAACACTTTCATACACACAAAAATGCATCATATGGCCAAAGTCTGGCATGGGCCACAGGGCAGGGTACTTCTCAGAAGCTGAAAGGAACATGGAAAAATAAAATGACTCCTGCCCTCAGGAAGTTTCTTGTTATGAATGTCATATAGGTATGGACAAGAAAACCATAGTGCAAAGTCTGTCACCAAGCCAGTAATGCCAGAAACAAATGTTATAGAAATGTCAGTGCCAGGCACACACTGGCTGTGCCGTCATTGCTATCATCAATGTAGACAGAACTCTCGGAGCCTCAGCACAGAAGTAGTGTTTCAAAGACACACAGAAAGAGAGTGCAGAGGGGCTAAAACAGAATACAATGTAGTGTTAATTAGCGTAGAGTGTACATGACAAATGCCCAGTGAAAATAGCAGAGTATGAACTACTTCAGTCATGGTCTTGAAAAGCATCATTGAAGACAGATAGCTAAACAAATAAAATACCTAAACAGCCATGAGATAATTTATAAAAAAGGGGAAGAAATAGTAAATGCCTTTAAAAAATGTAGAGCATAGAAGGACTTTCTATCACTCAAAACCCAGATGTAGCAAGAAAAAAGATTAATAAATTTGAAATAAAATAAAATAAAAATAAAAAAATAAAACATCTGTACAGTAGAATGTCTCACTGGCAAAGTCAAGAGAAATGACAGGCAGGAAGGGGAAAGTACCCCCTAAGGATGCGAGTTCCTGAAAATCGACAAGGAAAATCCTTACAACCTAATGAAAGCACAAGCTAGGTGTGGTGGATCACACCTGCAATGCCAACACTTGGGCAGAAGAACTGTGAGTTCAACTGCAGCCTGAGCTTTGTAATGAAACCCTGTCTCAAGAAAAAATACAAGACTTTCAATATCATGCATACACTAAAAAAAATAAAATGCCAATGAAGATAAAATGCTGCTCACCTAAAGTCTCACTACCTATGCTTACAATATTCTGATCAGACACCCTTGTTGCTCGTTCCACATTGCTAATGAGGCCAAACAAGCAAGTGGATTAACCCTTTCCTCTTGTATTCCACTTCTCAGACCCTGTCCCACAAATCCACTTGTGTGTGGTATTTACATCTGACTGCTCCTTGCATAAAGACAATAGTGGGGAAACCCCCAGCAATAAATGACAGATTAAATAGCCACTGCATACCAGCATGAAATCCTTAGCAGAGGTGGAAAACAGTGAGGATAATACTTGTGCATTGGCATGAAAGAATACCAGTATCATAGAATAACAAAAAGCAAGGCAGCATAAAGGAGAGATAGACAGCTAATAGATGATGATTAATAGATGCTAGATAGTAGATGAAAGATAGATGAAGATAGACAGATAAATAGATGGATATACAGATAAATTAAGACAAAGAAATGATAACTAGATGATAGATAGAAGATAGATGATAGATAGATGATAGAAGAGGTAGATATAGAGAAATGATAGATGATAGATAGGTGATAGATGATAGATAGATACATAGATAGATAGATGAAGATAAATGATAGATGATAAACAGCATATGGGGATAAAACTGGAATTACAAAAAACCTATTAAACGGTATATGAAATTGATGAACAGGAAGTAATAAATAAAAGACCTTTATGTGCATAAACTTTGTATTTGTTTGACCTTTAAATAATGTAATATATTTGTTAGGAAAAGCAGAGAAAGAAATGAGAGGGAAGGTCTGACTCAGCAGCAGACTTTATTTGGGGCATCCTGAGAAGGGTTCTCACCAGACAGGTCAAAAAGCTGCCTCCCTTAAAGACTATGGGATACTTATAGGGTGGTGAGAGCCACTAGAATTCTTGGGTTGCAAGATTGCCTACCTTGCCTCGTGGCTTGGGCCACTTCAGGGAAGTGATAACCAGACAGGTGGTGAGGGCCATTCCAGGAAAGTGACAATGGGGATGGGTGGTCCTGGTTCCTGGAATGTGATAATTGGGAGGGTGGTTGGGTCAGAGTTCAAAGATGGAGTCATTCTGGTTCTAACAATATTACTTTTCAAACAAATTAAGTTAGATAAAATAAATTCTGTAGTTAAAAACAAATGGAAACACTCCATATCAAATTGTAATGGTGAAACGATTTCATTGAAGTGTCTAGAAAACCCAGTGTTTTGATTGTATATGTAGTGTGAAATATTTTCTGGCAAAAAAGAAACACATGAAATTAAACTTCACTTAGTATTTATACTATTTGTTGTAAATTGATGTGATTTTCAAACAATTTTTTAAATGTCAGTCAAAACAATCATTTTAATCATGTTAGGAGTAAAAATATTGGATACCAAAAGTAATTACAAATATAAAATTGATTCTAATATTTGAGTAAAGGTTGTAAATTTGTATGTTTGAATACCTTAAAAGCAATATAACTTCAGTATAAGTGAATGCCTCCTGTGTTCACATAGTTCCCCAAGAAAAGAAATGGTTCATTATGGAGGTTACACTCTCTGGTTGGGAAGCAGTAAGCTGAGGCTAGGGTCTCTTGTACAGGAGTGCAAGGGAAGCTGTAAATACCAAGACTCATGAATTACCTGTGAAAAAGTTGTGATAATCTCCAAGATAATCATATAGAAGATAACAGCATCAAAATAAATCATTGTGACAGCAGAAAAAAGTATAAAAATAAAATTCATGATCTAAAAAACAATAATCATGATTTAGTGAGTCAAAAACTGACTTGATGAGAAATCAATGAGTCTTTCATGATACATTGCAGAGAAAGCTATCGAGGTCTCCTATGACATCTGCTATAGGTTGACATAAGTCTCTGAAAACTGGGAAATTAAGTGGAAGAATTAGCCATCTGTCCTACCTTTTTGGCAAGATCTGGATTTCGGAGGGAAACGTCTTTGCATAGGATTATCAGCTAATGAATGAAGACTGGTGAGGTCTTAAATACATTTTAGAAATCCTAACTGCTTCAGCAAGAATCCTTAGAAGGTGCGAAATTCAGTGGTGAGTGATTTCTGTAGAGATATGCTCATATTCTGCAAGGAATAACCCTGCACGTGCCTGGCTAATCCAGAAGAGAGTGTGACTCTCAGCTGGGAATGGTGGCACACGCCTTTAATTCTGGCACTGGGGGAGGTGGGGGCAGACGTAGGAGGATTGCTGTGAGTTCAAGGCTGCCCTGATACTACATAGTGAATTCCAGGTCAGCCTGGGCTAGAGCAAGACCCTACCTTCAAAAACAAAAACAAAGTGTGATTCTCAACAGTGGAGAGAGGAAGTTGAGTAGCTTTGTTACACAGCTAGGGTAACTGGTCCGCTGAAAATAATAAGAAGAAAAGTATTTATAACCATAAAACATTTGTGAGGGGAGGGCAAGCTCTCTGAGCTGCTGACCACTTGTGAACCTCCAACTTCTGGCCTGGCTGGGCTGGGCTGAGAGGAGAACCCCTAACCCAACTTTCTGCATGGGCTCTTTACCCCTCTTGCTCTCCACACGGCAGGAGCTCATTGTACTTTCCTTTCTGTGCTCTCTATGGTTTTTCCAGGCCCATCATGTGGGTTCTCAAGCCATGTGGGTATCCTGTCCTTGGCTCTATACTTCCCTAAATAAATCTAATAATTTAATAATTATCTTTATGTCTTATTTTATTCAATCTTCGGTTAACAGTAGACATGAACACAGGGTTCATGGTTCAAGGACTTTCTGAACCCCTAGTACCCCATTTCAGTGGCACTGAACAGCCATGTTAATTCAATATTGTATCACTAATAATGGGTCAAATTAAGTGTCTTCTTCTGTGCTAAACACTGTATGTCTGAAACCAGAAATGTTTAACCTGAAACCACCAGCCTCTCAAAATAATGTCCCATATAGGGAATGTGTATGGAATAAACAAAACACATGGGATAAACCTCACTAACAACAGAAAAATGCCAAAGACAATATAGCCAGTAAGACATCCAATGTGTTCTTGTAACACGTCATTATCATAACAGAAGTAAGGATGGGTGCTGTGCCAGAATAAGAGTTGAGGGCATAGCTCACTGGTGAAGTACCACTCCAGTTCAGTGATGGGGATGCTTGCTTTGAAGTACTTGCTGATTTCCATGTTATATATATTCTCACCAGGGAAGTTTCAAGTTACCAAGGTGACTGACTAACTCATAAAATTATTGAAATCTTAATAAGAGGGCACAGTGTATGCTGCAAGCCAGCTGAAATGTAACTGTTGTGGTTTGAATATAAAATGTTCCCAGACTTCCGGTCAAGATGGCGTCCATATAAGCATACTTCACTTGGTGCAGAAGAAAAGGCAAGCCCTTTAGGGATCTTTGAGGCACACAGAGTCTGGGAGGGCACTGAATAATAAAGCCTCTGATTCCAGTGCTCTCAGGGAACCACCAGCCCTCAAAACCTCTGTGCCCACAGGTAGAACCCCCAACATGTCCCCTCGCCACCCCACCCCCACCCTCCTCCCTGGCGTATAGCCCTGCCCACAGGGTCCCACACTACCCAGCCTCACCCTCCCCGTGGATAGGAAGTCTGTACACCTGCTCCCTCCCAGACAGCCCACCCCCCTGCCCTGAGTCAGCAGGTACCCCAATCACTGGGTCCCTACACTGGCGGGTAGCCCCACCCATTGAGTCCCCATGCCACACCACCCTCTGCATCAGAGGGTAGCCCTGCCCACCGGGTCCCAATGACACCCCGCCCCCACCTTCCAAGCCTGAGGGTAGCTATGCCCACTGGGTCTGCATGCTGCCCAGCCCCCCAGGCCCTCTCACCCTCGCTCCAGGTTGGGAGGTAGCCCTGCCCACCAGGTCCCTGCACCTTCCCATCCCCTGCCCTCCACACTGTTGGGTAGCCTTGAAAACCGGGTCCCTGTGCTGCCACGCCCCTCCCACCCCACTCCCCACATGGGTGGACACCGGGGTCTCCACACTGCCCTGCCTACCCCGCCCTCAGCTCACAAAGGCAGCCCCACCCACTGGGTCTCTGCACCACCCCACCACCCACCCTCCTCACTGAAGACACTTCAAGTTAAACTACAGCTTCCTGCTACAGTTAACAAGATCCCTACACTGTGATGGGCAAACTACAGTGCAAAAGAAATAACATGAACAACCAAATGCAAGTAAATCCAACAAGACCGCCCAGTCCCACCATGAATGACTCTAAAATATAGAAGAGATATTAGAATCAGATCCCCCAAATGAAGACATAAGCAATGCAACCCAGGCCAAGAAAATAGCAGAACTTGCAGAAAATCAACAAAGGGCCAATAATTGTATGAATGCCGTTCTCACAAGATTAGACCTAATAGAAAGGAGCCAGGAAGGGCTCCAAAAACAGTTAAATGGCCTGAAGGAGAGCGAAGAAAGAAAGGACCACAATTACCAGCTGGCTAAGCTCAATAATGACATAAATAAATACAAGGATGAATTCTAAGAAGCACTAAAATATCAGAAAATGATGTGAAAAAGGAACTCAACAGAGGATTGGAAAGTATACATAAAAAAGAAGTAGAAAATACAAACCAAATTGAACAAACACAAAAATCCATGGAAGCTCTCAAGAATAGTGTCAGCCATGTGGAAGATAGAAACTCAGTACTGAAAGACAGAACAGAAGAAAGAGCATGTAAATCCAAAAGTTTCAATAAGTTCAAAATTTTTGTCAACAGAACATGCGGGAAATGAGGGATAGCCTTAAACGTTCCAACATTAGGATCATGGGGGATACCAGAAGGGGAAGAAATTCAGACAAAAGGAATTGAGAACTTATTCAACAAAATTATCAAAGAGAACTTTCCCAATCTCTCAAAAGAAAGTCCCATCAAGGTACAAGAAGCTAACAGAACTCCAAACAGACTGGACCAAAGGAGAAATTCTCCAAGACATATTATCAAAAAAAAAAAAAAAAAAAACAAACCTAATTATTGATAACAAGGAGAGAGTCCTAAAAGTAGCTGGGGAAAAACAACACATTACCTATAAAGGTAACCCCATCAGAATTACCTCAGACTTCTCAATGGAAACACTCGAAGCCCTAAGGGCCTGAAATGGAACACTGCAAAGTCTAAGAGCTTATGGCTTCCAACCCAAACTACTCTACCCAGCAAAAATATCCCTTCTAATAGATGGTGAAAGAAAAACTTTCCATGATAAAACCCAGCTGTACAATGTTATGAACACAAAGCCAAATCTACAGAGAGTACTTCAGGGAATTCTCCACAGAGAAGAACCAATTAACCAACTTTAAGAACCTACAAGAAGCAGAGCATAATAACCAAACTCGGAGAAGGCACTCAAAACAAAACAACCCTTCAAAGTCCAAAAACCACCAAACCACCACAACATGGCAGGGATTAAATCAAACCTCACAGTTCTCATTCTTAATATCAATGGCCTTAATTCACCCATCAAGAGACATAAGCTTACAGGATGGATCAGAAAATTAGACCTCTCAATCTGCTGTCTTCAAGAGACCTACCTCACCACTAAAGAAAGACGTCTTCTCTGGGTGAAAGGATAGAAAAAGATATTCCAAGCAAATGGGAATAAGAAATAAGCAGGTGTCACTATACTAATATCAGATAAAATAGACTTCAAGTCACAATTAATTTTAAAAAAGACAAAGGAGGCCACTTCTTACTTATTAAGGGAACAATCCAACAAGAGGACATCAGAATCATCAATATTTATGCACCAAACTCAGGTGCACCACAATTCATAAAACAAAAACTACTTGACAAGAAAACAGAAATAACCACCAACACCATCATAGACGGGGACTTCAATACTCCACTATCAGCAACAGATAGATCATCCAAACAGAAAATTAATAGGGAAGTAAGAGAGCTCAACATCACCATAGAGCAACTAGACCTAACAAACATATACAGAACATTCCACCCAAAATCCACAGATTACACATTCTTCTCAACAGCCCATGGAACATTCTCTAAAATAGATCATATATTGGGCCATAAAGCATGCCTCCATAATTTTAGGAAAATCAATATAATTTCCTGCATGATATCAGACCACAATGTTGTAATGCTAAAAATTAACAACAAAAATCATGTCAGGAATCCATCCAGCTCCTGGAAACTGAACAACACACTTTTAAACAATAAATGAGTTTTGGATGAAATAAAAAATGAATTTGCAAAATTTCTAGAATTGAGAACAATGAGAACACATCATACCAAAACTTATGGGACACAATGAAGGCAGTGCTTAGGGGAAAAACCATAGCACTAAAAGCCTTCATAACAAAAATAGAGAGATCCCAAATCAATAACCTAACTATCCACCTAAAGGCATTTGAAAAACAAAAAAAGCCAACCCAAAAAGCTCCAGATGGAAAGAAATAATTAAGATCAGAGCAGAAATTAATGAATTGGAAACTAAGAAGACAATTAAGAAAACTGAGGAAACAAAGAGCTGGTTCTTTGAAAAAATTAACAAGATTGATAAGCCCCTGGACAATCTGATCAAGCAGAAAAAAGAGACCCTTCACATTAACAAAATTAGAAAAGAAAAAGGAGAGATCACAACAGACATAAGTGCAATGGAGAGAATCATCAGGACTTATTTTCAAAAACCTCTACTCCACAAAACAGGAGAATATGAAGGAAATGGATGAATTCCTGGACACATACCATCTACCAAAGCTAAACCCAGAGCAGATTAATCTCCTAAACAAACCCATCACACCCTTCAGGATTGAAGAGGTAATCAAACACCTCCGCAAAAAGAAGCGTCCAGGACCAGGTGGTTTCTCAGCTGAATTCTATCAAACCATCATGGAAGAAATGAAACCAATTTTTCTCAAAGTGTGCCACACAATCAGAGAACAGGGAGAGATCCCCAACTCCTTCTATGAAGCTAGTATCACCCTAATTCCAAAACCAGGCAGAGATGCCACAAGAAAACTATAGGCCTTTTTCCCTGATGAACATAAATGCAAAGATCCTGAACAAAATCCTTGCAAACAAAATTCAACAGTACATCAAAAGCATTATCCACCTTGATTAAGTAGGATTCATCCTGGAATGGAGGAGTGGTTCAACATATGGAAATCTGTCAATGTAATACACCACATAAATAAGCTTAAACAGAAAAACCCCATGATCATTATGATAGATGCAGAAAAGGCCTTTAACAAAATACAACATCACTTCATGATCAAAACATTGGAGAGAATAGGCATAAACGGCCCATATCTCAACATAATAAAGGCTATATATAAAGCTCCTAAAGCCCAAGAAATACTTAATGGGGAGAAACTGAAGGAATTCCCATTGAGATCAGGACCAAGGCAGGGGTGTCAACTCTCACCTCTGCTCTTCAACATAGTGCTAGAAGTACTAGTTCAAGCAATAAGACAGGAGAAAGAAATCAAAGGAATACAAACTGGAAAGGAAGAAGTTAAGTTAGTCCTATTTGGAGATGACATGATTCTATACATAAGTGACCAGAAAACCTCCATCTTGAAACTCTTAAAGGTGATTAATGCCTTCAGCAAAGTAGCAGGATATAAGATCAATGCACAGAAATCAGTAGCCTTTCTGTATGCAAAAGACAAAGATACAGAAAAAGAAATAGGCAACATCATCCCATTTTCAATAACAACAAAGAAAATAAAATACCTTGGAATAACATTAACCAAGGAAGTGAAAGACCTATACAATGAAAACATAAAAACACTCAAGAAAGAAATTGAGGAGGTCCTGCAAAAATAGAAAGACCTCCTATGCTCCTAGATAGGCAGAATTAACATTGTGAAAATGGCAATCTTACCAAAAGCACTATATAGATTTAATGCAATGCCAATAAAAATCCCAACTTCTTTTTTCTCTGAGATAGAAAAAAATGATCTAAAAATTCATATGGAAAGGCAGAAGGCCTTGGGTATGCTAGCATATCCTCAGCAAAAGAAACTCCTCTGGAGGTATTACGATACCTGATCTAAAGCTATACTACAAAGCCATTGTAATAAAAACAACATGGTACTGGCATAAAAACAGGAATATAGACCAATGGAACAGAATAGAAGATCCAGACTTTGGGTCAAGTAACTACAGTTACTTGATATTTGACAAAGTCCCCACCAATGTAGACTGGAAAAAAGACAGCATCTTCAACAAATGGTGCTGGACAAACTGGACAACCTTACGTAGGAAAATGAAACTAGATCCACACATCTCTCCATGCACAAAAATCAAGTCCAAATGGAACAAAGACCTCAATATAAAACTGGAAACTCTGCTACTTCTGGAAGAAAAAATAGGAGGAACTTTCCATGATATATGAGTGGGAAAAGACTTCCAGAACAAAATTCCAGCAGCTCAGGAAATTAAACAATCACTCAACCATTGGGATCTCATGAAGCTAAAAAGCTTTTTCACTGACAAATATACTATAACCAAAGCCAGCAGATTACACACAGAATGGGAGAAAATTTTCACCAGCTATACAACTGACAGAGGCCTAATTTCTAGAATTTACAAAGAACTCCAAAGTCTAAACTATAAATTGTCAAACAACCTTCTCACAAAATGGGGCAGAGATCTACACAGGGAGTTCTCAGAGGAAGAAATACAAATGGCAAACACACACTTAAGAAAATGTTCAACATCCCTAAACATCAGGGAAATGCAAATTAAAACAACTATTATGAGATTACATTTTACCACAGTAAGGATGGATAACATTAAAAAAAAAAATGAAAACTGCCAAGGCTGTGGAGAAATAGGAGCACTCTTTCACTGTTCATGGGAATGTAAAATGGTACAACCATTATGGAAAGCTATAGGGAGACTCCTGAAAAGGATGACTATAGACCTACCAACAGATCCAGTTATTCAATTCATAAAAGCTAAGAGCTGGAATCAACCCAGATGTCCATCATTAGATGAATAGATAACAAAGATGTGGCATATCTACAGTATAGAATTCTATTCAGCAGTAAAGAAAAATGAAATAATGAAATTTGAAAAAACTGGTCAAACATGGAACAGATCATTCTCAGTGAGCTCACCCAATCACAAAAAGATAATTGTCACCTCATTCATATGTGGCTCCTAACCTGAATCTGTCTGAGATGCTGACATACCTAAATAACTACCCTGCAGACCAGACAATAGGGAGGGTGAGATTGGGGGAAGTTAAGGGTGGGAGGGGGTGAAAGGGTTGGAGGGAGGGTAAGGGTGGGGGGACACAAATAGGGATCCTAATGGAAATGGTTCCATAAAATCCTATATTCTGATCCACAGGCTAAAACATTGATCCTCCAGCATGCCTGCAGAGGGAACACCTGAACCACAGGGCCCTGGAGAGGACATCATGAATACCAACCTTAATCTTTTCCTGTCTCTCTCTCTCTCTCTTTCTCTCTCTCCCTCTCCTCTCTATACTCTCTTTCTCTTTTATATTAACTATCTTTTTCTTCCTTCACCTTCTTTGGTGCTGACTTATAACTCCCAGTAACAGCATGGGGTTAACTTTCAAGATGAGCTGTTGATCAGAGAGACCTACAAGGTTTCCCAAAAGAAGACAGATTTCTGTCTGACTACCCCCATAATGCTTGACCCACATTCCCCAATAAGGAGGGTCCCTTTGGAGGGGGGAGGACATGGAGGATGCTAGCAGAGTCACCAACATGAATGTAAAAATAGAATAATATAAATTAAAAAACTGAATTAAACAAAAAAATGTTCCCCATGCCCTTATGGATTCAAATGGTTAATCCCCAGCTAGTAGCTCTGTTACAGAAGGTTGTGGAACCTTTAGGAGATAGAGACTTGCTGGAGAAACTGTGTCACTGGGGGAAGGTCTTGATTTTTTTAATCTGGACCTGCTTGGCATGTGCCACCTCTATTCTGAAATGATTATGTGAAAATGTGATGTCCAGCTGTCTGCTCCTGCCATGATGGAACTTCCTCCTGAAACTATAAGTCAAAATAAACCTTTTCCTTTCATAACTTGCTTCTTTCTAATTACGTATTTTGTTGCAGCAAGAAAGTAACTGATACAATGTCCCTGACTAAGGGACACCAAACCTGATTCAGTGTGGTCCCAGATAGATGCTAGAGACAATCACTATGAAATCCATTTGAATATGGTTTCTGAGAACATTTTATGAGTTTACAAGTAAAGTGGGAAGGTAGGTATCATTACTAGAGAAAGCAGCAGGTTCCCAAATTCCAGGCACAGTATAGTCCTATTTCTGTGTAAGATGCCATAGAATGCATAGGTGTGTGTGTGTGTGTGTGTGTGTGTGTGTGTGTGTGTGTGTGCATCAAGATGCTGGCCATGGTGACCTCTATATTGGGATTTGAATTGTCATTTTTCTCAGAACCCACACTGTACCTCCACAGTGCTGTAACATCTGGATGCACCATTACATGGGTATTAAAAGAGAATGGTAGAGTGATGATAAGGTGGAAATTTAGGGCAGAAAGGTCCAGGATAAACTATGTTTGAGGAATCAATATGTCTATCTTATCCCTTGAGGAACCTTTCTCGGCCATTAGGGACTTAAAAAATGACTTCAATCATAGGCATTTTCAAATACAATATAAATTTATACCTTTTTCTGTCTTTCTTTTTTGTTCTCTATGACACTACAGCCAAGTTCTGCATTAGCTTTCTCTTAGCTTGTCTAAATACACCTTTTCATTGGTGTATTCACTCAATTCCTTCACTGTACCACCTGGTCATGACTTCCTGCAACTTGGCAAATGGAACCAGACACTGGGCATGAAGACAGGTGAATACTACCAGGCCTCATCAACTCTCTTGGGAGTAACATACTTTTTATTCTATGCAGAGTGAGAGCAAGGGCCATCACTCCTTCTTCTTTATTGCTGTTGCAACTTTTACAACAAAATATGATAATGACTATACAAAATGGCCTATTTTTGTAATTTTATAAGGCAAAAAGTAAATTAACCAGTTCAAATTATGGGTTATCTCCAAATATTTATTCCTGGCCATTTACTTCCATAAATTAAAAACTTTATTATCTCTCTCCTAGTGTCAATCAATTGCATGAATTATAAACATACATGTAATGGTTTGAATGTGAAGTGGCCATCACAGGCTTTTGTGTTTTAACACTTGGAGACCATCTGGTGCTGCTATTTGAAAAGGTTGTGGCACCATTGGTAGGTGAAGCTTTCAAGGAGGAAGTGCATGACTGGGACTGGACCTTGAGGCTTATTGCCCAGCCCTTCTTCCTGTCCTCTTTCTACTTCCTGGTCCATGGAGATGTGAGCAAGCACTTCACACTCTTGCTTCCATGCCTTCCTTGCCAAGATGAACTGTGCCCCCTTGAACCATAAACCAAATTAAATCCTTCCCTCCCTTCCAATGCTTCTTGCCAGGTATTTCATCACAATGATAAGAAAAGTATCTTCTAACTATACCATACTAACACAATAAATCTAATTTTATCTTATCTTTAGGCAATAACATTTCCACACTGTCCATAAAATACTAGAATAAACAAGCCTTCTTTGTGTGCCTTTTTTTCCTCCCTACCCTCCTTCCCTAATCCACATGGATAGATAAAAAGTTTTCAGAGAAAGGGAAAAAAGGATAGCGAATCACTGCTGGTAAGTTAACAGCAGTGTGCCCAGACTTCTGTACCACCCACTTACTGCATCTTTGTAGGTGTCAAGCTCATGTATTGGCTATTTATACATCCACAAAAGCACTCCATGTTTCTACAATCTGGATTGTACTCCCTGTAAATATAGCTCTTAACCCCTGCATAATAAAAACCATCATCTATGATGCAACTTCCAGTAACTCCAGATGTGCTGTCTTTATATTGTCAGACAGAAAATAACGTTGAGCTGGTGTCATTTCTATGGAGAGCTCTCGGTGATTTTCATCTGGGTGAAAGAAGAAAGACCTTTCAGGACTTGTCTATCACCCACGCAGGTGGGATAGAAATAGAAGCCTCCTCTCTGTCAAATTGAGCAGCCCTCAGCTTATACTCCAGTTTAACATTGACATGTCTCAGGCTTTAAATGAAATGTCAAATATAATTTGGCTCTGGATTCCAAAGATATATGGCTGCCCTTGGAGAAAACGTGATAACTCAGCGCTCCTGTGTCAGATGTGTATCTACCTGATAGGGCACTTCATATAGCTGTCACTGCTCCATGCTACATGAAAACCCTCAACTGACATGGCCATCATACCTTATTCTAATGGGTGTTTGATTCTGCAATGAAAAATTTTATGTCCAAAAGGCAAAGATTATCATCCAGAGTCTCCTTAGAGAACTAATCTACACAGAATATGACCACTGAGCATGACAGCACAGGATCTTTTGATGTCTTCAGACACAGTTGACTTTGTACACAACAATCTGTACACAGATCCTTCATGATGAAGTACTTTCTCTGAGATGGTCCTCATCATTACTGTGTCTAACTGGGAATTAATTTTCTTCATTTGTGGGAAAGTTAAGCAAGTCAAGCTCCATCCACCTGGAATGCAAATAAAATAGAAAGTAAAAGCAAAGAAAAAATACATAACTGCCCCTGTCCCTCTTTTCATGAAAAAGAAACTGCTGGCTGGACTTAGAATGGCTGAGGGGCAGAAGAATGGTCTATGCGTATCAGCTGGTAGAGGATGGAGAACAGTGAGTGATCCACAAATACAAAGTCTGGTCTGACATGATTTCTGAAAACTAGCATTAAACAAATAAAGAGGGCACCAGCAGTCTTAAATATTCATAAGCATTTTTGTAGAATTTGATCTGCAGCAAAGGGCTTTCCTCTCACTGATGCATTGTAATAACAGAAATCCCAAAGTACAGGCAGTACACTGGATGTAGATGTGAGCAGGAAATGTGTCTGTAAGAGGGTCATGAGTCACCCTATTATTAAAACACTAGGATTCATTGAGCTCCTAAAATAACCCCCACAGTTCCCTAATGTTCAGAACACCAAGACATAGTGTTAGGGGTTGAATGGCATAATTCTTCCTCAAAGATAGTTGGAAGTCCTCAAACTTCATCCTTCATCCTTCATCCTGAGAATATGATGTTTTAAGTTATACATGTATTCAAGCTAAAATGAAATCGTTATCATAGCTTAGTTTCAATATGACTCTGCCCTTCTGAGAAAAGGGTAAATTTGGACACAAAGACAGACATACGCAGAGCAAAGTGTAAAGACACAGGAAGGATGTCATGGGAAGATAGTCCTGGAGCAATGTACACACAAGTCACGGACGGTCAAGGCTTCCAGAAACTAGGAAAGAGGCCTATCATAGATGCTTCACTAGTCCCTTTGGAGAGAGCAAAGGCCCACTTGTATCTTAATTTTAGGCATTAACCTTCAGTATTGTAAGATAGTAAATTTCTTTTGTTCCAAAACCCTTGGCTTATAGTCCTGTGTTACAGAAGTATTAGGATACTAACACAGAAGACAAAAAAACAACTGCTATTCTACAGATGTGCAGGGTGAAGTAGAGTTCATGCTCAGCTCTGAAGGACTCAGAACTCAGCTCCATACAACTGGCTTTCATGGGCACCAGAGATTCTATGGACATGCAGCTGAGGTTCAAGCTTTCAATCCATGGTTTTATTTTATATTTTCTCTTTGCAGGTGTATTTCAGTGGCACTTGAAATGATGAGCTTATACTGATTTATCTTAACAGTCCAATGCTAGATCATAATTTCTATATCCAAACTTGTGTTGTAGTCGTGAGTATATAGTTACTTCTCTTGTCACTGTGACCAAATATCTGACTAAAAGAAGCTTAAGAAAGGAATGTCTATTTTGACTCACAGTTTATCATTCCACATTTCATGGTGGCAAAGGTATGTCTGTGGTTCCAACCAGGAAGCAGAAAAAAGGGAATGCCAGAGTTCAACTGACATTTCTGTTTAATTTCATCTGAGAGCCCAGGCCATGGAATGGGCTACCGCCATTCAGGGGAGATTTTTATCCCCTTAGTTATCCTCTCTGGGACCACTGCATAGACACATAGAAGAAAAGCCTCACTGTAGGCCTAGACATTTCTTCTCCAATCAAACTGATAATCATAATGAACCTGTACAGTGATAGAATGGGTACCTATTAATATGACTTTAGCTATCGCAGAATAGTGAAAAAGTGAATAAATATGTTTATTATGTAATTAGGGACTGTGTCTCTAGTATTACAACTGTTCATATAAAAATAAGTCCCAGTAGCTGAAACACATGAGCAATACTGCAAATGCACAGTTTGCCAGGCTGCATATTTGTATTTAATTAGTAACTTCATTATGTCTGGCAGTTTGAATTGATGTTCCCCAATATATTCAGGATTTTATTAAAGCTTGTAATCTAAATCTTCAGTGACTGGCTGGAGTAACTGTCATGGAGATGATACTAGCGACCAGCCCTAAAGTGTGGGGCTGGATTTGAAATTTCAGTCTAAAGATATGATAAATGCTGGAGCTTTGTCTGGAGTTCCTAAAGTATGCTTTGCTGTGTGGTGGCGAGTGTTTCCTTTTTTGCCATTATGGAACTTCCCTTGGATCTGTAGTTTTCAAATAAATCCTTTCCTCTATAACTGTGCCTGATTTTGAAGTTTATCCCAGCAACCTGAAGCTGACTGCTACAGAATTGGTACCAGGAGTGCTGTGTGATTAAGTAAATCTGACCATATGGATTTTGGTCTTTTGGAACTTGTGTGTTGGAGAAATGGGAAACTTGGTGCTTGCAACTGAAGACACCCGCTGGAGAAATAAGCCAATTTTTATGGACTATTCTGATGAGAGTGTGAAAATGCTAAGTTCGGAGAGAACTATATTTGTAGGCTTGGCTTGTGAACTCTCTAAGGGGAAAGAAAGACTACAGAAAATGTTACTGAAACTGAGCTACTAGCACAAAGGATGGATGCACTCTGTTGCCCAGGCCCAGAAAGTTTGATCATGGTTACATTTGTAATGGACTGATGTACTTAGCTAAAGATATAGGACTGACATAGATTTAAGATTTTAAGTTGGAAAAACTCAAGCAAGTTTAATATTACTAGCACAGAGACTGACTTCTGAAGCTGCTATTGTCAAATACATTAGCATTTAGAAGAAAGATGGCCCAACTACTTTACACTAACCAAGAGCAGCTTGGGAAAGGAAAAGGTTTATTTTCGCATACAAACTGGAGAGGAAGCTCCATGATGGCAGGGGAAAACAATGGCATGAGCAAAGAGTGGACATTACCTCTTGGTCAACATCAGATGGACAATAGCAACAGGAGAGTGTGCCAATCATTGGAAAAAGGAAGCTGTCTGTAACACCCATAAGCCTGCCCCCAACAGTACACTGTCTCCAGGAGGCTATAATTCCAAAATTGCCATCAGCTGGAGACTTAGCATTCAGAACACTTAAATTTATTGGGGACACATGAATCAAACCACCACAGAGGGGGTAAAGTGAACAAGGTTTCAGTAGCCATTGCTGAGATGCACCATGAGGAAGGGCATGATGACCCTGATAGGCTAGCAAAGCCACTGAAAGATGGATGGACAGTGATTTACATGAAGACCTGAAGGTGTTTCAGATATACAAGGAATATGCCAGGGCTACCATGAAGGCTGTTGTCTTGGGATGGAAGTTTTCTCTGGCTATTCAGACCAGCTGGAGGGGTTGAACTAGAAAATCTGGAGACTGTCAATCAATGGTTTATACTGGACTTGAACTACAGGTGTTTGATGTTTGCTTGATGGTTACTGAGTTTACGTTGTTCCAGTCTCTCATTGCTATGCCTTATAACAGTTAAAGATGTTTACTCTATGCCTTTATATGAAAGCATATAACTTGTTTTGATTTTACAATACTCACATTTAACAATCTTAAGTCTCTCAGATAAGACTATGGGGACCTTTAAAGTTGGACTGAATATAATTTACAATGTACATGGTTATGAAACTATTGGGGACAAAATACGGCAGTTTGAGTGGATGCCCCCAATATATTCAGGATTTTATTAATGCTTGTAATTTAGATCTCCAGCTGCCTGGCTGGAGAAGGTGTCACTGGGTAGATCCTAGGGTTCTGCTCTAAGATGTGGGGTGGATTTTGAATTACAGTTGAAAAATATGCAAAGTGCTGGAGCTTTGCCTGGAGTTGCTGAAGTGTGCTTGCCTGTGCTGGTGGTGGGTCTCTTTTTTGCCATTATAGAACGTCCCCTGGATCAGTAATTTTCAAATAAATCCCTTCCTCCATAACTGGGCCTGGATTGAAAGTTCATCCCAGAAACCTGAAGCTAACTGCTACATTATGCTTCATATTGGGCTAAGGGCTACAGACATTAACAAGTTAGGTATCTATGAGGCAGAAGAATTGAGGTATTAGTTGTGCATTGTGGGATGCGATCCTCAATCCTTCCATGTAACTGGGTAAGTGGGTTATTTGTGCTTGTATCACAATGAAAGCATTTGCGTTAATCAACAAAGAACATTTGTAGGGCAGAGAAAATGGCTCAATTAGTTAAGTACAGTTGTATGCAAATCCTAATTGCCTGGGTTCAATTCCTCAGTGTCCATGTAAAGCCAGATGCGCAAAGTGAGGCACACATATGGAGTGAATTTGCAGTAACAAAAGAGGTCTTGATGCACCCATTCTCTTTCGCTCTTTCTGTACAAATACATACATACTATGTGTATGTATAATTTATTATATATTATATATAATTTAACTTAAAATTTAATTAATTTAATATAATTAAAAATATATGTATAATATTTAAATAAAGATAGTTATAGATCATGTCACACAGGGCTTTTTAGTGGAAGCTGTATTATTGATAGGAATGCTAAATACAGTAGAAGGGGAGGGAAGGGAGCAAAGACCCCTGCTAGGGAGAGGAAGAACCAGGGAAAGTGATGACAGGTGTACTCAAATTTCAGAGGATCCTTAAAGTGGGAAAAACTCGTGTCCTCCATCCACTCAGGACAGACTTGGAAATGAAGTAAGTGGAAGTAAAGATGTCTTGGGGAATCAGATGGTAGTGAACTACAGTCCAAGTTTTGGACACCAAACATGATCTAGAGAAAGACGAAGCATCTTTTAAATTGCCAGGAGACTTGGGTAAGGGCACTGATAGTGGTGAAGTCATCAGCTCTCATTCTCTGTAATTTGATTAGGAATTCCCCACCTAAGGGCTTTTATAACCTTTAGTAGATGTTAGCTGTGATGCTACAAACCCTAATAAGATCACTATGATGAATGTAATTATGATGAAGGCTCAAAGTTTCAAGCAATCAGAATAAAAGTCTATACAGTAATGCAAAATATGTGGCACTCTCAAATGGCCTGCATACCTATATAATTCATAATTGCCTCAGTTACTTGTCTCATTGTTATGACAAAATACATGACAAAAACAACTTAAGGACTGAAGGGTTTGAGGGTACACTTCCATCATGATGGGAAAGGCATAGCAGCAAGAGTGTCAGGCACACTATGTCTGCAGTCAGGAAGCAGAGAGAGTTGAGTACTGATGCTCAGCTCATTCTCTCCTTTTCATTCAGTCTGTGACCCCAGCCCATAGAATAATACTGCCACATTTCAGGTGAGTCTTCCCCACTCAGTGAAAACTTTCTGCAAACTCCCTCATAGACACACTCAACGGTGTGTTTCCATGGTGATTCCTGTCAAGTTGGGAAGGAAGATCAACCATCACAATAATATAATTAAAAATCACATAAATCCATACTTTGGATCTGAAATAAATTTATTTCTTCAAATATAATCCTGAACATTACTTGGTTTCTAAGACTTGGAGTGATTCAGAGTTATTTATTCTGGTAACAAACAAACAGCTTAGCATGAGTTAATCTCCCTCCAGCCAGCTGTCACTTTGGAAACCAAAAAAGAAGATCTCCTGGGTAGAGGAAAGTAGGTTTATAGTTTTAAATAATTCCAGAAAGCAATGTCACAGGTAGCTCACGATTGCCAAATGAGTTAGATAAACAATATTTGCTTAAAAATAAGAATTTGGCTGGAGAGATGGCTTAGCGGTTAAACGCTTGCCTATGAAGCCTAAGGACCCCAGTTCGAGGCTCAATTCTCCAGGACCCACGTAAGCCAGATGCACAAGGGGTGCATGCATCTGGAGTTTGTTTGCAGTGGCTGGAGGCCCTGGCGCACCCATTCTCTCTCTCTCTCTCTCTCTCTCTCTCTCTCTACCTGCCTATTTCTGTATCTCTCTCTCTCAAATAAATAAATAATAAAATATTTAAAAAAAAAAGAATTTCTGGGCTGGAGAGATGGCTTAGCAGTTAAGGCACATGCCTGCAAAGCCTAAGGACCCTGGTTCAGTTCTCCATGTCCCACGTAAGCCTGATGTACAAGGTGGCACATGCATCTGGAGTTCGTTTACAGTGGCTAGAGGCCCTGGCACACCCATTCTCACTCTCCCTCTCTCTTTCCCTTTCTCTGGCTCAAATAAATAAATAAGTAAATAAATAAAATATTTTTAAAAAGAATTTCTCACATTTTCTAAGTCTGAGGTTTTATAGAACATTTTCACATACTCAGCCTGAGGTAGATCCACGCAGACTGCATATGATGCTGTCCAACCACCAGAGAACACTTTGCACCAGTATTTGTCACCCATCTAGAAAAAGACATATCAGGTGAAGTGATCAGGATGTATAAGACAAATTACCTAACGAAGATAGAAAATGTTAAATTTCAGAGACAAATTGGATACCTTAGGCCCTGGACAATGTTTCTCCCTCACCATAATTCTGGATTCCACACTCAATAAAGATCCTGGCCAGGCTGGATTCCAACTCTTCTCTTTGTAGGCCCTTTCAGAGTAGAAATTGATGCCATATCTTCGTTGGAAGATCTTAAGTTGCTCCACAGCCCCTGCTGTGGCTCCCAGTATGGTCTCTACAGTCTGCACCACCTTCTCCCTACAACAGACACAACTGGCCCTGTGTGTTGTTTTAAAGTCTACCCAAAACTTTATGTGTCATCTATTAATGCTACTCTCACTTCTGGTTAGAGAAGCTTCTCTTTTCAGATGGCGATGACCACTGGGATGATCCAAAAGGCAACATAGTGCTGAGAAGAAGGGATGGAGAAGTGCCCAGCACTGAAACATCTCTGTCACACCCTCCAAGGCTCAGGGATCATTGCGGAAGAGGGGGCGGATAGAATGGAAGAGCCAAAGGAAGGGTACGACTCCCTACAATGCAACTGCCCAGACAGAAATTGGCCTTGATATCCATGACCTTGCTGTGCCTAGCAATACCTCCGCAAGACCCTCATAGTAGAAGTAAAAGAGGATGACATCATATTAAAAAAAGAGACTAATGGAGAGAGGGAGGGGATATGATGGAGAGTGGAGTTCTAAAGGGGAAGGGGGGAGGGGAGGGAAAAATACGCACCTTTGGTATGTAAGTATGTTTTGTTGTCAATAAATATTTGAAGAGATTGGAGGAAGAAGAGGAGGGTAAAGTCCTATGCACTAGTGGGACATTTGCTCTGGTTTTGAAGCACAGGCCTCATAAAGTAAGGAATCAATCAGAGTCCTAGGTGCCATGGTAGCAGAAAACTTGAGTTTGGAAGTGTAAATGGACAACAAAATGGGTCCTCTTTAGCACTTGGTTGGCTCTAGGGACATAGGACTGGCATTAAATCCAGGATGGCAAGGAGGAGACCCAAGGTAGCAGAAGAGGAGTGATGGGCTTGGCAAGTATGTGTTAATTCCTGATTCCCAAATGGCATGGTTCAGAAGAAACGGGAACTCAAGGTAATAGTGAGATTTGGTGCAAGAAGAATGAATGCCTGGCACTAACTCCAGAGAGGTAGAGATTTTAAAAAGGAGTCATTATGAAAATGGTACTTGCATTAGTCCCTGTGGTGGTGGAAGGGCTAGTGCTGAACATCAGGACCATGTGAACAACCTGCCAACATGTGGAAACTGGACTTGCTCTAGCAAAGAGTACAGCTGCTGCATCATCATGGCTATAAATGTCCTTGCCTTCCTCAGTCTCCCAGTCTCTACTCTGACCTCACTTCTCTTCTTCCTTACACCCTTGACCTTAGAGAAATGTGGAGAAAGTGAGGAAAGAATGAGAAGAGACACTATGGTCCTCAATCTGGTCTCTCAGACATGAGTTCAGGAAATAAGGAAACTTCTACTTAAACATGAGTTTAACACTTTACAAAAATTATCCTGTTTAATATGTGAAAATGAGTACATTGTTGCAGAGTAGTTAAGAAGCAATACAATCTGCCTAATAGGACAAGGAAAGACAAGGAAGAGAAATCAAAGGATAAAAAATATTAGGAAGGAAATCATGAGGAAAAAAAGCTATAGTTTTTGAGGAAAGAGGTGTTTTCAGTATTTGCTTTATTTCCTGTTCTCCAACTACTGGCACCAACTTAATGTATAGATGAAGAGGGTGAGGAGTGCAGATGAGGAGAGAGGGGATATGCAGATGAGGTGTTAAGTAAGATGCAAATTAGAGTAGTGAGATGAAGATGAGGACAGTGAGATGCAGATGAGGGAAGCAGGATGCAGATGAGGGCAGGGGGATGCAGATGAGGGCAGTGAGATGCAGATGAGGGCAGTGAGATGCATATGCGGGCGGGGAGATGTAGATGAGGGCGGGGAGATGCAGATGAGGGCAGGGAGATGCAGATGAGGGCAGGGTTGCAGATGAGGGCGGGGAGATGCAGATGAGGGCGGGGAGATGCAGATGAGGGAAGCAGGATGTAGATGAGGGCAATGGCATGTAGATAAGGGCAGTGAGATGCAGATGAGGGCAGATATGCAGATGAGGGCAGGGAGATGCAGATGATGGCAGGGAAATGCAGATGAGGGCAGTGAGATGCAGATGAGGATGGGGAGATGCAGATGAGGGCAGTGAGATGCAGATGAGGGCAGTGAGATGCAGATGAGGACAGTGAGATGCAGATGAGGATGGGGAGATGCAGATGAGGGCAGGGAGATGCAGATGAGGGCAGTGAGATGTAGATGAGGGCAGTGAGATGCAGATGAGGGCAGTGAGATGCAGATGAGGGCAGAGAGATGCAGATGAGGGCAGGGAGATGCAGGTGAGGGCAGGGAGATGCAGATGAGGGCAGAGAGATGCAGGTGAGGACAGTGAGATGCAGATGAGGGCAGAGAGATGCAGATGAGGGCAGGGAGATGTAGATGAGGGCAGTGAGATGTAGATGAGGGCAGTGAGATGCAGATGAGGGCAGAGAGATGCAGATGAGGGCAGGGGGATGCAGATGAGGGCAGTGAGATGCAGATGAGGGCAGTGAGATGCAGATGAGGACAGTGAGATGCAGGTGAGGACAGTGAGATGCAGATGAGGGCAGTGAGATGCAGATGAGGGCAGTGAGATGCAGATGAGGGCAGAGAGATGCAGATGAGGGCAGGGGATGCAGATGAGGGCAGTGAGATGCAGATGAGGGCAGTGAGATGCAGATGAGGGCAGAGAGATACAGATGAGGGCAGTGAGATGCAGATGAGGGCAGAGAGATGCAGATGAGGGCAGTGAGATGCAGATGAGGGCAGTGAGATGCAGATGAGGGCAGTGAGATGCAGATGAGGGCAGAGAGATACAGATGAGGGCAGTGAGATGCAGATGAGGGCACAGAGATGCAGATGAGGGCAGTGAGATGCAGATGAGGGCAGTGAGATGCAGATGAGGGCAGTGAGATGCAGATGAGGGCAGAGAGATGCAGATGAGGGCAGGGAGATGTAGATGAGGGCAGGGGATGCAGATGAGGGCAGTGAGATGCAGATGAGGGCAGAGAGATGCAGATGAGGGCAGAGAGATGCAGATGAGGGCAGGGAGATGTAGATGAGGGCAGGGGGATGCAGATGAGGGCAGTGAGATGCAGATGAGGACAGTGAGATGCAGGTGAGGGCAGTGAGATGCAGATGAGGGCAGTGAGATGCAGATGAGGGCAGTGAGATGCAGGTGAGGGCAGTGAGATGCAGATGAGGGCAGGGGGATGCAGATGAGGGCAGTGAGATGCAGGTGAGGAAAGTGAGATTCAGATGAGGACGGTGAGATAAATATGAGGTCAGGGATATGCAAGGTAGTGATATGCAGATGATGAAAATGATGAAATGCAGACTAGGGGGTGACATCAGTTGAGGTTGTCTGGAGGAAAGAAGCTCCTGTTTTTTAAAGACACAAATGTCAGGCTGCCAGCTATAGTCACTCTGGGACTTCATTTAGCTCTCTTTCCACAGTCATCACTTCCCATTAGCGCAGTGGGTCCAGGTGGAATCCTGTGAGGCTTGGTGTCACTATGGAGGTCTCTTTCATCCTCCTTACTCTTCTTGTCTTCCAAAGGTCCACAGAGAGGGTGAGAAATCCTACAGCTGGTGACATGAACTCATGTTTCACTCTGCCTTGTCTGAGGCTTTGCCTGTCAACTGTGTCCAGATGACAGATGTATTCAATATAAGAAGGGAACCTCCCAAGTCATCTTTTACAATAACATTTTACAATGACGTTTTAAAATGACTTTTCTGCACACCCAAGTCTGTGTAAGGTCTCAGCAGTAAATGAAATTCCTACAGGAGAACTTGAAGATTAGAGGGGTGCAGAAAAAAAGTAGTTTGAGGGTATTTTGTTGGATAAGCTACTTTTAAAGCTTGTTCTTGTCTATTTCTGTGTGACAATGTCCCCAGATGTAGTGGCTTTAAATATTTTATTTGACTCACACTTTGTGGGTCAGGACTTTAGGAAATGCTGGACTGGGCAGGTGAACTCTTAACCATGAAGCATAGTGGGACTATCTGGGCAAACTGGAGCAGTGGATGCAAGAGGCATCACATTCAATAGGAAAGCTTTGATTATTTCTCTGAAGGCTGAGCTGAACTGCCTGCAGTGGTCTCTTCTTGGAGCTCAGTGGAGGCTGTGAATGCAGATGACACTTGGTCTCACCACATAGTTTGAACTTCTCACAGCAGGTGGCTAGTTTCTAAAGGAAGCATGCCATTGGCAGTGTGCTAGAAGGGCCAGGCAGGTCATATAAAATTTCTCATGTTAATCTCAGAAATTCCACAGCATCATTTCTGCCAAATTCTACCAGTCAAAAAGATCACGAGGGAAGGAAAATTAGACTGTGCCCCTCAATATCAAAAATTCCACCTTTGGGTTGGAGAGATGGCTTAGTGGTTAAGGTGCTTGCCTGAGAAGCCTAAGGACCCAGGTTCTGTTCCCTATAACCCACATAAGCCAGAAGCAAATGGTGGCATGTGCATCTGGAGTTCATTTGCAGTGGCTGGGGGCCCTGGTGTGCCTATTCTCTCTTTCTCATAAATAAATAAAAGTAAAATATTTTTTTTAAATATCATCTTTGCCACTTAAACTCCATATTAAACACAAATTAATTAATTAATTAAATCACCAATCACCAAGTCAACTAATGAAATGAAAAGAGAATTCACAAAAGAAAAACTTCAAACAGCCAATAAATACTTTAAGAATGTTCACCATCACTACCCATCATAGAAACGCAAATCAAAACAACTTTGAGAGCTGAAGAGATGGCGTAATGGTTAAGGCACTTGCCTGTGAAGCCTAAGGACCTAGGTTCGACTATATAGAACCCACATAAGCCAGATGTATATGGGAGAACATTCATCTGGAGTTGTTTGCCATGTCTAGAGGCCCTAGTGTGCCCATTCTCTCTCTCTTTCTCTCTCTCTCATAAATAAATAAATAATAAGAAGCCTTAAAATGAAAACAAATTTGAGATTCCATCTTACCCCAGGCAGAATGGCTATCATCAATGAAGCAGACTGCTGGTGAGGATGCTGGGAAAGAAACCCCTTCATACACTGTTGGAGAGAATGCAACCAAGTACAGCCATTATGGAAATCAACCTGGAGGGTTCTCAAAAGTTAGAAACAGACTCATACTACCCAGCTATACCACTCCTAGGCATATACCTAGGGACTCCATACTCTAGTAAAGAGATACTTGCACATCCATGTTTGTTGTGATTTTGTTTACAATAGCTACAGGTTGGAATCCACCAAGGTGGCCATCAACAGATGAATGGATAATAAAAATGGGGTACATATACAGAGTGGAATTCTGTTTAGCAGTGTGTAAAAATGAAATTATGCATTTTTTTAGGAAAATGGATGAATTTGTAAAGAATAATATTAGATGAAATAACTCAAACTCAGAAAGATCAAAACCACACATTCTCTCTGATATATGGGTCTTAGTGTGTATAGCCATAAGTATACATATATAGGGGGAAAATGCAAACCAAACCTATAAAAATAGAACTATAACCCAAAGTGAATATTAAGAAATGAGCTGGAAGAGGAGAAAGGAAGGGCAAAAGGATACATGTGATATACAGAGAGGGAAACTGGAGGGAAGAGGGAAAAAGAAGTCAACACAGGTTGGGCAAGAATAAAAATAAATTTTTCTTAGCCTAGTGTGGTGGTGCACATCTTTAATATCAGCACTGGAGAGGCAGAGGTAGGAGAATTGCTACATATTAGAGGCCAGCCTGGGATTACAGAATGAGTACCAGGTCAGTTTGTGCTAGAGTGAGATCCTACCTTTTAAAAAACTGAAAACCTCTGGGTGTGGTGGCACAAGCCTTTAATCCCAGCACTCAGGAGGCAGAGGTAGCAGATGTAGGAGGATTGCCCTGAGTTCAAGGCCACCCTGAGACTACATAGTGAATTCCAAGTCAACCAGGGCCAGAATGAGACCCTACCTCGGAAAACCAAAAAGTAAAAAAATTAAAAAAAAAAAAAAAAGAAGCCGGGCGTGGTGGTGCACGCCTTTAATCCCAGCACTCGAGAGGCAGAGGTAGGAGGATCACCGAGAGTTCGAAGCCACCCTGAGACTACATAGTTAATTCCAGGTCAGCCTGGACCAGAGTGAGACCCTACCTCGCAAAAACCAAAAAAAAAAAAAAGGCGGGTGTGGTGGTGCCTGCCTTAAATCCCAGCACTCAGAAGGCAGAAGTAGGAGGAGGATCGCTGTGAGTTTGAGGCTACCCTGAGACTACATAGTTAATTCCAGGTCAGCCTGGGCCAAAGTGAGACCCTACCTTGTAAAATAAAAACAAAACAAAAAAAAAAACCTAAAAATAATTTTTATAAAAACAATAAAATAAAATAAAAATAAATTGTACTTGAAAATGCCAGGATGAATGATACCTAAATCTCTGCATGCCTACTAAAATATTTAGAAACAAACAAAGTAAAAACCTCGAAGCACTCTGTCGTCATTTCCATCTGCAACGGAGGAGGTGTATACCACCTGGAAGGTGATGACCCCTCCATCAGCTGTTCCTGAATTCACCCCATCTTCATGTGCACATGGTACAGAATGGGTGTTGGGCATTACTAAACATGGGCTGGGACTGTGAGGAAGCCTTGGGGACCTTGGGCTGCTGTGGGGTTGCAGCTGGCCTTATCGTTGGGAACCCACACTGGAGATGGAGTGGCCCTCCCTGCCCTCGGGCAAGGTTGTAGTGTGCCCTGTCATCGCCCAGAGCAGGCAGAACTGGCAGGCCCTCCCCCCTTTATCCTGAAAGCACTTGACCATTCCATAGCCAGGCTTTGCACCTCCCCACCCCCACACAGTTCCCGACCTTGTAGCTAGCTGTCCAAGAGACCTTAATAAACAGTCTCCCTGCAGCTGTAGCCATCCAATATGTGGTTGAAGTCACGTAGCTTTTCCCACCACTTCTGTTATCTCCCTTGCAGCTTCTCCCTCAGAACTTCTGCCTTCCAACCAGTTAGGTAGCAACCCATAAACCTATGTATCCAATCACCTTATAGTCTGTATGTGCCTTCTCAAAGTTTATAAACCCACTCCCCTTTTGAATAACAAAGAGCATGCTGTCCATCAGCTGGCCTCCCGGGTGGTTCATTGCCCATGGCACTCACCTGCTCCCCCACAACTCCTCCTGCACCCAGGATGTCAGTGGCCAATGACTCCTGGGGACAGTGAGGACCTGCAAATGGGCACAACGGTGAGATAAAGCCAACATTCCTTATGTCAAAATCCAACCCATCACTGTCACCAAACATGTCATTTAACATTGCCCTGTGAGCTGGAAGAAGTGGAATGCTCCTAGGTTTCAGTAAACTTAGAGATTACAAATGAAGAACATTCAGGCCAAAACAGTCATGGTGTGAAAATTTTATGTACATACGTACATACATACATACATACAAACATACATATATAGTGTGAGGGTACACATACAATACAGCATACATTTAAATATGTTAAGGACAGACTTCCGTACCTGATACAGCCAATCAATTTGCATTTCAGCCTGTAAAGAGTTGTCTGGTCTAGTTTTGGTCCAGTGCTTTCTCTGAGTGGGGTGAACACACGATTGCTACATCACTCACTCATCTCTCAGTCTGCTTCTCTATGACCTGGGTGATTCTAAGAAGGCGCAGACTTTATGAGACTGAAACACTGCCTACTGCGCTAAGGAGGAGATAGGGCACAGACTTTAATGACATGAGTTCAACTCTTGGCTCTAGCACTATGTGTGCTGGCTTACATCTGTAATCTCAACACTCAAGAGGCTGAGGCAGGAAAATCACCTAGGAATTTGAGACCAGCCTGTGCTATAGAGTAAGATACTGATACTGTTTCAAATTAAAAAAAAAAAATCCTGGATCTACCACTTCAAGCTATGTGACTTTAGGGAAGCTGTTTACCTACTTCCTGCCTTAGTTGCACTATCTTGTCTGAAAGGTCAGAGTAGTGAGCCACTGTGGTTGGTGAGGATTAAATGAATCCACATGCATCTGCATCATAACTATTAAGGCATTAATAGATCAATATTTGTAGAATATGCCTAACAGGTATAATAATTTTCACAGCATGATCAGAAGCAGATGAAAGGATGATGTAAAATCATCTGAAAATGTGCAGACACCACACATAAAACATTACCATTATATTTTCATTACATGCAGTATAAAAGATTTCTGATGAGTAATTTCTCCAGTCTTGTTTTAAATACATCAGGTAGAAAATTTACTTCTGTTTGTGATCATCTTATAATAATTCATTTCATGGTTATTAGTTATAGTTTCAGAAAGTACTCTTTTAAATTAAGACTATACAAACATTTCTTTATCATCTCCACATATAACTGAGTTTCTTCCTTACTTTGAAGTGCCACAGTACTTACTTTCTGTATTTTTTTTCACATCCATACCCGTGTTTTCTCATATAGCTAATGCATCTTTTATTCAAGTGCCCATGTCAGACACTGTTCCCGAGACCAAGAGTCCATTAATGAGTGACATACATCCTCCCATGAGACATTATGTATTAGTGTGTCATGGAGGCTATACATATCCCGTTAGAAAACAAACACTATCACCTTTAATTACTCATATATTATCACTTATCAGGTGTGTCTAGAGTCCTTACATTGATTGACTAATCATTACAAGGGCTCTGTGAAGTAAACTTCATTGTTCAGAGAAGGCATTTAAAGAAACTGAGTCATATACCTGCTTTTTCCATACCCATCTGACTCACCTTCAGAGCCTACCATGCATGACCTTAGGCTCTAGGTTACATTCATATAAAAACTTCCATGAAGATCACGTGGACTGCAGGCAAGTGACCACGCCCGACTCCACTGTAGGGCCGAGCAGAGGGGTTGGGGTGGGCATGCCCGCTGCGGTGGTCAAGATGGCTGCGCGCCTATCCTATGTGCGTGAACCTGAACGTGCTGCGCAAGGCGGTGTGCCACGCTGTGCAGGTTCCTGGATAAGTGCGCGGGAAGCAAGGCCATAGTGTGGGATGAGAACTTAACAGGACCATTTGGCCTGATCGCACAGTATTCACTCCTAAAGCCAAGACAGACTTGGCCCAGCCAGAGATTTCCACATTTTGTTTGTGCCACGTGGCAGCTTGCTAGGTGAACAGCGGTTGAAGGACCTGGGTGTTTTGCGATCCTTTATCCACCGCGAGGAGTACAATTTAGATCTCATTCCATGGGGATCTCTTGACCATGGAATCAGAGGGTGCATTCAAAGAGTGCTACCTGGAGGGTGACCAGACAAGCCTGTACCATCCCCTCCAAGGGGCTGATGACCCTGCAAGCGCTGTATGGAACAACCCCCAGATCTTTGGGACAGGAGTATGTGCCCGGCAAGTGGCCAATATGATGAACCAGCTGAAGAGAGTTTACAGGAAGCCAGAATTCAATACTTCCTGTGTTTGTTAACCTCTTATCGCTTGATCGAAACGTGGACTTGATAACATCTCTTGGCACCCCGCTTACATATGAAGGACTCATTGATGAAATCTATGGCATTCAGAACAGTTACGTGAAGTTACCTCCAGAGAAATGTGCGCCTAAGATGCAGGGCGATGGTGAGAAGGACTTCCCCAGAGGCAAAGAAGCTTCAGTTGAGCTCTGCTGAGGAGCTCTACGCTGAGATCCCCGACAGGAATATCAATGCTGTGGGATCTGTGCTCAGCAAAAAGGCGAAGGTCATCTCTGCAGCATTTGAGGAGAGATACAAGGCCAAGACGGATGGAGCAGTTTGTTTCCTAGATGCCCCACATGCAGGCAGCACGGGGATCCCTTGCAAATCACACCTTGATTGCAGAGCTGATCAAAGATATCACTACTTCAGAAGACTTTTTTGATAAGTTAACTGTGGAACAGGAGTTTATGTCTGGAATAGACACTGATAAGGTCAACAATTACATTGAGGACTGTATTGCCTGGAAGCATCCCCTGATCAAGGTGTTAAGACTAGTTTGCCTCCAGTACATGTGCAATAGTGGACTCAAGCAAAAGGTGTTAGATTATTACAAAAGAGAGATTCTACAGCTTCCGGCTATGAGCACATACTGACCTTGAACAACCTAGAGAAGGCTGGCCTGCTAAAGCCACAGACTGGGGGCCAAAACAATTACCCAACAATTCTTAAAACATTGCGCCTCTGGATGGATGATATTAATGAACAAAATCCCATAGACATATCCTATGCGTACAGTGCTTATGCACCACTCAGGGTCCGACTTGCTCAGCTGCTTTCCCGGGCTGGCTGGCGGAGTATTGAAGAGGTTCTCCGCATTCTTCCAGGGTCTCACTTTGAGGAACAGCAGCCGCTGCCCACAGGTCTACAAAAGGAACGTCAACCAGGAGAAAGCCGGGTCACTCTGCTATTTCTCTCCCAGTTGGATGATGGAAGTACAGAGTATGTCATTGCCACCACGAAGCTGATAAATAGAAACAGCTGGCTAGAGGCTCTAATGGAAACACCTTGCTAAGGTGCTCAAAGGAGACTTGACAGTTGCACTGCAGAACATGAAAGGAAGTGAAAACCAATAGAAGCACAGGAATACAGAAGTTAATATGGAGTTTCCATCTTCTTTTTTCTCCTGCTTCTCCTTTGCGTTCTTGATTTCTGAAGAAAGGACAATCAACTTGGATAGACACTGAGCTGAATATGGTGACTTATGCCTGGAATCCTAGCACTCTGGAGTCCGAGGCAGGAATATTGCAATGATTTTGAGGCCAATATTGGGTCTATATCAG
The DNA here is from genome assembly GCA_036365145.1 of Orientallactaga sibirica. Taxonomy (NCBI): domain Eukaryota; kingdom Metazoa; phylum Chordata; class Mammalia; order Rodentia; family Dipodidae; genus Orientallactaga; species Orientallactaga sibirica. The sequence continues at coordinate 1,562,716 of JAEOAD010000154.1, forward strand.
GTATGTCCAACCTGTGGCCAGTGGGCTGCATGCATCCCAAGATGGCTATGAATGCAGCTCAATATATTTGTAGATGACGGTGTCATCACACAATGTCAAAAACTTGGATACTCTTGGCTTACATAGTGAGGTGACTTATTGGCCAGCCTGGGCTACAGACTGAGACACTGTCTTAAAAAATAAAAAAATAAAAAATAAAAAGTTAAAAAAAAAAGCCTTCAATTAATGAATAGTCTATGCCTGACCAAAGAGTGCCCAGATTTTTCTGGCCATTTGTGATCTCAGTGCTGAATGTCCCGTTCGGTTCAAAGACAAAGCTGCCAAAGTGTGACAAAATCATAACTAGGGTGACACAGGACATGGCTGACAACTGAAAGGTCTAGTGTTTGTGAAAACATCAGAGTACTCTGCAATCTTCAAATTCAGGGCTTGACCTTTTGCATCTATGTGACTATCTGATGGAAAGGAGGACTGAGAATAATTCGAGAGAGGTGGAACCTGTGGAAGCAGATGGGAGATGGGTCATGATGTGTCAGAATGAATGCTCATGTGTGTATCTGGGTGATCAAGTCTGTCTCCAGCTCACCATACAGAAGTTATTCATCTTGCATATTTTGTGCTGCCATTACTAGATCTGCTCAGGAAAAGCATGATGAAGTTTGGTTGGCCCATGTTCTACTGTCTGAAAAGTCCAGACAGCATGGTGCTAGCATCTTTTTTTTTTTTTTTTTTTTTTTTTTTGGTTTTTCGAGGTAGGGTCTCACTCTGGTCCAGGCTGACCTGGAATTAACTATGTAGTCTCAGGTGGCCTTGAACTCACGGCGATCCTCCTACCTCTGCCTCCTGAGTGCTGGGATTAAAGGCGTGTGCCACCACGCCCGGCCCGGTGCTAGCATCTTGCGATGACTCCTTGTCAAGGTCTCTACATGACAGATGACATCATGGGGTGGGAAGGTTAGACAGATGACAGCAGAAGAAAAGTGGCAGGAGCAGGAAGGCATGCTCAAGTATAAAAACCCAGACCTAAAACACTCACCCAGACAAGCATCCATCCTTAGTAAGGGTATTCTTCATGTGCCCTGGTCTCTTGTAAAGGCCCACTACTCCATGCTGCTACACTGGGGAATCAAGCAGGAGTTTGAGCACAGACAAATACATTCAAACTATAGCATCCCCCAGTCTTTGAGTCTTCCTTGACCAACATAGTCACCCACCCTCACAGGATCTATAAAACCCTTAACTACATAAGAGAACCTCAAGAAATATTAATTTTAAAACTAAATGGAGGGCTGAAGTGATGGCTTAATGGTTAAGGCATTTGCCTGCAAAGCCAAAGGTCCCAGATTCAATTCCTCAGGACCCACGTTAGCCAGATCACAAGGTGGTGCACATGTCTGCAGTATGTTTGCAGTGGATGGAGGCCCTGGCATGCCTATTCTCTCTCCCTCTTTCTGCCTCTCTCTCTCTCTCTCTCTCTAATAAATAAATAAACAAATTAATTTTTAAAAATTTAAAGAAAACAGGGCTGGAGAGGTGGCTTAGCAGTTAAGGCATTTGCCTGTGTAGCCAAAGGAGGACCCAGGTTTGATTCCCCAAAACCCACATAAGCCAGATGCACAAGGGAATATGCATCTGCAGCTCGTTTGCAGTGGCTACAGGCCCTGGCATGCCCATTCTCTATCTGTCTCTCTTCTCTCTATCACTCTCTCTCTCTGCTTGCTAAATAAAGAAATGAAAAAAATTCAAAGAAAACTAAATGGAAAAATAATGCTTGTGAGATCATAATGTGAAAATATATTGTTATTTATCTAATGTTCTGTATACATAAGAATTACAAAAAAATTTATTTGTCCATGACTAAAATAAGCTGTCTGGTTATAAGTTAGGGTCTCCCCTTGGGCTCCTCAAATCATCTCATTTCCAAAGCAACTATTTAATTCATTGAATATTGTTTCTGATACAATACATGTAGGACAATGCACAAGGAAAAATCAGTTATGTAATGGGGACTTGAGCAGGTCAAACAAGTCACCCTGAATACAAAGGAAACAAGGTTACCCTTGAACATCCCAGGTCACTTTTGAGTGGATGGGCTGTTTGCCACTTGGATTGTTAGGGATTTTATATAAGTATAATTTATATTAATAATACAAGCTCCCTCAAAAATGATTTATGATGCTACTTGGGTTAATTTGTACACTCAAAAGCTCAAATACTCAAACACTAGAACTATACCTACTGAGGTTTGTTCCCAGCATGTCTTAGGCTCTTCAGATATTACTCAGTACACTGAGGATCAAAAGTCGAAGATGTTGTGCAATAAGCTTGCTAAGCAAGTCATCAACTAAATTCATATGTGTTAATTCAGGACGGACTCCCAAGATGGAGTCACCATGGTCAGCAGAATGGTGACAGTGGCATAGGGAAATGGACTGTCCACATTCTTCAAGAGACCACCCTGTCATTATCCCCTCCTTGCCTAACAATGCCCCAGGTCATGGTTTCCTTCCCCCTTATCTCCTAAATTACATGGTCACTGTTCTGGTGACACACCCTAGCTATTTTAAATGGTTAATGTAATGATTTCCTCTAAAGGAACTTTTCTACTCAAGTTAACAACTGAGTTCTTTTTCCTTCCTCACCTTCCCCAATAAAAAAATAAAATAAATAAAAGCTTTCATTTTTGCCTCAAAGTGGTTTGTGTGGTCTTGGTCACTCCCAAACCTTATAATCTGTATAGCAGACGGCTTCAGGTTCCCTGAGATGAACTTCCAGACCAGGCAAAGTTAAGGAGGAAGGGATATTTATTGAAGTTTACAAATCCAGGGGAAGTTCAATAATGGCAGAAGCTGGCCTGCTTTCACAGGACCAATAACAGAGAGAAAAGCCACAGCACAGCTCACTTCAAGAACCCCAGCTAGGCACACTTTGCATATCTTTAGATTGAAATCTCAAACCCACCACCACACCTTAAGATCTACCCAATGACACTGCCTCCAGCTAGGTGGATTCAGATGCAAACTACAAACTAATAAAACACTGACAATACTCAGGAGACTACCATAACCTGCTAATGAAATCAATGAAAAAAATGAGCAGACAATTAGAAGGTGGGCATTATATCTTACCACATAAAACAGAACAATATCTACAGCAGTTAGCTTCAAGAGGATATGTTGGAGGACTTCAAAATTGGGAGGTGAGGATACCAGACACCAACCTTTTTATCTTTTTCTTTTTTTTCTTTTTATGTTTTGGTTTTTTGAGGTAGGGTCTCACAGTGGCCTAGGCTGACCTGGAATTCACTATTTAGTCTCAGGATGACCTTGAAATCAGGCTGATCCTCCTACTTCTGCCTCCCTAGTGCTAGGATTAAAGACCTGCACCACCATACCCAGGAGGAACCAACCTTTTGAAATTCACTCTTCCATCTAAAAGGCATCCCAATGTACAGACCACCCTGGGAGTTCTTTTGACTTTCTCTCTTGGCAACATTCTTTTGGGATTTTAGATTATAGAGCAGAGCACTGGCAGTCCAAACCCTTGTTTTTCATCTGATTCTTGTACTAACAATCTATATGAATTCAGGCCTTCCCTCCCTATGAATCTTGGCAGTTGTGTCTGTATATAGAGAAGGCGGTGATGTCTCTCAGAAGCAGAATAGCTCAAAGGATTTTGAATCAGTAAGTCCATCACCTGTGGAGTCCACAAATTTCATCATTGGCCAAGCTTGGTGAAAGTAAATTTGCTTCTAGTTTGAAAGAAGAGGGGTCAGATGTGTTTCAATCTGGAAGACCCCTTCAGTATTGATGATTTGGGGATGCATGCTAATTTTAGAGTTCACAAATAGTTTGTGGTCACTCTCCACTTATCTTTTAGATCAAGGTTGTGTCAGGCAGAATGGTACCCACTTGTTAGAAAGGGTAGATAATATGCCTTTAATTGATGAGAAATTATGTAGAAGAAAGTATGAGAGAAATAAAAAGATTCTAGGATTCCCTTGAGTTGTAGACTATTCAGAAGAGTCTGCTCATGGTTTCACTCATTCTTCCAGTAGGTACTTATTTAGTCATTCTATGTGCAGTAATGAAAATGCTGGAACACACCTTTGTATGCAAAATGTGCTTTACAATTTTAAAAGATGTCTTATTTTATAGTTTCACTGAATTGTCTTAATAACCCTCTGTGATACTCATGGAAGTTCCTGCCTTAAAAATAGGAGAACAAATCTCAGTGAGACTTAATGACTTGAACAAATATCACCAAGATACTTTGTTGAATAGTCAAGATTAAAATGAGGCTTTCTGCTTCTTGCCTTTTGTTCTTATTTATTAAAGTCTTCCTATTAAACCTCAGATGTAATCATTTGCTTCTATGAGTTCTGTTTTTTAGCCAAATCAAATAGATGGCTTTGGACTCTACCATATTAATGCTGCATTTCTTTATTTGACTACTGGAAAATAAGGAACTAAAAATGAAAGCCTGATAGCAATTTAGAGCAAGTCCAGAATGGAAGGACTTGGATCCATTTCCTAAACAAAGACACAGAGTCCAGAAGCAGCCCAATGCTTGGAAATGAGTCAGGCACAGGTGTTCTCACAGCTTGGACAGGCAGGATGGTTGGCACAGTCCTCAGATCGCAGTGCTCAGCATGGTGAATCAAGTGGTCCTCACTGGGAGCCTACCATTAGCTTCCTTCTGGCTAGAGAGTTGCAGGGAAAGTTGTGACCACCTGTTCTCTCAGAATGTCACCATAGCTCTTGCACAATGCAGAATCATACCACACAACACCACTGCCTTTGTCTTCTAAAATTCTCAGTCAATACTATAGTTTCTTCACACTGCCCATTTTTCAACCTCATAGGGTCTGTAGCCTAACTAAAACATGCTTCACCTCTGCACTTAAGGAATAGGCATCCCTTCCACTCAATTCTTTTGTCCATTATCATTTATCGTGAAGATTACCCATTCGGGTCTCCTGAAAACCATACTACTTCTCATCCCTCTTTCTACAGGCATTACTAAACTTGTAATCATTCAAAACATTAGTACAAAAACAGCAGAATGTAAATTTATGGTGTGATCACAGTTGAATAAAATGAATAGGAAAAAAATAAGAGTTAAATACAACTGTAGCTAGTTATGGAGTCTTTGTGTTAAAAGAACATGATAGCATCCAAAATCCAGTTGTCTGGACATATGGAGGGGTGAGAGGAAAACCAATGGCATGAAGACAGAGACCATCTTCAGAACCAGTTGTTCCTTAGGAAAGAGGAGTTGGGCTATAGGTAGTTCCAGAAGGGCTGGGAAGATCAAGGAAGTTTCAAATCCCCAGAAAGTAGATTTATATTATGAGCCTTTAAAGTCAAGGGAAAATAAAGCTGTGCATGCAATAATAATTATACTAAATTTTTAGATAAAAAGGGATTTTAAACTGTGACATAGGCCCAATAACTTCTTATTCTGTCACTAATCAGTTTTGTAAATTGAGAGATTTTATCCCTCTATGTCACTATAAGTATAATAAGTATGAAAATAAGTATATAATAGGGTGGGTGAGATCAGCTATTCAGCAAATATTTATTGAATGTCTTGTTTGGGCTGGAACATAAGATATACAACATATTGTGGTGAAGAAAATTCACACGTATCTAGGCATGGGGATGCACATCTTTAATACCAGCATTCAGAAGGGGGAGGTAGGAGAATTACTGAGAGTTCGAGGCCAGTCTTTAGCAACAGAGTAAGTTCCAGGTCAACCTGGACTAGAGTGAAACCATGCCTTGAATAAGACCAAAAAGGAAAAGAAAGAGGAGAAGGAAAAGAGAAAATAAAAGAGAGAAGGAAAAGGAAAGAAAGAAAATACACATTTCCCTAACCCTATGGAAGAATAGTTCTTAATGTAATGATTTTTAAACATTACAGCATGACCCATTGTAAGGAATACATTTTAAACTCCATGTCACAGAACTTCCATGAAGCAATGTCTAACATCACTGTGTGTATTGCACTTTACTGCTTTGGTTCTGTTCTCTTGTGTTTTTTTATGTTGAACACTGAAATAGATTTTTTTCCCTAAGTAAAAGGTTACAACCAATGTTTTGAAAAGCAGAATTTTCAAGGATTCTCTTTGAGGTTTTATGCACCTTTTAAATCAATAATTCCATCACTGTAGGATTTTTCTCACCTCTCAAGCTTCCCTAACCTGGTGATCATCTCCTTAATCTTTAAACTTGAGCCCTTTGTAATTGTGTGGACAAATTGACTGTCTAGGCCCCAGGAAGATCTACATATGGGATAATTTTGGTCATAGCACACAGTATTCCTTCTAAACACATTCTGTCTACTAACTTCCATCAGGTCCCCGAGTTTGATTAGCCTTGACATACTCTTGCCTTTTTATTTCAAATATTCCACTCTGCTCTGCATTGTTAGTGGACATCTATTTTCCCACCACTTCACATTCACAGCAAACACTACTCACAGATAAAGGCACATTCAAGATCATGGGCAGTGGGGGAATTTCTGGTCAAGATGGAATCTGCCAGGCTGGAGAGATGGCATAGTGGATAAGGCACATGCCTGCAAAGCCTAAGGATCCTGGTTCGATTCTCCAGGTCCCACATAAGCCAGATGCACAAGGGGGCACATGCGTCTGGAGTTATGCGCAGTGGCTATGGGTTCTGGCATGCCGTTCTACTCTCCCTCTCTCTCTCTTTCTCTCTCTCTGTCTCTAATAAATAAATAAAAATAAACCTTTTAAAAAAAAAAAGATATCATCTGCCTAGCCACACCTCATCTCGCTGGGAAGGAAAGGCAAGCCATTTAGGATTAAGTTGGGATTTTAACGGTCTACAGATTCTAGTAGACCTCCAGTGGGAGGAGCAAAGTAGGGAATCCACTGATTCCCACCATCTTGTGTAGCCCATCAGTCCCCCAGTCCCCTCAAGCAGCCATACTAGCTGCAATCACAACTGCAGGTTCCTGCAGCAGTAACTGCAGGTTTAGTGGACCCAGGCCAACAGGCTAGCTTTTGCCCCTCCCTGCCCCAACCTAGGCTTTCCCACCCTCACAGAGCTCCACGAGCGGACCCCGTCCCACTCACTGCCACCACCACACCCCTGGCTTCCCCGCTCCCTTGTGCCAATCCAGGCCAACAGGCTAGCATTCACCCCACCCTGCCCCAACTTAGGCTTTCCCACCCCCATGGAACACCATGAGTGATAGCTGTCCCACTCACATCTGCCTCCAGTGTGGAGACCCAGACCAACAGACCAGCATTCACCCCATCCTACACTGACCTATGCTTTCCCAGCCTTGTGGAGCACCACAAGTGAACGCCATCCCACTCATTGCCCCCACCCCGTGGACCCAGGCCAACAGGCTAGCATTTGCCTTGACCTGACCTAGGCTTTCCTGCCCCTGGAGCTCCATGTGCAAAATCCATTCCACTTGCCACCACCCCACATGTGTGGACCCAGGTCAAGGGTAAACTACAGCTTCCTCCTAAATTTAATAAGCCACAAGCCACACAACACAACACACCTCAGAAACTCCAGCTAGGCACACTTTGCATATCTTTAGGTTGAAATCTCAAACCCACCACCACACCTTAAGATCTGCCCAGTGACATAGCCTCCAGCAAGGTGGATGTAGATGCAAACAACAAACTAATAAAACACTGAATATATTGGGGACCATATATTCAAATGACCACACCATGGAACCTTCTCTAAATTAGATGATATACTGGTACATAAAGCCTGCTCCATATATTTAGGAAGATCAACATAATATCCTGCATGATATCAGATCAAAATGCTGTATCAATAGAAATTAACAACAAAAGATGCATCACAAATCCCATCAGCTCCTGGAAACTGAAGAACACACATTTAAATAAATGGGTAGAGGACAAAATAAAAAATGAAATTGCAAAATTTCTAGAAATAAATGACAATGAGAATACATTGTACTGAAACTTATGGGACACAATGAAGGCGATCCACAGCAGAAAATTCATAGTACTAAATGCCTTCATAGCAAAGCAGAGAGATCCCAAATAAATAACATAACTATCCACCTAAAGGGATTGGAAAAACAAAAAGAAGCCAACCCCAAAAGATCCAGGTGGAAAGAAATAATTAAGATTAGAGCAGAAATTAATGAATTGGAAACTAAGAAAACAATTAAGAAACTTGATGAAACAAAGAGCTAGTTCTTTGGAAAAAAACAAACAAGACTGATAAGTCCCTGGCTAATTTCATCAAGTGAAAAAATAGAGGCTTCAAATTAAAAAAAAAAAAAAAACTAGAAATGAAAAAGGAGAGATCACAACAGACATAAGTGAAATTGGGAGAATCATCAGGACATTTTCAAAAACCTCTATTCCACAAAACTGGATAATTTGTAGGAAATGGATGAATTCCTGGACACATACCCCCTACCAAATCTAAACTCAGGGCAGATCAATCTCATAAACAAATCTATCACACGCACTGAGATTGAAAATGTAATCAAAAACCTCCCCCAAAAGAAGAGTCCAGGACCAGATGGCTTCTCTGATGAATTCTATCAAACCTTCATGGAAGAACTGAAACCAACCTTTCTCAAAATGTACCACACAAATGTAGAACAGGGAAAGCTCCCCAAGTCCTATGAAGCTAGTATCACCCTAATACCAAAACCAGGCAGAAATGCCACAATAAAAGAAAACTATAGGCCTATTTTATGTCCCTGACAAACACAGATGCAAAGATCCTGAACAAAATCCTCACAAACCAAATTCAACAACACATCAAAAGCACTATCCAACTTGATCAAGTAGGCTTCATCCCAGGAATGCAGGGGTGGTTCAACATATGGAAATCTGTCAATATAATACACCATATAAATAAGCTTAAAAACGAAAACCACATGATCATTTGGTAGATGCAGAAAAGGCCTTTGACAAAATACAACATCACTTCATGATCAAAACATTGGAGAGAATAGGCATGGACAGTTTATATCTCAACATAATAAAGGCTATATATAAAGCTCCTAAAGCTCAAATAATACTTAATGGGGAGAAACTGAAGGAATTCCCATTGAGATCAGGAACAAGGCAGGGGTATCCATTCTGTCCTCTGCTCTTCAGCATAGTACTGGAAGTCCTAGCTCAAGCAATAAGATAGGAGAAAGAAATTTTAAAAAGGACACAATTTGGAAAAAAGAAGTTAAGTTAGTCCTATTTGCAGATGTCATGATTCTACACTTAAGTGAGCTGGGAACCTCCATCTCAAAACTCTTAAAGGTGATTAACTCCTTCAGCAAAGTAGCAGGATACAAAACCAATGCACAAGAATCAGTAGCCTTTCTATATGCAAAGGACAATGATAGAGAGAAAGAAGCAGCATTGTCCCACTTTTCAATAGCAACCATAGAAATAAATACTTTGGAATAACATTAACCAAGGATGTGAAAGACCTTTACAATGAAAACATTCAAGAAAGAAATTGAGGAGGACTTGAGAAAATGGAAACACCTCCAATGCTCCTGGATAGGCAGAATTAACATTGTGAAAATGGCAATCTTACCAAAAGCAATATACAGATTTAACGTAATACCAATAAAAATGCCAACATTTTTCTTCATAGATATAGAAAATATGATCTCAAAATTCATATGGAATGGCAAAAGTCCCCAGATATCCAAGCATATCCTCAGCAAAAGAAACTCCTCTGAAGGCATTACCTTACCTGATCTAAAGCTATATTACAAAGCCATAGTAATAAAAAACAACATGATACTGGCATAAAAACAGGATTATAGACCAAAGGAACAGAATCAAGGACACAGACTTTGGGTCAAGTAACTACAGCTACTTGATATTTGACAAAGGCCCTAACAATGTAGACTGGAAAAAAAAAAAAAAGACAGCATCTTCAACAAATCATGCTGGACAAACTGGACAACCCTATGCACAAAAATGAAACTTGATCCACACGTCTCACCATGCACAAAAAATCAAATTCAAATGGATCAAAGACCTCAATATAAGACCAGAAACTCACGACTACTGGAAGAAAAAATAGGAGGAATGTTCCATGATATAGGAGTGGGAAAAGGCTTCCTGAACAAAACCCCAGTAGCTCAGGAAATTAAAGAATCATTCAGCCACTGGGATTTCATGAAGCTGAAAAGTTTTTTCACAAACAAGCATACAATAAACAAAAGTCAAACAACCCACTCACAAAATGGTGCAGAAAACTGTACAGGGAGCTCTCAGATGAAGAAATACAAATGGCAAACACACAATTAAGAAAATGTTCCCCTGGTGTGGTGGCACAAGCCTTTAATCCCAGCACTCAGGAGGCAGAGGTAGGAGGATTGCTGTGAGTTTGAGGCCACCCTGAGACTATATAGTTAATTCCAGGTCAGCCTGGGCCAGAGTGAGACCCTGCCTTGAAAAAAAACAAAAAAAAAAAAAAAAAGAAAGAAAGAAAGAAAGAAAGAAAGAAAGAAAAGAAAATGTTCAACATCCCTAATAATTATCAGAGAAATGCAAATTAAAACAACTATGAAATTCCACCTTACCCCCAGTTAGAATGGCAAACATTAAAAAATCTAATGAAAACACATGCTGGTGAGGATGTGGAAAAATAGGAACCCTCATTCACTGTTGGTGGGAATTTAAGCTGGTACAACCACTATGGAAAGCAATATGGAGACTCCTAAAAGGTTGACTATAGAGGTACTAACAGACCCAGTTATTCCTTTACTGGGCATTTACCCTAAAAGCTCCATGCCTCAGTTCAGAGATATTTGCTCAACCATGTTTATAGCTGTTCAATTTATAATAGCTAAGAGCTGGAATCAACCCATATATCCATCATTAGACGAATGGGTAACCAAGACATGATATATCTACATGATGGAATTCTACACAGCAGTAAGGGAAGATGACACAATGAAATTTGAAGACAAATGGTCAAACCTGGAACATATCATTCTCAGCAAACTCACCTAATCACAGGAAGATAACCATCACATGGTCTCACTCATCTGTGGCTCCTAACCTGAATCTGCCTGAGATACTGACATATCTAATAAGCATCTTGAGGGCCAGACAATTGGGAGGGTGAGACAGGAGAGGAAGGTCGGGGGCGGAAGAAACACAAAACTGGACCCAAATGGAAATGGCACCATAACATCGTATATCCTGAAAGACAGAGTAAAACATCAGACCTTCATCAAGTCCTTAGAGGGAACACCTGATTCACAGTGCCCAGGAGAGAGTATGATGAAGACTAAACTTAAGCTTCTCCTGCTTCTCTCTCTCTCTCTCTCTCTCTCTCCATTTTCTCTCTTTCTCTTTTATATTATCTACCTTTTTCTTCCTTCTTTTCCCTTGGCACTGGCTTGTAACTCCCAGTACCAGCATGTGATTAACATCCACAATGAGCTGTTGATTAGAGAGACCTACAAGGTTTCCCAAAAGAAGACAGATTTCTGTCTGAGTACTTGATGACCCACCAAAGGTTAATGGTGAGACCCTACTGCTGAAGACACCATATGCTGTTAGGATGGAACATGGAGCAACCTGGCTGGAATCTGGAAGAAAGTCAGTCCCCAGACAGTTAGCTTGTCTAGTGTCAGAAGGTGCTAACATGAGTGACTGGGGGAAAGTGACCAACAACTGTCCAAGCAACACATGATCTAAGCTTCTCAGCAGCAAATAACCTGACATAATGCTCACACAAGGGCAATAGTGGCACACGGCCATGGTGAGTAACCAACTGCTCTTGATTTGGCTAACAGATCTGCTCAGTGGAACAGAACCCATAGCTGGAACTGGGAAACAAGCCAGAACTATATCCAAAAAATGAGCCCACTCTCCAATATCAAGCTCCCACCAATTGCGGGCTACAAGAGGGCCTACACCTATGAAATTCTCTCTAAAATAATAATGGTTATCCCATTTTTCTGGTGCTGACCTCCCTCTACATTGGAGAATTTGCTTCTCTTTTTCAGATGGATGCAGAACCTGAGGAGAGAATCAGCCCAGGGACCCGGCTGAAACCATAGAGGAATGCGGGAAATGAGCAAGACTGCTGCTTTCTTGGTGAACCTGGTACCAATACAACGGTGAAGGAGATAGACACAGAAAACACTCAAACCAGATATCCAGAAACACAGAGACCCCTAGACCTCATCACTGAAGGAGACCTAAAACAATCCCAACATGGCTCAGGGAAATTCACGGAAGATGGGGTAGAAAGATTGTTAGAGCCACAAGTTGGGACATTGTGCACAGAGACATTGCCTCTTCCCCACAACTGATGGCTACCCCCACAATGCACAACCCACATTCCCCAAGGAGGAGAGTCCCTTCGGAGGAGGGAGGACAGGAGGAGGATATAGATGGTAGCAGCATGACTGTATACACACTATCTATATAATTAATTAGAAAAAGAAAGGGAGGGTCAACAGCTTGCATGGCTTCAGCTCTTGGGTCTCAGGAGTTGGTTGAGAAAGCTGAGGGTGGAATTCAGTATCAAGAAATATCCAGAACAAGTTTTTCATTAAAACAAATGGATGTGATGATAACTTTAAAAAAAAAAAAAAAAGAACAGAGGCAGTGTGTGTTTCCCACAGCACATTTGTCCTCAAGCATGTCTCCTCATAGAGAGCTTGGTTTTACCAAAGGACACAATACTTACACCAAAAGAACTTTTCTTGCAAAATAAAGTTCCTTTTGAAATTAAGCTATGCACGGAAATGAAGACTCTGCACTTGCTGATATAGAAGGCATGCTTTTCTGGTTTTAATGAAGAACAAATTGGGCCAAGGAAGTTTCATTATTTCTTATATTTCATTTGCTGCTTATTCGTTTTTAGTTTGCTGACAGAAGTGGGGAATTTCTAAAGTGCAGAGTGGAAAGATTTTTTTTTCAAATCTGTGCCATTAAGAGTGCATTAAGTGCTGTCTATGCCCCTCTCCTGCATTATGCAGTGTGATCAAGGGAAATACCACCGAATCCAAGCCAAAAATAAAAGTGTGTATCCAACTTCTCTAATTTACAGGTTGATCCAAATGATGACTACAGACACTCTCCATCAAAGGATTTACAAGAATGCAGAAACTCATAAAAACAATCACTCCAGTAGTGGGTTTTGTAATGATTATATAATGAATGTGAAATTCCTTGCATTTGGGACTCATCAAATGTCAGATCTTTCTTTTCCTACATGACAAGCACCTGGCTGGACCAATGAGAGAGCAGAAAATCAGCAAAGGCTTATGGGTCCCGAAGGCATCGTGTTGAGTGAGAAGGTGATCCTATGTGCCACCACAGGGTTCTGAGATCCATAAGGGATGGATGCTGACAAACATTTCACTGCACAAGCAACCAAAAGCTATGTCACCCCCATCCTCTTCCTCAAGTCCTTTCATGCATTTTTCAGGTTGCTATCACATGCGTTTATTGAAAGGTATAGTTCAGATAGAAGAATTTCACAAACTTTAGAGTGTCTTTGTAAGAAAAGGACTAATACACATTCTGCAAGCTCGCATGGAGAGCCTGGATGAAGACCTGGAGTTATTGCTGCGAGCTGCCCATTGCATTCCAACTGTCTGGATGAATAAAGCTGATCGGGAAAAGAAAAATGAGCAAGGGTGCACAACAGAAGTGACAGACATGCAGATCCTTGAAAGACAAGAAGTGGGTCACCAGTCACAAAATGCAGTAGATGTGGGGAGAGACTTATAGAGAAGATTCCAGTGCTGGAGTTATACCTTAGTGCTAAAGTTTGCATAGCATGGGCCAGGCCCTGCAGCCCACAGAACTACAAGTAAATAAATGAAGAAAGAAAGAGAGATAAGGGGTTGAGAGATGGCTTAGTGGTTAAGGTGTTTGCCTCCAAAGCCAAAGGATCCCAGTTCAAATCTCCAGGACAAGGGGGCACATGCACGTGGAATTCATCTGCAGTGGCCCTGGTGTGCCCATTCTCTCTCTCTCTTTCTCCCAATTAAAATATATATTAAAAAAGGAAAGAAATAAAGAGAAAGAAGAAAGGAAAAGGAAAGACAGAAGGATGGAGGAAATAGAGAGAGAGAGAGAGAGAGAGAAAGAAAGAAAGAAAGAAAGAAAGAAAGAAAGAAAGAAAGAAAGAAAGAAAGAGAGGAGGGAGGAAAGATGAGGAAGAGAGGGAGGCAGATACATGACCAGAACTTCAACTTCACAATGAATGGGATATATGTTCTTCCACTTTATTTATTTTTTATTAATTTGCAAGCAGAGAGAGAAAGAGAGAGAGAGAGAAGGAGAGAGAGAATATGCCAGGACCTCTTGCCACTGTAAATGAACACCAGTCATGTGCCACTTTGTACATTTGGTTTTATGTGGGTACTGTTGAATCAAACCCAGGCCATCAGGTTTGGAAAGAAAATAGCTGTAACCTCTAAGCCATCTCCCTGGCCCCTGTTCTGCTTCTTTGGACAGATAAAGTGGCAGGCCCCACACTGTACTCAGAGTGAGTCAGGATGCTGCCCACCTATATCAACTGATGAGAAAACAGGGAGCCAGGGGACAGAGCACATGTAGATCACACTTTAGACCAAGGACCAGCTTGCTGAAGGGCACAAGGACACAGGAAGGCATGAGCATGAAAGAAGAAAAATGCCCACTTAGGAGAGTACAAAGAGTGCAGACAGTCTTTTTCATGTCAGTGGCAGTAGAAAATAACTGTGGCTTATGCACAGCTTTCCACAGAGAGCTAATGAGCTTATTCTTTATCCTGTGGGTGGTGCTGCTCAGAATAAAAACTTCTAAGCAGACAAATTACAGTGTTAGGAAGAATAATTCTGGTGGCCATAAGCTTGACACACACAAGTAGAATAGACTGGTTAGTTCACTGCAGAAATAAACCAGGCCTGACAGAAATTGTGATGTCCCCAACTGAAACAGTAGTGGGGGAAATGGAAGAAATAAATGAAGTTTCCTCATCAGTTAGGTGGAGGCATAGTTATTTTATTGTCAATTGAAGGTAACTAAATATGGATTTATTCCATTTTAAAATCCTGATGCCAAGCAATGGCTATTTTTTAAATGTATCCCTTGCAAATTTCACCTTGGAAGCTAATCTCCACTGCAGTGGTAATTTAAAAAGTGTTGCAGTTACTTTCTTGCTGCTGGGATAAAGTACCAGACCAAAAGCAGTTGATGGAAGGAAAGTCTTTTTAATTTAAAGTCTTGAGAAGCTTTTTTTGTTTTGTTTTGTTTTTTTTGTTCTTCAAGGTAGGGTCTCGTTCTAGCTCAGGAATTCACTATGTAGTCTCAGGGTGGCCTTGAACTCACAGCAATTCTCCTAACCTCTGCCTCCCAAGTGCTGGGATTAAAGGCATGCATCACCATGCCTGTCTTGAGAAGCTTCTTGATGGCAGGAAAAAAGCATGGCATGAGCAGAGGCTGCACATAACCTCTGCCACAGCAGGTACAAAAGAGTAGCAGAATAGTGTGCCAAATTCTGGCAAGAGGGGGCTGGCTATAACACCACTAAGCCTGCCCCAATAACACACCTCCTCCAGCAAGGCTCCACCTCCCAAATTGCCACCAGCTAGGGACCAAGACTTCAGAACATGAGTTTATGGGGGACACCTAATTCCAACTACCACAAGAGATGAGGCTATCCTCTCTATTCACTAGCTGTCATGATGCTGGAAAGAGTTTAATAGCCTGTTGGGGGAGAAAAATCTTCCACACTCAACCAGCAATGGACCAGGAAAGCTGTACTGCTAGTCAGCCTGGCCAAATATACCAGCTGGTACATCATTGGTGGTATGTCTGTTATGGGGGAAACAAACTTCTCTCTGATTGCTGATTGGATGTGAGGTTTGCTCTGTGGGCGGGAATTCCTGCTTAGTATTGAAAACCTAATCAAAAGCCTATGGCTTTGGAGGTCATAAACCCTTTGGGGGAAGTTATTGCTGTTATTTGAATATATATATATATATATATACACACACACACACACATACATACGTATTCCACCAAATTGCTCTAATATTCATGCTTATGCCTGTATACTAATGCTACTCTCACTTTTGGTTAGAGAAGCTTCTCTTTTCAGATGACAGTGACTGCTGTGATGACTCAAAACTAACCAAAGTGCTGAGAAGAAGTGACAGTGGAGTGAGACATCTCTATCATGTGCTCCAAAGCTCAGGGACTAATGTGAAAGAGGTGGTAGAAAGAATGTAAGAGCAAAAGAAAGGGGAGAAGGGCTTTGTAATATTGCCTTCCAGACACAAAGTGGTCACAGTTTTTATGACCTCACAGTGGTTGACACTACTTATATAACATCTACACAATAGGAGGTAAAGAAATGATGACATCAAACTAGAAGAGGGATTAGTTGGAAAGAAGGAACTCAGTGGAGGGGTTTAGCAGAGGGATAAAAGTGAGGGTAGTGGAGGATTATTGTCATGATGTCTTATCTATATACATGGAAGTTATCAATAGAATGTTTTTTTTAAAAGAGCAGTGAAGCTTTTTGAAGAGTGATTGATTAAGCAATGCAATGGATGACTTTATCATACCAATCATATGCCAATATGTTAAGCATATGTGTGACATGTGTCTATTAATTTGTTAGCAATTTATAAAATGCTTAGGAGGACCTAGCTTTGATCAGTTTTTGCTCTTCTGTCACTTTTACCATTTAAGGACACAGTGTTATCGCCTTCAGAGAATCCAAAGACCAAAGTTCCATTGTGGAAGGAGAAAGTGAACCTGACATTATCTTGGTCATGGACTTCCCAGCCTTCCCAACAGGAAAAGATATACTTTTCTGTTCTTTGTAAGTGTTTCAGTCTCTAATACTCTCGTAACAGAAGCACGCATGGCCCAAGACAACAATTTTCTGCTGCTGATGACTTAACACACATTCTAAAGATGACCATGAAGCCATAGAAAGCTGACCTGAAAACCCAGCCCTGAACTGGACTGAGGATTTTGAAACCCAGAGAAAGCAGAGGACCAGACTGAGACATCTGCTATTAGAGGTGATGACAAACAGGCCCAGACTTGTGCCTCCAACACTCCTCCTGTCAGATCTTAGAGACCAACATCCATGGTCCAGAGAGAGCAAGAAGCAAAGTGAGGATGAGGGCTCTTGACAGAAGACTGAAATGCTCTGTTCTTGGCCTTCACCACCTCAAACAGGGAGAGGCACAAGCCTTTCATCCCTGCACTAGAGTGTGCTGGAAATGCAGAGACAAATTAAATCTAGGGGGTCTTTATAATAGTGGTCAGCAGCTTTGGAGGCCAGGAGCTACTGGCTAGTAGGCTCTGGAAAGACTTTTGTGGCCATGAAGCCTCAGTGTATCCATCTCACTTTAGGTACTCCTAGGGACAACACAAAGGTATAACTTCATTCTCTCTTGGATGAGGTCCCCAAAAGCCTGACTTGCCAACTTCTTTTTATAAGAACTTGGCCATTGTTCCAAATCTTTAGTCCCTGCCTGGGGTCTACCCCAAATATAACCTGGCTCTGACTTCCAACATGCAAAATACTCAGACATTTGAGCTCACTTTAGACTTATCAAAATTTCCTGGGGGCAGGAGCTAAAGAGATGGCTTAGCAGTTAAGGCATTTGCCTGCAAGGCCTAAGGAACTAGATTCAATTCTCCAGTACCCGTGTAAGGCAGATGCACAAAATGGCATATGTGTCTGGAGTTCACTTGCAGTGGCTAGAGGCCCTGGCATGCCTGTTCTCCCTCTCTCTTAAATAAATAAATAAAATATTTAAGGTTTTAAAAGATCTCTTGGGTTTTGAATGAATTTAATTTTAGTGAGTGATAAGTATGCACCAAACATACTCACTACAGATCACCACTATGGGATAAACCTCGTAGTTCTAGTCCTAATACTGCCTGGTCCAGGCATTCCTTCTCATATGCTGTCACAATCCCAGTTTGCCTGAGAGCAAAACCATCCAAGAAAATCCAAAAGCATTATGGGTATGGCAGACAGCCATGCTGAGAAAGCCCGAAATGAAAAGAGAGTGCTCCGGTTTCCTCCAGAAGTCAAGTACAGGGAGGAGGAGAACAGAATGGTAGGTGCCATCTCAAGTGGTGACTACCACCATGAGATAAGCAGAGCCCAGATAGATGCCTGTTGGTCACTTATTGATTCTGCTCACTGCTTATCTGATCCAGCGTTGTCTGTCTCAATTAAACTGTTTTGGGTTATTTATCCCCAAGTGTGGATTTGCTGGGGGTATTCTTCTACTACAGCCTCTGGTTTACTTGTGTTTCAACAAATCGCTATGGTCCTCATAGCAAGATGAAAAGTTAAACAGAAGCCAACCAGGCAGAACCTTCAAGGCAGTGCATCTTCTTTCTCTAATGAGCTACCAGCAAGCCAAACAAATGATGCTACAGTTCCGTAGCCATGGAAACACACTTAGCAACAAAGAAACCTTGACCTTTCCCCATCTGTTTAGAATCCTCACCATGACACATTAATTTCACCGTATGAAAACAAGAAAGAAAAGCATAAATGGTACATTCCACTGAATTCTTAGGCATGTAGCCCATTGTAGATAAACTCATGAATGAGGAAGGAATGATGCAATTAGTTTTAACTCAATACTCCAAGGTGAAGTCTGGGTGACACATCGCTGGAAAATGACTCACACATGCTCTGCTACTAACAGACTCTGGGAAAGCCTCCAGAACTAGGATAGATATGGACAGTGATACGCAGAAACAGTGACTGGGTAAAGACTCGCAGGGGACAACAGTGGAGCATGACAGAAACTAGTACTGCATGAGCACGAGAGCTTCTGTCTATGCATTATTGTTAGCAGCCTGAGGCTGAAGACAATGGAGACAGATTTGGGCCAATCCTGTTCAATCCTGGAAATATTTAAGGAGGCTGCTTCTATTTCCATAGACAGATAAGAATTGGTTATAGATGAAGTACACAGCATTTGTTCCATTTCCAAAATTTTATACATAAAAATATGCAGTGATATTAACTTGTTTAAATTAACTATGAAACCTCAGACAAGATGAATATCATAGAAGTTACCAGAGAAGGTCCCTGTGAGGCACTTGAGCTAAACTTAAAGGAATCAGAATGTTTCCCAAATCTTAACTCCCATATGAACAGAACTATGGATTAAACATGGATTTAACTCCTTAATAAAGGAGACAACAGGATGGAAAAGTTTATTTAGAAAAGAAGTTGACAGAGGGCTAAGGAGATGGCTCAGTAGATAAAACACTTGCTGATCAAGTCTGAGCACCTGAGGTCCTTTCCCAGACTTCATATAAAAAGCCAAAAGCTGTGGTAGACTTTTGTAATCCCACCAAGATAACAGGAAGATAGGAGGTGGAGACAGGAGAATTTCCTGGAAGCTCGAGGCTAGTGCATCAAAGAATAGCAGAGTGAGACTTCTGAGAGACAAACCCTGGAAAGGTGAGGATTGACCTGAGACTTGCCTTCTGACCTCCACACGTGCACCATAGCAAGTATACAAGCCCATACTCACACACATACATGCATGCACATGTGTATACAACAAAAATAAAATAAAATAAAATAACATAAGAAAAGGAATCAAGAAACTGACATATGTAAGTGGGCCAAAGAGTGAGATTTTTAATTAGCTAGTTGTTGCACATACCTACAGGGCCAGCACTGGGGAAGCTGAGGCAGGAGGATCATGAGTATGAGGTTAGACAGGGTGAAATACTCATTCTAGGCCAGCCTGAGACACATGAGATCTTGCTTCAACACACAAAACAAAACAAAAACAAGAAAAATGAAGAGAAGGAGAAGAAAGAACATGAGGAAGAAAAGGAGGAGAAAGGAGATGTGAAACCTGAGCTGAAACTGATTAGTGTCCTGCAGGACAAGGACAATAGAAGTTAGATTTGGGGGATTATCTGTTTTTCCCAGAAAAGATTTGGGGGATTATCTGTTTTCCCAGTAAGGATCATTAGAATCAAATGAGTCACCCATACGGAGCCCCTAGCTCTAATCCAAGAATAAATGATAAAGAACATTACCTTCTCTAGAATGTGAGATGACAGCTGCGTGGATTTGTTATAAAACACTCTCATATGCCACTGAAAGGGTACATTGGGTCATTCTGCCTTGTTTCCATGTTTTGGATGATTTTCTCTAGCCGTGACAGAATACAGGTAGGGAGCCACAATGTAAGAAAAAAAAAAAAAAAAAAAAAAAAAACATCATTAAGACTAAAAGAAGAGCTGGGATGACAAGGTCATGATTCAAGACCACACTGAAGTACCTTAGGAGAAAACCAACCTTCTCAGCTATGGATTACATAAAGAAAAATAAGATCCAGCTTCCAGCGTGCAATGTACGATTAGAAATGTGTTGAAAATCAATTTTTCCCATTTATTAAAGATCCTTATGGGTTTTCAACAGGCTAATAATGGAGTGGGAAATCAAAAAGGAAATCACTTTTGAGATTTACTGACTCCACAAGAAAAAAAATATAAATCATGAGCTACCCACAAAAAGGAACTTGATTTCTTTGGTACTGTTTCCCCGAGAGAAATATAAAATCATCAACACCTGGTATTCTTAATTAAGATCTAACTATTATATCCAGTGCAACTATCATATACCCAAAATATATCTTCCTCATCAAATTCAGTTGGACAGAAGAAGTAGGAGGAAAAGCCAGAAAAGATAAATACAAGGAAGGAAAGATAGAAAGGGAGTGGGTATAAATTGTCAGGAGAAAAAAAGTGAAGAGTAGGAGATGCAAAGGAGGTGGGCAGAATAAGGAGAGATGCTGGGCATTGGCTCATGACTATCAACAAAGAGAGGAGTTCCGCACAGAAGAGAGATAAAAAGGCATGCTGGCACCATGATTGTCCTCATAGCTACTAGAATGTCCCAAGCCCAGAGTCTAGATGGAATGAAATGCAAGGGCACAGGAAGCAACAGGACCTCTCTTCCTCAGCTGGTGGGAATGCACACGACAGTCACTTTGGGCCAGTCTGGTAGTTTACTATAGAACTGCGATCTATTTAGACTATGGTATGCTGTTCATCACTGTAAGAAATGAGCTATCAAGATATGACATTTTTAATAATATAGAATTCTGGGCTGAACGTCGTAGTCCATGCCTTTAATCCCAGTACTTGGGTGGCAGAGATAAGACCATCACTGTAAGTGCAAGGCCACCCTGAGACTACATAGTGACTTCCAGGTCATCCTGGGCTAGAGAAAGACCCTACCTGAACAAAAATAAAAAATAAAAAAACATGAAATTCCATGGAGAAAATTAAAATGCATATTGTAGAATGAAAGAAGCCCAACTTGAAATACAGTGATTCTAACTAGATGGCATTCAGGAAATGGCAAAACTAAGGACATCTTCAGACTTGTGATGGCCAGCAGTTGGAGAAGAGAAACAGAAACCTTGAAGCATGGAAGGCAATGGAAGTATTTTGTGTAATACAGAAATGATGACTATTCATCCTTGTATATTTGTTTTGAAGGATCACAGAATACGCTGACCCTAAGTATGCCACTTCAGCATAAGTGCCTATGGTGGCCTCTGTCTGGTACTTCCAGGTTCTTGGTGTTTTATTTAAAGACATGAAAAGAAAAGCAGAAGTAAGCTTCATTAAGATCAAAATGAAAATATGCTGCCTTGTAAGAAAGGTAGTGGTCACCTTGAGCTACGAGTATTGAAGGCAACAACTTGTGGCTTCTGTTTGTGGCTTCTATAGGGAAGGAGGAGCTAATTTCTAGGTGCGTAGTTTGGGTGGCACTCTGGTTTGGTAAACAGGCTTGTTTCTCTTCCTCAGTGTCCCTGCCCATGATGCATCTTATTGTGATCGTTGTATGCACAAGGATGCATAGGCATAAGATGGTAAATAGGAGGTTCTCTCTAAAACTGGTCCAGACCAGATTGTTCCCATCTCCCAATCCCTGATATATATTGAAACATATTTGATAGAAACTGATCACAATGGAGGGGTTACTGCAGTGGAGAAGGAGAGATTCATTCCATTGTTCGAAGTGGGATGTGCACGCAGCTTGATGCACGTGGAGGTTATAGGTTGTCAACAAGTTCTAGGTGCAATGTTCAGAAAGTAGTGTATTCATTGTCCTAGCTGCATGGTGCCCTGGGTGGCAAAGCATTTCCGTGGGCTTCTCTGGCTTATAAGGATTATTTTGTGCTGAAGGTACTTGGAAACTAGAAGATAAATAAAGTTCACTCTCTTACAAGTATTGGGACCTGTGTTTGATCTCCAGAACTCACATAACAAAAAGCCACGGGGATGCTTGCAACCCCAACGATGGGGAAGCAAAGACAGAAGGTCCCTGAGGATAACTCGCCAGCCAGTCTAGTTAATGAGCCCCAAGCCAATGAAATACTCAGTTCTACAAAAGTGAATATCATTCCTGTGGAATGACACCTGTGCTTGTCCTCTGTCTTATGTGCACACACTTGTGCATGAACCATCACACACTCATGGACCCATACACGAACATGCACACGTGCCCACATACCATACCCACACCCCTATGCTAGGAGGAAAGAAGGATTCTTGTCAGTAGAGATGGGCATTAAGGCTGAGAAAATTTTGTGCAGATTTTGTCAAAATAACTTCGTTTGTCTTTTAACTTCCCCATACATGTTTGTTACTTTCCTACAATTGAAATTCTTCCGTCTGCTATAGGAACATTTAGGTTTTGCTGTTTCTGGTCTTTACTTTCTTAGGCAGTGCCCTAAGTGAGTATAAAATCATGTGTGCTATCCTATGTGAATTCAAACATAAATTGATAAATCAGGTACAGTAATACAAACAACAATAACCAGCAATCAAACAGGACAAGTATAACAACACAGTGTCACATAAGTTACTTCAGTGTGGTCTCTCTCGGAAGGTTTTCTGATTGTGGATCTGGCAGGTAACTGAGACCTAGGAACAGGTAAAACAGCACAGGGATGGAACTAAAAGTAAGAGCAAGTTGAGATTTCCACTCCCTCCATCGCTGCCCCTGATCTCTTTGTCACACTACATGTCATTTCTCTTGGTGACTCTTATTCAAAATCCAGTAGTTGGGCTGGAGAGATGGCTTAGTGGTTAAGGTGTTTGCCTGCAAAATCAAAGGATCCTGGTTCAACTCTCCAGGACCCACGTAAGCCACATGCACAAGGGGCGCATGTGTCTGGAGTTCGTTTGCAGTGGCAGGAGGACCTGGTGCACCCATTCTCTCTCTCTCTCTTTCTCTCTCTCTCCCACTTTCTCTCAAATAAATAAATAAAATATATTTTTTAAAAATCCAGTAGTTACTCCAACCCTTAACTGCAGAGGGGAAAATTGTGCCCATCTCTGGAGGCTGTCACGTCCCATTGAAGGAACTTAAAACTCTCATCAGACTCATTCCCTGAAGTCAGAAAATCCCCATGAAACATAGCAGCTAGGATCAGTGTCCTGGCACCTAGGCCAGTCCCAAGAGCCCTGGTCATCTTCACAGGTAGCCATAACGAACACATTCTATATATTGCAGGATGCAATAAAGCTTAGGGAGACTTAGATAAGAGCTCACTGCCAGATTCTTGGTGGTCCTGCCTTTCCCCAGGCCTGACCCAGCTAGCTACAGGGACTGACCAGGTCAGGACAGTCATCTCACCCAGCAGGGCACACACCACTGTCCTGTTTTGTCTTGTCCTCCCTCCTCTAGGAAAACTTCATCCTCTATCTTATTTTGCCTTTAACTTCAAAGGCCTCTGACTTGGCCTTGAAGAGGTTAACATAACCTAGAGAGTAGGCACTTGCAAGTTTTCTGCTTTTAATTTTTGCATGATGACTTATTGGCCAGAGTACTCACTATCACCTCATCCTACTTACCAGCCTTCCCTGCACAATAAACCCTGCCTGGCCCCCACCTCAGCCCACAAACCCTGCAATTAAGTGGTCGTATGTCCTCCAGACCTTGACAGAAACGGGAGTCTAAAGCGGGCTGGGAGGAGCATGGATTTATTAAAGTAATAAATAACCTGCAGTCCCCCTCCCAAACTGCTGCCTCCCCATTCTTATTTACTTCCTTTCTGCGGCTCTGAGATGCGGATATGGGGGACTTAATTGCTTGGAAAGAAAGTTGCCTAAGAGCAGCACTACACTCGTATCTTAAAAACAATAAAATAAAACTGTGGGCTCCAGGGCTCTAGCTTCACACCGGCCCTACTGCTGCCTGCCTGGCTCCTTGACAAATGCTTGGTCATCCTGTTTCTCCCTCTGTCCTGTGCACGTAAGAACACCCAGCAGGTATACAACCATCCTCCTTCTGATGGAGGCCCTATCAGTGAGGCTCATCCTTGCAATGGGGCCACACCTTCTAGCTTACTTTTTGACAAAAATTACTTTAGATATAGAAATTCCTAAATATTACCTAATACTTAACATTTTTGCATGTGTGTATTAACTGTGGGGTGTGCGTGGTGTCTGCAGATGCCTGTATCTGTGGGCATTGGTACAGTGGCAGGAAGAGAACATTGGGAGTCCCCATTTTTATTCATCCACATATTTCCTTGAGATGAAGTCTTCGCTGAACCTGGAGCTTCCATTTTTGTTGAGACCAGTGAGCCCCAGCAGTTCTCTGGTCTGCACTCCCCATGGGACCTGGGTCACAAGCTTGTGTGGCCATGCGCAGTGGTCTGTGGGTGCTGTGGAGTTGAAGTCACGGTGAATTGGGCTCTCTTGA
Organism: Orientallactaga sibirica; assembly: GCA_036365145.1. Classification (NCBI taxonomy): domain Eukaryota; kingdom Metazoa; phylum Chordata; class Mammalia; order Rodentia; family Dipodidae; genus Orientallactaga; species Orientallactaga sibirica. The sequence goes on from JAEOAD010000154.1 coordinate 1,587,468, forward strand.
CTCCTCGTGCTTACATTGCAACTGCTCTTACCCATGAGCCATGTCCCCCACCTCTGTACTTAGCATTTTTACATGTCCATATTTCTCACATATTTGATCATAAAAATTTTGGTTACCATCACAATATATACAGTGTGGCTCAGAATTCAGAATGTAGCAGAGCTCCTCTCTTTTACTCTCTTTCTCTCTCTCCGTCTTTTGAATATCTTCCTTTTCAAAACACTGTATTACATAAGAATGTTAAGAAAAACAGTGCTCAGTAAAGTCCAAATAGATAACATGTATTTTCATTCCAGATCCCACTTTTTTCTTTAGTTTACATACAGTGTACACAAATGCATTCTCATTCTCCAACTGGAAAGTAGCAACCCATCCTTTAGGCTGACTGACTATGGTGGCCAGTCTCAGTCTCTTCTGTTTCTGTATCATCTGCCCAGGTTAAGCTTGAAAAACCCATACCACATGGAATGAGCTCTTTAAAGTGGATAATTCATTTGTATTTGGCACATGCACCATGTTCACAACCATTCCTCTGCCTCATTCCAAAACACTCCCATAATTGCAAAACCAAATACTGATTGTCCCTTAGCCTACCATTGGCAGTACTTCTCCATGAATTCACCTCTTTTAAAAAATATTTTACTTTCATTTATTTGTTTGAGAGAGAGATACAGAAATAGGCAGGTAGAGAGAGAGACAGAGAGAGAGAGAGAGAGAGGGAGAGAATGGGCATGCTAGAGCCTCCAGCCACTACAAACGAACTCCAGAAGTGTGCACCCCCTTGTGCATCTGGCTTATGTGGGTCCTGGGGAGTCGAACATGGATCCTTTGGCTTTGCAGGCAAGTGCCTTAACCACTAATCCATCTATCTAGCCCAAATTCACCTCTTTTATATATTTCTTATGTGATGGTTTATATTGTCAACTTGACATGACCTAGAATCACCTGAGAAGGATGGTGCAGATAAGGTTGGCCTCTGTGCGTGTCTGTGAGGGGTTATCTTGATTTCTAATTGAGGAGGATAGACCTATCTTAACTGTGGGTAGCACCATTCCATGGGCTGGGATCCTGGACTGTATACAAAGGAGCCAGCTGTGTGACCAGTAGCATCCATTGCTTGGGGAAAGCTTGTAGGTCTCTCGGATCAATAGTTCATTGTGGAAGTTAACCCCGTGCTGGTACTGGGAGTTATATGTCAGCGCCAAGGAAGGTGAGGGAAGAAAAAGATAGATAATATAAAAGAGAAAGTGAGTATAGAGAGGAGAGGGAGAGAGAAGCAGGAAAAGATTAAGGTTGGTCTTCATGATGTTCTCTCCAGTTTCCTGTGGTTCAGGTGTTCCCTCTGTGGGCCTGCTGAAGGATCAATGTTTTAGTCTGTTGTTTAGCACTTAAGGTATATAAGAAGTAAGAAAGAAAATAATAAAAGTACATTATAGGCATCAGAATTTAAACATGATTGTTTAGCCAACATTTCTATTATAAAATGCTATCAGAAGGGGAAGAAATAAGCTTATGTTGTAAATATCTTATTGACAAGAACTGATGTCTACACTCAATGGATTAAAAAATAGCAATACAGAGCTTGGGAAATGTCTTAGCAGTTAAGGCATTTGCCTACAAAGCCTAAGGATCCTGGTTCGATTCCCCAGGACCCACATAAGCCATATGTACAAGGGGACACACACATTTGGAGTTCATTGGCAGTGGCTGGAGGTCCTAGCATGCCCATTCTCTCCCTCTCTCTCTCTCTCTCTCTCTCTCAAATAAATAAATGAATAATATTTTTTAAAATATAGCAAGACATATGGATATTTCCATTACTAATTGAAAAACATCCAAACTTAGCAACTTAGGACAACATCACACTTTTATCAGTGTCTACAATCTACGGACTTGACCTCAACAGGGCTGTTGGCCAGACCAGCTCAGCTATACAGGACTCCTCCTCTGCTTTATGATTTCTTTAGAGCATGACCCTTCTGACACGGTCACTGAAGGGTCCAAAGTCAAGTGCTCTGGGAGGCTGAATCATCTTTTATGACTTCGTCACTGAAGTCACTGTTACAAAACTCTGTGTGGGCACCATCAGAAAACATAGGTTTCACCTCTAAATGAGAAATGTCAGAATGCACAAAACAAAGATCTTGTGTAGCCACTTTGTGAAATACCACTTGCCAGTCATAATGTTTAGAAATAAAATAGTAAAGTCCAAAGGAGAGGGAAAAAATCCCTAATAGTCTTAAGTGTTTGCTTCTGGTGAGGAAAATGAGTCAGATTTTGGATATTTTAATGCTTAAAAGTATGTGCTTTACTCAGGAGATTTTTTCTTTCTTTTTTCTTTTTGGTTTTTCAAGGTAGAGACTTTTTCTAACCCAAGCTGATCTGGAATTCATTATGTAGTCTCAAGGTGAACTTGAACTCATGGCGATCCTCCTACCTCTGGCACATGAGTGCTGGGATTAAAGGTGTGTGCCACCATGCCCAGCCTACTTAGATGCTTTTAAAAACCATGTTAAAACAAAGAAAGAAGCCAGTATTTGTCTCTAAGTGGGTACATGAAGCCCCAGCCATGCCAGGAACATATTGTTGGGTTATCTCAGCCATGAAGCACCATGTCTTCTTGTACATTCTGGACAGATATCACAGCCTGAATGGTACAAGTCAACATTAAAAGTTTAGGAGGGAAGGAGTATCATGTGGCATTATCTCCAACCCACAGAGACTGGCACGAATTCATAACCTCACAATTAACACCAATAACCCCATTGAGGAGGGACCTCACTGGACTGGGGGTGGAGGAGAGAGGATATATGGGAATATGACCAGTATTCAATAAGGCCATGGCAGTAAAATTTACAATCAATTAAAAAATAGTACAGGGATTATTGTACAGAGGAATGGGACAGTGGAAGGAATGAGGGTAGGGAAAAGACAGAGGGAGGCAAGGTGACTATGATCAAAATACATTTTGTACATACATAAAATTGTCAATATAAAACTAGAAGAGGACTGGGTGTGGTGGCACTTGCCTTTAATCCTAGCACTCAGAAGGCAGAGATAGGAGGCTTACCATGAGTTCGAGGCCAGTCTGAGACTACATAGCGAATTCTAGGTCCGCCTGGGTTAGAGTGAGGCCCTACCTCGAAAAACCTAAAAAGAAAGAGAAAGGAAGGAAGGAAGGAAGGAAGGAAGGAAGGAAGGAAGGAAGGAAGGAAGGAAGGAAGGAAGGAAGGGAAGAAGGGAGGAAGGAAAGAAGGAAGGAAGGAAGAAAACTAGAAGAAGAACTAGGTGAAAAGAAGGGAATTGGTTAAGGAGGAGGCATAGGAGAGGGAGAAAAGGGAGAATAGTGGGAGGGGGCTATGATCATGATATATTGTATATGTGGATATTGGCAATAAAAAGTTGTTTTAAAAAGTTTAGAAGGGTCTTAGTATAAGACAGTAAGAGTCCTCCATACAGTGGCATTTGTTCCAATGCTAAACATGGCCCAAACCTTCACATGTGAATGACACTTGAATTACTCATGCAAGGAGTCAATGGAGTCCATTTATAAGAACACTAGAAACTGAATTAAAGATGAGAATTCAGAGCCGGGTGTGGTGGTGCACGCCTTTAATTCCAGCATTTGGGAGGCAGAGGTAGGAGAATCACCGTGAGTTCAAGGCCACCCTGAGACTACATAGTGAATTCCAGGTCAGCCTGGACCAGAGTGAGATCCTACCTCGACAGAAAAAAAAAAAAAAAAAAAGAAAAAAGATGTGAATTCATTGAAATACTGCCCAAGGCAATATTGAAACTTTGAGTTTTTAAAGAAACTTATTTATTTACTGTGTGTGTGTGTGTGTGTGTGTGTGTGTGTGATATTTGGGGGTACAGGGCCTCTCGCCACTATAAACAAACACCAGATACTTGTGCCACTTTTTGCATCCAGCTTTCTGCAGGTTGCCTGGGAACTGAACGCAGGATGGCAGGCTTTGCAAGTAAGTGCCTTTAACTGCTGAGTCATCTCACAATCCCAGCTTTGAGTTTGTGAACCAAAGGACCCACCAACTAATATTTAGAGATCATCATTCAATAAATTTCTTAGTTGTTTCTAGTTTGTCAAACCATTTGCTCTAATGACTTTCACCCTAAAAAGGGTGAGAACAGTAAATAATATGTTGGCTATCGTGAAAATTAGGAAACTTCTAGGGTCGCTGCTCACACATCAGGAATCTAGAATCAAGCACAGTTTAATTGGTAGTTTTTCTCATGCTCTGCCAACATATATTTTAATCTATTAAACAGACACACCTAATTAGAAGTGTAATTCTTTTCCTTTAGAATTGGTGGTTTTATCTCTGCCTTCCAGTGATCACTGACATTTTCACTATTTTTTCTTCTGTTGTCACTGGACACAAGCAAGAGGTCCCTGCTGCCTGCCCCCCCACCGCCCCGCGGTCCCACTGTGTCTGTGGGGAGTCTTGCAATGCAGTGGACTGTGTCAAATAGATGACCCCAGAACACTGAAGAGGTTAAACTGGCAGGGACTGTGAAATGTTGCCAGAGTAGATGTAAGGAAAATGTAAGAGAAAAGCCAAAGAGAACACCGGACTTTGATCTCTAGAGACTGTTTATTGAGAGGAACAGCGAGGGGGCCTCAGTTTTCCCATGAGATGAAGGCTGAAGCACTGAGCCAGGCTAGGGTGTAAGTTTGTAAGGAGAACCCTAAGATAAACTGACTGGACCAGGTGCAGCTGATAAGAAAATTGTAGCTGTTTGTGTCCTTGTTTAGAATAGGTTTCTTCAGCCAGGAATGTCTAAGGGAAAATACTCAGATGCTCTCTGATCCTTCAAGGCCATCTAGGCTAAGGGGAGTACATCAATCAAGGAAGGGTGCCAAACATCTTTATTGCCCACAAGCTTTAAGGATAGATATTAACTCTTTAGTTCCCTTTAGTTTTCAGTGAAGGCTATTCACCCTTCAGGAGAAGGCTTTTGTCTTTTTATATAGACATTAATAATATGACATTAAATATAACATAATTAAACATAGTATAATAGTATTAATTTAAAACTAAAATGGTCAAGGATTCATCCTGGCTTCTACATTGTAATATTGTGGTTTCTTAGACTTTTTGTAAGTTATTTCAGGGCTATTGAAGAAGGAATTCTAATATGGAAACTAGACAGTAGAGAAAGTGGAAGTATGCAAACAGACACACACACTTCATGGAGCATGGAATAAGTCATATGATCTCCTAGAGTCTGCATTTCTCAAACCTATAACACATAAAGAGTGATAAATTATTTGATAACATGATAACATTATGGCTTGTATTGATCAATTTCCTACCTCAGTTTCCTTTCTCATGAATAAAAGAAATTTTGATCTCTAAAAATTCATCCAATTATATTCTCTGGGACTATAGAAGTAAAATCAGTCATTCTGAGACTTAGCAATGATGAATATTCTGGAAACAAATGAAGAATTGTAAACCTCAACAAGCAGAAGACCCAGGGATCTAGGGGCATTCATCTCCATGGGGGTATCCACATTCCCGGGGCCATTTATTGAGGGGGCTTCTGATTTGGGCACCTTTGTCAAGAATCAGCTGGCAAGAGCTGTCTGAGCTTATTTCTGGCTCTTCTATTATAAAGCTTGCTGGTCTGGGATTGAGACCCCAGGCTCCTTGGTAAAGCCAGATGCACAAAGTAGTGCGTGAATCTTGAGTTTATTGGCAGTGGTAAGAAGCCTAGGTGCACCCATGCTCTCTTTTACCCACTCTCTCTCTCTAGCAAATAAATAAACTATTTTAAACACACGAAAAAGAAAAAGACCTGATTCTAAATGAACCCAAGGATTTAATGTAAGATCTGAAACTGTGAAACTTCTACATAGGGAAAGCACTTCAAGATCTAGGCATAGCCTCTGACTTTCTGAATAGTACTCCAGTGGTTCAGAAAATAAGACCAAGAATTAACAAGCAGGATAAAGCATTTCACTGCAAAATAAACAACCAGCAGTCTAAAGAATAGAAGAAAAGCTACTTGATATTTATCTGGTGGGAGTGATAATGAGAATATAATAAGAATTTTAAAAATTCAGTGAAGCTGGGTGTGATGGCATACACCTTTAATCCCAGCACTCAGGAGGCAGAGGTAGGAGGATCACCGTGAGTTCGAGGCCACCCTGAGATTACATAGTGAATTCCAGGTCAGTCTGGGCTAGAGTGAGACCCTACCTTGAAAAAAACAAAATAAAAATAAAATGATAAAAGATCAAAGAAGAAATGCAGATAACACATAAGCATGGAAGGACACAGCCTCATATGTCACTAAGGAATTGAAAATCAAAACAAGGATGCAAAGGGATTCATGCAGCACTAAAACATTATTATGTGTTGTGTAAAACCCATAAGGTGCACAGTGCTCACAGTGAGCCCCACCTAAACTGCAAATCTTTGTTAAGTGTAATGACTGTCAGTATTGCTTCATGAGTTTTAATAAATATATCACACTAATGCAAGATGCTAATAGAAGAACTGAGGGCTGGAGAGATGGCTTAGTGGTTAAGCACTTGCCTGTGAAACCTAAGGACCCTGGTTCTAGGCTCGATTCCTCAGGACCCATGTTAGGTGGTGCATGCATCTGGAGTTTGTTTGCAGTGGCTGGAGGCCCAGGTGTGCCCATTCTCTCTCTCACTCTCTCTCTCTCTCTGTCTCTGTCACTCTCAAATAAATAAATAAAAATAAAATTTAAAAAAAAAGAAAGAAATGAGGTGGGAAGAGGATATTGTTTACTTTCTGTGATTTTTTTTCTATAAAAATAACACTGTTTTAAAAACTAAGAGTATGGCCAGGCGTGGTGGTACGCAACTTTAATCCCAGCACTTGGGAGGCTGAGGTAGGAGGATCACGGTGAGTTCCAGGACAGCCTGAGTCAATTCCAGGTCAGCCTGGGCTAGAGCAAGACCCTACCTCACACAAAACAAACAACAACAAACAAAAAGAAAACTAAGAGTATGGAGCTGTGGAGATGGATCAGTGGTTAAAGGTGCTTCCTTGAGGCTGGAGAGATGTCTTAGTGGTTAAGGACTTGCCTATAAAGCCTAACGACCCAAGTTCCATTCCCTAGGGCCCACATAAAGCCAGATACACAAGGTGGTACATGCATCTAGAATTCCTTTGTAGTGGTTAGAAGCCTTGGTGTACCTATTCTCATTTTCTCTCTCTCTCTCTCTCTCTCTCTCTCTCTCTCTCTCTTTCTCCCAGGCATGGTGGCACACACCTTTAATCCCAGCACTTAGGAAGCATAGGTAGGAGGATCACTATGAGTTCAAAGCCAGCCTGAGACTACATAGTGAATTTCAGGTTGGCTGAGCTATAGCGAGACTCTACCTCAAAAAACAACAATTAAAAAAACAGTGCTTCAAATCTGCTATTCTGGGTTCAATTCTCTCATATAAAGCCAGAGAAAACAGTTCATGTTTGGTGTTCTCTGCAGTGGAAAGAGACTCTGACACACACCCCCCCACCCACACACAAAGATGCAAGTAAATAATTTAAAATATTTGTAAGAGCTGGAGAGATGGTTTAGAAGTTAAGGTGATTGCCTGTGAAGCCCAAGAACCTCGGTTCAATTCCCCAGTACCCACATAAGCCAGATACACATGGTGTCACATGCGTGTGGAGTTCGCATGCAGTGGCTGGAGCCTCCTGCATGCCCATATTCTCTACCCCTCTATAATAAATAGATAAAAATAAAATTAATAAATATATATTTAAGTTATTTATTAGCCTAGTATGGTGCACACCTTTAATCCCAGCACTCAGGAGGCAAAGGTAGGAGGATCATCGTGAGCTTGAGGTCCTGAGACTACATAGTGAATTTCGGTCAGCCTGGCTACAGCAAGACCCTTCCTGCACAAATACATATATATATATATATATATATATATATATATATATATATATATATATATATACATACATACATACATACATACATACACACACACACACACATACACATACACACATATATATACATACATACACACATATATATACATACATACATACATACATACATATATACATATATATATATATATGTATTATACACTATCATAAACAAAGGGAAGGCAGTTTAGTAAAGACTGGACCAGCACATGGAAATTTGTTTATGTTTATGTTTATTTACGATGTTTTAAAATTTGGAATAGGAGCGGGAGGGATGGCATAGTGGTTAAGGTGTTTGCCTGCAAAGACAAAGGACCCAGGTTCAATTACCCAGGACCCATGTTAGCCAGATGCCCAAGGTGGCACATGCATCTGGAGTTTGTTTGCAGTGGCTGGAGGCCCTGGCGCTCCCATTCTCTCTCTCTCTCTGGCAAATAAATAACTAAATAAAAGTAAAATATTTTAAAATTTGAAATAGAGTGTGGTAGTTTGAATATATGTCCCCCAATATATTCAGTGTTTTATTAGTTATAATTTGCATCTGCAATCATCTTGCTAGAGGCAATGTCACTGGGGTCCCGTCTTAAGGTGTTAATGGTGTGGGTTTGATATTCCATGGTAAAGATATGCAAATATGCCTAGCAGGAGTTCCTGAAGTGTGCTGTGTGACCTTTTGGGTGTAGTTTTGCTCTGTGTGCTGTGGTGGCTGGTCGGCTTTTGCTCTCTCTTGCCTGGTCCTGTGAAGAGCAGGCTGCTTCTTCTGCCATTATGGAACTTCCCCTGGATCTGTAAGCTTCAATAAATAATATCCCTTCCTCCATAACTGTGCCTGATCTGGAAGTTCATCTCAGTGAACCTGAAGCTGTCTGCTACATAGAGCATATTAGCTGAACATGGAAAACTGGAAGTCTTCATACTTTTATATATTTTTTTATATTATATATTTTATATTATATTTTATATTTTTCCTTGTATGTTTTCAAATCTAAGAATGAAATTCCTAAAAAGTATTGCTCTATTCTGACTTGTTACTCTCATTACAAAGTCTTACTCAAGTGGTTTAATGTTCTTCCAGTCTTCATCTCCACTAGTCCATATTTTGTCTGTGAAGTAGAATTTATTATTTCCTACACCAATTTTAATCATGCAATAAGTTCTTTTTTAAAAAAGCCAATCATAAGAAAATTGTGTTGCCTACAAAATCATCCTCTGTTTAAAACTAAAATTATAAAGCTTATTCCAGGAAGTCCACATGCAGATCCTTGCTCTGTTACTAACTGAACTGAAATGACCAAACAGAGAAGTGTCATGGAATTCTTCAGCACACACAATTGAGGTACAGGACACTATCAAGCGTAGCCTGAGAAGCAGCTCTGTGGCCAGTTGGCCCAGCAGCCCTGATGCAGCCTCTAGCTTAGTGTACGGCACCATCTAGTGGACATATGCTCTTCTACTTTCTGCTGTATCCACAACTAGGTGACCAGAGCTGGGAAGTCATTTTCCCTGTGCCCCAGCTGCCTCTATCACAGTGGCTGCTATCTTCTTAGTCACTGGAGTTAAAACAGGGTGAAGTAACGCTAGGCCTGAGTGGGTGTGTCTTTATTGTTCACAGCTGCCATAGAGAGACGCAAGTTAATTTTTGCTCTCAGCAAAAGAATTCTCAGAGTCCGATAAATGTAGATAAATTTGCCTGAAAGCTATTGGTTTTCTCTCCTTCTAGTATCGTGGCACATATAAACCTAATTAGTGCATTTGAAAGTTTATGAAGTGACTTGTCTGAGTCCACCAGCCCTTACTGAATGTGGCCTGCATGAGCCAATTAAGAGGGAAATTACAGCACAGTTCAGAGGCAATAAGGGCTGAGCCTCCCAAGACACTGCCATTTGCAATGAGAAACTAGATAAAACTGGACATGGGAGTCATGCCTGTACTCCACAGAGACTGGCGTGCCCTGGCCAAGGCTCTGTATTTGCTTTCTCTGCCTCTGGGCATCCCGTTTCCCCCTCCCTTCTCATTCATATTCAAGAAGCCTTGAACAGATATGCAAAGTGTTTCTTAACTGTAGACAATTGAAATATAAATGTCCCTCTTATGCACTATTAATTATTTTATGTCCTCCCCAAGCACCCTTTGTATATACAGCAGCCTAAATGGTGACTGTAAAACGTGGAGAAAGTACTTCCCCAGTTTTTCTGTCTTTGCTTCCAATTCCCCACTCCATCTGCACCCAAAAGGCCGTTTCCAGAAGGAAAAACTGCATTAAAGACACATTTTATGTTCCTGTCTTGCAGCTGCCACTAATCACCCACGGAGCTGGTTAAGCTGACTTTGCACTTGGGGCCAAGTTTCTCCATCTGTGAAATGGAGCAAAACAGCAGCAAAGGGAGGGAGTGTGTGTGCAGCAGCAGTCAGCAAAACCATAGAGAACTACAAAAGACACACATTGTGTTTGTGACCACTGCCATTAAGAACCTTCTGTCTGTTAGACACTGCTCTGTAACAGTTCAATGACAAGATTAGGGATCTTCTCAGAGTTACCGCCATATGCCCCAGAACTTCCCTCCATGGAGAAAGCTGATGCACATTCTGGGTTGAGCTTACTTTCATGAACTTGTGGAGATCGTTCGCGCGTGCTCAGGTCAACAGGAGCTTAGAAACTGTGTTTGGTGAAGCACACTTGCTAAGTCCCTCCCTGGGGCCCACAACGTAGCTAAATGCAGGAGAAAGTCTGACATCTCTGTCTGTGTCTGTCTTCTGCGTGACCGTGTAGACATGTTAATCACTCCAGGACTATCTGCCTACACATGTCATCTCACCCCTCTTTAAGGCTCATAAGGTCTTGTCCTAACCTGTAAGTCACCTTGGATTCCAGTAATTGAAGAGCCTCCCATAATGAACCACCCCCAGATGAAGGCAGTTACTTATGAGGGTGATACTGCACCATGGAGGAGAAGCAACATCTCATAGGAACCAGATAACGCTCCTCAAGCCCCTGAGACAGTGATCCACCCCCTTGACCAGGACTTCCAAACTAAGCACACTGGCTTCACCGCACCCTAATTTTTCTACTTAAGTCAAAAATTCATGTCAGTATCACCAGGATGGACTTGGGCTCACTAAGCCCCTTTGTCTATTCTTATCAATGTGGCTACAGTAAAAAAAAAAAAAAAATCTCTCTCTGCATTTAACAATTAGTTCTATCTCTCTCTGTGTAGTAGTAGTAGTGGTGGTGGTGATGTGGTGTGTGTGTTATGTATGTGTGTAGGGTATGCACATGTGTGTGCAGAACATTAAATTTGGGGTTTCTTTGAGAGCTATGGAGCCATTCAGTAGGGTGCTAGAATATCAAAGTCATCTAGAATTCCTACTGAGTTAGTGGCTATCTTATGAATCTGACAAATGACAGCCATAGACCACAGAGGGAGAAGTTTAGAAAGATTTTTACCATGAGGTTAGGGGAAGGAAAGAAGGCAGAGCTTGTGTGTTACAGAAGGGTTCCCCAGAGATGGGGAGAAGAACCCTATAAGGAAAGTAAAGCAGAAATATCCCAAGTGGGATGGGGTCCTGTGTGGGGAAAATCTGCCTGGTGACTCTGAGCAGAATCATTACTGAAAACCCACTGGATAGGGGCTGAGCTGGTCAGTCCATCCCCCACACCAGATGTCCAGTAGCTTCTCCAGGTTTCCAGGAAAGAGAGTAGTCTCATCTCGGAAGGGGTCATCTTCTCTTCTAGGAAAGTGGGTAATCTTCTGACATTTCTGGCCTCCAGCAGGGTGGAGCCTACAAGGATTCCCTTAGGAAGAAAGACAGAGAAGAGCAACATTCTACCCTATAGGCTAGAGGGTCTTTCTCACTCATCTACTTTGGGGCCCTGTTAACTCTAAACTGCCTCACATTTGTGTTGTAAAGGCCACAGAGGGGTGACAGGGCCCCAATGTGAGTAGCTTTCTCTTGGCTAAAAACAGGAATTGTCCTTGGGCCTATAAGGGAAAAACCAAGTCATTTCACTTTCATATAGGCATCAGAAGGGTCTGGCCTGTCTTTATCTCTGCTCCCTTAGGGAGTCCTCTCACTCCTTTCCAAAAAGGCCCTTCCTGGAGAAGTAAGATTCCTGGAAAGATGGCCCTATTCCAGAAATACTGACACCAGACAACTGACATCAGGATTAACCAGCCATCCATCCAATGTGCCCACATAAAAGAACTCCAACCAGCACAGGTCTGAGTTCCTTGCTTGGACAGTGTGTGGGTGGGCACTGCGGACTGAAGCAAGTAGGGCAGTCCAGTTTATGGACTCCTCCCACCTCCCAGACCTGAGTTCCTTGCAAAGACAGTGTGTGGGCAGGCACCACGGTCAGGAGTGAGTAGGCCAGACCCATTTACAGGCTCCTCCCAAGTACCAGATCTGAGTTCCTGGCATGGACAGGGTGTGGGCCAGTTTGGCAGTCTGGAGTGAGTAGACCAGGCCCATTTCCAGGCTACTTCCAAGTCCTGTGTCTGAGTTCCTTGCTCTGTCAGTGTGTGGGCACGTGTAGTGGTCTGGAGTGAGTAGGCTAGTCCCATGTATGGACTCCTTCCACCTCCTGGGCCTGAGTTGCCTGCCTGGACTGTATGCTGAAGAGCTCAGCTCAAAGTAGGGCAGATCCCTGTTCCCTTGTTCCTCCCACTCCCCTGGTCCTGGTAGGTCTCACTGTGCCCTTCTTGGGGAGGTTTGGTCCCGGTGTGAGCTGTGGAATCTGGCCTTTTGCTCTGGTATCCTGACTGGCCACTAGATACCAACATCCCTGTTCACCTGAGTCAGAGGGTAAATGGGACAAGGGACAAAACCTTGCTTCCTCCTGAATATAATAAAGAGACCTCCTAAAATGGGCAGACAACAACACAAAAAAGCCAATGAAAGCCAGAAAACTGAGAGATCTCCTCCAAGGAAGCCTAGTCCTACAGTGGAAGCCTCCAATGAAATCATAGAGACATCAACAGAAATTCATTCCCAAAGTGAAAACACAACAACCAATGACACCCTGCTTTAAAAAAATGCTGAATTTGAAGCAAACTATCAAAGAACCAACAATCGTATCAATAGAATTGAACAGAATCATCTCCTAGAGTGTTCACCTTGTGATAGTAGGCTTAACGAGATTGAAGAAAACATTAGAACCCTCCAAAGAGATATGAATAAATTGAAGGTAAGTCAAGAAATGGAAGACCTCAACAACCGGTTGATTAACCTTAATGAAGACTTGATCAAATGCAAGAATGAACTACATCAAGAAAGCATCAAGAAAAACAGAACTCGAATTGAAATCGTATTGCATAAAAGAGATAGACACAATGCAAAACAGCACAACAGAAAACAAAATCAAGTAGAAGTTATAAAAACCTCTCTAGAACCACTCACCAAGAGAGTTATTCATGTGGAAGACAGAACCTCTGACCTGGAAGATAAGACAGAAGAAATTGATCGGGAGGCCATAAACTTGGCTCAGTTCAAAAAATCAAGTGAACAGAATATGAGGGAACTGTAGGACACCCTAAAATGACCAAACATCTGGGTCATGGGTATACCAGAGGGAGAGGAAATACAGACCAGATGCATAGAGAACATATTCAACAAAATTATTGAAGAAAAATTTCTGAATCTCACAAAAGAGAGGCCCATGTAGATACAAGAAGCCCACAGAAGCACCAAACAGACAGGACCAAAGAAGAAACTCTTCAAGACACATCATAGTTAAAACTCTTAACAATGAAAACAAAGAAAGAGTATTAAAAGCAGCAAGAGAGAAGCAATTCACAACATACAAAAGCAATCCCATCAGCATTATATCAGATTTCTCAATGGAAACCCTGAAAGCTGGAAGGCCCTGGAATGGAACACTTCAAAGTCTGAAAACTATAGCTTCCAACCCAAGCAACTTTTTACCCAGCAAAAGTATCCCTCATAATAGATGGTGGAAGAAAAACTGTCCGTGAAAAAACTCAACTCTATGATTATGTGAATACAAAGCCAATCCTACAGAGAATACTTGAGGGAATACTCCACACAGAACAGTCAAACAACCAATATCAAGAGTGAACAAGAAGAAGATCACAATAACCAAAATAAATCAGGCTCAAGAGTACATAACACAAGAAAGCAACAAACTCCATAAAACACCTCATCATGGCAGGGATTAATTCAAACCTCACAGTAATCACTTTAAATATTAGTAGCCTTTACTCACCCACCAAAAGACACAGGTTATCAGGGTGGTCAAAAAACTGGATCCTTCTGTCTGCTGTCTTTAAGAAACTCACCTCACCATTAAAGATAGACACCTCCTCAGGGTGAAAGGTTGGAAAATGACAGTCCAAGCGAATGGAAATAAAAAACAAATGGGTGTTGCTATGTTAATATCTGATAAAATAGTCTTCAAACCAAAAATAATCAAAAAGGACAAAAAAGGCCACTTACTGCTTATCAAGGGAATGATCCAACAGGAGCACATCACAATCATAAATATATATGCACCAAACACAGGTGCACCACACTTTATAAAACAAAATCTACTCGACAACAAAAGAGAAGTAAACACCAACACCATCATAGTCAGAAACTTCAATACTCCACTATCATCAATAGACAGATCATCCAAGCAGAAAATCAACAGGGAAATAATAGAGCTCAACAACATCATAGATCAACAAGACCTAACCAATTTCTACAGAACTTTCCACCCAAACTCTGTAGAAGACACATTCTTCTCAGCAGCCCACGGAACCTTCTCCAAAATTGACCATATATTAGGCCATAAAGCATGCCTTCAAAAAGTCAGGAAAATTGAAGTAACTTCCTGCATCATGTCAGATCACAGTGCTTTAAAGCTAGAAATTAACAAGAGACACATCAAGAACTCCACCAGCTCCTGGAGACTAAACAACACACTTTAAACAATTAATGGGTTGTGGAAGAAATCAAAAAAGAAATTGTAAAATTCCTAGAACTAAAAAGATGATGAAAACACAATCTACCAAAACTTATGGAACACAATGAAAGCAGTCCTAAGGGGAAAATTTATGGCTCTAAATACCTTCATTACAAAAATAGAGAGATCCCAAATCAATAACCTGACTGTCAACCTAAAGGAGAAAGAGATAAAAAGGATTCAAATTGGAGAGGAAGAAATCAAGTTAGCTCTATTTACAGATTACATGATCCTATATGTAAGTCACCTGAAAGTCTCCATCTCAAAACTTCTAAAGGGGATAAATTCCTTCAGCAAAGTGGCAGGATACAAAATCAATGCACAAAAACCAGTAGCTTTTCTATATGCAAAGGACAAATATACAGAAAAAGAAATCAGTGAGGCTGTCCCATTTTCAATAGCAACAACAACAAAAAATTAAATACCTTGTAATAACACTAACCAAAGATGTCAAAAATCTATATAATGAAAACATAAAAACATGCAAAAAAGAAATACAGGAGGTATTGAGAAGATGGAAAGACCTCCCATGCTCCTGGATAGGTAGAATTAATATTGTGAAAATGACATTTCTACCAAAAGCAATATACAGATTTAACATAATACCAATAAAAATATCAGTATCTTTCTACACTGAGATTGAAAAATGATCTCAAAATTCATATGGAAAGGCAGAAGATCTCAGATATCCAAACATATCCTCAAAAAAAAAAAAAAAAAACACCTCGGGTGGTATCACCATACCTGATCTAAAGCTATCTTATAAAGCCATATGGACAAAAACAGCATGGGAATAGAAAAAAAAAAAAAAACAGAAATATAGACAAATGGTGAAGAATTGAAGACCGAGACCTTAGGGCAAGCAACTACAGCTGCTTGATCTTTGACAAAGATGCCAATAATGTAAACTGAAGAAAAGATAGCATCTTCAACAAATGGTGCTGGACAAATTGGATGACCAAATGTAGAAAGATGAAATTAGACTCACACATTTCTCCATACACAAAAATCAAGTCCAAATGGATTAAAGACCTCAATATAAGCCTGAAACTCTTCAACTACTGGAAGAAAAAATAGGAGGCACTCTCCACAATACAGGACTGGGAAAAGACTTCCCCCAAAAAGCCCCAGTAGCCAAGGAAATTAAACACGCACTCAATCAATGGGATCTCATGAAGCTAAAAAGCTTTTGCACAGATGAACTTATCATAAGCAGAGCCACTAGATTACCCACTGAATGTGAGAAAATCTTTTCCAGCTATGCCACTGACAGAAACCTAATATATAGAATGTACAAAGAACTCAAAACACTAAACAACAACAACAATAAAAAAAAAATCAAACATCCCACTCCAAAAGTGGGGCAGAGAACTAAGTAAGGAGTTCTCAGAGGAAGAATTACAAATGGCTAATACACACTTAAAAAATGTTCAATATCCCTAACCATTAGGGAAATGTAAATTAAAACAACTATGAGATTCCACCTTACCCCAGTAAGGATAGCAAACATTAAAAAAATCAAATGAGGGCTGGAGAAATGGCTTAGTGGTTAAGGTGCTTGCCTGCAAAGCCAAAGGACCCAGGTTCAACTCCGCAGGACCCAAATAAACCAGATTCACAAGGAGGTGCAAGCATCTGGAGTTTGCAGTGGCTGGAAGTCCTGGAGTGCCCATTCTGTCTCTCTCTCTCCCTCTTTCTACCTGTCTATTTCTGACTCTATCTCTCAAATAAATACATAAAAATAATTTTAAAAAATCAAATGAGCCAGGTATGGTGGCCCACACCTTTAATCCCAGCACTCAGGAGACAGAGGTAGAAGGATTGCCATGAGTTTGAGGCCACCCTGAGAATACACAGTGAATTCCAAGTCAGCCGGAACTAGAGTGAGACCCTACCTCAGATAACCAAAAAAAAAAAAAAAGAAGAAGAAGAAGAAGAAGAAAATGAAAACAAATGTTGGCAAGGCTGTGGGAAATGGGAGCACTCATTCACTGGT
Source organism: Orientallactaga sibirica (assembly GCA_036365145.1). Taxonomy (NCBI): domain Eukaryota; kingdom Metazoa; phylum Chordata; class Mammalia; order Rodentia; family Dipodidae; genus Orientallactaga; species Orientallactaga sibirica. The sequence goes on from JAEOAD010000154.1 coordinate 1,604,371, forward strand.
AATGTAAGTTGGTACCACCACTGTAGAAATCAACATAGAGACTCCTGAAAAGGATGAATATAGAGTTACCAACAGACCCTGTTATTCCTTCCTGGGCATTTACCCTAAAAGCATCACATCTCAGTTCAGAGATATTTGCTCAACCATGTTTATAGCTGCTCAATTCATAATAGCTAAAAACTGGAAACAACCCAGGTGCCCATCATTGGATGAATGGATAACCAAGATGTTGTATATCTACATGAGGGAATTCCACTCAGCAGTAAGAAGAAATGATACATTGAACTTGGAACAGATCATTCTAAGTGAGCTCACCCAATCATAGAAAGACAACCGTTGCATGATTTCACTCATCTGCAGTTCCTAACCTGGATCAGCCCAAGTTGCTGATATAACTGAATAGCATCTTGAGGCTTGGACAATAGGGAGGGTAGGGCTTGGGGGAAGGGACAGGGTAGGGGAACACAAAACTGAACCCAAATTGAACTGGTACTATACAATTGTCAGACTAAAAGGTGGAACCCTCAAGAGGACCTGAGGGGGTACACCTGAATCAAAGGGCCTTGGAGAGGGTGAGATGAAACTTAACCTCAAATTTCTCCTGTTTCTATTTCTTCTCTGTCTTTTTCTTTTTTCTTTTCCCTTGGCGCTGGCTGGTAATTCCCTGTACCAGGATGTGGTCTACATCTACAATGAGCTGTTGATCAGAGAGACCTACTAGATTTCCCAAAACAAACAAGACAGACTTTGCTCAGAGTACTTGATTACCCAAGGTTAGTGGTAAGACCCTACTCTGAAAATACCAAATGCTGTGGGCACGGACCATAAAGAGACCTGTTTGGAATCCAGAGGAGAGCCAGTCCCCAGACAATTAGCCCATCTAATGCTGGAAGATGCTACATGAGCTTGCAGGGTAAAGTGGCCAACATCTGTCCAAGCAACTCAAAGTCTAAGTGACTCAGAAGCAAACAACCTGATGTCATGCTCACACAAGTGCAAGAGTGGCTCACAGCCATGGTGGGTAACCAACTGCTCCTAGATTTGCTAACAGATCCACTCAGTGGAAAAGAAACCTTATCTGTAACTTGAAAACAAGTCAGAATCATATCCAGATAATGATTGTGCTTTCCATTGTCAAGCTCCCACTAACCATAGACTATAAGAGGGTCTATACCCTTTAAATTATCTCTAAATTAATAATGGTTATCCCATTTAACCACTGCTGATTTCTCTCTGTATTGGAGAATCTGCTTCTCTTTTTCAGATGGGAGCTGGACCTGAGGAGATAAACAACCCAGTGTACTCCACCTGTCCCCAGCTGAAACCACAGAGGAATTGGGGAAATGAGCTAGAAGGAGATAGAAACTGAGGACACTCAACACCTACCAAACCAGAGCTCCAGAGGCTCCTGAGTGCCCATCACTGAAGTAGACTTAAAATGTTCCCAGCATGGCTCAGGGAATTTTGTGGAAGAGGGGGATGGAAGGATTGTTAGAGCCACAAGTTTGGACATTTTGCACAGAGACATTCCCTTCCCCCTCCCATAATGCATAACCCACAATCCCCATTGGGTTGACCTGCATCCCCAATGAGGAAGACCTCTTCAGAAAGGGGGCAGGGAGGAGAGAAAGGATGGTACCAACATGTGTTGTTTACATACAAAATATGACTATATCTAATACATTTTTTTTTTTTTACAAAACTCCAATCTGTGTTTTGGGGTATGCTTCTCAAACCCCCTCTTGCTTCCTCAGGCAAGAGTTATGTCTTCCTTCCTTCCCTTAAACTCTGTCTCTTAAAATTCTCCCTCCTAAAGCTCTAAGCTGTAATAAAATCTTTCCAAGCCTTAATCTCTGGTCTGTGTGTTTCATGTGTTGAAATCATATCCAGAGACACCCCAACATTTTCTGCTCTTTGGCTAGAGTGGGTACACACATCACAAAGTCTCTCTAATAGCTAGACTTATTCCCTTTAATCCAAGCTGCTCTCACTCTTGATGGGAGAGTCTGTTTATCTTACAAAGAACGGTGAAAAGATCTAGGATCCATCAAGATGATAAGAAAAGACAGCATGTGAATAAGGAGATGTGAAGCTAAATCTGGGCTATGATTTTAGGTAGGTGATCATGAGAGGGGAGCAAGAGGTGATGAGAAGGGGCAAAGGACAAAAGGAAACATGCACTATGGAAGCAGAAAGGATGAGTTGTGGGGCTGGAAAGGAGGGGAAAGGGAGGAAGGGAAAAAAATGTATGAAAATACCAGCTCAGGCTGACCTGTAATTCACTATGCAGTCTCAGTTTGTCCTCAAACTCACAATGATCCTCTTACCTCTGTCCCTTCCATGCTGGCTTTAACGGCATGTGCCCCCACACCTGGCTAAAGAGACTTTTAATAAGTTCCCACTGCTTCATATTGGTTTGTCCTGGAATTTTTTCCCAAGAATCTTGCTTTATCTGAATCTGGGTATAGGTGCCTAAGAGGAAGGGCATCAACCCTCAGGCTGCCATGAGTGACAGCTAGGGGCTGAGCCGCTGCTGACATTCTGCTGACAAGGTGACAAGCCAAAGCCCACCTTGCAACCTTGAGCCCTCTGACTGTAGGTGTTATCAACAATTCCTTTTATTGCCCTAATAAGTAACTGGGGGTGTGAAGCCCTAGAAGGCAGTGCACTGTCCCCTGTGGGGAAGGCAGAAAGGCTGACCAGAGTGTGCCTGAGACAGACAAGTGGCTTGGCAGCTCTCAAGTCGTCCTTGCCACCCTGAGCTGATTCCATGATGGCCATGGAGGAGGTTCCAGCTTATAGTCCTTTGTTCTTGTGCCTGTGAGTACTGGTCTCCTCCTCCCTCCCTTCCTCTCTCCCTCCTGTTTCTTCTGTTCCCCGGCTGAGGCTCTTCTCCACCTCATTTCACAGCGACAAGAAAAAAAATCAGAATAAAAATAAAGGATAACCAGGGTCAAGAGATCAGAGGGCCTATGTCTAATGTGTCCTGTGTCTGATGAGACCTCAGGCTATGTGACAAGACATCAATGTGGCTAAATTAAAGTGAGTACAGCATGCTGTGTTCTTCATATAGCTGTTGGGAGAGAAGAGAGACAGGCAACAGGATGGGGAAAGCACATAACTGCCTTGCTAGCTGGCTGGCAAGGTTCCTGAACCAGCCCACGGGGAGGCTGGCAGGCTGGTAAGAGCAAGGCCAGGGCATGTGCTTGGCAGAGCTGGTGGGCTCAGCATGGAGGGTGCATCCTTCTGATTGAGAAAGGATTGATTTTATAAAAACTGGGAACTGAGCCCCCTTTAACATGGCAGGGCGTTGGTGTGATGGGCAAATTTCAGCACCAAGGTAGATGCATTGTAGATGCTACACATAGCTTGGGCTGGGACACACACTTACACATCAAATGCAATATCTGAAGTTGTTGCAGACAGCTTCAGGTTCGCTGAGATGAACTTCCAGACCAGACACAGTTATGGAGGAAGGGATATAATTTATTGAAGCTTACAGATCCAGGGGAAGTTCCATAAAGGCAAGAGAAGCGGCCTGCTCTCCACAGGGCCAAGCAGAGAGAGAAAAAGCCAACCAGCCACCACAGCACACAGAGCAAAACTACAGCCAAAAGGTCACACAGCACACTTCAGGAACTCCTGCTAGGCACATTTGCATATCTTTACAATGGAATCTCAAACCCACACCATTAACACTTTAAGATCAGCCCCCAGTGACACTGCCTCTAGCAAGGTGATTGCAGATGCAAACTTTAACTAGTAAAACACTGAATATATTGGGGGACATATATTCAAACTACCACAGAAGTGAACAGCAATGTGCCTGATGACAGGTGGGTACCAATTGCCTAGGCACTAATGATTTGGCATCTTGAGTTTCTGAATCTATTAGAAATCTCAGCCACGCCACTTAGTATTTGAGGTTTAAATGCAGATCTTTAAACTTTACCAGTTTCACTGAGCAAGGGATTAATTATGGTCTCTATTCAACAAGGTAATGTGCTACTACTATCAACTGTCTCTTTCAGTTTGACCAAATGTATAATTGTAATGTCTCTTCATGAAGGCTGCGGGGAAGAAACTTGTAACACTGCTGTTTAGGGATCCACTTCCTATCAAGTTAATAAGCCTGACATACAGAAGCCTTCACTGCTAGGCCCAGGTCTCCTCTTCGTTTCTCCTACACTGCCACCTCTGTGCCCAAAACCTGTAGAACTAAAAGAGTCTAAGCGGTTCATCGCAGGGCATTGCAATTATGATGACAGTTGACACTCCTGTAGCAATTACCATGTGCCGGGATGAAGTACGAACTGTTGTCTTCCTCATTATACAAGCCTAGAAGGTCTCTGGAGTAGTCTGTAGGAATGAACTATAAGAATGAATTTGGGAAAGAACCATGGGAATACTTCTTATGGACCTTACAAACATCTTTCTGACAATAGTGCTGTGAGATATTTTTTCTGCTAAGGTTCTGACTTCTAATTGGCCCATAAGTTAATATTACAACCATGTAATTCACCTGCTTAAAGCAATGTGACTAGGTTTCCTCTGCTTTGGTGTACCTTTGGCCTGAACAGCCCAAATGACCAATATTGACAAGGGATGTTTAGAGATGCTGACTGATGTTAAGCTCTGCTCTTTGCCCTACTTCTCAGTGACCTAATTGCACCAAGCATGCATGCATGAGAAGTGTTGGCCATAGCATTGAAGACAACAATGAATTGACCATAGAACTGCCACAGGTCTGTTGTCAACAACAGGTGGGCTTAGTATGGTGGCATTTGTGAAGTGTGTGTGTGTGTGTGTGTAAGTGTGTGTTCTGGATCAGCAGAGTCTAACAGGTCCTTAATCTCTCCTTCTAACAAATGTTTCAGGGTTATTCAAAGTCAAAAGTTCCTTGCCCTTTGTTCATACAATGTTCAACTTGTTCAAGTGTTACTGCTTTAAGGCTATTCAATAAAAGCATCAGTGAAATAAGCATAAGTTAAAGAGGATAAGAATAGTTAAGAGAGATTTTGATGGGCATAGCCTCTCTTTGGGCCAAAGATGAGTGGGAGCTTCTCATTGGAGTCCATGATCCTGGTCTCCATAGTATTCTGGCTTGGTTCTCAGTACTAGCTATGGGTTCCTTTCCACTGAGCAAGTCTCTTAGCTAATCATAGAGTCATTGGTTACCCCCCTGGGCAGGGTGCCACTATTTCTCCTATCATGAGATGAGCCACCCCTCCCACATCAGCTAGAGCCCACACGAAACCACAGAAGAATTGACGAGATGAGCAAGAGTTCTGCTTTCACAGTGAGCCTGAAACCTGAGCCAGGGTAAAGGCAATATACACTGAGGATACTCAAAACGGACCAAAGCAGAAATCTAGAAGTAACTGAATAAAGTAGACTTACATTGCACCCATGAAGGCTCAGGGAACTTTTCAGAAGAGAAGGTGGAAAGATGTATGAGCCCCAGGGTGGGAGGGAATATCCAGAGGGAATATCTTATAACTCAAAACGCACAACACCATGATGAATACCAACACCCCATAGAGAAGGACCCTCAATGGAATAGTGGTAGGAAGGAGGGAAATGGTAACAACACATGATGGGTCCAGAAAAACTTTCTACCTAATAAAAAAAAAGGAAAACCAAAACAACAACAGTAAAAACAAAACAAAAAGAAACCACCAAAGAGCTGCTGAAACATCAGAGCAGTGGCATCAACAGAAGCAGTGGGTTCCCGCTTGATTTAAATGATTCTAAGGGTCAGCTTTTCTACTCTCAGTATTTGCTCTAAAAGCAGCTATCCTACTCTTGGGCAAATGAATCCAAGAGTCAGTTTCCATAATTACAAAGCAATGCCCCCCCCAATGGACACTTGTCTGCTCAGTCAGTTTCCATAACTACAAAGCAATGCCCCCCCCAAATGGACACTTGTCTGCTCAGTTTCCATAATTACAAAGCAATGCCCCCCCAAATGGACACTTGTCTGCTCAGTCAGTTTCCATAATTACAAAGCAATGCCCCCCAAAATGGACACTGGGTCTGCTCAGAAAACTGTACTCTAAGGAAATGGAAAGAGAGAATAAAAGATTGAAAGGGACAGAGATGTTGAACTCAGCTCATATTTCTCATTCAGATTCTCTTGTGGCCCATCCTATGACTAAGCAACACAGAGAAGAGAATGGTGAAAACTTTCGATCCCCTCAGCAAGGACCATGCCCCATCACTGGTGTGTGGCTCAAGACTGGGAAATCTAGTGGATGAGAGAAAGGAGTTGTGCAGCTTTGGAGGGAGTAGTCACTGCTTTGTTGGTATCACAGAACACATTGCAGTTTCTCCTAGATCAGAGGTCATGGAGAGAGTGCTGGATCACAGACATGTGACATCATCTAAGAGATGGTCTGTGAAGCAAGCTTCCAGACAGAAACATCAGGGCAAGGCCCCAGGGTGGAGAGAGTCATGGGTGGTATATACCCTGATGGAGGGCAAGTCACAGACTGGAAAAGTCAATGGTGACTCCACTACCTGATGGAGGACAAGGCCCCAGGGTGGAGAGAGTCATGGGTGGTCCACTACCTGATGGAGGACAAGGCCCCAGGGTGGAGAGAGTCATGGGTGGTCCACTCCCTGATCTGATGGAGGACAAGGCCCCAGGGTGGAGAGAGTCATGGGTGGTCCACTCCCTGATGGAGGACAAGGCTCCAGGGTGGAGAGAGTCATGGGTGGTCCACTCCCCGATGGAGGACAAGGCCCCAGGGTGGAGAGAGTCATGGGTGGTCCACTCCCCGATGGAGGACAAGGTCCCAGGGTGGAGAGAGTCATGGGTGGTCCACTCCCCGATGGAGGACAAGGCCCCAGGGTGGAGAGAGTCATGGGTGGTCCACTACCCGATGGAGGACAAGGCCCCAGGGTGGAGAGAGTCATGGGTGGTCCACTCCCTGATCTGATGGAGGACAAGGCCCCAGGGTGGAGAGAGTCATGGGTGGTCCACTCCCTGACGGAGGACAAGGCTCCAGGGTGGAGAGAGTCATGGGTGGTCCACTCCCCGATGGAGGACAAGGCCCCAGGGTGGAGAGAGTCATGGGTGGTCCACTCCCCGATGGAGGACAAGGTCCCAGGGTGGAGAGAGTCATGGGTGGTCCACTCCCCGATGGAGGACAAGGCCCCAGGGTGGAGAGAGTCATGGGTGGTCCACTACCCGATAGAGGACAAGGTCCCAGGGTGGAGAGAGTCATGGGTGGTCCACTCCCCGATGGAGGACAAGGCCCCAGGGTGGAGAGAGTCATGGGTGGTCCACTCCCGATGGAGGACAAGGCCCCAGGGTGGAGAGAGTCATGGGTGGTCCACTCCCCGATGGAGGACAAGGCCCCAGGGTGGAGAGAGTCATGGGTGGTCCACTCCCCGATGGAGGACAAGGCCCCAGGGTGGAGAGAGTCATGGGTGGTCCACTCCCTGACGGAGGACAAGGCTCCAGGGTGGAGAGAGTCATGGGTGGTCCACTCCCTGATGGAGGACAAGGCCCCAGGGTGGAGAGAGTCATGGGAGGTATATACCCTGGTGGAGTCTAAGTCACAGAGTGGAGAGAGTCAATGCTGATCCACTCCCTGATGGAAGACAAGGTCCCAGGGTGTGGAGAGTGAATGGTGGTCCACTCCCTGATGGAGTGTATGGCACAGTGCAGGTCAGGTCCTAGCAAGGCTGACTGATAATATATATTGCACAATGCAGGTTGGGCCCTAGCCAGGCCACCTGCTAGTAGGAACCAGGAAGTGGCTTCTGTGGACGTGGCATCCTGCACAGGCCTGGCATGACAACAGCTACAGCCCCATGCCCGCCAGCAACCTGCTGTGAGATGATCTGCCTGGAGACACACTGTCATTGGTCACAAGAAGGGAACCACCCCATACGATTGGCCAGCCAAACCCTTAAAAACCCCTGCACTTCCTTGAATAAATGAGTTTGCAGCAGCTCACCCTCTACCTGCTTCCACCCAACTCCTGGTGTCTGTGTTGTGACTCCGCACCGCTCACCCCCTGCCCAGTACAGACCTTGCATCTCCTCCTGGGCTGGCTCTATGAGGGACCCCAACATCTGGTGCCTGGACAGGGACCTTCTGTCCCCTCGCCATTGGCAAGACACCCCCTCCTTGATCATCAGTGAGTAGGCCCCTTTCTGTTGTGTGATGACGACTGCCCGAGAGTGAGGGGGCAGCCCCTTCCTCCCCCCTTTTCCTTTTGGTCATCCTTTTCCCCAGAAGGAAGGCACACATCACCTCATGGTCCCAAAGCCTGTGCCAGTCCCTCTACTCAGTTTGTCCCGGCAAAAATCACAAAAGGGTCTGACCCACCCAATTTTGGAACCAAGGTGAGGCCATTGGCTGAGCTTCCTTGGAGACACCGTGTGGGTATACAGTTGTGGAGTAACAACCCACGGAAGTCCCCCACTAAGCACAAGACACTTGGGTCCTAAACATTCTGTCCGTATGTCTCAGCTGGCCCTGGCAATAGGTATTATGGTTGGCATGATTGTCCATTGGGCTATCATTTTTTATTTGGGTTATCATTTTCTCACTCTCCTTGATTCAGGAGTGTCACAGCTTAGCCCCCACCCCCAAACACCACCATGCCATAATGGGCAACCTCCCTCCCCATCAGAAGATGCCACAATTGCAGGCTCTTAAGGCTCTTCTCCTGCAAGGTGGCTTAAAAGCGAAACAAAAGGACCTCCATGGCTTTTGGGATGAAACTCTTGTTTTAGCCCATGGATTAGTCCAGAGAACACTCCTCAAGGTGGTCCTTCTCCCCCTGCCCCCGAATTCCTCCAATGGAATGCCTTTCTTTGCTTTTAGGAAGAAAACTTCTCCTGAGCACAGTGTTCTATCCCCCACGAACCTATGGACCCTATACCCTGAGCTGTTGCTTAGCCAATGCAAACATTTAACCCATATCTGTAAGGCATGCACCCCCTCAGCCTCCTTGGGCCCCCTACAGCCTCAAGGAGTCAATCCTAGAGGCCTTACCCCAAATTCTATCTGGCAGATGGATGTTACCCACATACCTTCCTTTGGTAACCTCAAATATGTGCATGTCATCATGGGCACTTACTCTAAGCTTACTTTCGCTCTTGCTCTCTCTGGGGAGAAGGTGTCCCACGTCATTAAGGCAACAAAAACTTCATGTTGGTCATGGGCATACCCTGGTCAATTAAAACTGATAATGGCCCTGCATACACATCTGCCCAATTCACATCCCTCATGGAATTTTGGGGAATCAAACACTCCCTTGGGATCCCCTACAACCCACAAGGACAAGCCATTGTGGAGAGAACTAACCAGACCCTAAGGAACTGATTATAAAACAGAAGTCCACTATGTTGCCCAAGGATCCCCACTTGGCCCTGGTGGAAGCTCTCTTCACCCTCAATAAACCTTTGATGAGCCAGGACTCTCCCTGGCCTATAAACATTGGAGATCCCAACCAACCACAACACCCTTACCCTTAGTCCTCTGGAAGGATCCTCTTACTAATATCTTACTAATATCTGGAAGAAAACTCACCCTCTTTTAACACAGGGCTGAGGGTATGCTTGTGTCTTTCCAGAAACTTCACAGATCCTGAGCTGGATCCCTGTCAGAAACATCTGTCCAGCCACCAACTCGGGGATCGACCTGGATGAGGAGGATGATGCCAAACCCCTCATGCCAGATACGGGACTGTAAACTTATTCCCCTTTTTCTCCTTTTATCTCCTTTTCTCCCTACTACCTCTTCCCAGAAACCACTTTAACAATTCTTCTTAGGCCATACTTGTTTGGTGCAGTGGGCCTAAATTCCCATACTTATCGTAGGCTTCATTTTAGCTACTCTATTTCACTATATTCCTCCCCTTCAAGCAAGTACTTCTCCTTAACTGCACCTTTGCCTTTTGCTTATTAATGCCTTTTATGGTAATGCTATACTCCAACCAGCCACAAATTCCTTTGCAACTCCTTTCATTGTATGATCTGCTGTCATTAAGGACACTCAGTGCTACTATTTATGGTGCTAAGGGTGAGCTCATGACAATCACCCAGCAACCTGTTTATGTTAACCCCCCCTATTATTTTGTCTTGGTCCCAACACTCAATGTTTCTACCTTTTTACTCGTTTCTGGGGACTTTCTTAACTGCTCCCTCCTTAGTTGTAGACTGAGCCCTCGCATGACAATTCATGCTGGCCTCCATTTTATCGTTAGACAGGCGCCAATTGGCTTTGCAGCTGTTTCTCCTGATGATCACTTTACATTTCTTTCTTCAATCCTTCCTCCCTTCTTATCCTGGTGGGAATCCTAGTTATTCTCGCCATCACACTGATCCTTCTCAGATGTCTCAGAGCTTTTTCTCAGTGCATCACTGCCATCCAAACAAACCAGGTTCTACTACAGGGAACCATTTATCAATCGGCAGGGGCAACCCCTCGTGAACCACCACATGATAGCTTATCCACCATTTCGCATTTGTAAACCTGTCCTACCCCAGTCTTTCTCAGGTTCTATAGTTAATTCTCGCTGGGACCATTCATACAGAGCCACCCCCTCATGGCCTTCCATTCTTCCTAGGTGACAGTCACAACCCCTCAGGCTTTCTCACCAGGATGACAGGTAATCAATGATGGGTAAGACCCCAATGAGATGGGGCAACATAAGACAGGCACTGGTCACATGAGGTGATCCCTTGGGGCCTGGGGTCAACAATGGCTTGGTAAAGAACCATGCCTCCCAGGGTCACCAATAATAAAAACAAAAAGGAGGATATGTATGGCACAATGCAGGTCAGGCCCTAGCCAGGCCACCTGCTAATATGTATGGCACAATGCAGGTTGGGGCCTAGCCAGGCCACCTTCTAGTAGGATCCAGGAAATGGCTTCTGTGGCTGTGGCATCCTGCACAGGCCTGGTGTGACAACAGCTACAGCCCCATGCCCGTGAGCAACCTGCTGCAAGATGATCTGCCTGGAGACAGGCTGTTATTGGTCACAAGAAGGGAACCAACCCATACAACGATTGGCCAGCCAAACCCTTAAAAACCCCTACACTTCCTTGAATGAACGAGTTTGCAGCAGCACACCCTCTGCCTGCTTCCACCCAAATCCTGGTGTCTGTGTTGTGACTACACGCCTCTCACCCCCTACCCGGCAGAGACCCTGCATCCCCTCTTGGGCTGGCCCTAGGAGGGACCCCTACAATGGAGGACAAGGTCTCAGGGTGTGGAGAGTCAATGGCGGTCCACTCCCTGATGGAAGTAAAGCATCCTCAAGTTTATAGGAATAGAAGATATACACAACCTCAAATATCTACTGCACACAAACCTCACTGAGCCATCTCCGAGGGACAAGGGACAGTTAGGGCTTGTTTGATATTATAAGAGCACGTTTTCACTTCTTTCCAGAGGAAGGAATTTGCATGTATACAGTGTCAGTAGCAAAGTGCATACACACTGCTCACGGTGAGCCTTCTGTTCTGTTCCAGCCCAGTCAGTGCTGTCCTGTCATAGGTATCATCCAGTCAGCAGAGGGTCATAAAGGATACAAGGGCCAGTGGTCCTTGTGTCTGTGAATATCACCCTGCTACACACAAGGAATATCCAAGACAAGTCTGGACGCCCAGCCAGAGAGTTACAACTGAAGTTTGGATTGATATATTGCCTTGGTCTGGTCTCTATAAAATACGATAATGACAGAAGGCTTGGGGAAGTCATATTTCCCTCTGACTTTCATACTTCCAGCTATGAATAAAACACAGTGTAAAGGTTCAATTCCTGGCATGTGTTTACTGTTACCAGCAAAACTGACAATAGTTTTCCCAAGTCATCACTCCAGTCATGCCTGTTCAGGCCTCTGATCTCTCTCACTTTGCTACCTTTGAAGGGTGGAAAAGCCACTGTCACAATATGAGATATGTTAGGAGGGTAGAGAGGGCACATGTGATGCCACCCCCCCTTCCCCTTGAAGGACTATGCATCCTCACCTGCACCAGGACACCCTGGGAAGGAAAGCAGCCCTGACTGAGAATGAAGCTGAAAGACTTCAGCTGTGACCTGCAGCTGTGTGTTAAGCTGGAATGGTGTTCTTTGCTTAAAGGGAAATGTTATTGCTTAAACATAAAAATCCTGTGTCAACGTTTTAGTCAAAGAAAATCAGGAGAATCAACCAGAGAGCTAGCACAAAGGGATGGCAGGACACAGGAAAAGCTGCCCTCTCGATCATGTCTATGAGTTTACACCCATGGGTACTGCCACCCAGAGAGCTGACAGCACCCAAACTGCACAGTACAGAAGCTGCAGGGCTGGGATTAAACTCTTGCCTATTCCCACATTCTCTTTCCCCACAACTTTTCTGTAGTGTATGAAGACAAAGGAGGGAACAGACTCTTACCACCTAGAAGTACCTATTAAATAATCACAAACTTAATTTTTTAGAATTAAAGTAAGTATAAAAGTAGATTCCACTTTTCTGCAAAAATACTAAATTTAAAGGTTACAGTGTAATCATTACTGTCGATTCAGCACTGGCTAAGAGCTGTAATTTCTAGAATTCATTCTTAGTGCCATCCTGTATGCATTTCTTAATTAGTACTGTGTGTCACCATTTGTCTCTAATTCCCTGAGGTTTTCTTGAAGGATAGCTGATCACGAAAGAGGGCAGGCAACACAGATGACCCTCAGGTCAAGCTCACAGGAACGTGTGCACGTATGAGCATGGCAGCGAGAACAGACGGGCAGACTGAGGAGCCCTGAGAGCAAGAACTGTCAAGGAGATGTCTCTGCAAAGGTGGCTGACATTGGGACTGGGAAGATGAGCCCAGGAAGGGTCGAGGTAACACATAAGAATGGCACAAGCTGGGACTGGGTTTGGCACATGGATGGATCCAGTACCAGATTGGCCTGGGCTCACAGGAGGGAGAGCTTAGAAGAACTTGTAGAGCTCCTAAGGGCCAGACCAGAAAGCCTACTGTAGCCAGGCTCTGGCTTTTGTCAGAATGCAACACACATGGCCTCTGGCCCAGTCCTGGAATTCTTGTTCCCTTCTGAAAGTGCATGAGCACAGCTTCCATTATTTGCATTCCTATAGGAATTCTATTCTTCCACACTCCTACCTGAATGTCCCATGAAGCTCTGTTCACAACATCCTGGAACTTCTCTTCTGGCAGATACAAATCCATACATATTCTTCCTGCAAGTTGAATCTCATGGTCAAGTTTAGTAATGACCCCATTTCTCAGTTCTGATTTTATGTGCCAATTGTTTTGTTCATTATTGTAACCAAATCCTTGACAAAAAGCAACTTGATGGAGTGGAGACTTCTGCCTCAGATTTGAGGGGATAAGGTTCACCATGGCATGGAAAGCATGGTGACAGGTGGCTTCATGGTGGAGGGAGGGGGCAGCAGCTACTTGCTCATGACTCAGTGAACCAGAAAGCAGATGGGATAGAGGGCTGAGCCAGGCTATAAACCTAAGGATCATACTCCTCACAACCCCCTCCTTCTCTATGGCCCTACTTCTAAAGTCCCCACAACACCCAAACCATCACCACTAGCTGATATCCATGTGTTCACATACATGAGCTTATGGGGGCATCTCACATTCATACCACAGCAAGGAGTACTGTCTGAATATACTTGAATGTTGGGCAAGAATGGGAATAATTCTGAGTGCCATGATGGAAACTGTGCCTGAGGGTCCTGAGGTACAGATCTCAGGTTGAAGATCCAAGCCACCACCAGATGGAAGGACTGAGTCATGCGTATGTGTGTGCATACGTTTGTATACATGTGCAGTGTAGTGTGTTCATGCTTTTGTGCTGTGTCTCTCTCTCTGTATATATGTGTATAGTATGTTTACGTGTGTGGTGTTAGGTATATGTGTATGTCTGTAATATGTATGTGCATTTGTATTATGTGTGTTTAGTATCTGTGCATGTAGGTGTGTTATGGTATGCATGTTTGTGTGGCATATGTGTGTATATGTGTAGCACAAGTGCATGTATGTGTTTGTGGTATATGTTTGTGTATGTGTGGCATATGTATGTGTGTGTGTTGTGTAAGTGCATGTAGGTGTGTTTGCAGTATGCATGTTTGTGTGGCATGTGTGTGTGTGTGTGTACATGCACATGTATGCCATGATGCCCAGATGTGATGGGTAGAACAGAGGTGAGGACAGGTTTCCTCACTACACAGTGTATTACTTACGTTTCTTGTTGCAGTGACCAAAAACCTGAAGAGAAGCGTCTTAACGAGGGAGGGTTTATTTTCACTTACAGTTACAGGAGCACAGTCCACCATGGTGGGGAAGGGGTGATGGTCCAGTCAGGAAACTTAGCGAGATGAACGCCGCTGCTTAACACACTTTCTCCTGGGATCGAGTCCAGGGGACGGTGCTACTCACGTTCAGGGTGGGCCTTTACCCACCCTAATGAACCTAGTCTAGAAGCATCCCCACAGACATGTCCAAAGATTTGTCTTCAAGGTGATTCTAAATCCTTCATAATAGTAACTGTTACACCCAGTGAAGACAAGGCATGCTGCATCAAAAAGGACATGGGAAGTTCTGCTCCTTGGGTCTTGAACAAAGTCTCATGACCAGCAGCACTTTGAACTGAGGCAAGAGCATGTCCACACAAGCCCGTGCTCACCTGCAGAACCGAGGTTTGGGATGGGCAGTAGAGAGCTCTCTCCAGCGGACTGGACAAAACGACACAAGGGGAAATCATGTCTGAAGCCAGCAGGGCATGGGGCATACACTGTGTCCCAATAGAGGTCACAAATCCAAGGGTCTCTATGTAAGACAAAGGCATGGAAGATGAAAGGGTGCACCAGTAGCCAGGGACAGGGTGTCTGGAGTATCACTGGAAAGTTACAAAGATGTCAGATGACCTGAATGTATTATGCACTGGGAAGAACATTATAGTATTTCATTAATTTGCATTACTGTATCATAAATGAAAAAGGTTAAACATAAGTTTGCTTTCCCCTGTAGGCAACCACCCATTTACTCCTTTTGTGATTAGAGAAGTGACCCCAAGGTTAATCCTTTGAGACTTTGCCTTGATTAATAATTTAGTATTAGAACTTCACTTTCTTAATACTTTTATTTGTGAGGACATGTACAGAAACTGAGATACAGAGTCAGAAACATAGACACAGAGAGAGGAAGAGGGAGAGGAGAAAGAGAGAAAGAGAATGTGCACACCAGGGCCTCTTGCTTCTGCAAATGAACTCAAGATGCATAGGCCACTTTGTGCATCTGGTTTTACATGGGTACTGAGGAAGTGAACCTGGGCTGGCAGGCTTTGCAAGCAAGTGGCTCACATGATCACCAATCGCAAATATATTAGAGCTGGATCCAATGATTCCAGAGTTTAGCTTCACCCTACCCTTTTGACTTGTGTTGGTTTGGACTCAAGGCCTTGTTAATGTGAGGCAAGTGTTCTGTCAACCACTGAGCTACTACCCTGGTCTAACTTTCCTCTAAAAAGAAAAAAAAAAAAAAATCCTTCTAAAGCAAGCTCAAAATTCCCATCTCAAACACTCAGCAGCTTGTTTAGATTCAAAAACTTAGGCTCTGCTTACATTTCTGTCCCTTCCATCCGTCATATTCAGACTTCCCTTGGCAGCAGCCCTGCTGAGTTTACAAGTGTGTAGAGACAGTTGTAGGACTCCTTGGCCATGCCTTCTTCTCATTTGTCAGTGCTTCTAGCTTTCATTTCTGGTCTCATTTTAGATGATGTGCTGTAAATTGTTTTGTGTTTTTCTTAAAGAACAAGATGACAAAGGCAGTGGTGACTCCTTCCTCAACTTATCCCCTGTTCCTGTGGAAATCAGACAGTTTTGAAACTTTCCCACCCTAGCCTGCAACCTACCACCGACAAATCAAAGTCCTACAGGGGCACTGAATTAGCACTAAAAATCAGTTGCATATTTTTTAAGATCTGGATTTCCAGTCACTTCATTTTCTTAGCTCAGGACAGAACCTTTTGACTGACGTATTATTTAAAATATTCTCAAATAAAACTCACTGTGCTATGAATAATATTAATGATCCCAATCAGTTCCTACCAAAAAGCTCTAGTCACTGTTGTTCCTTTGTCTCAGTCACCAGTGAGACACTTTCTCTTTGGTCCAAGGGCTATGCGGGGCCATTTTTTCTTCCCAGCAGATGTCTCAGTACTGTTTACCTGGCCCATCCCAAGTGCTGCGTGCAGTTTTCTAATCTTGTTTAATTTTTTAAGCTTAAATTTCTCTAGTTATTAGTGTTCTATTACAAAAGTTAGTTGTTATTATTGCAAAGATATTTGATAATAGAAACAGGCAAAGTACTGGAAGCCCTTCCACAAGGTTCCCACCCCAGCCACTGCTAGTCCCACTGGTCAGTATTTGCTTACAGCCTTCTTTGCACATGTGCTGTTTCTACAAAAATGGGATCGTTCTGTCCATTTCATCCTGTGGCTTACTTTATTTTATTTCATAAGCTCACTAGTTGTTAGTCACATATTTTATTCCAAGTTTACTCTGGTATAAAATAATGGCAGGTAAGAAAAATGTAGAAACAATAAACAAACAAACAAAAAAAGAAGACCACACAAATTCTGAACAGAAAGAAAAGTACTTAACAGTCTTTTATAAAGCTACTCAATGGGGCATTAGTTATCAATGCAAGAAAATCTTTGCTAAAGAGATTACTCTCCCTGAAACTTTATCCTCACCAAATGCTTTCCTCCATGTCCTTGGATCTCTTCTGAGTTCTCCAGCTCCTTCAACATGCTGTCTGTCCTGTTACTCGCCTTATTGATTTTTCATTGCTCTTTTTCTTCCCATTCTTACTTGACATACCGTAAGTTGGAGTGCTTCACAGTGGGACCTGTTTAGTAAGTTAAAGTAACTAAGGTCACATCGTACACCAAGGAGACTATGATCTATGATCCTGGGGCTGACTTTGAGGACTTTTCTTTCTAATCTGGCCCCGGTTCACCATTGGGTACAGGTTACAGAGTATTTGAGACAATGTTGATCAAAAACCAATTCAAGTAAGCTTAAGCCAAAAAGGAGTAATTTATTGTCTGCTGTAACTGGGAGACCAAGAAAGCCCTTCAGGGCATCTATTAAAAAAAGGGGCTTAAATGACTTCTTTTCCTCTCTTTCCCCCAGCTGCTTATGATAAAACATAAAATAAAATTTCAGGGCAGGCGAGATCACTCAACAGTTGAGGCACTAGCCTGCAAACCTAAGGACCCAGGTTTGGTTCTCCAGGTACCACATCAGATGCACAAGATGGTGCATGTGTCTGGAGTTTGTTTGCAGTGGCTGGAGGCCCTGGCACACCCATCCTCTCTCTCTTTCTCTCTCTACCTTCCTCTCTGTCTCAAATGAAAATAAATTTTAAAATAAACCAAAATAAAATTTCAGTGATATAGTGAGCATTTCTAAGTGGGTGTTCACTACACACTCCCTCATCTCTACTTCTTTGGTCACTCCTTCATGATTTCTTTTTCCTGTTCTTTCTCCTAAGACCCAACTCCCAGGAGAAGAGTCTCACGTGACAGTCTGTTATCTTTTAAAACCTTCTCCTTCGGAGACCACACACATGTCTTAAATAACAGCTTTACAGAAATATAATTTATAAATGATAACACAGCTGGGTGACCATCATCAGTATGTGATTTGGGGATATTTTCACGCCACATATTAGAACTCACTTTCAATCCCCTCTTTCTCCCATCCATGGGCAATGGCTGACCTACGTTCTATCTGTATAGAAGGTCTACGCTAGAAATCTCATATAAATTGCATCACAGAAAATGTGGCACTTGTGGCTTCTTTCATTGAGCATGGTGTGAAGGTTCACTTGTGTTGTAACATGTATCAGAATGTCATTAAGTTTGTTAAAAACATCGTCTCCCATGTATTTGATACTATGACTGCCCAGCATCTGTCAGCTAGGTTGCATTTCCATTGCTTCCACTCTGGTTATTGTGAATAATGTTTCTTTAAATGTCTGGGTTCCAATCTTTATGTAGACTTCTGGTGTATTGAGTATTCTTCTTGTTATTGTAAAAAAAAAAAAAAAGACTAAAGCAACTTAAAGCAGAAATTTAATTTTGCAATCCATCTTAGCAGTGAAAGTATAGTGGCTGGAGCCTGAGGCAGCGGGTCACATGGCCTCATAGTCAGGAAGCAGAGAGATGAGTGTTAGTGCTCTGCTCACTTTCTCCTTTTTACTTGGTCTTGGACCCGAGCACATGCAATGCTGTGCCTGCATCCAGGCTGGGTCTTCCATCTTCCATTAAACCTTTGTGGGGTGGAGTGAGTAGGCCAGAGCTCACAATTCCTTCCTCACCTCCCAGGTGCCTGGTCCTGGTTCCCCTACTGCTGTCTTGGGGGCTGCCTGGACCCTGCAAGCTTGCTGCAGAAGCAGGCTCCTTGCTCCACCTTCCTGATTGAAAGGCCCTTGGGTCCCCAACTTCCAGATACCCTGCTCCTGAGGGTGTGCACACGGAGTGAGTAGGCCAGAGCTCACAGTTCCTTCCCCACCTCCAAGTTCCCTGGTCCTGGTTCCCCTGCTGTTGGCACTGGGCTGTCTGCACCCTGTGCGTGTGCTGCAGAAGGCGGCCCCCTTGGACCACCTTCCTGATTAAATAGCCTTTGGGTCCCCAAATCCTGGATCCATTCCAAAAATGGGGCAGGGAACTGAATAGGGATTTCTCAGAAGAAGAAATACAAATGGCTAACACACACTTAAGAAAATGTTCAAAATGTTCATGGTGGCGCATGGCCTTAATTCCAGCACTTGGGAGGCAGAAGTAGGAGGACTGCCATGAGTTCGAGGCCACCCAGACACTACACGGTGAATTCCAGGTCACCTTGGGCTAGAGTGAGACCCTACCTCAAAAAAAGAAAAGAAAACAAAAAAGAACAACAAAAAAAGATAATGTTCAACATTCCTAACCATCAGGGAAATGCAAATTAAAAGAACTATGAGATTCCACATTACTCCAGTAAGGATGGCAATCATTAAAAAAATCAAATAACAACAAATGTTGGTGAGGATGTGGGTGAAGAGGAACCCTCATCCACTGTTGGTGGGAAACTTGTACAACCACTATGGAAATCAATATGGAGATTCCTGAAAAGGATGAATATAGAGCTGCCATCAGATCCAGTTATTCCCTTATTGGGCATTTATTTTTAAATGCTCCATGCTTCACTATCGAGATATTTGCTCAACCGTATTTATAGCTGCTCAATTCATAATAGTTCAGAACTAGAATCAATCCAGGTGCTCATCACTGGATGAATGGATAGCGAAGTTGTGGTACATTTACACAATGGAATTCTACTCAGTAGGAAGAAAACAAATGATACAATGAAATTTGTAGAAAAATGGACAGACTTGAACAGATCAGAGTCACTGAACTCACACAATCACAGAAAGACAAAGGCTGCATGGTCTCACTTGTCTGTGGTTCCTAATCTGGACCAGTTCAAGTTGCTGACATACTTGTTAGGCAACTCAAGGCCCAGACAATAGGGAGAAAAGGGCTTGGGGGGGGCAGAAGGGGAGGGTGGGGGAAAACAAAACACAAAACTAAATCCAAAATGAACTGGTACTGTAGAACCCTTTCTCCTTGAAGATAGACTAAAAGATACAACCCTCCACAGAAGTAAGGGGGGAGCACCTGGAAAGAAGGGCCCTAGAGAGGGTGGGATGAAGCCTAAGCTTAAAATATTTTTTTCATCTCTGGCCTGTAACTCCCAGTACCAGAAATTGGTTGCTACCCACAATGAGGTCCCCAAAACAAGACAGTCTTCTGTCAAAGCACTTGATTACCCACTTAAGGCAAAAAGACTCTACTGCTAAAGACATCCTATGCTGTCAACGCAGCATGGAAAGACCTGGCTGGAATTTGGAACAGAGGCAGTTCCCACAGTTAGCCTGTCTAGTGCTGAAAGGAGCTATGTGGGCTACACGGGGAAAGTGGCCAACAATGGTCTGACAACCAGAGGTCTAAGCTACTCAGAAGCAAACACCCAGACAGGATTTACATGCCAGTGCAATAGTGGCACACAGCCTTGATGGGTAACCAACAGTTCTCTGATTGACTAAGAGATGGGCTCAGTGTAAAGGAACCCGTATCTGGAACTGGGAACCAGATCAGCATGCTATGGAGACAAAGATTATGCTCTCCAGTGTCAAACTCTCACTAGTCTATGGCTAAAAGAGGAGCTACATCAAATTCTCCCTAAATTAATAATGCTTATCCCATTTAAACTACACTGACTTCACTCTCCATTGGAGAGTCTGTTCTTTTTCACAAGGTAGTGAGACCCAAGGAGATAAACCACCCCTCACACTTCAGCCAAGCCACAGCTGAAACCACAGAGGAATTCGGGAAATGAGCAAGAGTGCTGCTTCCATGCTGAACCCGATAATCAGTGTCAGCTTGAAGGAGACAGATCCTGAGTGTTGGGGTCCCTCCTAGGGCCAGCCCAGGAGTGAGGGCAGGGTCTCTGCTGAGTAGTGGGTGAGAGGCATGGAGTCACGACACAGACTCAGGGAGTTGGGTGGAAGCAGCAGAGGGCGAGCTGCCGCAAACTCGTTTATTCGAGGAAGTATAGGGGGTTTTAAGGGGTTTGGCTGGCCAATCATTGTATGGGGTGGTCCCTTTTTTGTGACCAATGACAGTCTGTTTCCGGACAGATCATCTTGTAGCAGTTTTCTCGCGAGCATGGGACTGTAGCTATTATCACGCCAAGCCTGCACAGGATGCCATGTCCACAGAAGCCACTTCCTGGTTTCTTCTGCCGTGCAGTCTGGCTAGGGCCAGGCCTGCATTGTGCCATACACCTGAGGATACTCAACACTTAACAAAAGCAGAGATCCAGAAGATCCTAAGAGATCATCACTGAAGTAGACTTTAAATTCAGCCACCATGGCTCAGGGAATTTTGTGGAAGAGGAGGCAGAAAGATTGTAAGAGCCACAGGTTGAGACATCATGCCCAGAGGCATTCCCTCTCCCCCAAACCTGACTGTTGCTCCCACAATGTATAACCCATAATCCCACAGCGAATACCTCCAACCCCACTGAGGTGGGTCCCCAGGGTGATGGGGGCAGGGACGAGGGAAGAGGGTACCAACACATGATATGTCCACACAAAATATGTTGTAAATAATAATAATAAAAAACCTTTCTCGGAACACCCTCAGAGAAGACGCAGAGCTGTGCTTCCGTGGGGATTCTCAATCCAGTCAATATAACAGGGAAGGTGAACCATGACAGCTGCTTATTCAGCGTGTATGTGTTTATTACTTATTTCATGATCTATTCTTTGGACTTCTACTAAGACAGAGTCCAGACAAGGCAGCAGAAGGGTTTATATTTACTCAAGCATTTTTTTTTTTTTTTTTTTGTCACACAAGCAGTGAAGAAAATTCCCAAGGTCTTACTTAATTATTCATGCTATTGCTATCCCTAGTCCAAGAATCTTTGTCCATTTAATGTAACTACTATTAAATTATCTTTTCACAGAAATAATATATCTCACATTCATTTTATTTTTGACATTTCAAAGCAATAGAATGAGAAAAAAAAAAGCTTGCTGAATGGTACTGAAAAATACAGGTGAACATTTCAAGGAAATGTATGATGGGTTATATCTTAAGGAAAATGTACTTAGGCACCTTACACAGTATACTATATAAATGCTTAGGAACATTATATTAATACTACAGCAGTAAATATCTCACAGTGACAGTTTAATTAGAGATTACTGTCACATTAGAGAGACATATAAAAACAAAGCTACCATTAAATGTCACCTTGATGGAAAGTCTTCAATGAAGATCAGTAATTCCTTTGGAAAATTAAAAAACAAACTGCCTTATAGTTTAATAAGTCACTATATTGCTGTAGAAGAATAAAGACATCAGTAGCTTTAGCAGAAAAGGCCTTCCACTGACCCAAAAATAGAGTCAACATAGACCTTGGTGAACAGATCCAATACTTTATGCAGCTGTCAGAGGTACCTGTCACAACTACTTCATGCAAACTAAGTGCTCTATGGCTTTGTGCCTTCTTCAAACCTTGTAGAAAACAACACATAATAAGCTAGGGAGATTAATTAGCACTTTTAAGCTTTCTGGAAATACTGTAACCTCATCTCCAAGAAAACACAAAGAATTCTAAGTAGCTCTTGGTTTGCAACTGTTATAAGTTACAGCTTATATTTTAGCCAGAAATTCTTTAGGGATTTGACATAATCCCTATCTTCTTTAAGGGTCCTCTCATGTCATTATGATATTTCTTCAGAAACTCTACAGTCTTCTAACTTAAGCTGCTGGAGATCAGCTTGCTCGCAAAGCCTGCTGACCCAGGTTCAATTTCCCAGCCATACACATAAACTGGATGCAAAAAGGGACTTTTGTGTACTCAGTGATGACATTGGGTCTCACCTAACATTTTAAAGGCTTCTGCATGGGCAGGCTGTGGTTTTTCACCCTGGTGCCCCTTATTCAGAAACTGCATGGTTGGAAAAAATAATCAAGAACAAATCACCCACTCCTTGGAATTCTCCACATACTAGGCACTTTTTTTCTTCTAAATGGTTTCCACAGCAACACTGTTCATGATTCTAATTTCGTTAACACTCTACGCAGCCTAAACCTCAAATCTCTTAGAAAGGTAAAGATTTAATTAAATTATGGTCAAGACATTGCCAGGGTTTTGTGTTAAAATATTCACTGGGCTCAATGAGACTTAAACTTGGGAAGTCACCGAGACCTGGGACTCAGATCAGCACCTTTTAAACATGGCAGGATGCGGGCATGCTTCTCATTCACACCTTCCCCAGTTGTTGGTCATTTCATTTGTTCCATTTCTTGCTTATCATGAGTCACTGTTAACATGTACGCAGTCTGGTGTGACGGTGCAGGCCATGACACCAGCACTATGAAAGCACAGGCTGCCAGAGGATGACTTCAATGGTAGCTTGAGCCACAAAGGAAGTTACAGGCCAGCCACAGCTACAGAGTGAAACCCTTGGTGTGGAATCATATGCTTCCTCCCACATTCCATCCAATCAATCCCAACCATGCTGGGCTCAGTTCTCGTTCTCTGGAAGGTGAAGAATCACCCCCTGGCACAGATGGAAAAGCAAAGCAAGGTCTATTATTAGCAGGTGAGAGAGCCGAGGCAGAAAGTACGGTCCCCAGCACGAGGGTAGACTGACCTGGGCTGTAACAGCAAAGAAGTTGCCTCTAGTGTCTGAACTTGTAATCTGCTACTATTTTTCAGCATTCAGGATCTACATAAATGCCAGATGTGGTGGCGTGTAACTGTAACCACAGTGCTAGGGAGGTGGAGATAGGAGGATTGCTGGAGCTCACTGGCCAGCTACCACAGCCTAATTGGTGATCCCCAGAGCTTTCAGTCTGAGGCTTTCTCGTCTTTTCTTCTTCCCTTCTTTTCTTTCTTCCCTTCTTTCTTTCTTTCCTTCTTCCTTCCTTCCTTCCTTCCTTCCTTCCTTCCTTCCTTCCTTTCTTTCTTTCTCTCTTTTTCTTTCTTTCTTAAGTAGATCTTACAAATAAAAGTCTAGATTGAAACAGTCATATTAGCAAAATACTTGGTGTTGTAATCTAAACAGATCTTTAAAAGTAATTTAAAAAGGAAACCATAAAAATTTAAAAATTCTCCATCCAACAAAATTTCACAAGCAGCATTAAATTAAAAGAACTTGAGATGCTGAACTACTTACAGATGACAAAGAGCCACGTTCTCTGTATCACTGAGGTTACATAAGAAAAGGTAAACAATATTCTAATAGAAATTGTCCCAATAGAAGCAATACAACAAGTGCATATACATATAATATATAAATATCCATGCATTTAAAAAATGTTCAAATGCAGGATAAACGATGAAATGCTGTCTTGGTCAAACATATGGGTAAAATTTCCTCTTATTTCTCTGTGATATGAGGCTGCTCACGTACGTATGTAGAGGCCAAAGGACACGCTGCCAGGTTATCCTCAGGTACCCTGTCCACCCTTTTTAGAATAGTCTCTCCTTGGCCTGGGTGGTGCCACTAGGGAGTGGTAGAACTTTAGATGAAGGCTAGTTGGAAGACTTTAGGTCAATGGTGATGTGCCTTCAAAGATGGTGGGAAATTGATGCTCTTGCTGTCCTCATTCACGTCACGCTCGATGATGCTGTCAGGTCTAGTGTTTACATGAAGTTAGGTCTCAGGCTTTCTTTGAAGCCATCCTTACCTACAGTTCAGTCTACTAGAATTAGATGCAGGAAACTGCATGGAAGTGTAACATCTCACAAGGCTGTGAAGTTTACTAAGGGAAAGGGCAATGGTGCCTTGTGCCTGTGTTCAAGGAGGGACCCCATGGTGTTGAGACGGGCTTACTGAGAGCCTGCCACGACTGCCACTCTATTCCCCAGATCCCTGTCCTTCCTCCTGTCTAGTAAAATGACTGTCCCACAGCCTGTTGCAAGCCTAGGATTTCTTATACCATCATTTTAACCCTAACTTTAACAACCTTGAAAAACAAAAGATAAATAAAAAATAAGCTAAATTTAAAAAGAACATTATAAGCTAGTCCTTATGGGGACATGTTTTTATTTTTCTTGGATAAAATCCAAGGAGTAAAATTGTATTACTGTATGTTATGTTTGTACTAAAGTTTTAAAAAATATCAAACCCAGATCTTTGAGTTAGGTTTGGAATCAAGGATTGAGTGGGGAAGAAGTCTTTCTCGGAAGGAAGATGGATCAAATGAGGATGGCATATCTCTGATGAGCAGTGACTGCAGCATTGCTGAGCACTCTGGCTGTGGGTGATGAGCCAACATCAGACAGAAACATGACTCCAGTCTGTTTTATTTCATTTTATATTTTATTATTTATTTATAAGAAGAGAAAGATTGGGGGGAGGGAGAGGGAAGGAGAGAATAGGCACACTAGGGCCTTTTGCCACTGAAAACAAACTCCAGATACATGAGCCATTTTGTGCATTTGGCTTTATGTGCGTACTGGGGAATCAAACCTAGACCATCAGGCTTTGCAAGCAAGTGCCTTCAACTGCTGAGCCATCTCTCCAGCCCCTGCAGTCTGTTTTGATTGCATAATGTAATAGACCTGGGGAGCCAGTGCCAGGGAGAAGCGAATCCTAAGCAAGAACCAGGCTCCAGCCAGAGTTTGGGTGCGCACCATTTGCTTCTTCTTCCTTCTTTCTGAATAAAGGTTTATAAGGATCCTGTTCTCAGGATACTGGGGTCTCCACTGGATACTGGGGACACAGAGGCCAGGTATCTTATTTCTCATTCAGGTTGGCCATGAGCCACCCTCACATGCCAGTGTTTGCCCTTACAGATTTCCTATCAGCGCAAAAGTTACTTAGTGAGCCTCCTACGTACACGCAGCAATCTACACAACATGCTGTGGAGAGGACTTGGGAGATAATACATTTTTTTTCCTGACAATGAACTATATTATGCCCAGTGGATTACAGCCCAGATGTCATTCCATGCTCCCTTGTTCACCCTTTTCCTGAAGCTGGATTTCCAGTATGACAGCAGACATGAGTCTTTTCTAGAGTCCACACACTTCTCCAAAGCTGAAGATACCTGCCATGCTGCTTGGCCTCTTTAGAAGTAGCTTGCAAATGCCTGGGAGGTGAGAGGCAAGGGGAAGAAAATTCCCAACTTCACAATATGCCAGCTATTAATAACTCCAGTTTAGGAGTAGAGAGAGGTCATTATCCACAGGGCCATGCACACACAGGACCAGAACATATCTGCAGAAGGGTGAAGACTTCTAGGCCACAGAAAATGACAATATCAATTAGTTTACATACAAAAATCTCGAAGGATTTACAAAGGTCTTTTCATCTTTACCATTTCTAAACTGCTTGTATGTTTTACACAAGTAATGGGTTCATGGGGATAGTACAACACACAGCAAGCATATCATTAAGGGGTGTTCCAGCTGCTAACCCCACTCTAAAGAGGAAAGTTCACTGAAAAAATTTTGTGACAAATAAACAATTTAATGTCATTTTCAAAAACTGTGCTGTAATTAACCTTTATACTTTCAGCCATTTGACATTTAATATGTAATGTAAGTCAAGGTCAGAAGTGTGCAACACTGATTTCCACTCATCATTTGCTAATATTCCTTTTCTCTAAAGTACTATGTGGTCAAAAAGCTGGACAGCTTAGTGAAGAGTTCTAGCCTTAAAAGGCAGAGTGGGCTGGAGAGATGGTGCAGTGGTTAAGCAAGCAGGCACTTGCTTGAAAAGTCTGATGGCCCAGGTTTGATTCCCTAGTACCCACATAAAGCCAGATGCACAAAGTGGCACATGAGACATATGGAGGTTGCTTCAGTGGCAGTTCAGGCCCTGATGTGCCATACTCACTCTCTGTCTCTTTCTTTTTTTGGTTTTTCGAGGTAGGGTCTCACTCTGGTCCAGGCTGACCTGGAATTCACTATGTAGTCTCAGGGTGGCCTCGAACTCTCGGCGATCCTCCTACCTCTGCCTCCCGAGTGCTGGGATTAAAGGCATGCGCCACCATGCCCGGCTCTCTTTCTTAAATAAATAAATAAATAATATTGAGAAAAAAGGGCAAAGAGTTATGTTTTTATGTATGCATGACATACATAACTGAGCTACTTCAAACAGCTTCTGAAGATACAGTTTATATCAAAAAGAAATTTATTGGAGACATAATCATACAATCTCACATGAATGTGAAAGTACCTTATATTCAATAATAACATGTATGGATATGACCATTTGACCAGTTATCCAGATAGCTACATTTCTTTCTTTTTTTTTTTTTTTTAAGCTTTAGGGCTGGAGAGATAGCTCAGCAGTTAAGGCATTTGCCTGCAAAGCCTAAGAACCCAAGTTTGATTCCTCAGTACTCACGTACAAGGTATAAGGTGGTACATACATCTGGAGTTAGTTTGCAGTGGCTGGAAGCCCTGGTGCACCCATTCTCTCTCCTTCTGTCTGTCACTTTATTTGTATCTCTTCTCTCTCAAATAAATAAATAAAATATATATTTTTTCTTTTTTTTGGTTTTCCAAGGTAGGGTCTCACTTTAGCTCAGGCTGACCTGGAATTCACTATGTAGTCTCAGGGTGGCCTTGAACTCACGGTAATCCTCCTACCTCTGCCTCCCGAGTGCTGGGATTAAAGGCGTGCGCCACCACGCCCGGCTAAATAAATAAAATATATTTTTTAAAAAGCTTTTTTAAAGTAAAGGGAAACCTATGAGTGAGGTTCTATTCTGTTATTGCCATGGTATTAACTGGCATAATTTTAGCCTAGGGCTGGGATGTGGAACATTATTCTGGCAAAGGGTAGGTCTTGCTATTTTGCTGTGTGTATACAGGATGATGGATAAGCCTTGATACAAACGTATAGTACATACTACAACTGCCCCTCCCCAATACTTCTCATGCTGTTTGGGTATGTGGTTGGTGGGGGGGAATATGACAGATTGTATGATATAGTATTTTTTAAAAGACACATTGACTTTGAAGACACGAAAATTATGCAAGAAATAAAATCTGAATAATGAAAAAAAAAAAAAGCTTTTTTATTCAAAACCTCTATACATATGCCAACACCTTCTTTTGTTCCCCCTCCTGTATCCTTCCTCCACTGAACCCCTTCTTATTTCCAATTATTCCCTCTCTGATTTTGATATCATTTTTAAATTTTTTTTTTTTTTTTGGTATTTCAAGGTAGGGTCTCACTCTGGTCCAGGCTGACCTGGAATTCACTATGTAGTCTCAGGGTGGCCTCAAACTCATGGCAAACCTTCTACCTCTGCCTCCAGAGTGCTGGGATTAAAGGCGTGTGTCACCACGCCCAGCTTTTTTTTTTTTAATTGGTCTTCATATTATGCAGGTCTTGTGTGGGTAATGACAGCCAGTGTGAAGGGCCTGATTGCAGTGGTCATTTTGTGTCTGGAAGACAGTATTCCAAAACACTCCTGACATATCTACTCTTAAATTGTTTCTGCCATCTCTTCACCAAATTGCCTTTTAAATACTTAGGCCTATTCCCACAAATGAGTGCTGCTCTCACTTTTGGCTAGAGATGCTACTCTTTCCAGATGGCACTGACCACAGGGATGACTCAAACCTCATTAAAATATGGATAAGAAGTGACAGTGGAGTGTTCAGAAAACTTTATCACTCTGCAAGGCTCATGGACCACTTTTTATTTCTATTTATGAGAGAGAGAGAGAGACAGCGAGAGAGAGAGAACATGTGATATGAGAGCAAGGCCTTCTACCAATGCAAGTAAACTCTAGATGAATGTGCCCCCTTGTGCATCTGTCTTTTTGTGGGTAATGGGGATTTGAAACTAGGTTGCCAGGCTTTGCATGCAAGCACCTTTAATCACTGAGCCGTCTCCCCACCCCAGGGACCATTTTTATCTTTCGCTTTATATACTTACAGCATAGGAGAGCTATAAACTGTTGTTTAAAAAAAATAAAAATAAAAACAATATTTATAAGAGATGAGTTTTTATTCAGAGTCCAATTTATTTTGGCTACCTGATGATCCTTACAAATGACATTTCATTGTTTTCTATGGCTCACTGTGACTTTCTGGCCTCACTCCCTCACTTGCTCTCCTCCGTCAGCTGAAGCCTGTTTCGCTCTGATCTGCAACTGCTATAATGGGTCCAGGCATACCCCTCCACCACATTCCACAACTACTCCCAGTGGATTCTGGTATACATCTCTACCGTGTCCCACAACTGTGGCACACCCCTCACACTTTTAAAGCTGCTGAGCACCATCAAATCTATGAAGTGCCAGACTTGGTAGATGGTACAGGGTGCAGGTGGGACCACACTCTGCCAACACCATTGGGGCCTAATGTCATCCAGTCTCCCCACAGACAAAGGCTTTCTAAAACCAACTCTTAAACTACAAAAGAATGAGCTACAATATGCAAAATTTGAGGGGCTGCAGAGATGGCTTAATGGTTAAGGCACTTGGCTGCAAAGCCAAAGAATCCAGGTTCCATTCCCCAGGACCCACATAAGCCAGATGCACAAGGGGCGCACACATCTGGGGTTTGTGGTGGCTAGAGGCCTTGGTGTGCCCATTCTCTCTCTCTCTCCCCCACCACCTGCATATTTCTCTCTCTCTCTCTCAAATAAGTAAAGAAAAATAGAACATTTTTTTAAATATATGCAAAATTTTAAGGAAATTTTATAGCGAAACATTATGCAAATTATTAAAAAAACAAATGAACAGGAATGGGAACAGGAAGGAAAAGAAAGAAGGAAAGAGAGAGGGAAAATCCAACCTCAAAACCAAGATGTTAATCTGTATCTCTAAGTGTTGTCTTATTGTAAAAACATCAGGAAATGAAACTTCAAATGCAGAGACTAACATGTTTTACTAAATCAACATAAAAATTCCTCTAGAATCCTTGTATACATAATATGGAAATAAGATTTTCCTATCTGTACACATTATAGAAAAAGCTTATACAGTATTGTTTTAAGACCGACTCACTGTGTAGCCCAAGCTGGTCTTCACTATGCAGCACTCCTCTTGCCTCGGCCTCCCAGCAGTGTGAGGCTACAGCTGTGAACCACCATGCTGGGCTCTAATACAGTATTTGTAAACAAATCCTTGAAGCTTGTTTTTAAGCAACAGCATCCAAGGAAACAGAATTCAGGCTCAATGGACCACATGGACTTCTTTTCCTTACTGGCTACGCTGATGTCTTGTATGTACACCAGTTGCGTGCAATGTGGTCGTCTTCCTTAGCAGATCGTCTTGATGGGTCAGACCCGTTTTCATTTTCTCCAGTACTATCAAAGTTAGAAACAAATGAAAAATAATTTACTTCACTATTCATCAATTAAGATATGTTATAGTCTGTACTTTCAGAACTACTCATAAAACATTAGAAAGTATCATTAAAGAACTGACAACTGAGTACAAGAGCAGGATTCCTAGTGCTGGGGAGATGGCTCAGTGCTTAAAGGCACTTGCTTGCAAAGCCTGCCTGCTCAGGTCCAATTTCCCAGTACCCACAAAAAGGCACATACAGCTAGAGTTTCTTTGCAGCAGCAAGAGACCCTGATTGTGCCCATTCTTTCTCTCTCTCTCTGCTTGCAAATAAATTTAAAAACTTATTTTCTAAGCAAGCTTATAAGAGAAAATGCTTGGGGGAGGAGCCATTTGCTCATGTAAGCTCAAGATGACCCAGTTATTATGTGCAGAGAGAAAACCAGAGTACTTGGAAGGTGAGGTGAGTGTTGTGTTGAATGTCATGGAGCAGGGAGGACAGAACGCTTATCTCTAAGGCCACCTTCTAGAGAAATCTCAAAAAGTCTGCAGCTCAACCCAGAATGCAAATGCTTCATCCCATAAGGGGCCTGAGAATCAAACCCAAACCCAAAGACATTCTGAAAGAGCAGAAGCCCAGCTAGGAGCTCAGTATCGAAGAGCAACAGTGTCATCATCAGGTCCTACACACCACAGATGCCCTCTTGATTCTGGGAAGTGCACCCCATTCCTCCTCCCTGAGGAAAAATGCGGGGAGGAAACCTCACTAACAAGTGTGTCTGTGTGTGCATGTGAAAGCATGAAACATGCCAAGGTTCTGACTGATTGGAATCTGCTACAGTTTAAACTGGCAATTCCATAAAATATGCAAAAATTATATTCAATGCTAGCAGAAAGTTTGCAATTTCAGAAACAATGCAAATATTGTTGTCAAAGGCTCTTCCAGAGAAAATAAAAATAAATTGCTTAAGAAATGGTCCTTGGCTGGGCATGGTAGTGCATGCCTTTAATCCCAGCAATCGGGAGGAAGAGGTAGGTTAATTGCTGTGAGTTTGAGGCCACCCTGAGACTACATAGTGAATTCCAGGTCAGCCTGGGCTAGAGTGAGACCCTACCTCAACCCCCTCCCCTCCCCTCCCCTTCCCTCCCCTCCCCTCCCAAAAAAGGTCTTTGACATATTTACACATTTACTTGGTACCTGCCATGTGGCAAGAACTGGTTTAGTTTGGTGGGGGATGCAACTGAGACCCTTACACCCCTGAAATCATACTCAGCACATACACGAGCAGTGGCTGGAGCACTGTGATGCAGTGTGCATTCATGACACTGCACGCCCACAGAGGCTGCATCTGTTTTGTGTTTACAGCTCAGGTAATCAACATGCTACAGAGCAAATGCTACTTAGTACTGGTAGCAGGAAATAAACTCATGTTGTGGGGTTTTACAGAAACATTATTAGCAACTACATTTGTTAGGAAACTGGAGCATATTTTATTTTCTACTTACTGCTCATTTTCCATCATAACCCAAAAAGATACCATATGTCTAGGCAGAAGACTAAAATTTTTTTACAGACAAAATTAAAAAAAAAATAAATCCTTGTTTCTGAGGATGTATGTCCCTTTTCTTTGAACTGAATCACCTGACATGTGGTCCTTGCAGAGCTGGCTTCCTTAATATACCATACAGGACTAAACATCAAGTATAGTTCATAAAGAAAAGCACATTTTGTGTGCTTAAGAGCACACAGACTAACATCAGGAAATAGACCTATCATTACTAGTATTCTACCTACTACCAGTGAAAAAACTTCAGGTTGGAGAGATGGCTTAATGGATAAGGTGCTTGTCTGCAAAGCCTAATGACCTAGGTTTGATTTCTCAGCACCCACGTATAGCCAGATGCAAAAAGTGGCACATGCATCTGGAGTTCGTTTGCAGTGGCTAGAAGCCCTGGTACACCCCAATCTCTCTTTCCCTCTCTATCTCTCTGTCTCTGCTCACAAATAAAATAATAAATTCATTTTTAAAAATTTCAAGACAAAAATTTCACAAAGTTTCTCTAAATTATATAAATAGCAACTTTCAAATAACGGAAACAAAACAGATTAGTTAATATGAGTACAGGTACTGGCTTCTTGATGGTCATGGATACCCTGAACGTACATGTGGACCTCACACAAATGACTTAGTATACAGGAAAATATACCACACCATTTTCTTCCTTCCTTCCATTATGAACGTACATGTATGTGGACCTCACACAAATGACTTAGTATACAGGAAAATATACCACACCATTTTCTTCCTTCATTATTTTGTTTTGTTGCACACACACACACATACACACACGATTACCTATGTGAGTATGTGAATTCCCTTCAGCTAACGGGTGTGGTGTTTACCTAAGACCAAATGATCATGTGGCCCTCTGCCTGGGCCTTGCTCTTCCTCACTAAATGCTACAGGTCCCAGGTAGGGCCTGTCCAAGTGGCTGGTACCATGCTCTTCCAGTTTCAGGATGTCAGTCAAGTCTGCAGAACAATCTGTACCTCTAGTGCATCCTGTACAGACTCAACTGACCAGACAGATGGGGGACCACACTGCCTCTCCACAGACATACCATCAACCAGTGCAGGACATACCCTGCCTGTGGGAGATGCCACAAAGACTGGTATCACGGCTGAAGGGACACGCTCTGTGACCACTACTTTGGGGATGTGACTGGAAGTCTCCTTTAAATTATTTCTGCAGAGGAGAGTTCTGATGATGTAATCTCAAAGACCTAAAAGTGTTTTTCAGTGGAATATTTATACCAATAATAGGTGGTGTTGCTAGGCAACACATAGTGCAGGGTTTAATCTCTACCCTTCTTAAAGAATTGCATGATGGGAGAAAATAAGTCTTCTCAACATTTTATAAAAGGTACTTTTGGCAATTCTTTTTTAAAACATAAATCCTTCTGTGCGGAATAGCTGTGGCTTTTGCTAATATGTAATGGTTTATCTCCATTTTTAAAAAACTTAGATCAGCAATCTACATGATGAACTGGAATGCACTAAAATGACCATGAGTTAATTACTAACTGCAGTTAGTACCACCTGTGACACAGTCAGGTTCTGGTTACGAGAACCTGAGTGTGCACTTAGTTTATTAACAGTTGAGCTTGGATAACTCAAAGTTTATGCATATGAGATGTAAATTATAAGGAGAAAATAAACTTTCCCACAGATTGCGAGAAAAAGAACACTACAATTTTGCAAGCTGAAAAGGTTACTCTTACTTTGATACTGTTTTACTTGCATGACAAGATTGGTGCAGATGGACATATCAGAGAATCCTGAAAAAACATGTCTCTGGATACAGTGAGCACGAGCTGAATGTGGTAAGAAATAAATGCTACTGGCAGTCTTCTCATCTATGAACTGAGATAAGGCAAAACCACACCTACAGGTTATAGTAAAGAGGGCAGAATAAAACAATGAGGAGTGAAGTTCAAGTCAACAGCAAACTATTGCTGGGAGAACTCCTGACTGAGATGAGGTGCTGGGCAGCAACATTAACATCACTGAAATCTTGATTTTATTAACATACTGTAACTGAACAGGAGAAAAATCAACAAGTATATCACAAGGAGAACCACAGAGGTGAGAATTGAAATGGAAACAGACCTCCTGCTATAGAATTCTAAAGAGTGGTATCAGAAGCTTCCACCTTTCACTCACTGCAGCTAGTTGAGCTTAAAACAAGACAGAAAGACGTATACACAGAGAGGGCCAGGGCCACGCAGGATGTGGCCAGCCTGTTTCATATGCACCAATAGCAGTGGTAAGCAGGGCACTGAGGACCAGAGCTGGCTTCACAAACGATGGGCTCAGGTCAGAATACTTGTATTCATGTTTGGGTTCTGTCCCAGTCAGTCCATGGTGTTGGGTAAGCTGCATCTTTCTGGGCCTGGTTTTCCTGTAACTCTAGAATATTCTGCTATGCTGCCCCTAGATCCAGATCCACTCTTGGCTCCTGGACAATTCCTGCTCACTCACAAGTGACTTATCAGGACTAATGGCCACGAAGCACTGGGCAGTGTGTTCAGTAAAAGCAAGAACCACAGTTATTCTGGAATTAAACATTTTTTTAAGGCAAGGAAGAGAATGAGCTGACATTAGAGGAATGAATTCCTTTATACTTTACACTTAATCCCCCACTTTGTTTTTGGTTTTTCTTAAGGTAGGGTCTCTAGTCCAGGCTGACCTGGAACTACTCTCGAGTCCTGGGCTGTCCTCAAACTCACAGCCATACTCCTAACTCTGCCTCCCAGGTGCTGGGATTAAGGGCATGTGCCACCACACCAGGCTTCATCCACATTAAGTGTGACTGATGGGCTAAGTCTAGCCTTCATGAAGTTCCCATTTTATAGTAGAGAGCAAAACGTGTGACTGACAATAAAGGTACAAAGTCCAGGGAAACACAGAAGAAGAGTGAGAGTAGCAGAAGAGCTGCTCTGGGTTCTGGTCAAGCGAGGATGAGGAACAGCATGGAGAGGTCAGAACAGCATACGAGGGGGTTTGACTTGCCAGAGACAGACTTCATTATTAGACAATTTAAACCATTATTTAATCAAAATATATCTCACTAAAAGAAGAGATAAAATTAGGAACAGAACCAGAGAGGTGTTTTAAGTCAAACATGACCAAAAGGGACAAAGAAATAACTGAAGAAATGTACTGGTTACACTGATGAGGAAGGAAGATCAGGAGGCCTAGGGAAGTCAGCAAAGACTTCACAAGGAAAGCAGTCTGGTTTTCCTCTTGTTAACACTTTACTAATGCTCCTCATTATGAAATTCATAAATAAAACACACCAAGCCTGAGGGTCACTATCCAAGGCCAGTGTGAACAAGCTTTCCCTACACACCTAAAGATACTGTTACGCGAGTCGTAGACACGGGCCCTTTTAGACAGGTTGCACTGCTTTCACTTGCTGTAAACTCCGTTCCTGATCCCTCAGCACGTCCCGTGACTCTGAAGTACCTTAGTCTCATGTGCCTGTCCTCGGCAAAACCCAAAACTTTCAAGAGGGACTTATAATCCCCACCATTCAGGGACAGAGTGAAGGGTTAATGACTGTCCCTAAGACTAGAAGGCCTTGAAGAAAGAGAGGCATTCAGTCCCAGACAAGCCTGACAACTGTCCTGATCGATAAACTTCCCTTAGCTCAAAATGCCTTGAAGGAGCAGAAACCATCTGGGGGATCCTCTCTAGACACTTGCGGAAAAAGCTTATTCTGAGCAAGGACACAAGTAACTACAGTTCTGTATCTACTTCCCTTAGACCTACACCTGGTTCAGTCTGTTTTTCTTAGGATCCCCCTTATAAACTTGAACCCCAGCCTAGCTCCGTGCTTCAGCCTCCATGCCGTGGGAAGGCTGTAGCCCCTCTCTGTGCCTGTTGAGATCAAGTCTGGCGTTTTCCTTTGCTTTGCTCTTTCAGTTTCCTTAGGTAGAGAACCCGGAGTTTGCTGGAGTTTCTAGGACAGAGAGTCACAAGTGTGCTCAACAGTTCAGTTATTCCCCCGAAAATGGACAGGATTTCAACTTGTTTGCTTCATTCACTGCTAAGATGGCAGATGAAAAAAAAAAGTATCTCTCTGGGGAGTCAGCAGAACCTGGCAAGGGTGAGAGGAGTATAGGACCCTCTGAGAGCTTAGGTCACCTGGAGAACTCACCTGGGCAAACTTGTGGATCTGCTCCACCACGGCAGCAAACAGCGCATGGACGCTCTCATCGATGAGACTCTGCATGTAGTGCACGGCCTCCTCATCGGACAGGTCCAGACGAAACTTGTCCTGAACCTGGGGAGGAGCATCACATTGTCTTTTTAATGAAACAAATCATGAATGTGTTCTGCAGAGAAACAGACTGATACAGAAATCATTAAATATCCTGAGTCATTTCTGTCACCTGAGTTCTAATTGAT
Organism: Orientallactaga sibirica; assembly: GCA_036365145.1. Lineage (NCBI taxonomy): Eukaryota > Metazoa > Chordata > Mammalia > Rodentia > Dipodidae > Orientallactaga > Orientallactaga sibirica. The sequence goes on from JAEOAD010000154.1 coordinate 1,640,206, forward strand.
AAAAGGAGTTTCTGGGCTGCGGAGATGGCTTAGTGGTTAAGGTGCTTGCTTGCAGCCAAAGGACCCGGTTTCAATTTCCCAGGACCCGCATAAGCCAGATGCACAGGATGGTGCATGCATCTGGAGCTCATTCCCTCTCTCACCCCCCACTGCAGCTTTCTCTCTCTCGCAAATAAAAAAATGAGTTTTCAACAGCATTTTTTCGAGTGGGAAATTTTACTGCTTTCAAGAACACAGAAAAGCTATTCTTTTTACTCAAAGATGTTCTTAACTTTTTTAATGTTTCAGATGTAGAACCGGTGTATGATCAAAACAGAAGCATTTATAGTAATTCCTCCATTCTGAGGTGGAAGCAGCAGAGTGAGATCACCCCTGCCTAACGGCCACAGCTCATAGGACCATCAGTCATTGCAGGAGAAACAGAAAGAGATCAAAGCGTGTTACTTTATGGCAGTTCCTGGTGTCTTCACAAAGGGTCACCTCAATGGATCTGTAGTTCCCCAGAACAGGGAAATTTTCATTCGTAAAGTTATTGCTGACTTTCATTATCACAAAGTACAAAAAAAGTTAGTGCACACACGTACTTGCACCCATGTGTATCCATTACTCAATGAGTACGCCGTACAAGATTCCTTCAAAGCAGCACACAACCTCTCAAGAGTCCTCGGCGGCCCTCTATGGACAGTATCCTTAGAAACCAAGGCAGAGGATGTGCAAAGACAACCGGGAACCCTAAGTGGTGATGAGAGGGGTGCATGCTCCAGACAACCTTGGGCCCCCGCACACAACACGACACTGCTTTTGACTACAAACCATCCATATATACTGCTGAAAAGTGTACTAGGACTTTTAAAATTGGATTTTCAAGTGGATAAAATATGGTAATTTAGTAGTTTCTTTTAAGAATGGGATTTAACTACACAAAGCAAGATGGAAAGAACAGACAGTGTAAGAGAGTACACTCCCAAAAGTGCAGCTTTGGATGTACATCATGTGACCTGATACTTCAGGACAGAAAAGGTCAAATGGCCAGCATGGTGGTGCACACCTTTATTCACAGCACGAGGAAGCCATGGTAGAAGGCTTGCTGTGAGTTCAAGGTCAGCCTGAGACTACATAATGAATTCCAGATCAGCCTGGGCTAGGACGAGACCCTACCTCAAAAGCAACAACATCAACAAAACAAAACACATACACACACAAGGCAGATGTAAAAACTGGGGGCAGTCTAGTGAAGGTACTCTCCAGACCTTACCTCTGGTGGTCTGGCTCTCTCTTTGGACCCAACATGATAATTAACATGCTTCTAGAGTTTAAGCATTTGATTACATATCCTGCTTTCATGTCTAATAATTTTCCAAGGACATAAAAAGTTAAAAATCATGGTGATCAAATAAAAAGTTTAGCTCAACTTATAATTAAACCTTATTTCCTTGTAAAAATGATTGAATTACAGAAGTAGAACATTTAAGTGGCTTAAAAATGTTCTTTACCAAATATGAAAACTTTCTCTTTAAATAAGTTTAGCTGCAAGCAGTTAGCTGGTGTCATTTTTGTGGGCTCAGATTAGGCTACCGGTGAGTGCTCCTAGCTCAAGATTCTCAAAATTTCTTCAAGCTATATTCTTTCTGTTCTTTAAAAGAGGAGATTCCACATGTTGACTAAGCTCATTGCCTGCTTCAGACACCGTATTCAACCTGTCATAGGGGTGCATAATTAACATTTCACTTCAGTTACTGTACTTAGAACTCCAGAATGTTCGCTTTGTCCTTTTCTTTTCCCCATTTCTCTGTGCGGATCCCATGGGTTGGGTCATTACACATCTGTCTTCCCTTAAACCCTTGACACATGCATAAGAGCAGCTTGTCAATACCCTCCTGAAGTCCAGACCTCAGTCATCTCTGAATGTGTCCACACACTGCTTCTTCATTCACTGACTGTGTCATCTTTGCCCTTTCCTTCAACATCTCGTGGTTTTCTTAAACATTAGCTATTCTGGGTGGTATTGACTAAATTCTGTGGGGTGCCTGGGAGGACTCACTGTGACACAATGTGGAACTGGCTCAAAACAGCTGACAGTGCTTAATACTCACCTCACTGCTGCTTCTTTACCTAGAGGGGCCAGGAGGTCTGCAGCTTCGCATTCACACGCAGACTGGGGAAGTGATGGCTCTGGCCCCTGTGTCTCACTCCTAGCATTTCTTTCCTGTCTGTTACACCTACCCCAAACACTACTCCCTTCACCACTTCAGGGCCAACACTCAAATAATCTGGAAAATTCCATAGGAGAAGGCTGTAAGCTCTCTGCTGCTCACCTTTCAAAGCAGAAGGCCTTTCTGCCTATGCCCAGTCTAGGTTACTTCCCAGTGCCACCCATCAGAGCTGTCTACTTTTACAGGGCTATCTGGATCATTGTTTCAGTGTTGTAATCAGGTACCGGTGCTTGGCACAGTGGCATATAGCAGAATTTCTAGGAAACAAATGCCCTGCCCTGTTACAGAGACTTTCTTCTCCTGTCAACACTGCCATCACCTCAGTCCTAAAGACCCTTTTGTAATCCTACAGCACACTAGACTCCCATCCACCTGCAAAAACCCAGCAGCCTTGGGGCTGGAGAGATGGCTTAGTGGTTAAGCACTTGCCTGTGAAACCTAACGACCTTGGTTTGAGGCTCAATTTCCCAGTACCCACGTAAGCCAGATGCACAAGGTGGCGCATGCATCTGGAGTTCGTTTGCAGTAGCTGTAGGCCCTGGTGCACCCATTCTCTCTCTTTCTCTGCCTCTTTCTCTGCCTGTCTGTTGCTCTCAAATAAATAAAAAATTTAAAAAAAAAAACACAGCAGCCTTTCTACACGATGGTCATTGGACTAGTAGAAAACTTTCAGAAGTGGGCAATCACACTTTGAGCAGATGGGTCAAAACAGGCCCAGTGGTGTGTGCTAGTCAACCATGAACCACATTAGTGGCCCTGAGTGTAAAAGCCCAGCACCCAAAGTCTATGCCAACACCGCACTGCGGAGTGTGGGATACAGCCCAGCCAGCTATGTAGGGGACATGCTTGATGATGATGATGGCAGCCACATGGCTGGCTTTATGCCTCCTTAATACACTTTGTAGGTGATCTAGTGTATTCCTCATAATTACTGTTAAGTGAGCACACCATGTCACACCAGCGGCAGCTTCACACACTGTCCAGAGCATGCCTGGTCATAGCAGTTTCTCCTATACAGGACTTAATCTTTTGTTTTGCTCACCCTGTAGCTAGAGGAAATTATATATATATATATATTTAAACTTAGCATTATGACTTGATGTTCACATATCCTATATTTACAAGGATAAAGTATTAATAATGTGTTTATGTCCACAAATAATATGCACAATCACAACACTTTCATTCTGAAGTTGGAGCCTTCTGAAGACAGTCTTAGCAGCACTAGCTTTGCCATTAATAACCTAAGTTCACAGGCAAATGGCTTTCTCGTTAGACTAGGGAGAGGCACCCTCCAGGAACAAGTGTCCCGGCTCTTCCGTCAGCTCCTCTGACAAGTCTGGGGGGTGACACCACTCCTTCCAGGTGTCACCTCCGTAGAAGTGGAGATAATGAGCTCTAACTAAGACCCACCTCAATCTGAAGAAGGCTAAGGCACCTCATTCCACCCAAGCTCTGCACCCCTCCTTCAAGGTTAAACTGAACCCTAAAATTTAGGAGGGGTCGGGGAGCTGACAGCAAAGCAACGGCTTTCCTGCTTTGCACATCATGTAGTCTGCCAAATAGCAGTTGATTAAAGGTGAATTTGAATAAATAAAGCCTACAGATTGGCCTAAAGTTTCTATACCACACTATATCAGAATTCTATAATTTGAGTGACACACGCACACACACCCTCTTCCAATTAACATGTCATATTAAATGCTGTCTTAAGTAGTATCAATGCATACTCTGCTTGACCGATACTTAGGTATTTACGGCAATTCCCTAAATAAAACCTTAGAGCACAATTTATACTAAACTAAATTGCAATTAAACTAAAACCTTATTTTCTGAGAATTCAACTTCCCAATAATTAAAATGCAAAGATCTTTTGTTTTGCACCTATCAAGAGTAGGTTTTGCCAGGTGTTGGTGGTGCATGCCTTTAACCCTAGCATTCGGGAGGCAGAGGTAGGAGCACTGTCATAAGTTTGAGGCCACCCTGAGAATACAAAGTGAATTCCAGGTCAGCCTGGGCTAGAGTGAGATCCTACCTCAAAAAAACAAACAACAAAAACAAGAATAGTTTTCATTAAATGAAATACAGACTTTCCCTAATAAATTTCTCTTGAATCCAAAAATTAGTTCTGACCCTCCCCCACAACATAACTGACTACTGCTCCCACAACGCATAAACCACAACCCCATGGGGAATACCTGCAACCCCACTGACGGAAAGGGGACAGGGACGAGGAAAGAGGGTACCAATACGTGATGTGTCCATACGAAGTACGTTGTTAATAATAGTAATAAGGAGGAGGAAGAGGAGACAAAGAGGAGAGAGGAGGGAAGAGGAGGAGGAAAAATTAGAACTGGGCTGGGAAGATGGATCAGCATTTAGAGGTGCTTGCTTCTAAGGCCTGTCAGCCTGGGTTTAATTTCCTAGTACCCGAACAAAGCTAGATGAACAAAGTGGTGTCTAGAATTGTTATAGCAGCAAGAGGCCCTTGTGTGTCCATACATACTCTTCCCCTTCTCAAATTAAAAAAAAAAAACTGGGTATGATGTCATAAGCTTATAATCCCTGCACCTAGCAGGTGAAGGCAGAAGGATGAGAAAGGTCAATGTCAGCCTTGGCTACATGAGAACTCTCCCCCTGCCAAAAAACAAAAACCCAAGAAAGTAAAACAATAAATTAGAAAGTTTTCCTTTTTAATTTCCTAATATGCTCACAAATGTAATTACCATAAAAGAACATATGTGATTCACCTGGGTGAAAAGGAAAGTTTCAATCTGAGCATTATTTTCTTGCTGAGTTCATTTATTACTTGAGCTGTATTAGATTAAAAAAAATTGCTTAGTGTAATAAAACCTAGAATTTAGAAGAGTAATTTAAAATATGATAAAAACCATATCTCCATTTAACTGTTGCTAAAAGAAAATCTACCTTCAATTTATTTTTAAATAAGACACATGTCTACCATACAAAAAGAAAAATAAAAGCATCTGAGAGGATATTACGGTCTGTGTACTTATTAATCCTATAGGAACCAAGGCTAACTTAATTTTGCACGTCATCTGAAAGAGCTAACTTGCAGTTGCATACAATATACTTAATCTCTTTGTTTTAACATTTAAGTAAGAAATCAATTTAGAGAATGCCTGAATGGATTTTTCAACAACAACAACAACAAAAACAGCAATACCTTAAATCACTCTGGGTAAACGTATTACCTCAACATTACCTAAAGCCACTCAGGGTAAATGCACCACAGGAGTTTAAGTTCTTTTTTCATTATAGAACTAAAGGAAACAGGAAGAAAAAGCACCAACTGTTAAGCGGTTGTGTTTTTATCTTGACTCATTAAGCTCCTCTTCACTCCTCTGCTTTCTTTTTCCTGAACACAGTACTACAATGCTCCACTTCCTTCCATCCCCTGCAGTACACTCCAGAGGTTACCAGGAAATCTGACTTGTGTGCCACAGGCTTGTAAGACTACTCCTTTGGGGCTGGAGAGATGGCTTAGCGGTTAAGGCGTCTGCCTCCTAAGCCTAAGAACGCTGGCTCCAATCTCCAGGTCCCACGTTTAGCCAGATACAAAGTGGCGCAAGGGCGCAATGCCGCACTTGACCACAAGGGGGCGCACACATCTGGATTTCATTCACAGCAGCTGAGAGACTGCTGGCATGCCCATTCTCTGTCTCCCTCTCCCTCTCCCTCTCCCTCTGTCTGTCTCTCTCTGTGTCTCTCCCTAAAAAAAAAAAAAAAAAAAAAAAAAGAATACTCCTTTGGAGTCTCTCCGGCCACATCTGATGTCTGCTATACCTCCAAGTCCAAGTGCCACTTGCCCTGCTATTTCTAACATGACCTTCATTTAATAAACTGGGTGGTTTACCCATGTAATTCTTTTTCTTGTCTATCTGCCTTACGACCAGATAAGTTCCATGAGGCATACAAGTGTTGCTCTGTTTATTTTTATAATAGAGACCCTACAGCATTACTTGAAGTATAATAAATAGTACAAAAACATACTTAGGGTATGAGTGACAAACAAAAGAATCTGTGGGAATGCAAAGCCCAAATCTGAACTACTGTAGGTATCCCATGCGTGCAGTGTAACAGTGGTAGCAGTATCCTCACTGATTAGTCAAACAGGAGCCAAAACAATGCTTGTTAAGTATTATGGCACAATGCAGGCCTGGCCCTAGCCAGACCGCATGGCAGAGAAACCAGGAAATGGCTTCTGTGAACATGGAGTTCTGCACAGGCCTGGCGTGACAACAGCTACAGTCCCATGCTCGCGAGAAACCTGGTATGAGATGATCTGTCTGGAGACAGGCTGTCATTGGTCACAAAAAGGGGACCACCCCATACAATGATTGGCCAGCCAAGCCCCTTAAAACTCCGTGTACTTCCTCAATAAACGAGTTTGCGGCAGCTCGCCCTCTGTTGCTTCCACCCAACTCCCAGAGTCTGTGTCATGACTCCGCGCCTCTCACCCCCAACTTGGCAGAGACCCTGCCATCACTCCTGGGCTGGCCCTAGGGGGGACCCCAACAAAGTTTGGGTGGTGGGAAATGGGTATGATATATGCATTACTAATTTTGTTTTTTGTGATACTATGTCTGCCACTATATAACCTGCAATGGCCTAGAATTTGTTGTGTAAGCCGTGCCAGCTTGGAACTCACAATCCTGTGGCTTGGTCTACAGGTATGCACTGCCACCTGTGCACATGAAAAAGGAAAGTGTTTATATTTATATGAATAAAGTACTTTCACAAACATGTTTTTTAATGTGTAATGGCCTTACATACTCTACCCATATATTAAATTAGTACAACTTATTTCCTCATTGTGAGACGTTACTTAATCCCTGTGCTTTGGTTATACTACCATGACATTTCATTATATCAATATTATTTTCATTAGTCTGCCTGGAGGAGGCCTTTGCTCTAAGTAATTGGATTTAGATGAAGACAGACTTTGAGTAAGCCTCTTACAGAGTGAGAACACTGAAATGCAGCTGCCTGACTTTTGTAGTTGCAGATGGTACACTTCACCTCTTGACCTGCAGGATGACAAAGCTTCTCACCACGCAAGCAGGCCTCAGGTGGGAACCGCTTTAACCAAACTGCATTGTGGAAAAGCACACAGATTTATCTGTAATATGGGATGTTTTACACACACAGGGGCCCCCAGTAAATGATGGTGCAATGGAGCAGGGAGAGCTGTGTATATTTACCTCATGTCTGAGGAGGGTATGAGTGGCTGCGAGAATTATAGTTGGACCAATAAGCAGTGTGGTCCCCTGGTACAACCTGAGAAAAACATAGCCTCTACAGATACACACTGTGTGAACCCCTGCATACACGGGAATACACCCCCCACACATGTATAAGCACACACACATATATCACAAACACACACACAAATACATGCACACCAATACACATACACAAAACCAAAAAAATCAAAAAGCAAAGAAATCATTTATGCGATGCACTTTTGAGGAAAATTATAACAAAATGCCTATTTTCAGGATTATCCAATTGAGTCTGGAATTAAAATGCTAGAATCACTAGACCAAAAGTGAACTAGCTTTCTTCATCAGATGAACTGTGAGAGGTGGCTGGGTACAAACATTACTATCTTGACTTCCCAAAACAGGAATTGATGACAACAGCTCTAAGAAGAATGGCAGAAGCCTATCTGGCCAGAAAAACCATCTAACTCAAGTTTGAGAAATGCTGTTAGAACCTGACTTCTGAGCATCTCCAACTCAGGAAGAATGCATGCTGACAGACTGCCACTAAGCAGACCCTGGTACAGCAGATGCCACAGAAAGTGAAGGCAACACTGAAGCCTGTGTGGGCAATGATCATAGCTCACAAAGTTCCCTCACCAATTATGGTTCTTGATAGTTGAGTGTAAGTCAATAAAACATAAATAAGATGAAAAAATAGTACATGCCAAAAAACAGCACGATAAGCAGTCTATTTCTTATTGAAACAAAATAAATTTTACTGAGTAATACTGGGGGATAAAAGAAATGGAAAATGTGGGGCTGGCGAGATGGCTTAGTGGTTAAGGTGCTTGCCTGTGAAGTCTAAGGACTCAGGTTCAATTCCACAATACTAACATAAGCCAGATGCACAGGATGGCACATGCATCTGGAATTTGTTTATAGTGGCTGGGGGTCCTGGTATGCCCATTCTCTTTCAATATATCTGCCCCCCCTCTCTCCAATAAATAAATAAAATATTTAAAAAAACCTTAAAAAAAGAAATGGAAAAGCAAGTGATTCATTTACCAAAAAATAAGAGGAATACTTTTTTTTTTAAAAGAGCATCATTTTCTTAAATGGCTAATGAAATTTATGCATTTAAATCCCCTCTGCATGCTAAGCATGTGTGAAACTAAGCAAATGAGATTAGCATCAGTCACATTCAATCACAGAGCTAGCTAGTGGTCTAAAGTCAGTTACATGAAACAGTAGGACATTTTGGGCATGGGATATTACCTTCAAACAGAAGAGCAACTCTACTGCCCTCTGGTGACCTTACACTTCCAAGATGACATATCAGTCTTTCATGGAACTTTAATATTGATAACTGTAATGACTGTTAACACATCTGATGTTACGTTTGGGGAAATAAAGCACTTTACATATATCCACACTACCAGTAAGAAAGAGAAATTAGTTCAGACGAAAACCTTCAAATTGGCCACCTTTTCTCACATTGTGTGTTAGAGTTCAAGGTAAGACTGCTCACCCCCAGGATGGCTTCATCTTCTGTTCTCTTTGCAGGATGTGTTAATTAAGCAGGACTCTGCCCCAAGGACACAGTAACACCCCAAAACCAAGGGTGTAGAAAGAAAGGCTAAAGAGGACTATTTTCTATATGATGTGACATTCTCAACACGTTTCCCTTGATCAGACATCTTACTGGAAAATTAAAAGGAAGACAGGTGACATAAATACATAAATAACAGTGAGCCATCTCTTCAGATAGGTGACCTTGTGCAGTGGCCAAGGCTACGAACAGGGAAGGGGCAGAACAGAAAGGTCCACCAGAGAGGCCTGGAGAGGGTTGCTTCTGAAATGTGGCCAAAACCAGACAAAAGGTCTCTTTTTAGTGGATTAAAAAAGGAGAGATATATTATTAAACCCTTGCCTCTGTTTTACATAAAATGTAGTCTGATGTGGGGAGATGCACAAAATTACCTTTTTTACAGTTTTATCTGGTTCAAGAGCAATATCTGGGATGTTTGCATCAACCATCAAGGAAAACAGGTTCAAAATCAGGTTTGAATACCTACAAGAAAGAAAGAGAAAAAAAAGCAAGGAGTTGGAGTTTCACATTTCTTTCTCACATCAAGAAACCTCAACCATGGAACTTGGAACCTGGGCGTGGCTCCTCCAATGGAAAGCAGAAAGCAAGAGAACTCAGCAGCTCTCAATGGCAACAGTAGTCCAGGGCTTCATACAGTGCACAGGATAAACTTGTAGTAATTATATAATAAGACATTCCCTTCATTTTACAGTTTCTTCAAATGAAAATAGAGAAGAACTTTTTTTTCTCTAAATACTGTTTGATACAATGATTATAACAAATGCATGCTTTCTTTCCTTTTTTTTTCTCTGGTTTTTCAAGGTAGAGTCTCACTCTAGCACAGGCTGACCTGGAATTCACTCTGTATTCTCAGGGTGGCCTCGAACTCACGGTGATCCTTCTACCTCTGCCTCCAGAGTGCTGGGATTAAAGGCGTGTGCCACGCCCAGCTAATGCATGCTTTCTTAAGAGTACTGTGGCGCACCACAGCTGAAGGAACAGAAACGAAATAATACCGCTCCATGAGTCACTCACAAGTGTCCTCCAGTGATATTAATGATGACTTAAGGAATCATAATGACAGGTCCTAAGTGAAGGAAAAAGTACTATACTGTACAAAAACTGGCCAAAATATCTAAATAATGGTATCTTTCAAGGATGCTGGCCTCTACCAGAAACTAAAGGCACAATCTTCACGCATGCTCAAACTCTTAACCTTCAGAGCAGGAGAAAGAACTTAGTTATTCCAAACGCACATTCAGAATAAAACCCGGAAAAGGTATACACCCATCCGCTCTCACATTGCACTCTAAGCTCCAGAGCATCCCTGTCTTACATATTTCAGCTCAGAGTGCTCTTCTCTGCTGTGACAAAAAGATCTCCAGCTCTGACTTTAAGGATGGATGTCAGCAGCGGGAGCTTTGGCAGTAAGCAGTAGACATTTTTAGCTGTTCTCAGAGAGTGTCCATTTCCTCTAGGGGACGGAGAATTGAAGTGATTCAGACTTTACTTCAGCCACCTGCTTTTCTATAATAAAAGTGCAGGGGTCTTTCTTAAAAGCTGTTTCATGCTTATACTGTAACAATGGGGCTTGTGCACAAGTGATGGATCCACATGAGTGTCAATCACCTATCTCATCAGCACCTCTACTTTTTACATTGTCCAGGAAATTCCAGCATGATGCTAAAGAAAACTTTTAGGTGATAAAAATCTTGAAACCAAATTGGTCTCAACCCAGTTATACTTAATAAACAAATAAACTTATGATAATAGCTAAACACTGTAACCTAGCTTTCAGTTACTGATTTCCTATTGAAAACCCACAAAAGCTTTTCAAAGATGTTCCATTTATACTTATATAATTTCATTCCTTCAACTGCCAAGTACTGACTGAGCAGCGCCCTCCCTGTATACATGGGCCTGGGTGCTAGGATGTAGTGGTCCTCTAAACAAACAGAAGTGCACAGTGAAGGAGGTAGAAACTCACAATGAACCAGGAATTTCATTTCACGTATGGGTGACTCCAGACTTTTAAAACAAACTGAAGGGATGGATGTCTCCTTTCTGTGTGCTGTAAGATCAAGTTACCGCAGTTCTCTGTGAGAAGCACTCGCCTCACCTTCGAAGGTGGAGAAAGGCTGTGTAACACTGCTTCCGGAACTCCTGGTACTGCTCGCTCTGGGTGCCCCCCATTCCTTCCACCATCTCTTTATTCAGTTTCATTGGAGGAGGAAGAGGCTTCGGATCTCGACCCAAAATATATCCAAAGTCTATGTGGAAGAGTTTGCCTGGGTTTTGACAAGAATTATTTCCAGAATTAATAAACCAGGAAGGAGATATGCCATATAATCATTATAAAGTTCTCTTCATAAAAGATGGGAGCTTATTAGATTATCTGGCTTGCTACTTCTAGTCTAAGAGTGCTCTTCAAAGCATTATCATAAATATCCTTTGAAATAAGAACCTTAAAATTAACACATAGTTATATTAATTTTAAAACAGGGCTGGGGAGATGCTCAGTGGTTAAAGACAGTTGCTTGCAAAGCCTGCCAGCCTGGGTTCAATTTCCCAATACTCACATAAAGCCAGATGCCCCAAAGTAGGGCATGTATATGGAGTTCATTTACAGTAGAAAAAGCCACACACATATACACACACCCTCACATACACATCCTCTCTGCTTGCAAATAAATAAATACTTAAAAAATACATTGAACCAGGTGTGGTGGCACACTTTAATCTCAGGACTCAGGAAGCAGAGGTAAGAGGATCGCCATGAGTTCAAAGCCACCCTGAAGACTACATAATGAATTCTAGGCCAGCCTGGGCTAGAGTGAGACCCTATCTTGAAAAACAAAAACAAACAAACAAAAAGAAAGACTATATTTAGGACTCCAGAATCAAAGTCTTGACAACTTTAGGAGAGAAGAAATCAGTCAGCAGTAACTCGTGTTATTGAATCACAATTTACGTCACAGAAACCACTTCTTTTTATTGAAGTATTCCTGAGATGAAATTTTTTTTTTAATGATAAGTTCTTATTTATTAAAAGATACCTGGCAGAGGGTCATCAGGCATGTTCACGTGGCACATGAAGTTGATCTAATGTGGATTGTGATTTCTGCTTCATGTCCACAGCATTACATTCATGCAACAGTGGAAGGAAGCAGTGAGGTTTTTAAACATCCATCCTCTTCATAATAGCAATGCACTACCTGAAGCATTTCCCACTACATTTGGGTGTGGGATTCTCTAATGTTAAACCCACACCCACGCCAGAAAATTTAAACACTATTTATAACATAGAAAATTTATATATACATATATCTAAAACTTATACCTACATTTGTCTTCAAATTCTTGTGCAATATATAGTTATCCTAAGCATAAATTCTTGACGCATGCGATACCACGTGATTTCTTTCCTTGGTGGTGGCGGATGGCTTCTGAATGTTAGTACTTAGAACTACTGAAGTTTCCTCAGCATTATCTTCAGGAATATCAATAACTATTTCTGTACGAATTCCAGGAAGGTTTCTAATTTTGAAGGCAAGGAATCCTGAGTCTTCTCTAATCTAATTAGTAGTGATGTAGCAGTGCAGGAAGGAGCAGACACTGTGTCTGGAGACTGCGAGATCAGGGAGAGTCTTTCGTTCGTCTGTTCATCCTCTGGTCACAGACACCCCTCAACATCGATCCTAAACATAAATTCTTGAACCAAGGGATACCATGTGATTTCCTTGGTGGTGGCGGAACTCCAGGAAGAATTCGAAGTTCCCTCAGCATCATCTTCAGGAATGTCAATAACTATTTCTGTACGAATTCCAGGAAGGTTTCTAATTTTGAAGGCAAGGCGTCCTGAGTCCTCTCTAATGTACCCATTAGTGGTGATGTAGTAGTACAAGAGGGAGCAGACGCTGTGTCTGGGGACGCCGAGGTCACGGAGAGTCTTGTTCCTCTGTTCGTCCTTTAGTCGCAGACACCCCCTCAACATCGATCCAGTATGTCTTATCTGTTGATGTAACAGACAGTTTCAGGTTCGCTGAGATGAACTTCCAGACCAGGCACAGTTATGGAAAAAGGGATATTTATTGAAGTTTACAGATCCAGAGGAAGTGCCCTAATTGCAGAGGAAGCTGGCCTGCTTTCAGAGGAGTGGGGTCCTGTAGCCACCTCTTCTGTACACTGCCATCCCAAGTATGCTTTTCAAACATAAGGCCAAGCCTTACCAACTATGCAATGATGATTGATTGCCCCTCGCGCCAGAGATGAGGGGAAGATGTCCGCATCAGGACGCAAAGCCGAGCTGGAGTTCCTGGCGTCAGTCTTCACAAGAACCACAGCGATTCCGCATGGTCAGCTGGAAGCTGGAGGAGCTGCACTACCAGTTTGTGGTGTCTTCGCCTTCGCCCTCATCCCCGCTGCTCACTCGCCACTGCATGGTCACGGAATCTTACCATCTTCACCATATGGTTCGTGGACTATGATGACCCAAATCTGACGTCAGTTCTGGAACGTCTAGAAGATACTCCCCATGGCCCCCACTGTGTTCCTGCACTGGCCGTGCGCGTGGTGAGGCGGGAGGCCGTGGGCGCCTTGTAGTCCGCAGGGTCTCGGCCACGAATTCCGACACGCAGATCTGGTCCCGCATCGCCACGGTGTGCCTGGTTCCGTCTCCGCAGCCGCGAGGTCGGACCGCCCAGGACTGGGGACGCCGCCCGCCGAGGCTCCGGGCGGGCCTGGCAGACGGAGTATGGGCCGGGGGCTCACGGCGGGACGGGACACTCCGCCGCCGCTGCCCCTATCGCTGCGGCAGCCGCTCGGGGCTCAGGGCCGGCCGATGGCAGGTGCAGGGCACGCGCCGCCCCGCAACTCGGCCCGCTCGGTGCCCGCCCTGTGCTCGCCGAGCCGAGCGAGGCCCCCAGCCAAGACGGGCAGGGAGTCGCAGGTGGGAACTGCCCGCCAGCCAGCCGCTGCCCCAGCGCCTGAGATGAAATCTTTATGACCACTCTAAAAGAAAAAAACAATCCCTCTAATGTCAAATCATAGTTAGCTTTATCTGAGCCATTTTCACTCATCTGGTCACTCAGTGGCTGCATTAGTGATAGGGACCGTGAGTCAGGTAGCCTCCGTTTTGTAGGCAGCCGGTCAGGGGTGCAGCCCCACAAGGAACAAAACGCCTATCTGTATGGCCTCACAGAGCACCAAGCAGAGAGACTTTTTAAGTCCAGAAAACAGTCTGGCAGCTCAAAAATCCCTGACTTATGTTGACTCCTCAGGAAGTTGGCTAATCTATTCAAGGTAACCATAACCAATCCTGTGTCTGACTCAACAATCTATCAGGAGCCTTTACATACTTTCAAATAAACCAACCCAATTTACATCAACTTTATATCTCCAAGACGTCAATTCACCAGCCCATCAAAAGTTCCCACATACATTCCAACTAACCAATTCAGTCCACTTTGACTTGACACTTAATTTATATCCCCAAGAGTGTGGTGGCTATCCACTCAGAATCCCTCCCAGCTTGGGAGCTCCTTGGCCTTATTTTCACTTTATGCTTTACGTCCTGACAAACCTTGTCTTTATTTACCCTTCTACTGTGTCTGCACTTGTCATCCTTCCCACGGTGGCAACACAAGAACTGAGAGCCACTGGCTTGGGCAGTTTTAGTGACTGTTGAATGCACAGCTAAGTCTGTCCAGGGACGAGAAAGGATCTGTAGTTCTCAAAACTAGTATCATTGGGAATCTAAACATGGCAGCCAAGTTTGCAGAACTGAACACAGCTGCACATAAGCAAAAAAAGGTAGTCTTCCACTGCAGTCATCTCACTCTGCAGAACACATGATCCACCCTGGAATTCATGGGACATCTAGTGATGTACCCACTGGTATAAAGCATGGTCCCACTTTCATACAAGGGAAACCTCATGGGCCCTGCAAAATGGGCTCTCAGAACAAGGGCTTAGCACTCATAACTGGTGGTACATTGAAATATCCCCTGCCTGGCCTCAGAATACCTCCTGGTATATGGAAGGCACTCACCAGTGATCGAGTGCTTAACAGGCTAACCCAAACCCTCTGCTGCACCCGCCCACCCCTGCCTGTCCTGTAATTCATCATAACCTGTTTCATGTGGCAATTTTCCAGAAGTTGAAGTTTTCTCCCTTTTCCAAAGACTGGCCTCACGAAGGTGGTGGTTTTTCTTTTTCTTTTTCTTTTCTTTTCCTTTTTTGGTTTTTCAAGGTAGGGTCTCACTCTAGCCCAGACTGACCTGGAATTCACTAGGTAGTCTTGGCGTGGCCTTGAAGTCACAGCAATCCTCCTCTCTGCCTTTCAAGTGCTTGGATTAAAGGCATGCACCACCACGCCCGGCTCTACGGTGCACTTTTGAGGACTTGTATCATCTTGCAAATGATTTTTACAAATGGACTCTAAAGTCCTACAGCTTTCTGTTCACTGTTTTTTCCAAGTACTACGGCTGTTCTTACGTTACCATGGGAGCTGGTGACAGTCACTTGGAATCAGGAGCACAGTTTAAAAGAAAAACAACCTTCATGTCTCACTTGTTCAAGTACACGACCTTGAAATGTGCTTAACATATCCAGAGCTCACTTTCTAAATTATAAGAAGATAATTTTGACAATACTTTACATGCAAAATTAAAAAGAGAATACAATTAACAACACAGTAGCTGGTACACAGTAAATGCTTTAATGTTAGCCGTCACTATTATTACTACTATTCACAACAAAGTTGGATGTGTCAAGCAAAACAACTAAACACACATACACACACACACAAAAAAAAAACAACCTACTATAATTGCATTGACTTATTCTGGGAGGCACGCCATAAAGTTGGAAGAGAAAATTATTTTCAAAAGTAAAACAAGCCACCCATTTATTATTCAACAATCAGGTCTCTTAAACCTGCTTACAAACATTTATTTTAGATACTTCAAATTTCACTTAAAATTAAAATTCTGAGCATTGTTGAAAAATCAATCTTAACAACCTCTTTAAAGATATTCTAGCACCTTGAGTTGACATCTACATGCCCAGTGTATCTCAGGGTGGCAGCTGCCAGGAATCAGCAAAATTACATATGGAAGGGAGAAGCCCTCTGACTTTCTGCAATGCCCAGCATCTTTTTTCAGAGGTAGGAAACTAAATGGTGAAGTGAATTGGAAACTTTATATAACTTTGAAAATGAGAAAGAACTTAAGAGTTTGATAAGGTCAGAGGGTTAAAAAAGAAGTTGGGTGGACAATTATATTAAATTTCAGTAAAAGTTGAGGTAGGCAATAGCCAGTATTCCCATGTAAGAGGCAAGAAAATTCCATTGCCCATCTCTGCACGGACATGGTTGTGCAGAACTGGACACTGGCCTATCTGTAGCTGAGAAGTAGGTGGAGTGGGCATGCCCATACTAATAACTACCCAGAGACGTTCTAGTCAGTTACACGGAAATCCAACTTCCCACTTATTCAGACATGTGCATTTTTAAAAATGAAGAACTGGTCAAAATATTACAGGGAACTTTTTTTGAAATGGAGATTTCTGGCATGGATGATATACTGGGAGGTGGGACAGGAATGAGTCAAAGTCAGACAGACACTAAGACACTTACGGAGAAGGAAGATGGCTTTGCTCCCAAGACACGGGGAGATCCACCAGGACAGCTCCTCTAGCTCACAGCACGCATGGGTAGCAGCTATGACACATATGAAGGGTGCATGAACCCATTCATGCACTTATCTTCCTCACCTACTGAACTCTTAATGAACCAGGAAGTGTTAAAACCAAGAACTGTATTTTAATAATACATCCTGAAACCTGCACCATTCCTAATACATAAGAGAAGAGCTCTTTTCAGTGAGTCAATTCTGCAGTTGACCAAGGACATCTTAATTCTGGTTATGGCCCAGGCAACTTTTAACATGGCTGTTTTTTTCCCCTTCCTTTCCACGATGATCATGACCATCTTATTACAAGGCGGCAGGGGCCATAAGAATGCCATGTTCCCACTCAGTCCTTTGGGAACTCTGACTTCAAGGTCTGGGCTGGGCTCAGACAGCAAAGCCATTTTAAGGTCACCATCACCAGACAGAATTGTCTACACAGATGTTCCAACTTATGACCAGGGTTACATCTCCCTACACCCACTCTAAGTTGAGAATATCATGAATAAAAATACATTAACTGCACCTGACCCACCAGACATCATAGCCTGGTGACACACCTAACGAAGCTGAGAACCAGCTGTTTATACTCATGACTGCACAGCTAGCTGGAAGCTGTGGTCCAGAAAAATGAGGTGAATCATACCACAAACTGTGGCATGAAAAAGATCAAAACTAAATATTCAAAGTGCAGTTTTGAATGACTGCTATCATTTTCTTTCCATCATAAATCAAAGGCAGCCTGCACTCTGAAGTCCTATGAGACCTTCCAGAAAAGTAAATAGGTTTACATTTCACAAGATTTGTGAGCATGTTTACAAGGGGCAAAATAGCAAGGGCACTGCAAGCTGATTCACACTGTGAGCAGCAGGGTGGTTTCAACAGCATATATACTTCCTGCTCATTAATATTGATGAATTAAACTGTACTAGTCTGTAGCACTAATTTGATCTATAAATGTGTTTTAATTTTATATTTATGCAAATGTAGAGACGCAAGAAGCAACATCAGGTTTTATGTGGTACACATTTAAGTCTGTCCACTGCGAGAGCTCCATTTCCATTTAAGAGACCTATGTATCACTTAGTACTGAAAAACAACTTTTGGGGCAGCTCAAATGGTAGATTGAATGTTAGGGTGTGCAAGACACAAGGCTCACTTCCGAGAGCAGCACTACAGAACAAAAAGCCTCCAAAACATTAAAGGCTTTTGCCAAAGCCCTTGGTTTCCCTTGAGAAACAGATGATAAGACCCTATTGCTGAAGACATCTCTTACCTGAGAGGCAAGGTCACTGAGAAAGCAAGCTGGTGCTGAGCAGAAAACCTTCTCCCTGTAGACCAGCCAACTGAAAGCTGGAAAAAGCTGCACTGCATGCAGCCGTATGGGAGACAGAAGTCATCAGCAGTGAAAACAGTGGACGCTGAATATTCAAGTTTGGCCAGACAGGCCCAATGACTGAACGGGTGCAATAGTGGCATGTCTACTCATGGGGTAACCAACTGCTCCATAATTGGACTGAAGGCCCTCTCTACGGGAGGGAATACATGCCTGGTACTGAAAAACCTAAGCAAAAGTCTATGGCAGGTGAGGTCATGAGCCTTAGGGGTATAAATCCTGCTCTTGTCTGACTAAATGTATATATTATTCCCACCAAGCTGCCCTGGAGGCACTACACTTAATGTTCATATTCACATATTAACACTACTGTCACTTCTGGTTAGAGAAGCTTCTCTTTTCAGATGGCGATGACCACTGGGATGACCCAAAAGGCAACATAGTGCTGAGAAGAAGGGATGGAGGAGTGCCCAGCACTGAAACATCTCTGTCACACCCTCCAAGGCTCAGGGACCATTGCAGAAGAGGGGGCAGATAGAATGGAAGAGCCAAAGGAAGGGTATGACTTCTTACAATGCAACTGCCCAGACAGAAATTGGCCTCGATATCCATGACCTTGCAGTGCCTAGCAATACCTCTGCAAGACTCTCAAAATAGATGAAAAAGATGATGACATCAAATTAAAAGAGAGACTAATGGAGAGAGGGAGGGGATATGATGGAGATTGGAGTTCTAAAGTGGAATGGGGGAGGGGAGGGAAATATCAGGTGGTTTTTTTTTGTATGCAAGTATAGAAGTTGTCAATAAAAAAATAATTTTAAAAAAAAGAACAAAAAGGAAAGCGAAACAGAAAAAAGAAAACACCTCCTTTTCGAACCACCAATGGACTTGTCTTCTTGAAGCAGAATGGAGGAATCTGGGGGAGACCCACAGACCCCTGCAGAAGACTCATAAAGCAAGGCAATAGGGTGGGGCCAGCTTCAAAGTAAGGGGTCTGGGAAGTGTAGAACTCACCATTTCCTAGTTCCTCAAGGCCCAAGGCCACAGGCTACCATGTCAACTCGCCTGGAGTTGGTGTAAAGTCCACGAGCCATTTGTCAAAGGTGTCTTGGCAACAACACCTGCACTCTGTTCAACTTGGAGAGCATTTCCCTTAGTGCCCTGTTAGCCTTTTTCCCTCCTGGCCTGCACCACCCCACTCTTTAAATGGTAAAGCAACAAGAAACTACAGGGTGGATGCCCTTGGCCCACTTTAATATGACTAGTATGCCATGACCAAATGGATCGTCCTTCTCATTTACTGTTTCACATGACTAGTGTGCCACGACCAATCAGATCGTTCTTCATCCTTCAGTGACCAGTGTGCCGTGGCCAATCGGATTATGTTTACAAGAAGCTGTCAATGATGTTAAAAGAAATGGTTTTGTAGAAGTTATTATCTGTTAATGAAACATGTAAGGGTTTAAAAATGCACCTTATAAAAAATTTAGCTGGGCGTGGTGATGCATGCCTTTAACCCTAGCAATCAGGGGGGAAAGGCAGGAGGACTGCTCAGAGTTCAAGGCCACCCTGAGACTACATAGTGAATTCTAGGTCAGCCTGGGCTAGAGTGAGACCCTACCTGGAAAAACGAAAACAATAAAATAAATAAATAAAAATGTAAGATGTGTGCTAATAAATAAATATCACACTGAACAGTCAAGACATAAAGTAAATATAAAACAGACCAATTAATAACTGCAATTACTTCCTTTTGTCTCTAATTTGACATAAGGAATTAGCCGCTAATTAAATTTTCCTGATATTTGCATAAGTGACACAAAGTTATCTATGAAGCTGTCGTTAAAGACATCCACATTTCGTAAAGAGAACAGATGCTACAGAAACCAAAAATATTTAATGACAGAGCTTGTTTTTAAATTTCAATTTTATCTAATAATTAAATGTAACCAATCTCAAAATGATATTAATTCTGTTTTGATATCATTTTTGAGAGAACTTTAGAGAAGAGGGGTTTAGGCAGATGGGGAATGGGTCCATGGGACCGCTGACACAGGGGAACAGGAATACAGATGGTTGGAATCCAGACAGTCCATTTTTATAACTGACCACTGAGCAGAATAACCAGAAAAGCAGAACTTAAGAAAGAATGGAGGAAAAATTATGTTAAACGGCCAGCTGCTTGGAAGACCACGCCCAGTGTGCCTTGTGGAGGGACGTTAGGGGGATAAGCTAAACCCCTACCCCTCATTACAATGACAGGAATCCAGGGGGAAACTAGACAAGACAAAAGCTCAGTCTTACGGCCACTAAAGAGACTCCCCGCTCTGAGCTCTTTCCCTCTCTGAAAGGAGCTTTTGCTTCCAGTAGGTAGTAAATAAATAAACAGTGTTTGCTACTCTTGCTTTTCACTACATTTCTATCTTAACTTTGAAGTCCTTGTCAGCTTTAAGAAAGGACCCACAGCCACCTGACCATCAGGGGGAGCACCTTTCTCCACACTTCCATGTGGCTGTGTTCTACTGTTCCCTATGACCCAAATCCTAATTGGTCTAGATCCCACAGAATTCCCAGCACACTCTCTTCAACCTTTGTTTTCATGTATGATGATACATTTGATCATTTTCCACAAAATGCCTCCTTTCCTTTCCTTTCCTTTTCCCTCCTTTCCTTTCTTCCTTCATTCTTACCTCCTTCTTTCCCTTAAGTATTTTTCCTGTTGCTTTAGCAGTAAACTCAGAAACAAAAATGTAGCCACCATTCTACTGTTAAAATGAACCTTGTGCTCACTACTACACTCCCCACTGCCCCTAATACCTGTGTACAGTGGTTAGAGATATTTTTATATGTGGTTGATAGCAGAGGAATGATGAAGTGTTCTCCAGCAAGTTTTGAGTAACAAGAAGTAAAACATAACTTCACATAATTCACAT
This sequence comes from Orientallactaga sibirica, assembly GCA_036365145.1. Lineage (NCBI taxonomy): Eukaryota > Metazoa > Chordata > Mammalia > Rodentia > Dipodidae > Orientallactaga > Orientallactaga sibirica. The sequence goes on from JAEOAD010000154.1 coordinate 1,661,192, forward strand.
TAGCACACGAACATTCCAACTAGGGCTTTTGGGGAAGTAGATAATTACACACACAACTAAATAAAAAATCCAACTGTAGTCAGGCTGTGCTAAGGGCCCTTCCAGAACCAAGGGAAGGCAGGTGTGTGTCTGTGTACACAATAGAGCTTTGTTGCCTTGAATGTGCCCAGTAACTGGGAATCTGCATGCAAGCAGATTGTTACTATGTAAGAGAGATAAAGGGTCTAAAAAGGTACAGTGTGTATAAAAGACAAGGCCCTACTGCGTTCAGGACTCAGTCTTTGAATCCACGGAGCCTGTGCTGGTACAAGTAAAACTGCTTCCTGGTAGAAAAGCCTCAGTGTTCTGGCCTTTCTGTCCAAGAATCCTGCTACTAGATGACTATGAAGGGACTGGGGTGACATTAACACTATAAATGAATTCAACTGTATGTTGTGGTTTGTATGTAAAATACCCCTCACCTATAATAGACTCATGAGTCTGAATACTTGGTCCTTAGCTGGAGGTGCTATTTGAAAAGAGAGATGGCTTAGCAGTTAAGGCATATGCCTGCGAAGCCTAAGGACCCTGGTTTGATTCTTCAGGTCCCACGTAAACCAGATGCGAAAGGGGGCACACGTGTCTGGAGTTCAATTGCAGTGGCTAGAGGCCGTGGCATGCCCATTCTCACTCTCCCCCTCTCTTTCCCTCTGTCTCAAACAAACAAACAAAAACAAACAAACAAACAAACAAACAAACATTTAGGAGGACGAGGCTTGCTGGAAGAAGTGAGTCATTGGGGATGGCCCTGAAGGCTTATTCTATCCAGGCATTACTTCCTGTTCATCTCCTGCTTCCGGATAACAGATGAAGTGTGAGGAGCCGGTCTCCTGTTCCTGCTGCCATGCCTTCCCTGCCAGGGTGAAAGGTATCCCATGGCCAGCATAAACCCTACCCTTCCTTATACTGCTTCTTGTCAGGCATTTGGTCACAGCAACCAGTGGAGTGACTAAGGACCACTGGCCACAGATTCCTCTTGTACAATGCTTTAAACATTTAAACATGACTTTAAAATATGACACATCTTTGTTTAACAAGTGCCTGCACCTCTACTTTCAGAAAGCTGATCACAACTATGTCCCACTCTACCTAGCTTACATGACCTTATTAAAAATCCAGTTTACTATTGTTATTCTCCAAAAGCATTATGAATGCAATATTAAAATCTAGTATTTCACAGTTATTTTTTGCTAAGCAAAACAAATATAACACCCATTTAACATTGAAGAATATACCACCTGGTAAGAAAATATCCCTAAAACTTTAATATTATGCCATCTCCAGCTTCACTGGATTAAGCTCTGCCACATAAGAGAAGACCCTCACCAGGCGTGGTAGTGCACGCCTTTAATCCCAGTACACAGGAGGATCGCTGTGAGTTCAAGGCCACCCTGAGACTACCTAGTGAATTCCAGGTCAGCCTGGGCTAGAGCGAGACCCTACCTCAAGAAAAAAAAGAGAGAGAGAGAGAGAGAGAGAGAGAAGACCCTCTGTGAGCAAGGCTGACTGCTCGCGCACTGACCAGGCGTCACGTGCCGGCTCGGTCTGTGCAGAGATGGCGCTCATCCCCAGTGCTCCTGGGATTCGTGCTTTTCTCCCTTTCATCTCTGGCAAGACCAACATTTCCTTCTTACACGACTTAGCCCAGGTCACTTCTCCCTGAGGTGCGCAGCATCTCAAGCACACACAGCAGAGGACCATGTCATCTTGACTTCTGTGAGAAGTAGCCATGTCCTTCCCAAACAAGCCTTTCCTGCCCTGTCCTTTCTCATTCCATTCCCTTCCCCCTTTCTTTTCAAAGTATCATTACAGTAACTGTTAGCATCCATCTCATAAGACCCAGTAAGTACAAGACTGACTTCCTGATCCTGAATATTCAAGCAGCTTTCAAGAGTAATATTTTAAATAATGTCTACAAGAAGATAATTCTTACGAAGACAAGCCATAATTATACAGATCTAAAAGGATGCACAGCAAAGACTTAAAAGTATAGATAGCTGGGTATGGTGGCACATGTCTTTAATCCCAGCACTCAGGAGGCAGAAGTAGGAGGATTGCTGAGAGTTTGAGGCCAGCCTGAGACTAAACAGTAAATTTCCAGGTCAGCCTGGCCTAGAGCAAGACCCCACCTCACCCCCGCAAAAAAAAAAAACAGCAGAGAACACATGGCTGGTTCTCATATATGCACCAATATGGCCAATTGATCAATGTGTAAGAACACAACACAGGCTAGAAAGGAATATCTTCTTGGGATCTGTCAGAGTGGGCAAAAAATGGCACCAGACACCTCATTCACATATTCATTTTCAAAGCAACTCCCAGACTGGAGAGATGGCTTAGTGGTTAGGTGCTTGCCTGTGAAACCTAAGGACCCCAGTTCGAGGCTCAATTCCCCAGTTCCCAGGTAAACCAGATGCACAAGGTGACACATGTATATGGAATTTGTTTGCAGTGGCTGGAGGCCCTGATGCACCCATTCATTCTCTTTCTCTCTATCACTCTAAAATAAAATAAAATAAATAAATAAATAAATACAACCCCCCCCCACATCCTTCAATCGTGATGGATTCCTTTTCTTTATATCTATCCCAGAAAGATAGCAGGTGAGTAGTCTTAGATCTTACAGGCATCTAATTACCAAGCTGAACAACTTAAACAAAAATACCTAAGGAGTCACCATGTGAATACTCTCTAGGACCTTTCCATGTAAGAAGATTCTGAAATAAAAGGACACACTCTAGCTCAAGCTGACCTAGAATTCACTCTGCAGCCCCAGGCTGGCGTTGAACTCGCAGTGATCCTCCCAGCTCTGCCTCCCAAGTGCTGGGATTAAAGATAACTCGTTTATTTATTATTGTTGTTGTTGCTGGTTTTGAGGTAGAGTCTCGATCTAGGCCAGGCTAACGTGGAACTCACTCTGCAGTCCCAGGCTGGTCTCAAAAATCACAGCAATCCTCCTACCCCTGCCTCTCAAGTGCTGGGATTAAAGGTGTGTTCCTCCATGCCTGATGATTCTGAATAATATAAATTATACCATACCCTGAGAAAATTTAACATAGTATATTTCAGTTTTAAAATATCAGGTTGATCAAAAACACAGAAAAAGATCACATTATTTAATCCAATAACTATGTTTCTTAGGAGCCATGCTATATTGTTAAAGCAAAACTCAAGAGAGGTCGAGGTGGTAGAACCTTCAGGAGTTTGGACTTTAAATGTAGGAAAAAGAATTTTTTAAATATGTTAACTATTTTCTCTAACATGATGAATCCCAATAACTCTGTAACCCTACAAAAGGTAGGCACGCTTTAAAACCACCACAACCGCCAGGTGTGGTGGTGCGTGTCTTTAATCCCAGCACTCAGGAAGAGGATTGCCATGAGTTTGCAGCCAACCTGAGAATACATAGTTAATTCCAGGTCAGCCTGGGCCAGAGTGAGACCCCCACCTCGGGAAAAAAAACCAAACCAAAACCAAACAAAGAAACAAACAAAAAAACCCATAACCTCCTGGCTTGCTCTTCGGGGAGTTTCCCAGATTTGACTTTAGAGCTAAGGCACCAACTATTAGGGGAGATTCTTCCTCAGAATCAGGAAAGCAGAGAAGTTCCCATGAAGCCCCAGGACAGCAGAGGTCAGGACAGAGGTGCACTGGAAGATCCCCGGTCAGAACGACTAGCTCTGCACTCGGAGCTTCCTCACAGCAGCTTTGAAGTGGGTTTTTGCCAAGGCTCAATCCCTGACAGTGAGGGCCCTTCTCTCCACTGGCCTCTTACTACAGACACCCTAATTTTACTGTTGTGTGTATACCATGAGCAATGAGCTAGATGTTTAGATATTCTGATACTTCTTCCCCTCTAATTTCCCATAATAAAAAAAGACCAGGGCTGGAGAGATGGCTTAGCGGCTAAGGCGCCTGCCTGCTAAGCCTAAGAACGCTGGTTCCAATGTCCAGCGGTTCCAATCTCCAGGTCCCACGTTTAGCCAGATGCAAAGTGATGCAAGGGCGCAATGCCGCACTTGCCCACAAGGGGGCGCACGCATCTGGATTTCGTTCACAGCAGCTGAGAGACTGCTGGCGCGCCCATCTCTGTCTTTCTCTCCCTCTATCTCTCCCTCTCTGTCTCTCTCTCCAAAAATAAATAAAAAATAATTTTAAAAAATTTAAAAAAAAAGACCAGCCAGGCGTGATGGCACATGCCTTTAATCCCAGCACTCAGGAGGCACAGGTAGGAGGATTGCTGTGATTTCAAGGCCACCCTGAGACTATGTAGTGAATTCCAGGTCAGCCTGGGCTAGAGCAAGACCCTACCTTGAAAAATAAAAACAAACAAACAAACAAACAAAGACCAAATAAAAAGAAACCTCTCTCTCTCTCAAGGATTAGGATAACTGAAACTCATCTCATCCCAACCATACTTGATTACCCTGAATAAACCCTCTTAAGGCTTCAGTTTTCCACAGTTCAAATGTGTAAACTTTTGCTTTTTCAAAGAATGGCATAATAAGTAAACCGCTACCCACTGAAAATTTACATACAAATAATAAAAAACAAACAAAAAACAATGGCACAATTGACCACATGGTCACACACTGACAATGGAATTGTGATGCCTTTCTTCTATTGTGAATACACAGTGCCCTCTGCTGCACAGCAGAGTAACTGTCCACTAATATACACAGCCAAGGCAAAGGGAAACTGTGGGACAACTGTGAGACCTTACACTTATTTCTCTACACGCAGAGAGACATTTTATTTCATACATGACTAGAATTCGTAGCGAGGCCCTGCTCTGTGGCAACTATGCTCATAGACTGGAACAGCTTGACACAGGCAAGTCCCCAAGAAACCAGCTATTCTAGCTCTGACCCATCTCCAGGGAACAGCAGAGACTGCAGAAGACATCTGGTTACATTTACAAACACCCTCATGCAGACCAGAGTGCACACTCTTGGCCTTCCTTTGCTGGAAAGTGGCAAGAGACGGGTGTTTTACTTCAAGACTAGAAGAGAAGCTCTCCATCAGTTGTTGAGATCAGAGTTTCCTATTTACTTTGTCTAAGCTGACATCCCCTTAAGGACACTAAAGACAAGCACTCAACTAATCACTATAAAGTTCTGGAAGCTGAGGAGTGCATTACACTTTTATTTCTGGGAAACAATCAGTCTCTTTTTGTAATGTAATTTTTAAATGGTTTCTGTGGTGTGTTGGTTTTGAACATCTGTGAATCAAATGCAGGACTTAGCAAATGCTATGCTAATGTTTCACCACTGAACTGTGTCACCAGCGCTGGGAACTGAGAATTTTGAAAGTTGTTTTCTCGATATAGACTCTCCCTTTTCCTTTCCCATCCTCGCTCTCTTCCCTTCCTTTGTAATAGGGCACTGAACAGCAGGGACAAGGAGCAGGCAAGAATAGATTGCTGCAAGGCAATATAAAGAAATACCTTCAGCCAAAATAAAGAAATGTGATCCAGGAAGGGAGAGAGGACAGGGACCTGGTATAGAGAAAGGAGGCACATTGTAGAAAGAGATACAGGGCAGTTGTTACAGCTGTTAAAGTGAGGGAACATATATCTAAGCCTGTCTATACCTATCTGCATCCATATGTCAATCTATCAATTATCCATCATCCATCGATCCATCCACCAACCTACCCATCTACCTACCTACCTATCTATCTGGACAGGATGTCATGTAGCCCAAGCTGACTCTGAATTCCTTATATAGCTGAGGATGACCCTGAACTTCTGATCCCTCTGTCTCCACATCCCAAGTGCTGGGATTATAGATGTATCCCAACATATGTCTGTGGGGCTAGTGATTAAACCCAGGGCTTTGTGCATACTAAGCAAGCACTCTATCAACTAAGTCACATCTGCAGACCCACAGGAAACATATTTTAATGCATTAAAGCTGCAAAGGACGCTGACAAACATTCAGCTTCCACAAAAAGCGACACTGTCAGCAGAGAGGGGCAAGAAGAGATGCCCTGGGCTCACGGCTAGAGTGCTTGAGCAGGATGGTGAGGCCCTAGGAGTTCTTCCAATGCACCCTTTAACGGGACTCTTTGAAGAATGAATTTTTATCTCCACGTATGTTACTTATTTTGTTAGTAAGTAGATTATGGAGTAAAAATTGCCACACAGTTGTGATATATTACCTGTTTTTGTTAACAAAAGGTTATCCAGGTGCCGGTCTCCAACTCCAAGGATATATGTAATGACACAATATCCAGCTGCAAAAGTGATAAAAATTATAAAAACATATGCAAACCCCCATGTCACATACTCCACACTTCTAAAAACAATCTGTGCGACTCTTAAGTCCCAACTGGCCTATCTTCTGACTACTCATGTCACCAAGCTGCAGCTTTGGTTAGACATTATTTGGAGCAAGAGGACCTCTAGAATTTGTCAAGTTATTAGAGCTTTTTGTATCCAAAGCTAAATTAAGTTTCAGGAACTTTAATTATAATGTATGCATAGCACCTCTCATTTATGAAAGAATGTTAGCTACGGCACTGAAGAACGATCTAGGGGAACATGCACACTGTCAATCATACCACAAACCCACAACCGTGTTACCTACTAAAGAACAGAAACAGATGAAGAAAGAACCTGGATGTGCCGGCAGATAGAAAATTAAATGACCTTCCTTGAGTGGTAACTTCTAACCTTTTTCATCTACAAGTGTGGAAACCTTCCATTTATTAAAATTATGCAAAAGGAGCTTTGTAAATACTATCTTTTATTTTTCCCACAATGTATTTTCTCATTAGCATCCTGACAACACAACTAGCAAACATATGAAAATGAGTTTTTACAAAGCTACAGTATTGTCATATGCTAATATTTCCAGACCTGTGTCTATTTTAGCACCCAGGGAAATATCAGACAAAACCACTGTCAGTGACTCATATCACCCTGATCACATGTCACACACATGAAGGCTCATGTAACTCAGGGTTCATGAAATGTGAAAACATCTGAAATATTACTATACAGGAGTGTTATGAAAGAAAATCATTAGAAAAACATATTTCCTAATAATTCTGGATTTCAGTGAAGTCTGTTGTAACATTCTCATTTCATCACTTTCCTCCTTAAAATTTCCTTAGCTATATCCAAGAGATTCTGGTAAGTTGTTCTCTAATTTTAATTTGATTCTAGAACATTTATTTCATCAATGAACATTGTTTTATTCAAAAGTGTATTTTTTTCAGTCTTCAAGTATTTGGTGTCTTGCTGATAATTTCTAGTTTTAGCCTACTGTTATCTAAAAAATTCAAGAAATTAAAAAAAAAACCATGTTTAAAAAAGCAATTTCTAGGAGTTATAGAGATGGCTCAGCGGTTAAGTTGCCTGCATGTAAAGCAAAGGATCCAGGTTTGATTCCCCAGGACCCACATAAAGCCAGATGCACAAGGTGTTACATGTATCTGGAGTTCATCTGCAGTGCCTGGGGGCCCTCGAGTACCCATTTTTTTCTATCTGCCCCCCCACAAATAAATAAATGAAAATTTTCTAAACCATAAAATAATACACAAGTATAAGTATAGCTGTTTAATGGCCACAGGGTCATTTTCTTGTCCCTTTCCCAACTTTGCTTGTTTTAAATACAGGCATGACAATGGGCATAAGTCTAGATATAATATTTAAATAAAACAGGTACAACTATTATATATGGTAGTATTCAGGCCTTAATTATAGCAGTAACTCATTTTAATGCTACCTTAAACAATGTCATCATAATATGACTGAAAGAAACTTAAAAAAAAAACAATTATTAAGAATATATGGGGCTGGAGAGATGGCTTAGTGGTTAAGGCACCTGCCTGCCAAGCCTAAGAAAGCCCCTTTGATTCTCTAGGTCCCACGTTTAGCCAGACGCAAAAAGTGATGCAAAGGCACAATGCTGCACTTGTCCTCAAGGGGGTGCATGCATCTGTAGTTTGTTCACAGTGGCTGAAATGGCCCTGGCGTGTTCACTCTCTCTCTCTCTCTCTCTGTCCCTCTCTCTCAAAAAAGAAAGGAAGGAAGGAAGGAAGGAAGGAAGGAAGGAGGGAGGGAGGGAGGGAGGGAGGGAGGGAGGGAGGGAGGGAGGGAAGGAGGGAAGGAAGGAGGGAAGGAAGGAAGGAGGGAAGGAAGGAAGGAGGGAAGGAAGGAAGGAAGGGCTGGAGAAATGGCTTAGGAGTTAAGGCGTTTGCCTGCAAAGCCAAAGGATCCTGGTTCGATTCTCCAGGACCAACGTAAACCAGATGCACAAGGGGCACATGCATGTGGAATTCGTTTGCAGTGGCTGGAGGCCCTGGCATGAATATTCTCTCTCTCTCTGCCTCTCTTCTATCTCTCTCTGCTTGCAAATTAATATATATATATATATATATATATATATATATATATATATATATATACACACATACATATATATACACACACACACACATACACATAAATACAAATATATACACACCCCCATGAAAACAGGCAACCTGACAGAAAAACATACATGACTCCCCACAGCACAGTATTCCTCACTTCTTTATAGGAACGGACAAAAAGACTAAGTGCAAGATACCAGGAGAGGCACACTCCTGACAGCAGAGGGCTTCGCTTCACTTTAAAAAAGAATAAGGGGGTAGTAGGGGAGGCTGGAGGGATGGCTTAGCAGTTAAGGCATTTGCCTGCAAAGCCAAGGAAACCAGGTTTGATTCTCCAGTACCCATGTTAGCTAGATGCATAAGGGGCACATGCATCTGGAGTTTGCAGTGGCTGGAGGCCCTGGCATGCCCATTCTCTCTCTCTCTGTCAAATACATAAATAAATAAAAATAAAATATTTTAAAAAAAGAACAAGGATTTCTGACTGAGACATTTCCCAAGGCTATTTAATTGTAGGTACTCAAAACAGGAAGACAGTAGCAGAGACCAGGCTCCAGGAAGAAACGATTTGTAATTATACATATAATACCCACTAATGACTGAGTACAGTCTTGACCTAATCTTACTACCGTGATAGCAAAACACCAGTAACTTCCACTACCAACATTAGACTTGGCCATGCAGCAGTATCAGAATGGCCATTGTGGTAGTTTAAACGGATGTCCTCCAATAGATTCAGTTTTATTAAAACTGCTTAGGTTTCCAGCTACCTGGGTGGAGGACGTTATCACTGGGCAGATCTTAGGGTCCAGCCCTAAGGTTGGTAGTGGATTTGAAATTCCAATGTAAAGATATGCCAAGTGACTAGTTCCACTTGAGTTCCTGAAGTGTGCTGTGTGGCCTCTGGCTTGTGGCTTCTTTCTCTATGCTTGGATCTGTGAAAGCAGGCCAGCTTCTGCCACTATGGAACTTCACCTAGATCTGTAAACTTCAATAAATATCCCTCCTTTCCTAACTGTGCCTGGTCTGGAAGTTCATCTCAGCAAACCTGAAGCTGTCTGCTACAGGCATCTTTCCTTTACTCAAACATATCAGTGGGATATAACTTCACAAAACCTTACCACAACTTTTAACGTAAGTGTCCATGACTTCAGCACTGATACCATTTGGTCCAGTCTCACTTGGTGCATGCTTCCTAAAAAAATTCTGAAAGGAACAAGTCATATTTGAGAATTCTATACAGTTAGACAAGTTGGGCATTCTGAAATTGTAAACAAGCAAATATGTAGTCAAAACTAAACTAAGTCACTGCACAGTTGAATGCTGACTGAACAAAACGATGGCAGGTCAGCAATGAATGAGTGCAGAGAGTCTGGACACATTTGGAAAAGCTTCCACGTTCTACCTCTTCCCTCAGACTATGAGCCAGACCCGCTCCTCTACCCTCAGATTATCAGATGGACCCACTCCTTTACAGTGAGACGCTGAAGAAAAACAGGCAGTCCGTGGTCTTTGGAAGTTCAACTAACACACTGTTGAAACAAGGTGATGCTATGTGCTCAGCTCCCGTAGGGCAGTCTATCGGTACCAGCATGTATAAAGAACTCCTCTACATTGCCAAGGAAAGTAAAAACCACACACAGGAACCTGAGCAAGACGCGAACAAGAAATTCAGAGAAGGGCCTGGCATGGCGGTGCACACCTTTAATCCTAGCACTCTGGAGGCAAAGGTAGAAGATTTGCTGTGAATTTGAGGCTATCCTGGGAATACACAGTGAATTCCAGGTCGACCTGGACTAGAGCAAGACCCTACCCCCCAAAAATACAAGAGGAAATTCACAGAAGGAACAAACAAGAGCTGAGGTATGGAACAAACAAGACTGAGATACGGTCTCTCATCTGAACCCAGAGCTCACCCATTTAGTCAGTGCAGCCACCTGCCTGCCCCAGGGATACCCTATCTCCTCCTCTTGACCACACCCACCCAGCTTTTACATGGGTGCTGGGGATCTGAATCCAGGTACTCACACTTGCATGACCTACACTTTATAGACTGAGCCACCTTCCTAGCCCCGCCCCCTGCATATATTTCCAAGTGCTCAACACTGAGCAAAATCAGGAAAATGCACCAGGAACCACAGGAGAGATCTTGAGCTAAAACATGACGCGCCAAGACCAGGGAAGATGAGCAGCAGGGAAAACACAAAAGGCAAAGCTACTCTCAAAAAAGCATTTAAGTTCAAATAAAGCTGAGGAAGAGAGCTGGGGAGATGGCTCAGTGATTAAAGGTGCTTGCTTGCAAGCCTGACAGTCCGGGTTTGATTCTCTGGTACCCTCAATAAAGCTAGATGCACAAGTGGCACATGCATCTGGAGTTTATTTGCAATGGAAAGATACCCTAGTGTGCCCATTCCTTCTTTCTCCCATTCTCTCTCTCTCTCTCACTCCTTGCAAATAAATATTTTTTTGAATAAGAAATGTCCAATGACCTGGATGAAGTATTTACATATATCTGATAAGGATCCAGTCATTATACACCCTGTGTCCTCAATTAAAAATGATGAGGGGACTAGAAAGATGGCTTAGTGGTGAAGGTGTCTGCCTTCCAAGCCTAAGAATGCCCGTTCCATTCTCCAGGTCCCATGTTTAGCCAGACGTAAAGTGACGCAAGGGCGCAATGCCACACTTGGCCACAAGGGGGCGCAAGCATCTGGCGTTCATTCACAGTGGATGAGAGGCTGCTGGTGCACCCATTCTCTCTCTCTCTCTGTCTTTCAAAAAAAAAAAATGATAATGAGGGGCTGGATAGTGGCTAAGGCATGTACTTGCAAAGCCTAAGGATCTATGTTTGATTCCCCATTACCCAGGTAAAGCCAGATACACAAGGTGGTGCATACAGCTGGGGTTTGTTTGCAATGGCTAGAGGCCCTGGAGTTGCCTATTCTCTCTATATTTGCTTCATTCTAATAATAATAAGTAAATAAATAAAAATTAAAAATTATAATGAAAGGACAGTGTAAATAATCAATACTTTTATGAAACAGTAACTTGAACACCCTGAGCAGTCTGATGCTAGACAGGCCCACAAACCAGCCTTTAACTATACCATAACCAGAGTTTATTACAGGGTAAGGATATGCAACAGGAATGGAAGAAATACACAAAAAGATCAAGAAGAATTCATGCACAGGTTTCCTACCTCTCTCCTCTAAGGGAACAAAATGAGCATAACTTCCCACCAACCAAAAATTTTCGAAGTTGAAAAGTGCCATCAGGGCCAGAGAGGAGGCTTAGTGGTTTAAAGCACTTGCCTGCCAAACCAAAGGACCCAGGTTCAGTTCTGCAGTACCCATGTAAAGCCAGATACACAAGGTGGTGCATGTGACTGCAGATCTTTGGCAGTGGCTACAGGCCTTGGCACACCCATTCTCTCTTTCACTATCGGCCTCTTTCTCTCTTTCTCTGTCTCTTAAATGAATAAATATTTTTTTAAAACTTGCCATCGTATGGGAAGGATTTCAGTGTAGAACTGCTGAATAAAAACGAAAGTTGAAAATGACCAAAATGGTCATCAATGAAATGGTTAAAAATAATACACTGCATAATTTTCCTACTTTGGAGAATAAAGCAACCATAAACTTTCATTGTTTATTTGTTCTCCAGATAAAAACGGATCCCCTATCATGTGTTTTGCATTGGTCAAAGAACTGAGATCCACTGACTGACAGAATTTCCAACCATGTTGAGAAGGGTGAGAAGATTCATTGTAAATGCACTGACTGAGTCACTTCAGAGAACATACTAGTGAGCTGTGTAAGTACTGAATTTGACACTGTACCTGGATGCTTCCCTCTGTATCCAGCACCTCAGCCACGGGAACTGACTGGATAAACTGCATGAAGCCTGTGCAGACATGACATAACATTAGGTCCTTACTGGGTAAGTGACGGAAGTCAAGGCACCTACTCCATAATGGGACATCTGTGAGCACCCTGCTACCTTCACCTTGGCCCTGATGGCTTTCAGGGAGTCCAACTAATCCAACCTTTCTATAGAATTTGTACTACAGAACACAGGAAACATGTCCAATAACACACACTTTGTAATCTAGCGCTGTAAATCTCTTCTCTCGGTAACCTTATATAATAGATAGAATTAAAAACATTGCAAATTTAAAATTGCTCCAAGAAATCTGGAGTTCTGGAATGCAATGACCTAACCCCAAAGCTGTCTGGATGTCACTGGGTGCTTCTGTCTAGTGTTTCATCTTGTCATTTCCTGAAAATGACAGAGGAGCATGTAAGCCCCTTCAAACAGCTAACGACCTGGCATGTGCAAGAGAGGGGTTGATAAAGAGACTAAATCAACAAATATATGAAAAAGTGAATGAGAAATAGTATTCAGGATTCTACCACTCATGATATAGTTTTGGTGAACTTGACATTGTTAATAATCTGTAGGCAGATAACACCCCTGTACAATAAGGAATGTCTCATTTGCTCTTCCATCACACAGAGTTCGTGCGATTAATTTACACAAGCATTTACCACACAGTATGAACTATGCCACATGAGTACAAATAGGAACTTGGCTCAGACTACATATCTCAGAGCTTATAAGTCTTCTTGGCACAAACATTGTGAATGAGCAGTACCAGAGAGTTAAGGAGGAGATGCCAGTTCCAGAGATATTAAAGGGTATCAAGCATTAATTTAAACTGTGTTTTTAAGAATAATGCAACTTCCAGGTATGGTGGTGCACACCTTTAATCCCAGCACTCGGGAGGCAGACGTAGAAGGATCACCATGAGTCTGAGGTCACCCTGTGACTACATAGTGAATTCTAGGTCAGCCTGGGCTAGAGTGAGACCTGACCTGAAAAAACAACATATGAAAGAAAGAAAGAAAGAAAGAAAGAAAGAAAGAAAGAAAGAAAGAAAGAAAGAGAGAGAGAGAGAAAGAGAGAAAGAAAGAGAGAAAGAGAGAAAGAGAGAAAGAAGAAGAAAGCTAACAGATAGTTACAGCTTTGAAGGAATACATGATCATTATGCATGTGAATACTAAAAGAGCATGGTGCATGGGGGTGGAGAATGGGGGCCAGGGAACCAACATCTACCAAACAACCAAGCAGGGACAGTGACAAAGAGAAGGCGCAAGACAGCTACAAGGTGTGGCACACAAGGATAGGCAAAGTGTTGCTGTTGCTGTTCCCAGAGCAAGTGCAAGCTAGAAATAAACTTCTGAGAGACAGCAAGCGGAGCGCGGGCTCTTTTAGGAGGAGCATCCTGTGCACAGACAAGTGCATGGAGCCATCACTGACTGGGGAGTGGCCAGAGGCAGCGTGACAAGGTCAGTCACTTCTCTACAAAGTAACCACAGGCCAAAGCACAAACCTGCAGAATTTACAGCAAGCACTAGCAAGAATTCTTACAGACTCTTGCACCAAGTTCCAGGCGAGACTCAGTCTCAAAAAGACATATGTGTAAGATGTATACGTACATACATGCAAATGCACATGCAAATACACAGCAGGTGACAGACATTTACAGAGTGGCTTTCATAAGCAGAGCACAGATCAAAGCTTGTTGGGTGACAGTTACTCTCAACAAGACAGTAGATTACAGTGAAGAAACCACTGAGAAGCAGAGCCAGTTTGATGCAAGGAAATGTCACAATGGTGACATATTTAGTCATAATTTCAGGAAGTAACAAGAGAGGAAGAAGAAAAGAAAGAAGGACAAAGAAAGGAAAGAGGGAGGGAGGGACACAGGAAGAGGAAAGAGGGAAGAAAGGAAGGGAAAAAGAGAAGATAGGTAGTAAGCCATGAGGAAGGAGAAGTCACCTCAGCTGGTCTTCAATGACATATCAATAATTCCATCTTGTAAGACATTTGGATTTAGAAAGGGAGAGTACATGCCCTGGAAACTGAAATCAACCAGTCACGAATAAACAGACTTACCGTGCTTTGTGCTGGTGGCCAACACCTTGTACGGCGTCAGCTTCAGATCCAGATTCTCTTTGCGAAGCAGCTTTGGGGTAAGAGATAAAGCACACTGAGTGAAGAGACAGACCACCAGAGTTTCAAGGACACATGCTGTGGAGGTTTCACATGTGGTCAGGTGGATCTGGGAGACAAGCCCAACATAACTGCACCGATGTACTTCAAATAAGCCCATTTGCTGGTGGTGCTTGACACTCATTCTGTCATCAGTCCACAGCAGTGTTCTTCTGGCTGCTTTATATGAACCTTTTTGGACATAAAGTGCTATAGAAACAAAGAACTAAGGGGAAACAAGCTCTTTCAAAGTGAGACAAGGATGAGGTTCTTTCTTAAAGATCGAAGACCTAATAGAAACCAGTAAGTCTGACTGTGAGAAAGAACATCATGTGGAAAAAACACATAAAATTTTACTCATCAGAATAGCCATTCTAGCCAGGCACGGTGTGCATGCCTTTAATCCCAGTACTTGGAAGGCAAAGGTAGGGGGTGATGTGAGTTTGAGGCCAGCCTGAGACTACATAGTAAATTCCAGGTCAGCCTGGGCTAGAGAAAAACCCTACCTTGACAAAAAAAGAGAAGAGCCATTCTGAAGGAACAAAAACAAACCTGTTCAAGGTCAAGTGTAGACTGAGGAGATTTCCATCTTTGTAACTGAGTGATACAAATATTTGTCTCTGCCAACACAGATATGCTAAACTGTAGTTTCTAATACTCCTGCCAATATAAAATTATTCACCTTGTCCATGAGTGAGATGATTTGCAGAATAAGTTGATCTTGGCGCAGATCATCTCCATGTTTGAATATAACTGGGTATTTGCCTCCATCTTCTGTCTTAAAGAACAGCTGAGCTGGCATAAGAGCACTCTGGAAGAAAAGCACACTGCCTTTGAGCTGGAAGGAAACAAGTATGTGAAGACCTTCTGCACATAGGAGGAAGTGCTGACAAGGTTAAATGCACAGGTACATAGGGCCTAAAGCAACAAGATGGACTCTCAGTAAGACTAAATCTAGGCTGCCTCGTGGAGAACAGCGGCCAGCAGTGAGAAGGCCACACGGTAGAAAGGGCAGCAGGGTAGGAGTAGAGTTTCATGGACAGAGATCCAGCCCACTGTCTGGACTGGCTGAGCGGTCAGTGTGGGTCCTGTGACCTCTTCCTCATCTGTAAAACAGACCTACCTTCTCTGGGGAGGCCATCAGGGGCCAAAGTCTGGAAAGCTGGCTGTCTATGTGTCTGCCATGTTCCTGTTGCTGTGTTGTTCCACAAGGATAGGGGACGCGATAAGAGCACTGCTTCAGACAGCAGCTACATGCCACCTGTTGTGCAGCTTTCTGACTCTGAATCTTATCAAGGGAAATCTCAAACATCTTCATCATTTATCCTGAAGTAATAATTTGCTTTCTTTCAGAATCATTCCCTTGAATATCTAGACTACATGTGATACATGTTTAAGTCAACAAGGAAAGAAACTAAAACTGCCCAGAGAGAATCATGGGACACCTCACACCAAGGGATATTCCAAGACACCTTGAGACAGTCTGAGAAAGACAGATTCTGAGAGTTGTTCTGAAGATTTTCATAACAGAGGAAATACTTTATAAAGATGAAAATTTGGGGCTGGAGAAACAGCTTAGTGGTTAAGGCACTTGCCTATAAAGCTAAAGGACCCAGATTCAATTCCCCATAACCCATGTAAGACAGATGCACAAAGTGGCACATGCATCTGGAGTTTGTTTGCAGTGGCTGGAGGCCCTGGCATACCCATTCTCATTCTCTCTCTGCCTCTTCCTCTGTTTCTCAAATAAATAAAAAAAAATATTTAAAAAAGAAAATTTTGAGAAATCTGCATAACCATCCAAATAAACAAGTCAGGTAAAAAAAAAAAAAAAAAAAAAAAAAAAAAACAACTGGTGAAGAGTGAACTCCATGGAGCTAGGACAGACAGCAGCACAGGAGCATCCCAGAGGGAAGAGAAACGTGTGCAGACCACAAGTCTGGATGCTCTAATGAGAAATGTCCTGTGACATATTACTGGCATTACTTGGGATACAGAAGACTCGACATTCTATAGCTGAGGAGAATGTGGGTCTGGGGTCCACCCAACAATGATGCAAACACAGTTCCCACACTCTGCTCTAGAAGCTCCCATTTGCCTCAGATGGAGTTTTCCACCTTACTGGAAGAACCCCCACTCACGTTCCTAACTCAATCTCTTGACTAATCCACAGAGAGCAGACATGGGGAGCTGATTTATTGGGGCACTATCCAAATACCAGCTGATACACATGCTGCTGATATTCTGTTTTCTACAGTTCTGCACCAATGGAAAGCAAGCATAAAGAAGAAATGTTTTCACTCTATTTCTGATACTATTTTCAAACTGTTGATTTTATCTTTAGTACTTTTTAAGTTAAAAGTTGTATTTTCTTAATGAATGTTTTATGTCAGTGTGTGTGTGTGTGTGTATGTGTGTGCGCGCACACGCACACGTGTTCACAAGAAGCCAACCTCAGGTGTCATTATTCTCAAGTGCCACCTACCTTTCTTTCCAGATAGGGTCTCCTACTGTCTCCGTCTGAAGCTTTGTCAAATAGCCTGGGTATGCCCAAGTCTCCATTCCCTAGTGCAGGGATTACAAGCATGTGTTACCATGCCTGGCTTTTTTATATGAATTCTGGGGATTGAACTTAGGTCCTCATGGTTGTGAGCAACCTGACAAAGTCATCTTCTCTGATCCAAAAATTTAAAACTAATTAAATAAGCTCTAAGAAACCTGCTGGCATGCTGCTCAAGACTCTAAGCTCAAGCAAAAACCAAACAGCTGTGGCTAGGCATGGTATACTGTGAAAACCTGCAGTTCAGTACCCAGGTACATCACAGCTTGGAAGCCACCCTGGGCACGCTTGTGAGATCCAGACTCAAAGAGAAAAAAAGATGGTTGAGGGGGAAAGTAAAACATAAGGTAATTTGAAACATTTAAAAAAAAAAAAAAAACTACCAATAATGTACATATTCTTTTCTCAGATTTATGTAGTATTTATGTGTAGACTCGTCCAATCAGGCCACCTTAACAAATACCTCTTGCACAATTTCACTGCAATAGACTTCTGTCTACATGAGCCATTGTTCTTTGTTCTACGAACCCTTCCTCTTTTGATGCAAAATAACATTCAATGCAACTTTTGCCTTTGCACTGCTAGAATCACAGAACCAACAGCACAGAGTTCCCCAGAGATCCCTCAGTACAATGCCCAGCGGAGGGACACTGGGCAGGTTTGCTGCTCAGTGCTCTGATAGCCTGATGTCATTGCTATCTTACCTTTGCATTTGGCAGCAAGCCTACAGAAAGTAAGAGGCATGGGTTAGGAATAAGGACAAAGTCTATTTGAAAAAGTAAGGTGAAGAGGGTTGACCTAGAATCTGGGTCTCTTGTCACTTGGTTACCTGAGTTTATGAACTAAACCCACAATGTAAGCTTTACAATGTAGATCTAAAAAAAAAAAAAAAAAAAAAAAAAAAAAAAAAAAAAAAAAAGTTGTATATGGATAAAATTGTAACTAAATATTATTCAACAAATTAAATATTAAAATAAAGCTCCATGTTCTATGTGGGGTCAGAGGAGAGGATGGGAGAGAGAAGGATTAATCAAAATTAAAGATGTTATGAATAAATCATATGGACACTGACTTCTTTGCTAATAAATAATATTTTATTTATTTGAAGGGGGTGCAAATAGAGAGAAAGAGAATGGGCACCACAGCTTCCAGCCACTCAAAGGAACTCCAAATGCACTCACTACCTTGTGCATCTGGCTTATGTCCTAGGGAATTGGCTTGGCAGGCCAGCACCTTTACTGCTATGCCATGTCTCCAGCCCAATATATGTTTAAAAAATAGGGAGTTTGAGCAGAAATACCATAAGATTGCTATAAGACAATTTTTGTGCTAAGGATGGGATATCTTCCAGCAAGTTGTTGGTCTTGGAGGCCTTTAATGCCCCCAAAACATTACAGGCTGTTGCTAAGGCATTTGGCTTACCACCAGAATTAGATGGTAAGACCCCACTGCTGAAGACTGCACATGATTGGGTATAGCACACTGAGAAATCAAGCTGGAGCTGAGCTGGCAGCCTCCCTGTTAACTACTTGTCATGACGCTGGAAAGAGCTATGCAGGCTGTTTGGGGGAGGGGAGTCATCAATGTTCTTAACCAGCAGTGGACCCTGCAAGCTCTATGAATGTCCATCCAGGACAAATGTGCCAACTGGTGCAATGGCGGCATGTCTGTTATGGAGCAAACCAACTGCTCTTTGATTGGACTTGAGGCTCGCTCTTCAGGTGGGAAGTTATGCCTGATACTGAAAACCTAATCAAAAGCCTATGCTGGGGAGGTCATAAATGCCCTAGGAAGGAAAATATCACTATTGTCCGGCTTAATGGATATAAAATGCTCACCATACTGCCCTTTAAATGCTTATTTTATGCCCATATAATAATGCTATTATCACTTTTGATTACAAAAACATCTCTTTGCAGATGGTGGTGACCACTAGGGTGACACAAAACTCACCAAAGTCCTAAGAAATGACAGTGGAGTAGTCAGCACTAAGTGAGACATAAGGTTCAGAACCATTATGGAAGATGTGACAAAAAGAATTTAAGAGCCAAAGGAAGGGAACAATTGCTTACAATACTGACTTCCAGACACAAAGTGACCACGGCACTCATAACCTTACAGTGGCTGATGTACTATGTACTAATGTACACAAGACCTGCATAATAGCAGTTAAAAAAAAAAAAAGGTGACATTAAAATAGAAGAAAGACTGATTGGAAAGAAGGCATTCATTGGCGGGGAGATTCAGAAGGATGCTGGGAGAGGATTATAATGGTACATTGTCTATATGTTTACAGATTCTCAATAAAAAGTTGGAAAAAAAACTCCAGAGATATAAACATACTTTACAAACTTAATTAAAAAGGTCTCTGCAATTAAAACACAAAAGATCTTAAACAGCAATGGTAAGTGAAAGGTACAATTTTATGAAACAGAAACAGTCCCTGCCCTGTGGCAATCTAAGTCAGACTCCGACCATTCACATTAACGACCCATCGGTTACCTTAAACAGTGTCGCTGTTTCTGGGATTATTCCCCTGATTTTCACCTGGGGCTCTAAGGGCAATGGAATCAGCTCCACGTCTGACAAATTCATCTTCTCATTATCTCCAAGCAAGGCCTGTAGTCTCTCATTCTAGGAGAACAAAGTAGAAAGGAATACAGGGATAAAATGGAAAAAATAGTTGATTAACTGACTGACAACTTTAAAATATTTGCAAAGCACCATAAGACGAGAACAGAACAGCACTGTATACAACTACGGCTTCAGAATGCTTCTGCAGCAACAGCCCTGACAGGTACAAGCTGTGTGTGCGGTGGTGGGTGAGGCCCTACTCCTCTGTGCCACCCATTCCTCACTGGATACTATACCTCACAGAACTGATGACTAGATGTATCAACAGATGCAAAGCTACAAAAAAGGGCCCCTTGCATACTCAGAGCTTGTAAGCGCTCCTATAATTATGTAATAACAAATTCATTTAAACTCAAGAGCAGTGGCTCATGTATGGAAAGTCAGCACTCAGGGTACAGAGGCAGGAAGAGCCAGAGTTCAAGGCCAGCCTGGGCTACACAGCAAAGTCATGGCTAGCTCAGACTGCACAGCAAGTCCTCATGTCAGAAAGAGTCTATATACTATGTCAACCCAACTGGATAATGGGGAAGATGTATGATTTTCTGATATCAACAAGGTAACAATTATGATGCAGGCAGAATTTTACATCAAGCCACTTTAGCCCTAAGAAGAAAGCAAAGCCTGTGGCTTACCTTTTTCTTACGATTCCCACTTTCCCGCTGGACAGCTTTCATCAGATGCACCAGCCGATCCACAAATGTCTGCTGCGCAGCCAGCAGAGAGCGCATGACTCGGACAGACTTGTCACCCTGGGGATAAAGCCAGCAAGTCAGTTCTATGTGGTTAATAAGATCCGAGTGGCTGTAACAGCACATATGATCCTTCTCTTACTCTCCTAATAGCTGTCAACTTCCACACAAAGCATAACGAAAAGAAGATTAATCATTTTGATATGGAGGTAATGAGAAACGATGTCTTAGGGAAGCAGCACTAATCTACCCATAGCTCAAAAGTACGAGGGGCCTGAGCGCGTATGTGCACCATAAACAATAACCACCTTTTATGAGCTTCTCCTCAGCACAAAGGGTATACTAAGAGAAAGCAGCCAGACACACTGACTGCCTGCTGTTCCTTAGAGCTACCTTCAGTAGGGCCTGGCTGAATCTTCTCATGACGTTCAGGTACATCTCATGGGTCTTGGGATCCCGCTGCTGGGTATCTTGATCTTCACATTCCACTATCACATACCTTCAGAACATAGAAACATGTAAGATATGCACAGAGCATGAAAGGAAACTCAATTCATTCTGTGAACACCTGTAGATGTTCATTAAATCAGATGAACTCACATTTACAGAAACATGAGACAGAACTAATGGGATATTCATCTGCATGCCTTTAACAGTGAGATACAAAACAGGGACATCAATCACAGTAAATCTGACACTGACAATGGCAGCTTGTGCACGGCTGTGTTTCCTATATGAGGCCATCAGAGCACACGTTCTCCAGTTTATGAAGTACATAGAGAACTCAAGCCCCAAAAGCATTTGAGCACACATACCCTCCCAGTAACTGAGAACAAAAGTGATGACGTTCCCATCTGTGCTTCTTACTCTAAAACCACTCTGGAGCTAACCCCTTAAATCCATTTAGTTTTTGAAGATGTCTAAAATTTTAAATTGCAATTTCCTCTCTAATCTAATTTTACCACTTCCCCAAAACCTATATGAAATTATCAACTTTTTATTGTAAAAAAGCTTTTTATAGAGCTAACAGAATATTTTTAAGCCTAAATTTCTTATGCAATTATAAAATCATTCAAGCAATGAGCTGAGCCAGAAGCCATTTAATCAAATGTTCAAAAATGTTCCGATGGGAACAGACCATAAAATAAATACCATTTATATCCCACCTGGGTGCATACTGCCATACATGTGCACAGGTGCATGAAACTGAAAGCAATGCCCTATGTATATCTGCCCTAGCCTACTTTTGCTAAAATATGGTAAATTAGGAAACTTTAATTTGTCCTTCAATAGATCATGGCATGCTACTTGATAAGGTCACAATCAACAAGCCTGGAGAGCCTGGTAAGGTGGCACACGCCAGTCATCCTTGCACTCGGGACATGGAAGCAGGAGGATCAGGAACTCGAGGCCAGCACGCACTACACGAGACCTTGACTCAAAACCAACAAACACACAAACAGTGACACTTGGAAAGACTGTATCTTGCTCAAAGTGGTACAACTGGTTGATTGTAGAGCTGAGTTCAGCACTAGAGCTATTTGCCCAGGCCAGCATTCCATCTATTCCACTGAGCTGACTCATACTCTGAAAACCATGAGAAACTTTTCAAGCTCCTAAAATGATAGTGTTTGCCAGCTACCACCTTACTTAATCTTTCACACAATCCCTGGTCCATTCAGTCTTCTAGAATGTAAGCATCTTAAGAGACGTCAGGTGTCTTGTTCTCCTTCTTCCCTCAGCACTCTCAAGCCTGGTTATACAAGATGCTCTTTTTATGACTGGATGAATGAATGACCAATCTCATGGATTTAGCCATTCCCTCAATATTGATAGTTCTCAAATAAGAATGGATCCCCCTCAGGTCAAATTTTCACTACATGTGTTGGATGGCAATATGGTCCAAAATATCTTCCTTCCCTATGTCCTCATCTTCCATACTCTGCCCATTACTGATACTCTGCCTTTCCAAGGAAGACTACAGCACTCACAGACGTGCTTCTCACACTTCCTATTCCAGACAGTCTGTCACCCAGCTCATGCTTAGTGTTCCCTTGTTTGCCACTGTTAAACATGGTTAAGTCCGAGCACCCTTCCTAGGCTATAGAAACATTGATGTTAGGAGGTGAAACCTCAAGTACTTTCAGCAACCCCTGACGCATGTGATGTGGTCTTACACAAAGAGTGCTTTAAAATTGACAAGAGTTCCTTATGACCTTCTCTATTACTGAGGCGAAACTGCCCCTGAAAGCAGCAGATATTCCCACAGTCTCAAGTCTCAAGTAGAGCCTGGTGTTTCTAGGAAGTGGTCTGAGAAGATGAACTGTGACCCTCGATCTCCCACCCCATCTTCCCAACGAGTTCAAACCCAAAACTCAGGAGTGCATTTCTGAGCCTCTGAATACAGAATGATTTTTCGGATGTCCAGAGCCACAACTGGACACATGACACAACTTAAAATTCATTAGGTCTGCGAGCTGTGGTTGCCCATGCCCCAGCCCTTGATGGGTAATGCAGGAGGATCCTGAGTGTGAGGCCAGTCTGGCCTACATGATGTAAACAAAACCCTAGCTCACTAACAACAAAAATCATAAGAAAATCAAGCAGGAGAAAAGGAACCTTCATTTCTCATGTTGTTATTCAGCCAGGTAGACAGAGTCTGCACAAACAGTTCTGAAAACCATTTACTCCACTGCTGAGTATGACAGGCAGCTCTGTTCTATGTTCCTGGGACAATAAAAGCAAACTCCTACTGACTAGGTAGAGGATTCCAGAATGCAAGACCATTTCTTTTTTTTTTTTAAGATATTTTATTTATTTATTAGAGACACAGAGAGAAAGAATGGGCATGCCAAGGCCTCTAGCCACTGCAAACGAACTCCCGATGCATGTGCCCCCTTGTGCATCTGGCTTACGTGGGGTATAGGGAATCAAACCCAGGTCCTTGGGCTTTGCAGGCAAATGGCTCAACTGCTAAGCCATCTCCCCAGCCCCATGACCATTTCTTAAACACATTTAAAAACGTCTGAAAGACAGTGATTTGGGGCTGGGGAGATAGTTCACTCGGTAGTGTTTGGTGTGCAACCTTGGAGACCTGAATTAGGATTCCCAGAACCCATGAGAAGAAAGCTGCGTGTGGTAGCACCCTGGGAAGCACAAACAGGGCAGCCCTGGCTTGCTGCTTAGCTAGTCTGGCTAAAGGAATAGGTGAATCTCAGGTTCAGTGAGAGACCATGTCTCAAAAAATAAGGTAGAAAACTCTTATGTACCCTCTCCCAGTATTCTTTTGTGTTGATGAAACCAAAATTAGAAGAATTTGTGAAGGTACCTTTGAGCAAACTGCCTGGCAGTGGACCTTGTATTATTCATGCAAAAAATTATGTCTTTGGTATGATAAAAAAAAAAAAGAAAGAAAGAAAGAAAGAAAGACAGACAGACAGACAGACATGAGGTAGACAGCATTTGGGGAAAACACCTGCCTTCTACTTCTGGCCTCCACATGCAATACATGTGTGCCCATACATATGCTCACATATACACAACTGTACACAAACGATAGTGGTTTTAAACTACAAAACCAACATTACCTTATTCAATCCAAGCCTGGATGGTTAAACTACTGACTGTCTCCACCACGGTGAACATTTGGGTTCTTATCCTACATATATGAGCAGTAAACTCCTTCCCCAGTGAGCATGCAGATGACCATGGTAGTCAGGCCTCACTGGTGTACTCAAGTCTTCCTAACAGTATGGCTGCAGCCATTTCCTAGGCTTAAAGAGGAATGTTTGTCCATCGTGATAATGGTCAGAAAATTCAAATCAAAGGGCATATGCAAAGAAAAGTCATCTAAATGAGACAGGAGTAGCATCTCTACACACGAAAGACAAGGTCAGATCAGGGCTAAAAGATGAGAGTTGATTCATTTCTGCAATCTCTGTTCGTACCTATAAATGATTCTATACGGCCCTGTCCACTGTCCCTTTGAAAGCTGTCTCTTAAAGTAGAAGCTTAGCCAAGCAGCCCAGGTTCTCAATGTAAGGTGACATCAGCTGCCTCCCTCTCTTCTGGCAATTTCATTTTGTGGTGTAAATAACTTTCATTACCTTGAAAGGTCCTGAAGTTACAGAGAACATGTCAAAATATCTGCAGTTTACTTTCATTTTCAATACACCAAAATGGCCATAAAAATATTCAATGATTTATGGATGCTGATGCCCGACATTCTACAGACTGAGACTCTAACTCCCCTCTGCAGCTTTACAGGTGGACACTATTCATTTTATAGGATTGTCTCTATAACTACAGGCCCCCAAGGAGTTACCACAGCAGGAATCTGACAAAGAAATCCAAAAGGAAATAGCACAATCAGCTCAAGTTGTGTTTTCATACATCTGATATGACAGGGGACGTTCAGTGAGCTACACTCATATTCTACATTTGATTAATATTTCACACTGCTCTGTCCTGCGCCAAGAGAGACAATAACCGCTTTAAACCAAGCAGTCCAAATTATTCCCCATCCTGTTATGCAACACTGACAAAAGCAGTGTCTACCAAAGTCAAGAGTCCGTATCAGTAGCTTTTCTCCCCACGAGTATTTCTGCATATGTAAGACACAGACTATAAATATGAGAAAAACGATTACTCCTCAGAGAGTGAACAGACCAGCACAAGCCACTGCTTGAATGACTCAGAGAAACAGTGGGAAACACATGTGGAATCTAAGTCTGAAGGAAAGGAAGCCTGCGAAGGGGGCCCTCTCCAGTACTGACTTAAGACTGTCCTGAGTAATTATCTTCCATAATACCAGGAAGCAGACATACATCTAAGAATTAGGATTGAAGCACAGAGAGCAGAAGGAAGCAGGAGGCTGCAGCAAAGGATGGAGCCATTTGGTAATGTGAAAATTTACAACTGACTTTCCTAAGGAAAACGGTGATTACAACTAGCCAAGGGCTGGAGACATGGCTCAGCAGTTAAGATACTTGCTTGCAAAGCCTGACAGCCCAGGTTCAATTCCCTAGTACCCATGTAAAGCCAGATGCAGAGCGGCACATGCACTTAGAGTTTGTTTGCAATGGCAAGAGACCCTAGCATGCCCACTCTTTCTCTCTCTCTCTGTTCCTTTCCCTCTCTGTCTTTCTCTCTGTGCTTGCAAATAAATGAATAAACAAAGAATTTTTTAAAAACTAGCAAAAATGTTCTGTGATATATTTTCAAGGGTATTTTAAACCTTAAGATGAGGGATATACATACATATATATATATATATATATATATATATATATATATATATATATGTATGTGTATGTGTATGTATATATATATATATGTATATGTATGTATGTATATATATATGTATATGTATATGTATGTATATATATATTTGGTTTTTCGAGGTAGGGTTTCACTCTAGTCCAGGCGGACCTGGAATTCACTATGTAGTCTCAGGGTGGCCTTGAAATCATGGTAATCCTCCTACCTCTGCCTCCCAAGTGCTGGAATTAAATGTGTGTGCCACCACACCTGGCTCAAGGGATATATTTTATGTTATTATATATATTAAAGTGCTAAACTATTTTTCTTCACACTAGCGCAGCCAACAGGGAGGGTAATAAATCCCAAGTTCCAATGGGGAAATGTCTAATTTAGTTATGATGGTGTTATCAATTTTCCTTTGTTTACAAAGAATCATAAAGGTTTAACAAATACTGCTTATGTATATATAGGCATCTGTGCTTGTTAAAGGTAGCACAGGTGACTTAATTATTTCTCCTGTGTATGTATGTGTGTGCAGATGTGCACTCTCTGTGAACGCTCATGTGAAGGTCAGAGCAGAATGTTGGGTGGTGTCCTCTATAACTCTTCCATTTTGTTTCCTGGAGACCATCCCTCTCACTGAAACTGAAGCTTCTCTAAATTCTCCAGTGACCCCCAGCAGATCTGTCTCTATCCCCCTCAGTATGGGGTTATAGGTGCCTGTGGTCACGCCCAGCTTTTAAAAATTTTTTTAAATTTTATTTAATTAATTTATTTATTTATTTATGTATTTTATGAGAGACAGAAACAGGGAGAGAGGGAGGATATGAATATGGGCATGCCAGGGCATCTAGCCGCTGCAAACAAAATCCAGATGCATGTGCCACCTCGTGCATCTTGTTTTACCTGAGTACAGGGTAATCGAACCTTGGTCCGTAGGCTTTGCAAGCAAGCACCTTAACTGCCTAGCTATCTCTCCAGCCCCCCACACAGAGATCAAACTTAGATCCTCATGTCTGTGCACCAAGTGCTCTTTCCCACTGATCTCCTCAGCCTTTACTTACTTGTTTACTACAGAGACAGCACACAGTGTAAGGTTATCAACCCACGGAAGAGACAATGGTATTTTAATTTCCTCAAGCAAAGCAAAATGCCTTATTAATAATTCAAAATTGAAACACTTTCAGAATGGACATCCATTGATTTATACTATTTAAGCGAAGGCTGTAAATTAAGTTTAGAATTGGGTCAGAAATCATTTTTGCAGTTAAAAAACCAAGTATGCCAAGGAGTTCTTAAAGTAGTATTTGGTTTTAAGCATGCTTGAAGGCTCAAGGAAGGGATTATCTAGCAGGCTTTACGCTTGCTTGGTTTTCTCTGCAAAACTGGATAGACAGACTTATCTAATGTTAATCCTAATGATTTTTTTTTCCTAATCAATTTATTTACCAGAGGGGCTCTGACTCTTCATGATTATGGGACAGATAAAGGGAGACATGTTTCTTATGTACTGTATTTCTGTGCCTTTGTTTACAATGTTCTCATGAAAGCCAGTTATCCCTGCCCATCTAACTAAATAAGAGAGAGAGACGGCCTGGAGAGATGCCTTAGAGGTTAAGCGCTTGCCTGTGAAGCCTAAGGACCCTGGTTCAAGGCTTGATTCCCCAGGACCACATAAGCCAGATGCACAAGGTGGCGCATTCATCTGGAGTTCGTTTGCAGTGGCTGGAGGCCCTGTCGCACCCATTCTCTATCTATCTGCCTCTTTCTCTGTGTCTGTCTGTCACTCTCAAATAAATAAATAAAAAATAAACAACAAGCCAGGTATGGTGGCGCATGGCTTTAATCCCGGCACTCAGGAAGCAGGCAGAAGGAGCGCCGTGAGTTCGAGGCTATCCAGAGAATACAGAGTAAATTCCAGGTCAGCCTGAGCTAGAATGAGACCCTACCTCGAAAAACCAAAATAAATAAATAAATAAAAATGAACAACAACAAAAATGAAGGCGTGCACCACCATGCCTGGAAAAAAAAAAAAAGAAAAAGAGAGAGTTCAGCTGATGAATTTTCTATCCCACACCAACACCTACCAGGTTCAGCTGATGAACTATCTATCCCACATCAATAACTATCGTGGTAGTTTGAATGTCTATCCCCCATAGACTCGGGTGTTTTATTAAACTTTTAAGTTGGATCTCAAGCCATCTGGCTGGAGGAGGTGACACTGGGGGTGGATCCTGATGTCCAGCCTAAGGTATGTTTGGGGGAGGATCTGATTTCCTTCCTAAAAGTATGCAAAGCAGTCTGAGCTCTGGGCTCCTGCTGCTCCCGGGTTTTGTTGCTTTTGGTGTTTGTGGCTGTTAGTGGTTTCTCTTTGCTTGGATGTATAAAAGCAGCTTCTTCTACCACTTTTACCCCTGGATCCTTAAGCTTGAAATAAATCCCTTCCTCTTATAAACTGCCTGGTTCGGATGTTCATCTCAGCAAGGTGAGGCTGTAACACCTTCCAAATTCAGCTGATGAACCATCTACCCCACACAAATACCGACTAAGTTCAGTTGATGAACCATCTAACCCACACAAACACTTAAGTTTAGCTGTGCATGCCTTTGGCTAACTTCTTCAGCTTTAAAATGAAAGAAGGTTATTTGAGTTTCAACTTTCTATTTTTGCATAATTCCAATATTTTGGAAATGTGAAAATACATACTCTTGAAAAATTATAAAAATCACTTACTAAATAGCAAGTGCAAACAGACCAAAGTGACAAGAACCCATTACCAAACCCAGTTATATCTGAGCTCTTGGGAAAACGAGCAATGAGCTAACAAACACGACCAGGCACATAGCTGTGAAGAAATGCAGGTGGTCCGATGCTACAGCGAGGCTTCTGATGGTCCTTGGGAGAGCTATGACAATAGCAGAAGAATATTTTCACATACCAGTATAAGTAATTAGCCAGAGTTGAGTTCTTGCAGGCTCTTGATATCAAAAAGGTACATAAGTCTTGCTGAAAAACAAAAATAAAAGGCTATATTTTACATATAACATGGGCTGTTTAACAGGAGGGAAATGAGAGAAACAAGGTAGGTCTATTAGTTTTCATGTGAATAACTTTAACTCAATATCATTTGTCATGAATCTCCATCCATCTTCCCATCAATCCACTGATCCACATTCATCCATCCACTCATCCATCTATCCACCCATCCTGCCATGCAAAATATGACAAACAAGGCAATGTGTAAGAGATTCACAGAGTTCCTTCTGCTGTGACTGGAATACTTGGTAGCAAAAGAAGACATCAACAAAACGATCAGAGAAAGATTGTGCAGATGTTGGAGAAGGCAGCCACAATGTCATCACCCTTTGGTAAAGGCAAGAAGACACTGTATGCAAAGGCTCTGAGCTTGGCTTGCAGCTAAAATATGGTGAATATGAAAGTAAAGAGACTGAAAAGACAAACAATAGCTACTGAGTATGAACTTTCTTTGAAAAGCTGTGGATTTCCATGCCCAAGGAAAGACTGGACAAAAGACTGAGGATCTGATTGACAATGAAGGAGGTGCCTAAGAAGAACAGGGCTGAGGTCCATGATGACGAAAGAAGAGGGGATAAGTAGAAAAATTAAGAAATACTTAAAATCATATTACTAGAACATTCTGAAGAAGAGGAAGTAAGAAAGGAATAATTAACAGTAATTTCCAAATTTCTGGATTTAGCAAACAAGTCACTTTATTATGGAATGTTCACAAGAGGCGCTGAGATGAAAGCTGTACTCTGAAATATCTGTCAGTATACCAGGAGGACTAAGTAGGAATTTGGATACAGAAATATGAAGCTCAGGTGAGACACTGGAGCAGGAGCGAGAGTGGGCGAGAGCGTACACGGACCGCAGAGGGTGCTAGGGAATAACATGCACAGCATGAAAAGGAAATCAGAGGTGTGTGCAGCTGTCCAAGTCATAGGAAGAGGTAGCTTCTGGTGATGGGCACTACTTGCTGTGCTGAACTCTCCAAGGAACTGAAGAGTGTGTGCAAACATGTCAGTCCTCCCCAGCGGCCCCAATTCATTTTCAGAGGCTGGAGGCCCTGGCATGCCCATATTCTCTCTCTCTCTCTCTCTCTCATAAATCAATCAATAAATAAAACCATCTAAGGTAATTAGTAAAAGGAATAAGAAAGACAGTATAATCTATAAACTATAGTAAGAAACTAGATCTAGCTGAAGACATAAGGACAAAATAGATATTTACATATTCATAGGAAGGAATAGAAGGTGCTACATAGGATGGTGGCACAAATCCAAACCCAGTGAGGCCACAATAAGAAACTGGCAGAATTTCCAATTCAGACAAAATTTAGCTAGTGACATTTTAGAGATAAGCCAGAAATATAAGATCTCAAAAATATGGAAAAGGATCAAAACTGACCAGTGAATATAAATAAAGAAAAAGCTCACAAAACAAAGCAGCCTGAAACAAAAAAAAAGATCAGTAGATACAGAGAGGGTTGACCACGCGGTGTCACATCAGTAGACACAGAGAGGGTGACCACGCGGTGTCAGATCAGTAGATACAGACAGGGTGATCCTCGGTGTCAGATCAGTAGACAGGTTGACAGTAGAGGGTGATGACCACGCGGTGTGTCAGATCAGTACCACACAGTGTCAGGTCAGTAGATACAGACGGTGGGTGACCAGGGTGACCGCGGTGTCAGATCAGATCGGTGTAGATCAGTACAGACAGACAGGGTGATCCTCGGTGTCAGATCAGTAGATACAGACGGTGTCAGATCAGTAGATACAGACAGGGCGACCACATGGTGTCAGATCAGTAGATACAGAGAGGGTGATCCTCGGTGTCAGATCAGTAGATACAGACAGGGTGACCACACGGTGTCAGATCAGTAGATACAGAGAGGGTGATCCTCGGTGTCAGATCAGTAGATACAGACAGGGTGATCCTCGGTGTCAGATCAGTAGATACAGACAGAGTGACCACACGGTGTCAGATCAGTAGATACAGAGAGGTTGACCACACGGTGTCAGATCAGTAGATACAGACAGGGTGATCCTCGGTGTCAGATCAGTAGATACAGACAGGGCGACCACACGGTGTCAGATCAGTAGATACAGACAGAGTGTCAGATCAGTAGATATGGTGTCAGATCAGATACAGACAGGGTGATCCTCGGTGTCAGGTAGTGACAGGGCGACCACACGGTGTCAGATCAGTAGATATCAGACAGGGTGACCATGTCAAATGGTGTCAGGTTCAGTAGATACAGAGAGGGTGACCACGTGGTGTCAGATCAGTAGATACAGACAGGGTGACCACGCGGTGTCAGATCAGTAGATACAGAGAGGTTGACCAGTGTCAGATCAGTAGATACAGACAGGGTGACCACACAGTGTCAGATCAGTAGATACAGACAGGGTGACCATGTGGTGTCAGATCAGTAGATACAGACAGGGTGACCATGTGGTGTCAGATCAGTAGATACAGAGAGGGTGACCACGCGGTGTCAGATCAGTAGATACAGACAGGGTGACCATGTGGTGTCAGATCAGTAGATACAGACAGGGTGACCACGCGGTGTCAGATCAGTAGATACAGAGAGGGTGACCACACAATTTCAGATTGTTAGTTATAGAGAAGGTGCCCATGTGGTGCCAGATCATTAGGTAGTGAGAGGATGAACACATGATGTTAGGTCACTGGATACAGGGAAAGTGACTACCTGGTGTCAGAAGATCCAAATATTTCAAAGAAAGACCAACAGATAAACACCTAGAAAACTCATGACTTCCTCATCACACAGGGCAATTTTAACTCAGTTACTTCAGAAACACAGGTGAAGAAACTTAAAGAAAGAGTAAAAAGATTTAAGGACAATGTGATCTTGCTCTATGCAATATGTACCATGCAGTTCCCAAAACCAAGGAAGGGACATACCTTCTTGTCAAAAACTCTCTGTACATGAAAAAGATGACCAAATCTAGGCAATGAGAAGTAACTAACATTCTACCATTTGGCTTATCGGGCATAATTGTATTCTAAATGCCAAAAGAGAAGCAATAAAAAATGTAAGACACAGCTGAAGTATGGAGGAGAAAAGACTATGTATCTCAAGCAAGGCTGAAAAGACATGGAATTCAGCTGAGGTGAACATCAACTTCAGGTAATGATTGCTTGCTCAATGTTCCTTCTCTGGGGTTGAGGAATAAGCAGGGAATATTGCTCAAAAGGACTCCCACCTTTTTGGGACAGCTGGATTATCTGAACCCTGTACATGGCTATTAGTTAAGAAGAGGTTGGTTGATGGGCTACAAGAGAAATAAATATGAGGATTAAAAAAAATCATTTTGAATGCTAGGAAGTAGAAGGATATTCTGAACACAACTTTCAACCTCGAGCCACCTTACAGCATTTCCAGTATATCAACCCCCAGAGCTGTCTATTGCCTTGAATTATTTTACTAGTTTTCAACAAAAACATATTTGATACAAAAACCAACAGGTCCTACATGACTGACCACCTATTTCACACCTCCTTTCACTTTTTTTTTCTTTGAGGTAGGGTCTCACTCTAGCCTAGGCTGACCTAGAATTCACTCTGTAGTCTCAGGGTGGCCTTGAACTGACAGCAATCCTCCTACCTCTGCCTCCCAAGTGCTGGGATCAAAGGCATGCGCCACCACACCCGCTTCCTTTCACTTTTCTCACATGCTCACCTTTGCTCATTCCTCAGCTAGGCACTGGCCTCTCATCCTCAAACATACACTTGAGCTCTGGCTTTTGACATCTTTACAATTACTTTATCCTTTCCTCTGCCTGGAGCACCCTTCTGTGTGTCTAGAACACCCTTGTCTCACCTAGAACACCTTGTCCTCTGCCTACAACACCCTTCTCTGACAATCATGCACTTGTTCCTCAGTGCTTCATCTTTTTCAGACAAAACTTCCTTTTCTGATCTGTGCAACCTGCCAGCCATACACAGTGCTCCCTTATGTCCTCTGAATTTACCTTCTCCATTATAAGCAGACATATTATGTCCACTGTACTACCAGAAGGTAAACTCCATGATGACAGAGTCTAAAGCAGTTCTATTTTCTACTCATCAATCCTAGCACCCTCCAAGAGTTTCTGGTACAACAGAAGAACTCAAAAAATGTGTGTCACTGAATCAGTGAATCAAGGTCTGAGTTTTGAAAAGGCAAAACAATTAGCTTGTATCAGAAGGACATCTTGAAGGACTAACCAAAGGATTCCATATTACAGTTAAATATTTCCTATTCTATAAAGTGGCACGCAAATACAACCTTAGTCAATAATTCATGGTAAAAGAACCACTTATCCATGAACATTAAATCCTAACTCTGACTGAAAGCAATATACAATTAGACAATCATTTGACCTTTCTCATATCAAAGCAAGATTTATTTATTCTTAACATCCGGGGTACAAAAGACTCAAATTAGAAGTCTTGAGGACAAATTCAACAAGTACAATATCAGCTTTTACAAATGTACTTCAATTTTTGTTGTTGTTATTGTTCAGAGTAGCTCTGGCCTGTAAGAGCCACTTTACCTCAAAAAATGAGGTAATCTAGCACTAGCGAGGCAGAGATAGGAGGATCACCTTGAGTTTAAGGCCAGTCTGGGACTACAGAGTGAATTCCAGGACTCCAGGTCAGCATAGGTTAAAGTGAGACTCTACCTTGAAAAAAAAATTTTTAGAATTTAAAAAAAAAACACAAACAGAGCAAGGGATGACCACACACTTGAATCTCGGTCCTTGGTTGGTGGGGGGGGCAAAGACTAGAAAGGGACTCAGTGGCCAGCAGCTCTGTAAATAGATTAGATTAGATAGATGATTGATAGACAAGAGAGACAGACAGACAAGACAGACCAACCAACTAACCCTGTCTTAAGCAGATTACTGGATGAGTGATCAGAGAACACTTGACATCCTCTTCTCTCCTGGCATCCTCATGCATATAAAACACAGGCAAAAACCAATCTGCCTAGTGTTTTATCTTTAGAACTAGTCAAACATTCCTACAGTGTAATCACAAATACAGACAATTGTCGTAATGTTCTTAAACATATTAATAATGGATAGTCTGATATTTCCAAATAATACATTTAAGCTTATTTTCTTCTCATATTAAATGTGAATTCATTCATCTATCCAGAGCAACAATTAAATGACTGGCATTTTCTGGCACATTATATGAGGGAGAAAGTCAAAAATATGCATTGTAAAGCAAATTATTTAACAAAGTTATAATGTTTAGTTTATTAATCAAAATGAAGGTTTTAAAGACCAACCACAAATGTTTGTTTGGTCAGGTCTCCCCACAGTTTGC
Source organism: Orientallactaga sibirica (assembly GCA_036365145.1). NCBI lineage: Eukaryota > Metazoa > Chordata > Mammalia > Rodentia > Dipodidae > Orientallactaga > Orientallactaga sibirica. The sequence goes on from JAEOAD010000154.1 coordinate 1,695,179, forward strand.
AAACCTTTGTACTCACCTCTAGACTTTCCCCATCTGAAGCTTCTTTTGTTTTAGAGGCAGGAGGAGAAGACACTGGAGGAAGAGGGCTGGTTATAATTTGGGAGCTGAAACAGTAAGGGAGAGATGAGAGAGCTGTAAAGACTTGTTTAAAGAAAAACACCTTGTAAATCAGAGCTCATGTGCCATGGTGGTGCCTGGTAAACCTGACGTGGAGTGTAAATCAGAGCTCATGTGCCATGTGGTGTTGGTGAACGTGACATGGAGTGGCATTGTGTTCTCAGAATGTATCCACAACCTCAAGAGTTATGCTCAAGTGTGGAGATTGTACACATTTTTTAACTTTTATTTTGATTGGTTTTTGTTTTGTTTTATTTTTTTTAAGAGAGTCTCATATGGCCCATGTTGAATTCTGTATGTATCGAACAATGACCATGAACTTCTAACCTTTCTGCCTTTACCTCCCACGTGCTAGAATGACAGGCTTGTGCCACCATACTGAACTTTGCACAGGCCTTAACAAGGATTGTGGGATTCTTTTTGCCATATCTGGTTTGGTTTTAAGAAGCCCACCTAACATTAAACTTGTTCTTTTCAACAATATTTGGCTATGAGACCAATGTACCATTTTCTTACCTTTTTAAGAGCCACAGAAACTAAGTAATCAGTGGACTGGAGTTTGGAAAATACCTGTCATAAACTCTTGGATATATTTCCTAATCAGGCTTTCTTGGGTGCTTAGGTAAATAGAAGGTGACAGGCATGATTTAGAGAGAAGGCCTCCAGTGCAGATAGTAAGAAAACACAAGGAGTCTCACCTAAAAACAGAAAATAGCCTAGCGAAGGAAAAATGGTAATTTTCTGCTTCTTAGCTCATCACCAAACACCCAGAAGAAAAATTAGCATTATCAAAAAGAAAAATTTATAATTCAATGTTGGGCACATGTCATAAATGAACCTACTGGGCTAACTCAGAAAATTTAAATTCAGACCTGGTTACCTTTGGCCCTTTACAAAACTATTTAAAGACACAAAGCATTAGATTTTTCACCTGTAAGTTGCTATTTCAAAATTTTAAGACAAAGTAGAAAGTATCTGAGCTTTGGAGTCAACAAAGACGTTGGGACTAAACAAAGTAATAACATCTCCTCGTGCCCTTCACTGTACACAAAGTGCGTAACCATCAACCTCTGAGAATGTGGCGCTGAGACAGTGTGGGTGGGAAGCCTGGCCAGGATCAGTACCAAGCTGCAACTTACCCCATTATTGTTCCCGACAGCTGACTTTTAATACAGAATAACTGGCGATTTTCTTAGTATGTCTACTTACTTACTTCCTTACTATAACTACTTACTTACTTAGTAGGACTACAAGAGGAGACGGGAGCTAAGAAAAATACAACTTAGCCCTAAACCTTCTGAGCCACCCGCCCATTTTAACATGAATAGCGACAGCAGCTAATCCTTACTGAGCATCGTGTTAGACAATCTTTTCAATATTTTGAGTCTAAAATCATTTAGTATTTAACCTTCAAGCAACCCTTAAAGATTGATTAACACTGTCATACTCATGAGAGTGAAGTCACATAAGGAAATATGTAAATTGTTGTTCAAGTCTACACTGCAGGAAGTGGTCAAGCTGAGGCTTTAGCTTAGGAATTTGGGCTGGACATCCTGCAACACACTGCTCTGTAAGTTGGGGCTAAGTGAGTGTATGTGCTATATCCCATAACCCCAGAATTAGGAGAGGCAGGGATGGTATTTCTGGGGGAAAAGGAAGTGGAAGGCAACATGGAAATGGTCCCATCTGAAAGTCTATCCTCCCTAGATAGCCATACCTATCTATTTCTGAAGAACTGATTGCAGAACCTGACACACTCTCTGACACGGAGCCCTGATTGTCCTTCTTTGTGGGCTCCAATCCATTCTTTATGTCATCAAAATTTTCATATTTGAGAGCCTGGACCAGCTGTAGTAAGTACATCAACAAATCCTAGGAAACAAATGGAAAGAAGCTGGTTTAGAAAGCCAAATGCAGAAGAATAAGAGACACACCTGTTTGTACAAGTTAAGCCAGCACTCTACTTTTACCAACAACCTGCCAGCCATGTTGCTTAAGGCAAGTTACTAGTCCTTTCACTGCTAGGTGTCTCATGGCGTGCTTGTTCCTGATGTGAACAGGACAGTACAGTCTGCACAAGAGCCATGAGGAGAGGGCAGGAACCACCACACAGTGTGACTCATTCAATGTAGGGGAAGCAGGGGAATGAGATGGCCCATGTCCCTTTACCAGCAGGTCAGGCAAACACATTCTGTGTGTGAGACTGCTACAGGAGAAACTATGTGTTCAGGACCATTTCTGGTAAGGACTTGGGAGATTTTTGTTGTTGTTTTGTTGTTGTATTAAAAGCCTGAGTTTTGAAGACAATACAGCCCTTCTTAAATGGAAGACTGACAGCAAACATTCTAATACTCTTGGTTAAGGGAAAGATGTGAAGAGATCAGTATCTAAGCTTCTGACTGGCTATTCTGTCCCAGCATGGAGAAAGTACTGGATACAGTATATATACACTCATACAAAGAAACTGTTTAAGATACACTTCTTAGGTAACAGTGGTTTTTAATAGTATACTCACACGTATATTAAATTTTCCAAAGTGAGAGGTACAAATGATGTACATGCATAAATATTCTTACAATGACAAAGAAAATATATGGAATTACATATAAATGGCTACTTGCAACAGTAAATACATTATCTTTGTATTAAATACATTATCTTTGTACTTGGTTCTTAGCCAGATCCCCCTTAACATTACTAACTTCTAAAGTGATAAAACTCATGAAATGTAAGGAAAAGCAAAAGCTCCTGTCAACCACACGTGAGTTTTTTGCAACGATGTGACTTTTGGGAAAGCTCAGAATGGAGGCTAGTTGCCATGTGATTAATGGGGATGTGATGTTGACTTATCTTCCAACCTCTGGGGAGAGAGACTGCAGAGTGACTTAATTCCCAATGTCTGATAATATCCTCACTCATGCCTACAGGCAGCTTCCATTAAGAATCCAAACCAACAGGATTAAAAGCTTCTGTGCTGTTGGTCAAGAATGCTACACACAAGCTCCACGGGGACAGAATCCTGTACTCAGGCTTCACTCTGCGTATCAATAGTAGTAGTGTTTCCCTGATGTCTGTGCGGTATTAGAGCAAAGCAGAGGAAAAGCTCCAGTTCACAGCCAATGGCCAGAAGATGGACAAGCACCTCAAAATTGTCTTCTGCAGAGTGGAGACTGTGGTGGGGAGGACGGATAGCAAATGACTGTTAAAGACAGGGAGAGCAGACCTGAACACTCACTAGTGTACTGGTTTTATTATTTAGATGCTACCTTAATTAAATATATCCATATGAATTTCCATTTTTTAAAACACTTATTTTCACTTATTTGAGAGAAAGAAAAAGGGGCAGGCAGAGAGAGAGAGAGAGGAGGGAGAGAATGGGCTCACCATGGTCTCTAGCCACTGCAAATGAACTCCAGACACATGAACCACCATGTACAACTGGCTTATGTGGTCCTGGAGAATCAAACCTGAGTCCTTTGGCTTTGCAGGCAAGTGCCTTAACTGATAAGCCATCTCTTCAGCCCTGAATTTTGATTTTAACAGATGTTTCATTTGCTTCCTGGCATCCAGATGTCACTTCTAATTCAAAATAATTTTTTTCTTCAAAAACTATTTTGGTCCAAGACCCATCAATATGACAAGAAAAGATAGCCAAGTGCCTAGCACAAAATGAGACATGTCTGTCCTATCTCCCAGAGCCTGAGACACTCCAGAGGAAGTGGCAATTTAAACACAAGTGCTGAGCTTTCTCACTACTTGCCTACATCTCCTCCAGGGAGATGGTGGAGTCACGGAGGAGACTCAAAACTCACTAGAACAGAAATTCAGAGGCTGCAGAGAGCGTGGCATTAAAGAAGACTAAAACACACCCCTCCAGGCTCAAGGAATATGGCAGAAAAGGGGCAGAAAGATTGTAAGAGCCACAGGGTGGGAAGGTGTATCATGAGGCATTGTCCCCTCCACAGAGATTCACTGGTGCGTTCAGGACCCCATAGTGAATACCAACAACCCCATTGAAATGGAAGTGGGGGAAGGGAGGAGGGGATATGAGAATACAACCTGATGGGAGTATCACCAATATGCAGTATGTTCATACTATAAACTAACTAACTAACTAACTTTTCCTTCCTCCCTCCCTCCCTCCCTCCCTTCCTTCCTTTCTTTCTTTTTGGTTTTCGAGGTAAGATCTCACTGTAGCCCCAAATGACCTGGAATTCACCATGTAGTCTCAGGGTAGCCTCAAACTCATGGCAATCCTCCTACCTCTGCCTCCCAAGTGCTGGGATTAAAGGCGTGCGCCACCACACCCGGCAAGAACTCTTTAATAATCATCATCACCATCAATCTCCATCAACATCTACATTGGTAACAGTCGTTCCACGGGCTCAGTGTTTATATAGAAAGCAAAGCTGGAGGAGAGTGGTTCTGCCATAAATCCTACTGGGCTAAACTGTTTGAGAACACAGTCACCCAAGAATAGTTAAGAGGTCAGAACAATTTCTGGATTCACCTGTCTCTTCTGGAACTACTGCAAAGCCCAAAGTCCAGCAGTGCATTGCACCAGCTTATATTCCTCCTTCCCTGACGGCCCCACGTGCACATGGATATTCAACATAGAGTCTGCAGTGTTGCTACCCACAGGATTCAAAAGCATCACTGGAAATCTGCACAGAACCGTAACTGTGGGCAGCTGAAAGCTTAAAGCAAGTGTTTGAAGGAGATGGAGATGAACCATACATCTTGGCTTTAAAGGCCCCAGGGGTTCTGCATGGCTTCAGTGCAACCTGGCTTGTTGCATCCTGACTGATAAAGAACGGTCAGAATTGCTCCCTAGCTGTGCTGCATTAAAACATTTTTCATTAGAATTTTTTTTCCCAGATAGAGCCAAACAAGCTCTGTTGCCAAGTATTGTGTCCTGGGAGAGATTGTCCTATCATGAAACGTACAAGAAGTAAATTTTCATCTCACAGGAGTCCTTGGAGGAATATTTTAATTTTGCTTCTGAAAACACAAGTATATCCTGTTCCTTCTTTCACTCCCTCCCTCCCTCCCTTCTTCCCTCCTTCTTCTCTCATTCTCTGAGTCTATAATTACTGTCTAATATTAAGTTAGATGCCTCTTAGATATACCTGGTCAAACAGTCAGACAGCAGCAATGACTAACAGTATATATACCTCGTCATCGGCTTGGCGCAGTCGGGCCACGGCATAGCGCCGCACCGTCGGGTTGGTGTAATGTGAGGACAGGAGCTCCAAGGAATCCTCCACATCCATTGGCTTCCACTTCCCCAGAAGCTCCAATGCCTGCTTGGCCTCCTGAGGCAGATCCCAGTTAACGCACTTCAAGAACTTTGTCAAAGCCTAAGACCAGAAAACATCTTACAATTAGAAACTGCATCCTATGGCCAGAGAGAGGGTAGGTGAAGGGTGAATAAGGATCTATGGAGCACTGGATGGAGGACTGTGTTACACACATGACCCTGGGCAAGTACAGAAAACAAACAAAAAGTCCCACATAACTTTACACTGTTCCAGGTTTAAAAACAACAACAACTTGCAGAGCAGAATCCATCTTCTCACTGGAGTTTGCACAGTAGTGCGGGTGGGTCTCAAGACTTGCCAACAGTTGTGGCATAGCTCATGAACTTGAAGATGACCTGGAGAAAATCTCATTTTACACTATCAACAGCATGTCACAGCACACCACAGGCAAGCCTTGGTGCAAAGTCCTGCACAAGATTCAGTGAGCCAGCCCAGGGTCTGCTTCCCAGCTCTGCTGTGTGCTCTCATATGAGGATAATAATTAAATAAATTAAACTAAATTAGATAATTAAAAAGAGACAATCAATCAATCAAACACAAGCACCCAGTTATTAAAGCAGCAAAAGACAGTATGATCTGGCTTACCTACAGAACTTCTCTAGCTAGGCAATATCTGAAGTTTGCAACAGGCTGGCTGTCATCTGCCTCACAGATGTCCTACCTGATCATATCAACCAAGGCACAGGTACTTTCCCCACCTTAGAACCAGGCCTTCTTTCTACTCACACTTTCCTGTAGAACCAAACCCTTTCTTCTTTTTCTTCTTCCTGTGACTGTGCACCTGTGGATTATCTTGTTCAACTTTAGAGTCCTCTCTGCTAGATATGCAGCTATAACTGTTAAATAGATCAGACTTTACATACTGCAGTGGGACAATGGGAAAGGCATCCTGAGGACAAAACCTCACCCATCCAGGCTCTTTGACAATCCAAATTCATTTCAAGGAAGAAAACCTGAACTGAGGGAGTTCACGGCAAAGCACAACTGCCCAGGGAAATGACTCATCAAGGTCAGCAGGAAAGGCACACAAAGACTCTGCAGCTGTGGCTCAGGAGTACCAGGCTTCAGCCCAAGGTAGAACCCAGGATAGGTGGGGGCAGGTTTCATCCAAGCTAGGATTTCGGGGGGGGGGGCAGGCTTCATCCTAAACTGTGGTGGGGGGTAGGCTTCAACCCAAGCTGTGACCTACGGTGGGGAGGTGCAAACTTCATTGCAAGCTGGAGTCCCAGAGCTTCACCCCAAACTGTGTGGGACAGGTTTCATCCCAAGCTAAGTTCCCAGGAGCCCAGGCTTCCCTCCAAACGGACAGCAAAACTTGGCATTGTCATCCACATGGTACTGGTTTTGGAAGCGTGAAAGATGCAAGAATGAGGGTCATGGGGTTTGTAACACAGTCTTAGAGATCCTCTAAGGCCAAGCAATGCACTGCAAGGCTGGAAGGAGGTCCTGAGATGCCACTGCATGAAGTCATAGTGAATCCTAAATTGCAGTGGAGATCCTAGGATGTGGGAGATATCAGAACCATGGGAGAGTTGCAAGTTCTGAGTGAAGCCAGTCCAAGAGGCTGTAAGTGCTACAGGCAAGCTGAGGCAGGACAAGTGAAGCACTTCGGAGCCCAGATGATTCCATCATGAGCTACAGATGCCAGGCACAGAGCTTGGGATTTGGGGTTTGCTCTGCTGGGTTTCTGTCTTATGTGGTCTGATCTTTCCTTGCTGGGCTCCCATTCTTCCTTTTTGGATTGTGAATGTACACTCTGAGCCATTCTATGCGGGAAAGTACAGAACTTGTCTTAATTTTATAGGAGCTCACAGTTAAAGAGACTGCCTGAGTTACAGGAGAGTTTCTGCACTTCCTTTTTGGAATAGTGTTGGGACTGTTAAGACTATGGGGGCTTCTGAAGTTGGACTCTGCATTATAAGAAGGGCACAAGCCTATGGGGACAAGGATTGGAACACTATGGCTTAAAAGTGTTATGCTGAGTATGAAGTTAACAGGGGGTGGACTTGTGATGATTAATCGCTGGTTATCAAGTCAACAGGATTTAGAATCACCATGGAAACAAACCTCTGAAAATGGCTGACAGACTTCCTAGACTGGGTTAATGGAGGTGAGAGGAACCACCATAACTATGAGAGGTACCTCCTGACTGAATAAAAAGTACAAAGCCAGCTGGGGATGTGGCTCAGTTGGTCAAGTGCTTCCCCAGCACACAAAGCCTTAAGTTTGGTCCCAGCAGCTGGCACACAGCACCATATATACAGAGTGGGGAGGTGTACTGTAATCCCACCATCTTGGAGGTGGAAGTTGGAAAACCAGAAGTTCAAGGTCATCCTCTACTACCCAGTGAGTTTGAGGCCATCCATTGGCTACCTGAGACCCTGTCTCAAAAAATAAGCAAAATAGGGGCTGGAGAGATGGCTTAGCGGTTAAGGTGTTTGCCTGCAAGGCCAAAGGGCCCAAGTTCGATTCCCCATATAACTGTAAACATTAATGAAATAATAGCAGGGCTGGCTGTATAGTTCAGCTGAGTGGTAGAGCACTTGCCTAGCATGTACAAGGCCCTGGGTTTGATCCCCAGCACCAAAATAGAAAATAAAAAAGCTATAAAAAAGAAAATGCAAGCTGAGCACTGTATTCACTGCTCTCTGCTTCCTTGCTATGTGACCAGCTGCTTCAAGGGCCCATCACCATGCCTTCCTGCCAAGATGGACTGTGAACTTGATCTGTAAGCCAAAATGAATCACATAGAACCTTAGTAAAGGAAAAGACATGCCTAACAGAGAGACCTAGAGTCTGGAATCAGCCCTGTACTTTTTCCATTAGATGGGACTCTTTACCCTAAAGGCATTGCCATTCCCTAATTAATGAAGGCCAGGCCTCCTGGAGGCACTAGCCCCGCCACCCCAAGAACTGGTCTCCTTAGCCCACTTACAATCACTGTCAATGATTCCCAGAAATGCTTTCTGAATTTCCCCTCAGTTTCAATGTATTTACCTTGATTTTCAATATATCACACAGCTGGAGTCTGAAAAGCTATCAAGCGCCTTAACACCAATTTCTCTTTTAATCATTTATACAAACTTAGACGCTGTAAGTGGTAAGTGACTTTAGCACAAATTGATTAATTTACCCTACACAGTATCACTGCTAAAAGGAGATACAATAAAATTATATAATTTTAGGGGCTCATTTCTAAACTAGCCATTATGTTTATAGGTAGCTGAATCATTTTTACTTTCTTTTAAAATATAATGAATCAAAAGACAAAAATATCTTTATGTATCTTCTTACCATTGTCAGTTGCACTCACTGGAAAGAATGAGAACACACTTACTCTATACCAAAAAGGCAGCCTTCCTGATAATTGAAGGAGACTCCACATCTTTATAATAGAAGTCTTATTAGAATACAAGAACTCTCAAAGGCATTTATTTACAAATGCACACACATTAAATAAATAAACAGAACTCAGCTTTCTTCTCAAAATACTCTTAAGGCCCCTCACCACAATCCACTCACTGCCCTCCCATGTCTCAGCCAAGGGCCCGTATTTCACACATGGCTCTAACTCCTTGTCCACAAACCTTCTTTCTGCTCCTCACCAGACAGTAGCTGCCTTTCTTTACGGCGAGCTTGTCAAGAACAGCACTTTTCCAGAGGCATTCACCAATGTCCCCTCCACCTATACAAGTGGCTCAGGCTTGCTACTGTCACTGCAGTGACGATCTCTGGCTGCCCCACGCACTGGTGGGTTTCCTCATCTTTACAACTGAAGCCTGCCTTCTCCAAGGACAGCAGTCGGTTTCCTCTGTACCTCCCACATACTATATAATGCTTCCTCTCCCCATATGAGATCACTCTAGTAAAAATCCATGCATTTATTTTTCACATCAAAAATGTTCTTCTGGGGCTGGAGAGATGGCTTAGTGGTTAAGGCGCCTGCCTCCTAAGCCTAAGAACGCTGGTTCCAATGTCCAGCGGTTCCAATCTCCAGGTCCCACGTTTAGCCAGATGCAAAGTGACGCAAGGGCGCAATGCTGCACTTGACCACAAGGGGGCGCACACATCTGGATTTCGTTCACAGCAGCTGAGAGACTGCTGGCATGCCCATCTCTATCTGTCTCCCTCTCCCTCTCTCTCTCTCTCTCTCTCTCTCTCTGTCTGTCTCTGTGTCTCTCTCAAAAATAAAAAATAAAAAATAAATATTTAAAAAAATGTTTTTCTGGATTGAATGAGAAACCATAACTATAGCTACAGCAAAGACTTCTCCATTTCACAGCAGATCAGCATTAATCGAAACATGTGGGCATTCACTTACATGAGCCAATCTCACAGTAGCCAATGTACCATATATACAGAGTGGGGAGGTGTACTGTAATCCCACCATCTTGGAGGTGGAAGTTGGAAAACCAGAAGTTCAAGGTCATCGTCTGCTACCCAGTGAGTTTGAGGCCATCCATTGGCTACCTGAGATCCTGTCTTAAAAAATAAGCAAAGTAGGGGCTGGAGAGATGGCTTCATGGTTAAGGTGTTTTCCTGCAAGGCCAAAGGGTCTTACTCCCAGATTCTCAGATTTAAGTCTATTAGTGAGATTTACAGGGTCTATTGTTCCCAAGGAATTTAATGTGCTACAGGAAACATTTCACAATTTGTTACACTAAAGGTTACAAATGCGAGCAAAGTAAGAAGGGAAGGAACAAAAGCAATGACGAAGAAATTGAGAGAACAACAGAGATAATGGTAATAACCCAAGCCCTGTAAACGTGTGTGTGTGTGCGTGCGCTGCACGCACGCGTATGTGCACATACAGATGGAGGCCAGGGTTGACAGTTGGTGTCTTCCTCTATCAATCTCCACCTTATTACTGAGATAGCATCTCTCCTTTGAACCCAGAGTCCCCGATTCCGCTAGTCTGGCTAGCCTATTTTCCCTGGGGACCCCCTGTCTCCACCTCCTTAAGTACTACAACTACAGGCCAGTTACCGTACCTTCCTGTCATTTATGTGGGTGCAGCAGGGAATCCAAACTTAGGTTGAAACAGCAAACACTTTACCAACTTTGCCAATATCCATTCATCAATCCATATAAAGACACAGGGTTCAGAGTATAGGCTTCAGAGCCAGGATGTCTGGGTCAGAACCTCAATTCCTGGCTCCATCCATTACTGATGAGATCTATCTCACAGGATTATGCTGAAGATGAGAAGACCAAACCTGGTAGTTTGAATGAGCTGTCTTCCATAGCCGCCTGTGTTTTGAATACCTGCTCCCTAGCACACGGCAGTTTGGTAGAGTGTTGCTGAAGGTGGACCTTGACATCTATTACCAGATCACTAGTGCTGCGTGAGCTCCCTCTTGCTGCTTCCTGCCAGCTGCCACCGCAAGATGTGATACTCAGCCTGAACCATCCTTTCCCTGCCACAAGGACGCTTTCCCTCAAGACTGTAAACCAAAGTAAACCCTTTCCTCCCATCAGCTGCTTTTGGTTTGTCCCAGCAAAACATGAAAGCAACTGTAACTACTGGTTTATAAATAATTGATGGTACTTTCCTATCATCATCACTGTCACTTCTCCTCCTGCTGAATGTCACATGTTAATTAACATTTATCACCAGGTCTTACACTATTGGCAACATATACTACACTGTCTTATTCTCTCTGATCTTAAAAATCACCTCACTACCAAACACAGAGAGACCTGGCGAGAATCTGGAAGAGGGTCAGTCCCCAGACAGTTAGCTAGTCGAGTACCAAAGGGTGCCACACGAGCAACAGGGGGGAAATGTCCGACATTGGTCCAAACATCTTGCAGACTGAGATACCCAGTACGTAACAACCTGACGTAATGCTCATACAAGTGCAGTAGTGGCAAACAGCCATGGTGGGTAACCAACTGCTCTTGATTTGGCTAACAGATCCACTCAGTGGAATGGAACACATTGCTGGAACTGGGAAATAAGTCAAAAACCAGGTACACAAAACAAGCTCAGTCTCCAAGTTCAAGAGACCACCAAACGTGGGCTAGAAGAGAGCCGACACATATAAAGTTCTCTCCAAAGCATATAAGGTCATCCCTTCTATCTTGTACTAATTTCTCTCTCCGTTGGAGAATTTGCTTGTCTCTTTTCAGATGGACAACAAACCTGATGGGAGGATCAGCTAATCGCACCTCACCAGGGCCCCATCTGAAACCATAGAACAACGCAGGGAAGGACAAGAATACAGTGTCCATGGTGATCACGACACCAGAAAAAGGCTGGAGATAAACACAGAGAACATCCAACTCAACTAAGCCAGATATACAGAGACACAGAGGCCCCCAAAACCTCATCACTGAAACAGAACTAAAATGACCCCAAAGTGGCTCAGGGAAACTCATGGAAGAGGGGGAGGAAAGATTGTCAGAGTCACAAGTTGGGGCATTAAGCACAGAGACTGGGGCCTACCCCCCAGAACTCTTGACGGCCCCCACAATGCATGATCCACATTCCCCATTGATGAGGGTCCCTTTGGAAGAGGGAGGACAGGGAGGAGAATAATGGAACCAATACTATGAATGTAAAATCAGAATAGAAATTTAAAAAAATGAAAAAAATATTAAAAAATCACCTCACTGATATTAGAAGAATCACATTCATAATAAACCATATATATATAAAACATTCTTTTTGACCTAATTACTTGAAATTTTTACTTTGTCACTGTTCCACTACTTCCAATTCAAAATACTCACAAATGAAAACATCCCAGGCTTCTCCCACCCGTGACCATGGTTCTGATTTCAGATAATCAGGCAGCACTGCTCCACACAGCAGTACAAGGCCCTCCTAACCACAGCTCATGGTGTGTGAGCTCTGCTCCAGGGTGTCCGAGTCCATCTTCCTTAAAATACCACTTGTAAACTCGTACTTTTCTGTCATGTGGTTTTCAGCTGCCAGGGAAATCAAAATCTCTGGATAGCATTCCAGGCCCAACAAAACTCCACACCATCCCTTCTCTAAATAAGCTTTCAATCTGGCTATTCTCTCCTGAACCTAACAGACTGTCATTTGCATGCCCTGAGAAAATGATCAGCAGATGCACAATGCCATCCAGGCACACTCACAGAGGGCCTTTCCCTCACTTCAGAGCACACAGACCACTGTCCTTCCTGCTTCTGTCACATTACCTATATGTTTACTACAACACTTAATTACTACCCATACTTCTCTGCTTCAAAGGTGGCAACATTCTTCACCTACAACCATTTTAAAGTAGGTAACACAAGGAGTGTAGCTAGTCTAAGAGCTAGTAACAAGTGCTTCTGCAGCAAATTCATTTCTGCTCTGGTGGTGGGTAGGTGACACAAAGATGACTTGTGTCCTGACTTCAGCATCTCAGAATCTACCCCCTAAGATAGTAAGCACACCACGACATCTTCAGTGTCACAGAACTCTTACTACTATCTTTCCCCCAGCAGAATCACAGGACATGGAATGAATACAACACTTATTAACTATCCTCTTAACAAGAAAGGACAATTTAAAAGCTAGCTTTGAAAAATTACATTCACATTTTGGATTCTGTAAATGAGTTGTTTCTTGTTTGATATAACTATAAATTTAAGCATTTTAATACATTTAAATGGTCTTCTTGACAAAGTTGTGAACTTTTAAAAAATTATTATTTTATTTATATTTATTGGAAAAAGAGAGAGAAAAAGAGGCAGATAGAGAGAGAATGGGCACACCAGGGCCTCCTGCCACTGCAAACAAACTCCAGATACATGCGCCACCTTGTGGATCTGGCTTATGTGGGTACTGGGGAATCAAACCTAGGTCCTTAGGCTTCATAAGTAAGTGCCTTAAACACCCACCTCTCCAGCCCTGGGACTGTGAACTTAAAGCAGCAAAATAAATTCTGGACTACAGGATTTTCTTCCAAAATACTTCAGACCAAAAAAAAAAAAAAAAGAACATGGGCTGGAGAGATGGCTTAGCGGTTAAGGCACCTGCCTCCTAAGCCTAAGAACGCTGGTTCCAACCTCCAGCAGTTCAATCTCCAGGTCCCACGTTTAGCCAGATGCAAAGTGATGCAAGGGCGCTATGTCGCACTTGACCACAAGGGGGCACATGCATCTGGATTTCATTCTTAGCAGCTGAGACACTGCTGGCGCACCCATCTCTGTCTTCCTCTCTCTCTCTCTCTCTCCAAAAATAATAAATAAATAAAAATAAATAAATAAAAATAAAATATTTTAAAAAAATAGAACAAACAATCAGTAGGGAAAAAAAAAGTGTGAGTTGGTAAAAAGTGTGAGTCCTTCCCTCCCTTGTTTAGGAAATTTTCCAAGGCTAAAGACTTAAGAACCTAACTCACAATCCAAGAGGTCCAGGCCTTGAAAGAATGTCTTGAGTCAATGACTGAAAGGGCAGTAAAGCAGCATGTGTTTAAATTAGGACTGGGATATATATACATGCTGCTGTGAAGGTAGCACCCTGGCCATTTCAAGACCAATCTGCACTGGGTGTGCTCCACAGTGCTTCCCAAACCCAAAGAACACCATGCACTCCACCCTCCTGAGCCTCAGCATCCTGTACGTTGTCCTGAGACGTGGCAGTTCATTAGCCACCTTTCAAAATCTAGAACCAAGTCGTTAACTGAAACTTGCCACACGCTTTTTATTACTTGAGCATTTTCTTTCTTTCCCACATGTCCAGCCATAATTGAATTTCAGTGACACGTGACTACTTGTTTAAACAATTTTTCTTGCAATTCTTTCCATTGAAGTAATTCTGTTCTACAAATCATGCATTCTAACAGGTTTAATTCAGTATCTTGCTATGTAGTTTAGTTGATGCTGTGCTTGACATGATTTTTGTTACCAAAGTCATTCTTCATGTAATGTAGTATTGTGCCACCAACTCCATCTTAACAGAACAGAAGCAAAAATCTATCTTCTGCCAATGAATAGTTCAGTGATGAAGAGAGTAACATTCAAAGCTACAGCAATTTTAGACTTCTCCTTTCTTCTTTCTTTAGATATAAGGGACAATAAATAAGACACATCTACAGAGAATTTCAACACCATCAGTAAACAAAAAGAGCTGAAGAAGCTGGGCGTAGTGGCACACGCCTTTAATCCCAGCATTCTGGAGGCAGAAGTAGGAGGATCTCTGAGAGTTAGAGGCCAGCCTGAATGCCAGGTCAACCTGAACTAGAGTGAGACCCTACCTCAAAAAAAAAAAAAAAAAAAAAAAAAACAAGCGCCACAATGTTATCTTTCCTTTAGAAACTAAAGAAAAGACTATTCAGAAGAATGGATTAAAACCAAGTAGTCAGCTTCCGGTCAAGATGGTGTCCCTGTAAACACGCCTCACCCACACGAATGGAAAGGCCAGTGTTTTCTTTAGGGCACATTAATGTCTGGGAGGGCACTGAGTACCAAATCAGGGAATCCTCTGATTCCCATGCCCTCAGGAAACCACCAGCACCGTCTCCCTCCTCCCCTGCGGGTAGTCCCACCCCACTGTGTCCCCAACCCTGTGTCCCAACCCTCTGCGCAGGAGGGTTGGCCCGCCCACACAGTCCCCTGCACTGAGCTCTGCAGGAACCCTTCCACTATGTCCCCGCCCCCGCCCCCAGCCGGGTCTGTGCCACTCCCTCCCCCCACCCCCCAGATCATTCTCAGTGAGCTCACCCAATCACAGAAAGATAATCATCAGATAATCATTGCATGGTCTCAATCATCTGTGGCTCCTAAACTGAATCCGCCTGAGATGCTATCATACCTAATAAGTACCCTGAGGACCAAACAATAGGGAGGGTGGGATGGAGGGAGGGTAAGAGTGGGAGGGAGTATAAGGGTGGGAAGGAGGGTAAGCAGGGGGCACAGAGACCCAAATGGAAATGGCACCATAAAATCCTATACTCTAGGGCTGGAGAGATGGCTTAGCGGTTAAGGCGCCTGCCTGCTAAGCCTAAGAACCCAGTTCCAATCTCCAGGTCCCACATTTAGCCAGATATAAAGTGACACAAGAGTGCAATGCCACACTTGCCCACAAGGGGGTGCATACATCTGGATTTCGTTCACAGCAGCTGAGACTGCTGGCACGCCCATCGCTATCTGTCTCCCTCTCCCTCTGTCTGTCTCTCTCTCCAAAAATAAATAAAAACAAAAATCCTATACTCTAAACAGGCTAAAAAACTGATCCTTCAGCAGGCCCATAGAGGGAACACCTGAACCACAGGGACCTGGAGAAGACATCATGAAGACCAACCTTAATCTTTTCATGTTTCTCTCTCTCTCTCTCTCTCTCTCTCTCTCTCCCCCCCTCCCCCTCTCCTCTCTATCTCTTTTATATTACCTATCTTTTTCTTCCTTCACCTTCCTTGGTGCTGGCTTGTAACTCCCAGTACCAGCATGGGGTTAACTTTCACAATGCGCTCTTGGTCCGAGAGACCTACAAGGTTCACCCCCAAAAAAAAAAAAAGACAGATTTCTGTCAGAGTTCTTGATGACCCACCAAAGGTTAATGGCAAGACCCTACTGCCGAAGACACCATGCTGTTGTGATGAAACATGGAGTGACCTGGTTGGAATCTGGAAGAGGGTCGGTCCCCAGAAAGTTAGCTCGTCTTGTGCTAGAGGGTGCTGCAAGAGCGACTGGGGGAAAATGACCGACATCTGTCCAAACAACTCACAGTCTAGGCTATTCAGCAGTAAACAACCTGATGTGATGTTCAAACAAATTCAATAGTGACACACAGCCATGGTGAGTAACCAACTGCTCTTGATTTGGCTAATATATCCACTTTGTGGAATGGAACTCATAGCTGGAACTGGGAAATAAGTCAAAACCATGTACACAAAAATGGGCCTATTCTCCAATATCAAGCTCCCACCAAATGTGGGCCAGAAGAGGGCTTATGAATATAAAATTCTCTCTAAAATAGCAGTGGCCATCCCATCTATCTGGTGCTGACCCCTCTCTCTATTGGAAATTTGCTTCTCTTTTCCAGATAGGTGATGAACCTGAAGGGAGGATCAGCCTATTGCACTTCACCAGGGCCCCAGCTGAAACCATAGTAGTGGGGAATGGGCAAGAGTGCAGCTTTCTTGATGAACCCAACACCAGAACAAGGCTGAAGGAGATAAACACAGAGAACATTCAACTCCTACTAAGCCAGATATACAGACACAAAGGCTCCCAAGACCTCATCACTGCAGCAAAACTAATATGAACCCAGCGTGGCTCAGGGAAATTCACAGAAGAAGGGGCGGAAAGAGTGTTAGAGCCACAAGTTGGGTCATTATGCACAGAGATTTTGCCTCTCCCCCATAACTGTTGACCACCCCCATAATGCACGACCCACATTCCCCAATGAGGAGGGTCCCTTCGCAGGAGGAAGGTCAGGGAGGAGGCTACTGGAGGCACCAACATGAATGTAAAATTAAAATGAATGAATTTAAAAAAATTACCCATGTACAACCCCCCACCAAAAAAAAAACCCCAAGTAGTCAGAGAGCACCTCATGGGACAGTGAATGTATTGACTCCTTCTGACACATGAGGTGACAGCTTCCTGACAGGTGTTAACCTCCCTCATGCTTCTCTGTCCTTCATAGACTCCAGAAGCCCTGCCCAGTGTGCTCTACTCTTTTCTGTACAATCACTGACTCCTCTCCTCTTCTAAATGCGACTTGTCAAGAGGCAGCATACGTGGGCCTCACGGTTCTAAAAAGGCTCCTCAATCTTCCTCAGGCTCCAGTTCCTCCATCTGTGCAATCGGGTGTGCTATGTATAATATGGGTGGCTGTGGGACATGATAAGCACATGGGACAAAGTAGCTGTGTAATAAAGGCTAGCTATCTTTTTTATGCTTTAACGGTTCATCTTTGTCCTCTATCCTAAGATATTACAGGCCATTTTAAGAACTGCAAAAGACCTAAAAGTCATCATCATGTAATCATCTCATATTAAGTACTAGGAAACTAAAACTCCAATCCACAAGCTGCCAATGGACTCAACATTATGGCCAGTGTGGACGATTCCATCACAACTCTCTCTCCAGAAGCTCCATCCCTCCATAGCTTCTATGCCAAGTGTCCAGGTCTCACCTTGTCCTCCTGCATGCCAGCTATGCACCACTCCACTAACTCAACTCCCGTATTTCAGGGTACCTTCCTTATACTCCCCCCACCATGTCTTCTCCAGCATTCTGTAGTTCTTTTGCTAGTGCTAAAGTTCTTCTAGTCCCCACATTAGAGGCATGAAGAACAAGACAGAAAAGAACCCCATCTTCTCTGCACCTATCACGAAACAGGGCCAAGGTTACTCACTTGTATCATCTCACCTATGAAGGACATTGTAGTGGCGCAAACTGAACCTAAATCTGACTTCAAAGCTTTCTCAGGGATGGAGAAATGGCTTAGTGGTTAAGGCGCTTTCAAAGCCCAAGGACCCAGGATTGATTCTCCAGGTTCCAAGTCAGGCAAATGCACATGGTGGTGCATGTGTCTAGAGTTCATTTGCAGTGGCTAGAGGCCCTGGTACAGCCAATCTCCACCCCCCCCCCAGCCTGCCTCTTTCTCTCCCTCTCTCTGTCTCTAATAAATAAATAAAAATAAAAACTAAAGCCGGGCGTGGTGGCGCACGCCTTTAATCCCAGCACTCGGGAGGCAGAGGTAGGAGGATCGCCGAGAGTTCGAGGCCATCCTGAGACTACATAGTGAATTCCAGGTCAGCCTGGACCAGAGTGAGACCCTACCTCGAAAAACCAAAAAATAAAATAAAATAAAATAAAATAAAATAAAATAAAATAAAAATAAAATAAAAATTCCTCAGACACTTTCTAGTCAACAAAAAGCAACAAAATTAGGAGGCAGAGGTAGTAGGATAGCAGTGAGTTTGAGGTCACCCTGAGACTACAAAATGAATTGAAGGTCAGCCTGGACTAGAGTGAGACCCTACCTTGAAAACAAACAAAAAAAGCAACCCAAGTCTGTGTTCACACCATTTGCATTTATTAAGGAGCACACATATATTACTAGATAACATCCTTCAGATGATAAAAGCTGCACTTGATCATTTGTAAGAAAATGTATGGGATGGAGAGATGGCTTAGTACAGCCAAAGGAGCAGTGTTCAATTCCCCAGGCCCCACGTAAGCCAAATGCACAAGGTAGCACATGCATCTGGAATTTGTTTGCAGGGGATGGAGGCCCTGACATGACCATTCTCTATCTGCATCTTTCTCTCTCCCTGTCTCTCACATATATTTTTTTAAAGTGTATGGATGAATTTGATACATGAGTGACACACATGAATGGATGAATGAGATTCCCACTGTCCCTACTGCTATCCAGAGAAACCACAGCCAAGGGAACGGGCTTGGTGGAATCAGCAGAGAAAGAAGACCCTCGTGAGCCTGACTCTAGTCTGGCACAGTGAAGAGACATATGAGGTAAGAGTAAGTGGGAGGCCCCCAGTGCCCCTCCGTCTCCCCAAGGGGGCAAGATGGGGCACACAGGCCTTGTGGACCACAGCTGCAATACCACTGCTCTTACCACTTTTTCACTGACCCAGTGGGGGTCAAGGGACTCTCGCTTCTGGTGCTAAGCATCCAGCCACGAAGAAAAACAACAAAAATTGATGCATGAAACTCACTTTTTCTTGATTAGTAAGATAATATCTAAACTTCCAAACAAGGTCTTGTTCTTCATATGTAAGCTGCTTAGTTGGTGGGTAACTCACAATAATCTACAACAAAGAAGAAAAGAGCTTCGTTTGTCAAACATATACTTAATATTGTATATATTCATTTTATTTCAATCTTTTCATTTTAAAAAATTCTATAATGCAAATACTACATAAGCCAGGATGTCCTGAGCACATCTGTACAAAAGGCAAATCATTAGGATGCATGAGAAAAGATAAGCAAGCCTTATGCCATAAGAAAGTGTCCTGCCATCCAGCTTGTTTAACTCACCAGACACCACGCAAAGCAAAGCAGCCATGACTTCCCCACCATAAAACACCAGAACTCCAGACATAGGAAACTGTTAAGGTTAGGAAATTATGTAGAATTCACCAAATTCTGAAATAATGTACACTTAAGATATCAATTTTGGGGCTGGAGAGATGGCTCAAGCACTTGCTTCAAAGCCTAAGGATTTGAGTTCGATTCCCCAGTACCCATGTAAAGCCAGATGCACACATGCATCTTGAGTTTGTTTGCAGTGGCTAGAGGCCCTGATATGCCCATTCTCTCTATCTGCCTCTTACTCTCTTTCACTCTCTATCAATTAAATAAATAAATTATTTTTTAAAATATCAAGTTTGGGGGCTGGAGTGATTGCTTAGCAATTAAGGCATTTGCCTGCAAAGCCAAAAGATCCCAGTTTGATTCTCCAGGACCCACATAAGCCAGATGCACAAGAAGGCACATGCATCTGGAGTTCCTTTGCAGTGGCTAGAGGCCCTGGCATGCCCATTCTCTCTTTTTGTTGTTGTTGTTTTTTATTTTATGTTATTGTATTTTTTTATTGACAATTTCCTTAATTGTAGACAATATCCCATGGTATTTCCCTCCCTCCCCCCATTTCCCCTTTGAAACTCCACTCTTCATCATATCCCCTCCCCCTCTTGATCAGTCTCTCTTTTAATTATGATGGTCTTATGTAGGTAGTTTCAGACACTGCGAGGTCATGGATATCCAGGCCATCTTGTGTCTGGAGGAGCACATTGTAAGGAGTCCTACCCTTCCCTTTGGCCCTTTCTCTCTCTCTCTCAAATAAATAAATAAATAAAATATATTTATAAAAAAATCACCTTTGAGCTGGAGAGATTGCCCAGAGGTTAAGTCACTTGCCTGCAAAGCCTACAGACCCAGGTTTGATTCCCCAGTACCCATGTAAAGCCAGATGTACAAGGTGACATACATGTCTGGAGTTTGTTTGCAGTGGCTAGAGGCCCACTCTCCCTCTCCCTCTCTCTCTGTGCTTTTTTCCCTTCTCTCTCAAATAAATAAATAAATAAATAAAATATTTTAAAATAAGTCTAGAGAAAAGGCTTAGTGGTTAAGGCACTAGCCTGCAAAGCCTAATATCCCAGGTTCGCTTCCCTGGTACACATATAAAGCCAGATGCACAAAGAGGTGCATGCATCTGGAGTTTGTTTGCTGCAGCCAGAAGCCCTGGCACACCCATTCTCTTTGTTTCTCTTTTATCTCTCTCTGATTGCAAATAAACAAAAACAACTGAATAAATAAAAAGTCTTTGGAGGGATGGCTCAGTAGTTAAGGAGCTTGCCTGCAAAGGCTAATGACCCGGGATCAATTCCCCAGTACCCAAGTAAATCCAGCTGCACAAACTGGTGCATGTATCTGGAGTATGTCTGCAGTGGATAGGGGGCCTGCCACACCCATACTCATTCTCTTTCTTTTTCCTTGCAAATAAATATTTTTAAAAATACTTTTTAAGGACTAGAGAGATGGCTTAGCAGTTAAGGCACCTGCCTGCTAAGCCTAAGAACACTGGTTCCAATCTCCAGGTCCCATGTTTAGCCAGATGCAAAGTGATGCAAGAGTGCAATGCTGCACATGCCCACAAGGGGGCGCACACATCTCGATTTCATTCACAGCAGCTGAGAGGCTGCTGGCGCACCCATTCTCTATCTGTTTTTCTCTCCCTCTCTCTGTGTCTCTCTCCAAAATACTTTTTAATTTAAAGAGAAAAGATGTCAATTTCAACCAAGTATCCATTTAACTGTCATTCAGTATATTGTAAGTTCTCTTACATTCAGCTGGTCTCTGGTGGCAGCATTGGGTTTGAGATCATGGTCAGAAGGCCCACTTCGTAAACTCCGGGCAAGCTTGTGGTGCTTGCTCTCAACCAAATTCTCCTATAATTTAAATTTAAATACATAGAGAATACAAACTTTACCCAAAAGAAACTTTAATAACCAGCCAGAAATAGAAAAGTAAATCATCACATGCATAAGACCATTTCAAGATGTCTGATGTTTGTTTTATTCTTACCACTGTGGATCCCTATGACTCTTGTATAATTATGGACCTATTGAAGGGGTAGGAAGCTAAGTGTGACTCAGGCCCCAGGATGTCTAATATGCACAGGCCATTCCAGCCTTCTAGAACACTTTAACATTCTCCATCACATACCACCGTTACACTAAAATCTACTCTGACACCCAGACATAACCCACAATCTCCTAAAGACTTATGACATGAGTGGACAGTCACCTGAGCACTTACCTAACCGTTACTGTGGGGAAAGACAGTGGTCCTCATGCTGCAATACACATCTGCTATGAACTCCTATCCCCATGACCAGATCACAAGTTTTATCCATGTTACCAATGCTTTACATGCATGTAGACATGTCAATGTTTTTCTATAGATATGGCCATTTGGATATAAAGACAGATATACATTTAATTTTGATTTTCAGAGATACTTGTGTTATTGGTTGACTGCATATTTGAACTGCCTGATCATGTTTTTCTAATTTTTTACTTTGAGTCTATTCCCTTTACCATTTAAACATTCTTTACACACTAGTCACAAGTCTAGTAGTCCTAGTAGCTACAACAATCTTATTTCACAATAATTTCAACCTCCCAAAATTCTTATCCATTCATCTTAGCTATACAAACACACCTTTTTACATGGCTCCTTCTAGTCACCTGCTCTGACAAATATCACTTCAGACTCTCTTTCATTCCTTCTCTTTCATTTCCTCACCTTTCGTTCCCTTGCTCTTTCAGCAGTTCAAATAAAATGGTTGTATGATCCTAGATCGCCTGATCTTTTCTTTTGATTTCATTATAAGCATTCCATTTGAATCTAACTCCAGAGAGCTGAGTCACAGGTATATACTGAGACTTGTTACTTATTTCAAAAGAAAGTGTAAGTAGTGATCATTCTAAAAAAATACATTTATAAAAAATGAGCAGTTACTTACCATAGACATCTGTGGATCAGGAACTTTCACTAACTCAAAGCTTGTTAAGATTGGGGAGGACTCATCACCATCCTGGATTACAGTGCAGGAAGTTTAAAGAACAAAAAAACAGTGAAACTTTAACCAAATGATAACAAGGCATAACCTTATACTCTTGAATATAGTTTAATTCTACTTAATTTTATTTTTGTTTTTCGAGGTAGGGTCTCATTCTAGCTCAGGCTGACCTGGAATTCACTGTGTAATATCAGGGTAGCCTAGAACTCTCAGCGATCCTCCTACCTCTGCCTCCCAAGTGCTGGGACTAAAGGTGTGCACCATCATGCTCGGCTTTTAATTCTACTTAAAAAACACCACCTTCCATTTATAAATTCTTCTCTCAATTGCACAAATATATATTCATTTTAATCTCTATGACTGATAAAACATTTTGAAGAAAATAAAATCTAACAAGAGTTTTTAATACAGTTGTGGATATATGAAGTCTAAAATTGAATAGACTTTTAAAAAATATTTGTTTATTTACTTATTTATTTGACAGAAAAAGGCAAAGAGAGAGAGAGAGAATGAGCATGCTAGGAGGGCCTCCAACCACTGCAAATGAACTACAGACACATGTGCCACCTTGTGCATCTGGCTTATGTGGGTCCTTGGGAATTGAACCTGGGTCCTTTGGCTGCGTAGACAAGCACCTGAACTGCTAAGCCATCTCTCCAGCCCGAATACACTATTTTTTTTTTTTTTTTTTTTTTTTTTTTTTGGTTTTGACCTGGAATTCACTATGTAGTCTCAGGGGTAGGGTCTCACTTTGGCCCAGGCTGAATTCACTATGTAGTCTCAGGGTAGCCTTGAACTCCTAGTATCCATGTAAGACAGATCCTCCTACCTCTGCCTCATCTCTCTCTCTCTTTCTCTTTAGTGCTGGGATTAAAGGCGTGACAGTAGATCAAAAGCCCAAATCTTCAAAACATGGACAAAAACCCACTAACACAATTAACACATGGCAGAAGGGGCATCCGCCAATAGAATATTTTTATTGATTGTAAAAAAATTGTTTTTTTTAAAAAAAGGAAAAAAGGCTGGACAGATGGCTTAGTAGCTTAAGGCACTTGCCTGTGAAGCCTAAAAAACCCAGGTTCAATTACCTAGTATCCATGTAAGACAGATGCACATGGTGGTGCATGCATTTGGAATCATCTACAGTGACTAGAGGCCCTGGTGCACCCAATCTCTCTCTCTCTCTTTCTCTTTATCTGCCTCAATCTCACTCAAATAAATAGAATATATTAAAAATAAATTTTTAAAAAACGCATGACAGTAGATCAAAAAGTCCAAATCTTCAAAACATGGACAAAAACCCACTAACACAATTAACACATGGCAGAAGGGATGTACTAAACCACTGCAGGAGGCTTGTAAATATTAGTGCATGCCAGATTCCTCAGAGAGCAGAACAGTAAGTGTGAGACAATGTTAGTGAGCGCCGGATCCCTCAGAGAGCAGAACAGAAAGTGTGGGACAATGTTAGTGAACATTCCTCGGATCAGAACCAATCAGAGAGCAGAGCAGAACAGAAAGTGTGAGACAATGTTAGTGAGCACTGGATCCCTCAGAGAGCAGAACAGAAAGTGTGGGACAATGTTAGTGAGCACCGGATCCCTCAGAGAGCAGAACAGAAAGTGTGAGACAATGTTAGTGAGCACTGGATTCCTCAGAGAGCAGAACAGAAAGTGTGAGACAATGTTAGTGAGCACTGGATTCCTCAGAGAACAGAACAGAAAGTGTGAGACAATGTTAGTCAGAGAGCAGAACAGAGAGACAATGTTAGTGGATTCCTCAGAGAGCAGAACAGTCAGAACAGAAAGTGTGAGACAATGTTAGTGAGCACTGGATTCCTCAGAGAGACAGAACAGAAAGTGTGAGACAATGTTAGTGAGCAGAACAGAAAGTGTGAGACAATGTTCTCAGAGAGCAGAACAGAACAGAAAGTGTGAGACAATGTTAGTGAGCAATGGATGCAGAACAGAAAGTGTGAGACAATGTTAGTGAGCGATGGATTCCTCAGAGAGCAGAACAGAAAGTGTGAGACAATGTTAGTGAGCGACGGATTCCTCAGAGAGCAGAACAGTAAGTGTGAGACAATGTTAGTGAGCACTGGATTCCTCAGAGAGCAGAACAGAAAGTGTGAGACAATGTTAGTGAGCACTGGATTCCTCAGAGAGCAGAACAGAGACAATGTTAGTGAGCAATGGTGTGTGAGACAATGTTAGTGAGCACTGGATTCCTCAGAGAGCAGAACAGAAAGTGTGAGACAATGTTAGTGAGCACTGGATTCCTCAGAGAGCAGAACAGAAAGTGTGAGACAATGTTAGTGAGCACTGGATTCCTCAGAGAGCAGAACAGAAAGTGTGGGACAATGTTAGTGAGCAATGGATTCCTCAGAGAGCAGAACAGAAAGTGTGAGACAATGTTAGTGAGCACCGGATCCCTCAGAGAGCAGAACAGAAAGTGTGGGACTATGTTAGTGAGCAATGGATTCCTCAGAGAGCAGAACAGTGTGAGACAATGTTAGTGAGCAATGGATCCCTCAGAGGGCAGAACAGAAAGTGTGGGACAATGTTAGTGAGCAATGGATTCCTCAGAGAGCAGAACAGAAAGTGTGGGACAATGTTAGTGAGCAATGGATTCCTCAGAGAGCAGAACAGAAAGTGTGAGACAATGTTAGAGCAGAACAGAACAGTGTGAGACAATGTTAGTGAGCACCGGATTCCTCAGAGAGCAGAACAGAAAGTGTGGGACAATGTTAGTGAGCACCGGATTTCTCAGAGAGCAGAACAGTAAGTGTAGAACAATGTTAGCGAGCGCCGGATTCCTCAGAGAGCAGAAAAGTGTGAGACAATGTTAGTGAGCAATGGATTCCTCAGAGAGCAGAACAGAAAGTGTGAGACAATGTTAGTGAGCGCTGGATCCCTCAGAGAGCAGAACAGTGTGAGACAATGTTAGTGAGCACCGGATTCCTCAGAGAGCAGAACAGAAAGTGTGGGACAATGTTAGTGAGCACCGGATTCCTCAGAGAGCAGAACAGAGCAATGTTAATGAGCAATGGATTCCTCAGAGCAGAACAGAACAGAGAACAGAAAGTGTGGGACAATGTTAGTGTGCAATGGATTCCTCAGAGAGCAGAACAGTAAGTGTGGGAAAATGTTAGTGAGCGCCGGATTCCTCAGCAGAACAGAAAGTATGAGACAATGTTAGTGAGCGATGGATTCTTCAGAGAGCAGAACAGTAAGTGTGAGACAATGTTAGTGAGCGCCGGATTCCTCAGAGAGCAGAACAGAAAGTGTGAGACAATGTTAGTGAGCAATGGATTCCTCAGAGAGCAGAACAGTAAGTGTGGATTCCTCAGAGAGCAGAACAGAAAGTGTGAGACAATGTTAGTGAGCAATGGATTCCTCAGAGAACAGAACACAGAACAGACAAGTGTGAGACAATGTTAGTGATGGATTCCTCAGCAATGGATTCCTCAGAGGGCAGAAGAAAGTGTGGGACAATGTTAGTGAGCGCTGGATTCCTCAGAGAGCAGAACAGAAAGTGTGAGACAATGTTAGTGAGCAATGGATTCCTCAGAGAGCAGAACAGAAAGTGTGGGACAATGTTGAGCAATGGTGAGCAGAACAGGATTTCAATGTCAGTGAGCAAGCAGAACAGAAAGTGAGTGAGACAATGTTGAGACAATGTTAGTGAGCACTGGATTCCTCAGAAAGCAGAACAGAAAGTGTGAGACAATGTTAGTGAGCAATGGATTCCTCAGAGAGCAGAACAGAAAGTGTGAGACAATGTTAGTGAGCAATGGATTTCTCAGAGAGCAGAACAGAAAGTGTGGGACAACACTCCACAAATGTATGCAATTAGGGCTACAGACATAATGCTCCTTAGAAGGAAGACAGCATGTAGTCTTAAATGTGAAGATTAAGTCAACCACATCTTAAGGAAAGATACCTTATTTTACTGTTATTATCATTTTTGAAGAATTTTGAAGAATACTAATATCTAATTTGGCCAAGAAAGGTAATTGAATGTAATAAATGTCAATGCCAAAATACTGGAAAAGGCTAAACTAATTAAGGTCAAACTTCATTCTCTGACAAATGGACACCTAACCTTTGTCGATTTCCAAAGGCTAACAGAGCATGCTTTTAATTTTAGATATATGCAATGAAACTGGAAGAGGTGGAAAGAAGAGAAGCATTGCAACTTGACTTCAGTTCAGTAATTGAGATTTACAGGAAACCACAAACTCCCAGAGCTGTTGTTTAACAGGCTTATTCTCAGTCACAACACCTGACAACACATTTATCAGCCCAACTGTGACAAGTAATCTTCACTAAGGCTATCTGTCACAGAAGACAGGTGACAAGAAAGTTCACTTCCATTATATGTAAGACACTGGCCCAGAAACCTTTACACTACATGGAGATATGACAAGGGTGGGCAGATAGGCTTTAATTTCTGAGCAATTTTCTAGAAGCAAGAGAAAGGGGTCAAGAACCTTTTCAAAAATGCTTAAAATTCTTCTAATTCCTCTTCTGTTATTATTTCATCTACTATCAAAGCTGTCTCTCAGAAGGTCCTTCACAGCGCAGTGTCTGAAGGCATCACTAGATATTAGGTTTCTGTTGTACAAGCTACACACGAGGAGCGGGCATCACTTATCACAGCATGCACTGTGCAGGGTATGCAAGTGTTTATTAAAATATGCTGGGCACAATTTTGCTCAACTATATTTTCCTTTCTTTCTGATGTAGGTGTTCTTTCTTTCTGGGTATGTGTTCATGTGTATAGATATCAGAGGATTACCTCAGGTGTTAGTGACTTCATTTTTCTAATAAATACCTGTAGTATCATGCATAAAAGGGTGAACTGAGCTCAATTTCCCTAATGTTTCACTAAGGAAAGATACCTTATTTTACTGTTATTATCATTTTTGAAGAATTTTGAAGAATACTAATATCTAATTTCACTAAGGTGAAAGGCATAGTATATAAAGGAAGGAAATGAAATTTATCTTTAAAAACATTACACATGTCATCAAAATTACCCATGAGATTTCTAATTAACTATAGAAATTCTGATCCTCTATCATGCAAATCTTTCAAGTAACAATCTGTAAAGAGTAAGCATGTTACATTAGACCACAGTGCAGATGTGACCTGAAGTGTAAGTATATTATGTCACTAGTGATGGCTTCAGTGTGGATGTGACTTGAAGTGTAAGTGTGTCATGAGTCACTTGGGAGGGATTCAGTGAATGAGACTGTAAATATCGTGTAAGTCACTTGTGATGGCTTCGGTAAACAACACCACAGTCACGTGATGTGCAGCAAGGCGCACCATGTAAGCTCTGCGGCATGAAGGTGCCCATCTGCCCATCATGCGGCCAAAGTCTTGTCTCGCTTGTAGTGATTTAAACACTTGTCATTTCCACAATAATAATAGAGTGGGTTTATGTGGTTTCAATTCTTTAAGTGAATCCCTTTCCACAAGCATTTAAGGCAGATTTTACGTAGCTCCACACAGAAATACTTTATTCTTGTAATGAGACCAGAAGAAATCAGAAGAATGAGAAGAAATTTCCTTGATTTTGAGTAACACTGTATTAGTAAGTGCATACTAATGAGTCTTTCATAAGCATAGTGCTACATATGATTCCAACATGCTTTCTGCATGTTAAAATAACCAACACCGCGAACTTTCAACAGGTTATCACTTAAAAATTGTGATTTCCACTTTTAATGTAAATAATGCTGTTATTCTAGTGTCCTACTCACCAATTTGCAAAACCATTATCACTTGCACATTCACTGGATTTTGTGGCCCAGAACTGCCCAGAGAGCTGCGCAGTGTGTGACTGTGTGTGTGTGTGTGTGTGTGTGTGTGTGTGTGTGTGTGTATAGCTCTCTAAAACCAGAACAAGTGTCTCGGCAAGAGCAGCAGTGATTCCAAGCAGCATGAATTTCTTCTCATCCATTGAGCCATCTTTGCAGCCCCAGAATTCGTTTATAACCCATCTGCTCCCCTCAACTTCAGAGACCATAAATAATTCCAAGGAACGCACCTTTTCATAGTAAACAATACCATATTCTTTATCATCACACTTGACACAGCGAAACTCAATCATCAAGTACATGAAATTAGAACTTCGTTTTTCACTCTAAAAAAAAAAACACAAAAAATGACTATTTTCACCATTTTCTCAAAGAATCAGGATCACAGGTATCAATCAACTAAAACTTAGACTACAACTGAAATGAAAAAGTAATTTTTTAAAATGTGGAGCTAAAGGCAATAGGCTTAACAAGTATAATTTTAAAGTTTTCACAATTTATAAATATTCTTTAACTATTTGTAAATTTTGATCAACACTTTATGTATATTGGGGAACAGTTACTTATTCCCTCAACATAAACAGAAAATAGATGGACTCCTTATATAAATGTATAAAGCAAATACCTCAGCAGTGACCTGAAATACAGCAAAGTTTAAACCCCATAAACAAACTGTGGCTGTAGACCCAATATACAAAACCACACTGATGCAAGAATGTTCCATACATGCTTCAGTTTTATAGCCTAGCCCAATGTCATGATTTCTTGCCTGTTGAAAAGGGGACAGGACAGGGCTCCTGACAATGCTGGAGAAGCAAACCCAAACTACATTTTCTACACCCAGATCACCCAGATGCACTGACATGGAAGGGGAGAAGACACAAAAAGCACTTTCATTAAACTCTTCTGGAATGTAATATTACGAAAGTTGGAAAAGGTAACTCTTCTCACAGCAAATGTTGAGACTGCTTGAATAAATTCAGAAAGGAAACCCAGTTTCACACTCAATATAAAAATGTTATGCAGGGGCCGGGCATGGTGGCACACACCTTTAATCCCAGCACTCCCACACAGAGGTAGGAGCATCTTCCTGAGTTTGCAGCCAGCCTAAGACTACATTGTGAATTCCAGGTCAGGGTCTAGAATGAGACCCTACCTTGAAAATCCAAAATTACTTCAACAAATAAAATGTGATGCAGAACAGTGGCTCCCTGAAATTAAGCACTGCCACACAGTTTCTCTCACCCCTCTTGCTCCCTCGCTCTTGTCCCAGCTCAGAACTCTGCAGAGGTGCAATGAGGTCATGTATACAATACTGTGGTTACTGCCCACTGGACACTGATACTCCTCTCTCCTAATTTGAATATTTCTCTAGACAAAGAAGGTTAGGCCAAGTACCTAGTATTGTAAAGCAAATATATAAAATACAACCTTTTTTAAGATATAGTTTTTGTAAAGACCCACTCAAGTCATGCTTTCATCAGACATATACACTGGCCAATACATAAGGTCATGAGAAAAATCAACTGCATATGCAGCTCAACTTCCTCAAAGGCACAGCTTCCTCTATGATGCAAACAAAGCACAGAACTGCTAAGTGGAGCAGACTTCTAGACATGGCATGTGACAGCTGCACTGGGCTGATGATGGAAACTTGAACATGGGCCGCCACGAGTAAGAACACACATGTGAGCACTGAGTCTTCATGGGCCTCACGCATGAGGTCTGCACACTAACGATGCGCATCGGCACCTTTATGGCTCACTGTTACAGTATTAGAGAGGAGAGCAATACAACAGGTGTCACACTGACACAGAACTCAGGCACAGGGGAAGCTCAGTGATGCTAGCAATAAACAGTTCCTCTGACATTACTGCAACTCAGTCATCTATAGAAACACTCTGAGGTAAAAACTATGCAACTCACCTCATTGATCATTTCTATCTCTCGAAATGTCAGCCTGTCCAGCCAGTCCACTTTCACCATGTGTCCTTGCCGATGAGCCTTGGTGAGCTGTCGGGAAAGAACACAGGGGATCAGCACACCTCTGAGAGAAGAGGAAGAAGGGAGCATGTTAAGCACAGCTCAGACAGGGGAGGGAGAAGGGAACAAGCTAAGCACAGATATGACAGAGAGGATGAATGGAACACGCTAAGGACAGCTCTGACAGAGAGGAAGAATGGAACATGCTAAGCACAAGTCTGACAGGAGAGGAAGAACAGAACACGCTAAGGACAGCTCTGACAGGAGGATGAATGGAACATGCTAAGGACAGCTCTGACAGAGAGGAAGAATGGAACATGCTAAGGACAGCTCTGACAGAGAGGAAGAATGGAACATGCTAAGCACAGCTCTGACACAGAGGAAGAATGGAACATGCTAAGCATAGCTCTGACAGAGAGGAAGAATGGAACATGCTAAGCATCCATCTTTCAAAATCCAAATCCCAAACTTTCACACCACAAGTGGATAATCCCACACCAATGTCACTGGATGGGTTACAGCCAACAAATACACAGGCATAATAAATAAAATTACCTACAGACAATACAGTGCATATGACAAATAGGTGCATTTTTACTGATACTGGGCCCCATTCCCAAGATATCTCATTATGGATATGTAAATATTCCAAAGTCTGAAAATGTTTCTTTTTTTTATTGACAACATCTCTACTTACAGCCAATAAACTATGATATTTCCCTCCCCTCCCCTGCTTTCCCTACTCTCCATCATGTCCCCTCCCTCTCTCTGCTAGTCTTTTATTTTGATGTGATCATCTTTCTGAAAATATTTCTAATCCAACCTCCTCCAGATCTCGAGATATGAGATGAGAGATGCTGAGCCTGCAGTAACAATTCCACATGTGAACTATTCCCACAACACTGTAACCACATGCAACTTTCAGGATAAGAAACCAGGCAAGAGGCAGACTTTTTAAGAGGAACCATTTTTAAAATTCTTTTTTAAAAAACAGGCCCACAGGCTTGCCATATTTATTGGGCTAAGGTACCACAGAGTCTTTCCTGAATGTAGCACCATGTACTATACTTCTTACATTTTGACTACTATAAATGGGGTTATAACAAGAACAGATCCTCTCAGGGGAAATAACCACTATTGCTCTAATCAGCACTATCTATGCAAAAGGACAGTCACAGACAGAAATTTCTGGGCGATCTATAAATCAACACTCCAAGATTTAAGAACAGGTATATGCATGTGTTTTTATTTTTGAGGAAATGGTATAAAAGATTTAAATTTTCAGAGGTGCCATTCAGAGATGCAAATCTTCCCCTAATTTCATAAATTACATCATACTGGCTTTTGACATCCACAAAAAAAATTAAAGTAAACCTCTAAAGTCCTCAAGAAAACTAGCTTTTGTCTTTGAAAATGTATTTTAAACGCTAGCTTCTTTACACATCAAGCCTCCTTCTTTCTAAACAAGTTCACAGTACTAAGCAAGGCTAGACATCAAAAGAATCCCTGCATCACTGTCCATGCGGAAGCCTCTTTCAGAACCCCACATCCTCATCACCACTCTTCTTCATCTTCCTTGACAATCATCACAAGTGTGATGTCATACTAGTCCAGAAATGGAAATACTGACCTTATACAAAAATGCTGAGGTTCTTTGTAATACAAATTAATACTAAAAAAACAAAATCAGCATTCTTCCAAATGGCAGATACCACCTTCTCACCTGAGGTAACTTCCAAATGAAAGCAAGCACAGAGATCTTAATAACGGCACTTGGGTTTGCTACAGGACCAGTCACCATTTCCAAAACATGAAGCCAGCTTAGATGACCATCAAAGGGTGCATGGATAAAGAAAATGTGGCGTGTATACACAAGACAGCATTATGCAGCCATAAAGAAAGAAGTCACAACACTTGTAGGAAAATAGATGGAGCTAGATAGAGGTCATTGTTAGGTGAAATAAGCAAGATTCAGAAAGGAAAAGGAAAGGGAAAGAGGGAGGGAAGGAGGGAAAAAAGTGATCCTTGGGGAGGACAGGGTAATGGATGGAATATATGTACCATGAAAGCAGACGGGAGTGGGGGGGAGGAACGACTTGGGGAGAGGAAGGGACCAGTGAGTGGACGTTGGGAAGTAGAGTGAGAGGGACAATAAGAACAAAATGTGACATTATGTGTGGAAATGCCATAATGAAACAGAGCACTCTGCAACTAAAAGAACTAATCAAAGGGAAACTGGTGCTGGGCATGGTGGTGCACAATTTTAATCCCAGTACTTGGGAGGCAGAGGTAGGAGAACTTCCATGACTTCAAGGCCACCCTGAGAATACATAGTGATCCAGGTCAGCCTGAGCTAGGATGAGACCCTACCTTGAAAAACAAAAACAAAAAACGAAAAACAAAAACGAAAGTGAGTGCTTCCATAAGTACCCACATAAAGCATGGGCTAAGGATTTTGTTAGCTCTGATAAACATCAGACAAGTATGCCAGAAACATGAAAGAGTCCAAGAATCCCCAAACAAGGATAACACCAGAAGATTAGGCAACATGGATGGGCTGCAGCCCTAACAACCTGTAGACAAGAGAAGCTTACCACAGTGCTAAAAACTGCTTTCAATCCATCACTTTCAAACCCATGCCAATAAAAGTCATTTTGATTTGTACTCCCAGATTCTAATGAGTCAACAGATGCAAAATATGACAGGTAGCACTATTCCAAAGTCAATCATTCACTTTGGCACATGCTCCAAACAGGTTTTCAAGACAAAAGAAAATATAAAATGGCAGGCATGGTGGTACACATGCCTTTAATCCCAGTACTCGGGATGCTGAGATAGAAGGATCACTGTAAGTTCGAGCACAGCCTGAGACTATATAGTGCATTCTAGGTCAGCCTGGGCTAGAGTGAGACTCCTCCTTGAAAATCCAAAAAATAAAAAAATATATATATACATAGAGAGAGATACAGATATAGATATGATCATGTTACATTTTTTGGTTTGTATGAACAACAGAAATCAAGAACAAGGAATTTATATGCTACATAAAGGAAGAAAAAGGATAACACATGCCAATTTTTGGCACATTTAACAACTGCACTAAATGGGCAATTTTGCCCCCAGTTTTCAGACAGCTGTTAAGCACCACTCTAAAGGGGCAGAACTGGGATGTCAGCCACATGTCCACTATGATTCTGCAGCCATTTCCTCTACCCGTCTTCACTATCCACTCTCTATTGTCACACGATTACTATTTGTTAGTTACTGAACACTAATTCTGTGTTATGACACAATAGTTGATCCCTCACTAACTCACTAAGAGAAGAGAACTGAACAATGTGAACTATGTTCGGGGGGACGGGAGGGGAATGCAGTGAGCTTCTTTTCTCTCCTTTGCCAAGGTACCCAGAGAAATCAGGAATGTTCTGGAGCCATGTGCACTAGTGCCAGAATTTACATTGTTTAATGCACGGTACTTCCTACATGGGCCAGGCCTTTTCTGAATCTGAATACCAGAGATGACCCTTCTCACCTTTCTGAAGAGCTTGGCATGGAAGGTGTGATCAGCATGGCAGTACTAAGATCAGCAAAGCCACCATAGGAGGCAGATATAAATTCACCTACAGACATGCAGGTGTCGCACCATTACTGCGGGCGCAAGAAACTAAACAGAAAGTGAGTGTCCATCAGCCATGGGAGCTGCTCAGGACATGATGGAACACATACTCTGAAATGCAACAGTCAAAGACAGGAAGTGGGATGTGGTGGCACACACCTTTAATCCCAGCACTCATGAGGCAGAGGATTGCCGAGTGCCACGAGTTAAAGGCCACTCTTAGACTAAAAAGTGAATTACAGGTAGGTCTGGGCTAGAGCAAGACCCTACCTTGAAAAACCACAAAAAAAAAAAAAAAAAAGACACAGGAAAATCGATGTGCCTCTATAGGGAAATATAATGCTGAATTAAGTGCCTGAAAAATCGCAAGTACCTCTGATGCTATGATGATGATGCTAATATATTAACTTCCTACATCACATCTTAAATAGCGGAAGCTTAAGATATTGCTCAGCTTCAAATATTGTAGAATTTCTGCAAAACTTAACAGTTACCTCTGAAAATGTCTCCCAGACACTCTTATTTTCCTACAAGTTAGTGGCTTACGTGAGCATTCACTTTATTATTTTCCAAGATTTCTAGAGAAGCCAAGCAGACAATGTTGACCTAGTCTCATCAGAATCCCTCACAGGGTGCAGGAAGGCTTCACTGCAGGTAAACACTATGATGGGGAACAGTGGGCTTAGCAGGAGCCCTAGGTGAGCCCCTCATTTTCCATTGGGCTCTCTCAGTCTTGGGGCATCACAGAACAGCTCAACTTTCCCCAAATGTGCAAAAACAGACCCGCCATGATTAATTACCTGGACATACACAGTTCAACACCTGGTGCACTGTGTCAATATAAATAAGCCTCCAGTCCAAGAGCCACAGTGGACACAGTGGGGAAGTGAAGAGTATCAAGATACAGGTACAGAGATGAGCCAGCACAGCATGGCTGATGGCTCATGTGAAGGAGCAATGTGCAGTGTGGGAACAGCAAAGCCAGCTCCTGGCTGGACCTCATCGAACAGGGGAGTCTAGAATAAGCCATGACAACTATAACCCATCAAACACAACCTTCTTCTATGTTAACTGTTACCTCTTCACCAGACTCAGTACCCCCCAGCCACCAAAATCCTTTCAGATCTTCAAACAATACTGACTTGTTTAGGGACTATTAATTGTTAATCATGGGATGAAAATTTTCATTGACATTTGTATTAAGTTTGTGACGGTAAAGAATGCACATTTGAGAACAAGCTACTCAGAGACCATAACCTGTGTTACTTTATCTCCCTGTGGTGCTGGTAACAATGTAGCCAGATGAGGGTGGTCATCACTAGTCCCAGACAGCTTCCAGCTATCCCCAGTCTCCATTTTTAAAGACACTAAGGAACAAAATGGCTTCTTAAAACACAGATAAGAGTTTAAAACACAGATAACTATTATTGTGTCACTGGGATAAAATTTCTATTTCATTCTGAGTCTGAAATGCCAGTGACCTACATCTTTGCAAAGAGAACATCTGCATTCTGTTAAACAGCAGGGTAAGAACAGTACAATCTGCTTCCAATTGCTTGTGAAGAAATAATCCTCACCAGGGCGCCCATTCCAGGAAGAAGATAGGTCAAGCAATCAGTAAAAGTGTCACTCACTCTTGGTCAGGAACACAAGTTCCTAAGAATTCATAAGAAGTCATATAGAGTTGGAAAGCAAGCCCACTGTCACAAAATAATGGAATGATTATTGGGCCCTAACTTCTCCAGGAATTAAACAGTGAGGGGTTGTAAAAGCTACTTAAATAGAAGAATCCCCAAGAACCAAATAATGGCATGCCCAGGAAACTTCTAGGAGTTCCAATCATTTATTACCAGATATAACAGAAAATAGAAATGTATGCTTAAGGAAGATAGCTCAGACCAGTGGGTGTTTAATAAAAGTACCAATTACAGAGCTGAAAGTGGGTCAGCTTACCACACCACACCTGGACTAAAGCCAGCAGAGAACAGGATTGCCAAATAGTCGTCTCTGGAAGCAGATGGACTTCTCCGTTCACTCTCTGCTAGTCAGTTTCATCTACCATTGAGTATAAGCTCCTTGGACTAAGGCTATGCAGTCAATGGAGCTGAGTGCTAACGGCAAAGCGGACTCTATGTGGACGGGTGACAAAAATAATGGAAAATAAGTATTTGCACACCTTGGAGTTCTGCCTAGGACCTTTTCCTACTTACAAGTAGAGAAAGGGCTAAAGAAAAACATGCTTCCTGGCCTGGACTCATGCACTCTGCACAAGCACACAGGACTTCACTGTTGCTACAGTTCCATCAGGACATGAACACAGAATCTGAAATGAAAGAAGACAATCCTGGCTGGGCACGGTGATTCAGCCCTGCAGTCCCAGCCCTCAGAAGGCTGAGGCAAGAGGATCACTATGCTTCAGACTGGCCGTGTAGTATGAAATGGAAAGAAAAGGTACTCATCGCTGCCTTGGCTACAAAGCACTGAGTCTGCGGAAGGCCATCAGTCAGAGACCAGAAAGCAGCAGTTGTCCAATTCAAGCCACTGTACAGTATGCATGTCCATTCAGACCAAAAGTCAAACTGAAAACTGGGGCCATCCAACAAAACTATTTATAATCTGATACCACAAAGCGATCCTCATTTGAGTGAACAGAACCTCACAGTGGGAAATTGTACACTGTGGCTCGCCATAACTGAAGAAGCCACCTCTCCAGTAGAAATCCCGGCAGCCCATCCCCACAGGAGGGAAGTTCTGTTACTGCCTCGCTTGCTGCTCTTTCCAGGGTATTAAATAAACTTCCTTCCACTCTGGTCTAAAGGGTTCATTTTTAAAAATATTTTTTATTTTTATTTATTTGATATAGAGAGGAGGAGAGAGAGAGAAAGGGCAAAAAAACTCCAGATGCATGTGCCGCCTTGTCCCCTTATGCATCTGGCTAACGTGGATCCTGGGGAATCAAACCTGGGTCCTTTGGCTTTGCAGGCAAACACCTTAACCCCTAAGCCATCCCCCCAGCCTTTTTTATTTTTTTTTTGTCCAACCTG
Organism: Orientallactaga sibirica; assembly: GCA_036365145.1. Taxonomy (NCBI): domain Eukaryota; kingdom Metazoa; phylum Chordata; class Mammalia; order Rodentia; family Dipodidae; genus Orientallactaga; species Orientallactaga sibirica. The sequence goes on from JAEOAD010000154.1 coordinate 1,732,107, forward strand.
CTAAAACTCCTGTTGCAAACTTAGACCCACAAGGTACCTAAAAGCAGGGTGAAAGTCTTGTCATCTCTGCCTTCACTTTGTATCTATAACTTGGCAAAAGGCACGGAGATAAATAACTATCCTTAACCTTCCTTCGGAGCTACCAGTAGTCCAGAAAGAGCAAATCCTCACAGGACAGAACACCAAGATGACAGTGATTACCAGTAAAGGACAGGGTGACCCCCAGTGACTAACAGATTAGCAATGCAGGAGCCCACCGTGTAGTGTGCACTAGGCCCACACAATGAAGGGTCAGTGGTGGGTAGAATCACACCTCAACCAAGACTGCTTAATTAAAGAAACTTCTTGCCCTCTACTTAAACCTCAACCTCATGTCAGAACCCTGAGGACCGCCCTAGAGTGACTTAACCCCTTCATCCCTTCCTCTTCCCAAAGCAGCCACAATGAATACATCTCTCTAAATTTCTCATGTCAGTACCTGAAGATGACCCTGGGTCACTTAATTTCTCTATCGGGTTCTCTTCATCATGGCTGCACTAAGTATATCCCCTCTCTCAGTCCCTCATATACCCTTTAACTGGCATGTTGGGAATAGGTGGCCCAGAACTGAACCTGTTGAAACCAGGACTTTTATGCTAAAAGCTACTGTAAAACGACCCTGGAGAGGAGCTGGGATGATGGCTTAGCAGTTAAGGTGCTTGCCTGCAAAGCCAAACCACCCAGGTTCGATTCTCCAGGACTCACATAAGCCAGGTGCACAAGGTGGTGCATTGTGTCTGGAGTTCATTTGCAGTGGCTGGAGGCCTAGACGCAACCATTCTCTCTCTTTCTCTCTCTTTGCCTCTTTCTGTCTCTCAAATAAGTAAATATTTTAAAAATATTTTAATAAAAAGAGCCTGGAGAGAAGGAAAGGGAGAAGATGAGAAAAGAAAATGGAGAAAAGGGAGTCAAAGAAAGGGTTTTTCTTCACAGAGAAGCAAGGTGGGAAAGATTTAACTACAAATCAGAGCAGAAGTGTCAGTGTGGAGAGGGCCTTGAGCTCTCAGAAAGATAACACCCAGCACAGACCAAGGGTAAGGAATCTCCAGTCGAGCAGGATGAAACTCCCCAGGCAGAGGTAATAGCCTGCTTGCCAACAAATCATGACAACTGATCTACCCAGGGATCAAAGAAGAGGACCAAACCTTCATCACTAACTATACAACCCAAGTTCATCAGACTGGAGACTGAGAACATCCATGCTGACAGAGGGACTGCTGGGAACCAGCTTTCTTGAGGTTCTTCATGACTCAGGTCTTTATACTTGAGACAAGGGTGAGAAGGACTGAAAATCAGTGTTTATATGTTTCAAGTCTACCCAAGAATTTGTGGTGAGGGACATGGGGAGGGGGAAAAGGAGAGCAGGCACAAATTGATTCCAAAGCAGACAGAGAAAAAAAAAGATAGCCACTAACTGTTCTATACTCATATACATACTTCATTCCTAGAATAAGCATCAGTTAACATGTATTGTCAAACAATATTAGATACACTGTCCAAGTTCCAACATGCTATAAAAATGTATTCTTCTCATGCAGATAGTATGGCACTTAAAGAATTTCACAGTTTTAACAATAAGATAAATAAACAATACAGAAAACAGTGCTAGGGAACTGGCTCGGGGGTAAAGTGCTTGCCACATAAGAGTGAGGACCTGTTTGGATGTCAGCCCCACATGAGCGGCAGGCGTGGTGGTGTATGCCTGTAATCCTACTGCTGGGGAGGGGGGGACAGGGAATCCTTGGGACTCGTTGGCTAGCAAAGTCTAGCTGAGTCAGTGACCTCTAGGTTCAGCCAAGACCCTGTCTCAAAGAAAGAAGGTGGAAGATGCAGAGGAAGACAGACATCTGAGGTCAACCTCTGACCTCCACACACATGCAAACAGACGTGTATACATACATGTATACATACGAACCTGTATATACACCATATGCACACACTATCCACACATGAAAAAATACAAAAGCTATAAATTCAAAGATTACTTCCCTAAATCTGATCTGGTTGAAGTACCCACATACATTTGTGACTGTATGACAACTCATATGTACCACATGGGAGGAAAACAATTCATTTCAGAGTAGTGGAAACGTGGAGTAGGTGATGGACTAGTTACAGCACAGAACTGCACACAAGTGAGTCGGCCTCTGTGGAGGACTGTTGGGGACACCATGTTCAGAGTACGGAAAGGCCTCAGGCATGTCCAAACTGTTGCATAAGCATTTTAAAACAGGAAACATATCTTGAGACATTACTAAGAGTTAACACAGGGTCCTTTCTCTTTCTCTGTCTGCTTCACACACATGCACATGATGGGCTTAATTTAAAAACAAATGTGCACATATTCATGCACATATATTTCTACACTGACTGAAAGCTAAAAAATGAATGACAAGTAATCCCTGTGTGGTGCATTAATGAGGATTTCCATGTTCTCCTTTGTGCCTTAACAATACTTTATCCATATAGAATGTGTATATTAGTGATAAAAATGTTAAAGAAGGTTATTCAAAACCTACAGTTATTTAAGTAACAATTAAGGACCAAGAATGTAACTCAGGGCAGAATGCTTACCTAAGGCATAAACTATCTCCAACATCACAACCAAGTGTGGAGAAATCTGCTTAAAAAAAAGGCTAGCATTTAGAAAGATAAGGATATTAAAGCGATTTTCTTTCTCAATAAAAACTCACATTGGAAGCTTGCCGATTCTTTGAACCTGACCATGGAAATGAAGAGCAAGTGCTGAAGTGATTGCTCTGCCTCACATGCTTGTTGTGGACCACTGGGATGGATCAAATGAAAGAAAGCACCATTTAAACCAGGTACCACTGCTGTTTTACCAACTGTGCTTAACAAGCACTCTTATATGCATAAGGATAGGCATCTGGAATCAAACTTTACTCATGTCAAGACACTCTGGGAGCTAGACAATCAGGAAACTTCAAAAAATAGTTACAGAACAGGTATAATGTTTAGACCCATATGCTTTCCTGAGCACTCTAAAAAACTCAGTGAAGCAGAACTAATCCCACGTTTCTCTGACACTTAAGAAATGAACAAAACGAATGTACTTCTCAGCAGACAGTGGTGTGGCCAGGCTAGGACTAGCAATGCTAGTCACAACCACAAACAGCCTTCCAGCAGGACTGTGCCAGGTGCGAATCCTCTATGCCCTCATGTTCTGTTCTGGTAAACACCCTTAATCAAAGATTGTGACTGACATCTCTAGTACCCTGAGTCCAGACTAGAACTAATTAAACTAGTAAATAATTCAAAGGGCTGGAAGGAGGGCTCAGCAGTTAAAATTACAAAGTTAGCCAGCACAGGGTTCAATACCCAAGCCACCCATGTTAACCCAGTGCACAAAGTGGCATAAGTGTCTGGTGTTAGCTTGCAGTGGCAAGAGGCCCTGGCATATCCCACAGACACACAGAGTAAATAACAATTTTAAACAAATACTCAGAAAGAATATTATTATTGGTCCTACTATATATTTTCATGTCAATGTGGCTTTCTCATAGATTTGTATTATTTAAAAATGTAGCCAGACGTGGTGGCGCACACCTTTAATCCCAGCACTCAGGAGGCAGAGGTAGGAGGATTGCTGTGAGTTCAGCCACCCTGAGACTACATAGTGAATTTCAGGTCAGCCTGGGCTAGAGTGAGACACTCCCTCGAGAAAAGAGAAATGTAATTCTGAAACAAACTTAAGGTAGTATAAATCCTTTTGGTATCAAATCAAATATAAGTTATCCAGTAATTCATGGCTTAAGATATGCCTGTATAAAAATATTCACTTGTACACTGAGATTTAAAAAGGAACTATGTGTGCATGTGTGTACTCAATAGTTTGTGTCTGTATGCTGAATTATTTTTTAAATGTTTTATTTTATTTATGTGAAAGCAGAGAGAGAGAGAGAGAAGAGAGAGAGACAGAGAATGGGCACACCAGGACCTCTAGCCACTGTAAACAAACACCAGATGCATTCGCTCCCTTGTGCATCTGGCTTATGTGGGTACTGGGGAATTGAACCTCAGTCCTTTGGCTTCGTAGGCAAGTGCCTTAACCATTAAGCCATCTCTCCAGCCCTGTATGCTGAATTCTATGCAAGCAAAGAAGTTTCTTCAGGTTTTTCTGTCTTCCTGATTAATGAAGTCTTGGCCACAATTCTTCATTTTCACTTTCCAATATTACTTATACATCTTATTATTCAGGACTACTAGGATTTGCCTCATAAAAGTTTCATGTAGTTCAGCTTCTCAGAGATTAATCTAGTTTTAAAAACATGTTACTTTCTATTTTTCTGGCAGAAACTATAGCTGTAAATACAGATAAGAGATTTTTCAGAACATAAATGATAAATTTTTTAGGCCTCAATCTTACATTGACAAGAACTAATTTAGTCTCCTTGGGACCTCTGCTTTTAAGACAAATCTAAAAGCTCTGAAAGTCTTATACAGTAAACAAACCAAGTGATGAATTAAAAGCACGCATGGTGGTGCATGAGGAATACATGTATAGAACAGTGCCAAACCTTCTGGTAGAGTCCAATACAGTGTCAATACAGAACCAAATTAAATAAGCAGTTTGTAAACGTAGTATTATTCATAGCAGAAGTTATTCTTTGTGAATAGTCAAACAAAGCAATGTTCTGGAAGAGGTCAATGATACCACGAAGCAAATGTGAGAGCCTTGAATAATTTCAGCAGTGATAATTCTGATGTTTACTGGAACCATTTATAAACATCAGAAGCCTTTTTTGTCCAACCCAAATTTTATGGCCAGGTCATGTTTCCATTTGTAAAGTAACAAGCCTCTCGACAAACTCTTGTTAACTAACATTTCCCTTCCTTTGCTTCATGTGACACAACACATGAAGAGAGAGGTTATTATCTTAAGGAGATGCAGTTCTCTGCAGTGTGCTCATGGCCAAATCTCATGTACCCAGTCTGTATATTACCCAGATATGGGCAACAGACTATGGTGGGTGCTCACAATCCTAAAATCTGTCTCTACCTCATCTAGTACTGCCTGTACGCACTGTTCACATCATTACTAAGGCGGCTTACAAATCAGCTGATTGGGAGATAGAAAATCAAAGGTAATTAAGCAAGTTCAACTCTTTTCTACATCACCACGTAACTTCAAAGAACGTGAGAGACGTCCAAAGAGGTGAAGACCTAACAAGGTATAGATATTCTTTACAAAGTTCTTTAGAAAGAATACCTGCTTTCTAAGAAAAGACCGTACATAGAGAACTGATTGAAACTAATTTTAGGAACTCTGTGTAGAGGAAAACACTGAATTGCATCATTATACTGAGGACAAAAGCCATTAACAGGTGCTTCTAAATAACCGATATTAAAAACTGATCTTTTCCAGTTTATCCATAATCATTTTATAACTTCTAGAAGACAGAAGTTTACTAAACTCTAATATCTTTGGGAATGGTGATTCTGCATTGCAAAGCCTACTAGCCTAGGTTCAATGCCCCAGTACCCACATAAAGACAGATAAACAAATTGGTTCACGCAATTGGAGTTTGTTTACAATGACAAGAGACCCTGGCATGCCCATATACTCTTTCTCCTTGCAAATAAATAAAAATAAGTATTAAAAAGTAAAATAAGCCAGGCATGGTGGCTAATGCCTTTAATCCCAGCACTCAGGAGGCAGAGGTAGGAGGATTTCTGTGGGTTCAAGGCCACCCTGAGAATACATAAATACATAGTCAATTCCAGGTCAGCCTGGGCGAGAGTGAGATCCTACCTCACAAAACGAAAAACCTAAAAAAAAAAAAAAAAAAAATAAGTGTTGCTTATCTGTCCTGATCATGTACCTATTTTTAATCAAATAAAAGCAAGTATAACTCTCGCTCTCAAATAAATAAATAAGATATATTTAAAAAAAAAAAGAAAGAAAGAAAAGGGCTGTAGAGATGGCTAAGTGGTTAAGGCACTAGCCTACAAAGCCTAAGGACCCAAGTTCAATTCCCCAGGACCCACATAAACCAGATGCACAAGGTGGCGCATGTGCCTGACTGAAGGCCCTGGAGTCCATTCTCTATCTGTACGCTCCCTTCCAATAAATAAAATATTTTTGTTTAATCACTGAAAGGAACTGATTATCCTAAATGCCACTTGGAAATGGCCTTTTAAAATTCAGTTATTCAAAGTTCATAGTCAGAATTCAACTTCCATAGCTGAACATGAAATCCAACCTGGAATTCAGGTTCTCTGAGTCATAATTACCCAACACCATCTTTTCCAGGACATTAAAATGGTTAATCTTTATTTCACAGTCCTCTTGTCTCCTCATCCCTGAGCATCCCTGAGGACTGAAGTACTCTGTAACTGACTGACTTTCTTACACTGTCTTCAAAAATCTTCCCTTGAGCTATTAATTTATGCTCCCCAGTGCAGTGCAGACCAGCAGGGCTGGGCTACGGCTGACACACACACACACACACCTTCTTACTCGTGAACCAGCAGCCAGCTCAACAATCATGAAGAATCATAGAAAAGTCACTGGCCAGCAAAGCAAAGTAGAGTGGAAATAGGTTATTTGGTTCTGACCACCTAAACTTCATCTACTCAAATACTTATTTCTTACATCATAGTTGCAGAAATGAAACCACCACTTCCGTGCCTCTTATTTGAAAATGGAAGCAGAGAGCATACCAATTCTTTTGCAGTTTTTAAGTAAATTTACCACCAAAGGCAATTTCAGAATGTTTTTAGGAAAAAAATGACAATCTAATTGAAGGAATTTTTTACGATCTATCCAAGAAAGAAGAGTAAGGGAAACAGAAGGGAGGGAGAGAAAGAGAGAGAGAGAGATTATTATATCACAATTTAAGAAATGCTCCTTTAATTCTAGCATTTAGGAGGCTGAGGCATGTGGACTGCTGTGAGTTTGAGGACAGCCTAGGCTACAGAGTGAGCTCCAGGTCAGCATGGGGTAGAGTGAGACCCTGTTTCAGACCATACCCCCCAAAAGAGAAAAACAAAGTTTTCAGAACATAAGTATCACAGTATGCTGAGTGATAAGTTAGCAGACTGAGATCTTAGCAAGTATCCAGGCGCATCTTCTCTGTCACAAGGCAAACAAATGGGCCACGCTCTGGGACTGTTTCTCTGAGGCATCTCTGAAATAGTAAAGATGCAGCACCCATCCTAAGAAAGAAGCCTGTGCACAGCCACGCCCTACGCACGAGGCTCACACACCACACAGGAAAGTGTACCTGAAAAATCTAAATGGATATAGTTCAATTATTTGCTATGTGAGGCCCTTTGGAATTAGACTACAGAGGATCTTCAAATCATCCATTCTATACTTATGACTGTAAGTTTATGGATTATTTTTCCTGAGGTGGCAGCACAACTAAAACTCCAAGTAACCATGTGGTGCTATTCCCACTGCAAATGCTTCCAAGTGCTCAATGTTCCAATTTCACCCAACATAAGTGTCATTTTTTAAATTTTTTTTCAATTTTTTATTATTTTTCTTCTGCTTTACCTTCTTTTTCTTATTAGTTCCTTTTTTTTTTCAAGGTAAGGTCTCACTGTAGCTCAGGCTGACCTGGAATTCACTATGTAGTCTCAGGGTGGCCTTGAACTCACTGCGATCCTCCTACCTCTGCCTCCCGAGTGCTGGGATTAAAGATGTGCACCACCACGCCCGGCAAGTGTCATTTTTTTTTTAAATATACTTTTTTTATTTATTTGCAAGCAGAGAGAGAGAGAGATAGAAGAGAGGCAGACACAGAGAGACTGGGCATACCAGGGCCTCTAGCCACTGCAAACGAACTCCAGATACATGTGCCCCTCGTGCATCTGGCTTACGTGGGTCCTGGAGAATCAAACCGGGATCCTGTGGCTTGGCACGCAAACGCTTTAACCACTAAGCCATTTCTCCAGCCCAAGTGTCATTTTTAAAACACATTTTCCCTCAGTAGTTTTAGTAGTTCTAAATCCTCAAAAACATGACCAGCTGTTATATTAGGAAAAAAAGGAATATATTAGCCCAAAGTACCAACCAAGAAATAAAGTTTTCTTCAGAGAGGGGAAAGTTCTTTCATGATGTTACAAACAGGACCCATTTTTCCCTTTAATTACGGGTTTTGATGGCTTCCATTTAGTCTTTGAGGAATACTATTGCAGGCTCTCGGAGCACACCAGACTCTGGCGCCTCCACTCCACTCTCAGCAGACAAAGAACATAGAAACTGCTCGGCTTCTGTCACCAGCGTAACCCCCAGCAGGTAAACTCTGGACTACTGATGACAATCATAGACAATGCACAAGAGCAATGAGGCTCTTTTCCAGCACCAGACTCTGCTTGGCTTGTGTGTGGTCCTCATTTGTAGAGGGGTTGATGGGAGCTGAGGACTAGAATAAACCAGAGCCCACCATGTTTTAAAGGGGTTACTGTTCGACCGTAAGTCATATTGGTCACTATAAAGACATATCTTTTTTTTCATAAATTTGAAAGATAAACTTAAGAAGCATGTAATAATTAAAAACCAAAAGCGCAACTCAAGAAAATTCCAATGGCATAATTAACAAAACTACTTTTGAATCTTTCATCAAAAATAATTAGGAAAGCCAGGCATGGTGGCACATGCCTTTAATCCCAGCACTTAGGAGGCAGAGGTAGGAAGATCACCATGAGTTCGAGGCCACCCTGAGACTACATAGTGATTTCCAGGTCAGCCTGAGCTAGAGTGAGACCCTACCTCAAAAAACCAAAAAAATAAAAATAAAAAAGTATTATTATTATTATTAGGAAAGGGGCCGGATACCTTAGTGGTTAAGGTGTTTTCCTCCAAAGCCTAAAGAGCAGGGTTTGATTCCCCAGTATGCACAAAAAGCCAGATCCACAAGGTGGCACATGTGTCTGCAGTTTGTAGTGGCTAGAGGCCTGGTGCACCTCTCTCTAACTGCCTTTTTTATACTCTCTCTCAAATAAATAAAGATAAATTATTTTAAAAAATAATATCAGGGCTAGAGAGATGGCTTAATGGTTAAGGCGTTTGCCTGCAAAAGCCAAAGGATCCCGGTCCAATTCTCCAGGACCCACGTAAGCCAGATGCACAAGGGGGCGCATGCATCTGGAGTTTGTTTACTATGGCTGGAAGCCCTGGCACACGCATTCTCTCTCTCTCTCTCTCTCTGCCTCTTTCAAATAAATAAATAAAATATATTTAAATAAATATCAGGAAAAAATGAGAAATGAAAGGCCAAATAATTTGAGATAATAAAAAATGGATAAAGTGTTAAACTAGACAGCACTGTATTTCTTAACACTGCCCGTTTCTTCTCACACTGGGAATTTCATCCATCGTATGCATCATATGTGACCCATCCCTCAAGGACATGAGACCTCCATTTCTTCTATACCTTTCTCTAGCACAGAAGATTCGATTTTTTTTCAAAATTCAGTGGCCCATAGGCTATAAAGAGCTTATTCCAATGCAATGCCTGCTAACTATCCAAAGCTTGTGAAAGTCACATAAATATCATACATCAAAGTGACTGCTGATAAACTCTTAAAAGAGGGGGCAGATTAAAACGCTTATGAGCTGAGTGTGGTAGAGCACTCCTTTAATCCCAGCACTGGGGAAGCAGTTCTCAACAAAAGGCTATATTAAAGCATGATTTCATGTATGCATGAAGTTCAGAACATACAAGACCTCAGGCCATGAGTGGACTAGCAGCTGTCAGAAAGTGCAAGAAGTATCCACTGCCTAGAGTAGCTGAAATAACTCAATGTTAGAAAAATGCCTAGCCCTCCTCTGTGCACACTCAAAAAGTCAGCTAAGGGCTGGAGAGATGGCTTAGGGGTTAAGGCGACTGCCTTCTAAACCTAATAACAAACATTCAATTCTCCAGGTCCCACGTCTAGCCAGACGCAGTGATGCAAGGGCACAATGCCTCACCGGCCCACAAGGAGGCACACACATCTGGAGCTCATTCACAGAAGCTGAGCATTCTCCATTCTATGTCCTTCTCTCTCTCAAAAAAAAAAAAAAAGGAAGTGGAAGGAGGAAGGGGTAGGAGTGACTACTGAACACATGGTTCTGTCAGGGGCTATGAAAATGTTCTAAAATTACACAATAGTGACTGTGAAAGTGTGTGATTGTATATCCTTCCAGAATAAAGGTTAGGGTATGTGAGTTACACTTCAAAACTTATTAAAACCTTCAATTTGGCATGACAGGCATCACCCGGAGACTTCTCCTTGTCTCACATCTCATTTACCTTGGCAAGGCGGCTCATCTGGTCTTCCGAGAGAGTGCTGCTTGTTCTGCCAGGGGTTCTTGTGGGCTCAGACCCATCCGCTTCTACATTTGGCCAGACCTTCAAGTCATGCATTCCTTGACGAAACATGCTATGGGAAAAAGAATGTGTCAGGGTAGAGAGAAACCTATATAATCTATAGTTTCCTAAAAACAAAGAACTATTTCAGAGAAATCCTCAGGCAAAGTGCAATACAAGACCCACATCCACCACTTCAGTGGACATCTTACTAATGATAAAGCAAACTTCTACGTGACAGAATGTCACATTCACAATGACTGAGAAGTTACACACATGCTCTCTGTGACAAGTCAGCCTGGGGATGGTGTGGCCTTGTACAATGAATGCAACCCTCCCAAGGACCTTAGTTTTCTCATGAATGAAACGGGACTAGCAAACAATCCCCAAACCTCACGGCATTAAGGAAATAAATCAATGCAAGGAAAAAACATCTAGAATAGTAATTGACTGGATAACAGGTCCTAGGGTCCTCTTCATGTATAGGTGGCTTTTCTCCTGTCCAGTTTTCTACTAGAGGGATGTTCTAAAAGGAAAGACTCTAGTGGATTCATCCAGAAACAATTCCGTATCTCACAATCAGAAATTCAACACAGAGTCAGAATTCAGCCTTGGTCCTTCTGCTTTCATGTGAAAGGATCCATGGCCACAGCTCACCAACAGCACACTCCTCCACAGCTCACCAACACCACACTCCTCCACAGCTGAACAATACTACACTCCTCCACAGATCACCAACAGCACACTCCTCCACAGCTCACCAACACCACACTCCTCCACAGCTGAACAATACTACACTCCTCAACAGATCACCAACAGCACACTCCTCCACAGCTCACCAACACCACACTCCTCCACAGCTGAACAATACTACACTCAACAGATCACCAACAGCACACTCCTCCACAGCTCACCAAAACCACACTCCTCCACAGCTCACCAACACCACGCTCCTCCACAGATCACCAGCACCACGCTCCTCCACAGCTCACCAGCACCACGCTCCTCCACAGCTCACCAGCACCACACTCCTCCACAGATCACCAACAGCACACTCCTCCACAGATCACCAGCACCACACTCCTCCACAGCTCAACAGCACCACGCTCCTCCACAGCTCACCAGCACCACGCTCCTCCACAGCTCACCAGCACCACGCTCCTCCACAGCTCACCAGCACCACGCTCCTCCACAGATCACCAGCACCACACTCCTCCACAGATCACCAACACCACACTCCTCCACAGATCACCAACACCACGCTCCTCCACAGCTCACCAGCACCACGCTCCTCCACAGCTCACCAGCACCACGCTCCTCCACAGATCACCAGCACCACACTCCTCCACAGATCACCAACACCACACTCCTCCACAGATCACCAGCACCACACTCCTCCACAGATCACCAACAGCACACTCCTCCACAGATCACCAGCACCACGCTCCTCCACAGCTCACCAGCACCACGCTCCTCCACAGCTCACCAGCACCACGCTCCTCCACAGCTCACCAACACCACACTCCTCCACAGCTCACCAGCACCACGCTCCTCCACAGCTCACCAACAGCACACTCCTCCACAGATCACCAACAGCACACTCCTCCACAGATCACCAACACCACGCTCCTCCACAGCTCACCAGCACCACGCTCCTCCACAGCTCACCAGCACCACGCTCCTCCACAGATCACCAGCACCACGCTCCTCCACAGCTCACCAGCACCACGCTCCTCCACAGATCACCAGCACCACGCTCCTCCACAGATCACCAGCACCACGCTGCTCCACAGCTCACCAGCACCACGCTCCTCCACAGATCACCAACACCACGCTCCTCCACAGATCACCAACACCACACTCCTCCACAGATCACCAACACCACACTCCTCACAGCTCAGCAACAGCACACTCCTCCACAGATCACCAACACCACACTCCTCCACAGATCACCAACACCACACTCCTCCACAGCTCACCAACACCACGCTCCTCCACAGATCACCAACACCACGCTCCTCCACAGATCACCAACACCACGCTCCTCCACAGATCACCAACACCACGCTCCTCCACAGATCACCAACACCACGCTCCTCCACAGATCACCAACACCACACTCCTCCACAGATCACCAGCACCACACTCCTCACAGCTCAGCAACAGCACACTCCTCCACAGATCACCAGCACCACACTCCTCACAGCTCAGCAACAGCACACTCCTCCACAGATCACCAGCACCACACTCCTCCACAGCTCACCAACAGCACACTCCTCTACAGATCACCAACACCACACTCCTCCACAGCTCACCAACACCACACTCCTCCACAGATCACCAACACCACACTCCTCCATAGCTCACCAACAGCACACTCCGCCACAGATCACCAACACCACACTCCTCCACAGCTCACCAACACCACACTCCTCCACAGATCACCAACACCACACTCCTCCATAGCTCACCAACAGCACACTCCGCCACAGATCACCAACACCACGCTCCTCCACAGATCACCAACACCACGCTCCTCCACAGATCACCAGCACCACATTCCTCCACAGCTGAACAATACTACACTCCTCCACAGATCACCAACAGCACACTCCTCCACAGATCACCAACACCACACTCCTCCACAGATCACCAACACCACACTCCTCCACAGCTCACCAACACCACATTCCTCCACAGCTGAACAATACCACACTCCTCCACAGATCACCAACAGCACACTCCTCCACAGATCACCAATACCACTCATCCACAGATCACTAACACACTCCTCCACAGATGACAAGTACTATACTCTGACAATCACAAATCATCAATAGTACATTCCTACAGTCACAGATAATCAATAATACACTCCTATAACATAAACACTTCAAGTGTTATCCATGTAGCATGGACAACATCACTAAAAAATAAAATTACTAGTATTGGGCTAGAGAGATGGCTTAGCAGACAAGGCACTTGTCTGCAAAGCCTAAGAACTCCTGTTGGAATCCTCTAGATTCCTTGGATAACCAGATGCAACAGTGATGCAAGTGTGCAATTCTACATTTGCCCATAAGGGGCACACGCATCTGGAGTTTGTTCACAGGGCCTATTCTCTCTCTGTCTCTGCCTCTTTTTCTCTGTCTCTCTCTCTCTCTCAAAAAGACTAGTATTTACTGACCTCACTGTAAGATTTGCTAAATCCATATATACTACATGACACTGACTATCTAAATATAATAAATATTTGCTAGACTAATTAAATGCACTGAGTAAGAAAACCATCATAAATTGTGAATAAATACTTCCTTTTACAGATGAAGAGATGGAGGCATAAGGGTATTCAATAACTTGCCCAAATACGCTTGATATGAAGGAGAGAAGCTAGCATCTGCAGCTAGGTAGCTATTTTATGACCTGCCTTGCTAACCTCTATAGTACACACTGTATTGTCTTCATCAGAGTCATGGCATGAAGAATTAAGTACAGAAGAAAGTCACTGTACAACAGCTGGAAAGGATGGCTTATGTTATAATAGTGTTGGGACAAATACAAAATCCATGTGTTTTTGGTTTTGTTTTTTCTTAAAGCTGAATCTCAAAACATCACTTCCTTTCACAAAAGTAATTTCAGATCAATTACAAACATAAAGGAATGAACACATGACAGAAGAGTCTTCTTTAAAAAAAAAAGGACTCGTTGGGCTGGAGAGATGGCTTAGCGGTTAAGGCGCCTGTTTGCAAAGCCTAAGAATGCCCGTTGGATTCTCCAGGTTCCATGTTTAGCCAGATGCGAAGAGAGGCAAAGGCTCAATGCTGCATTTGTTCACACCGCCTGAGAGGCTGCTAGTGCACCCATTCTCTGTCTCTCTCTCTTTCCAAAAAAAAAAAAAAAAAAAAGGCTGGGCGCAGTGGTGCATGCCTTTAATCCCAGCACTCTGGAGTCAGAGGTAGGAATCACCATACTTTCAAACCCACCCTGAGACTACAGAGTGAATTCCAGGTCAGCATGAGCTATATGGTGAGATGAAACCTCACCCCCCCTCCAAAAAAAAAGGCAATTAACAGAAACATAGTCAACAGACACATCCAAATATACTCCCATCTGCAACCAAAAACAGCTTGGTGAAGCTCCTATGATGTCTACTGTCCTGTTGAAATGACCTAGGGCAACTGACTGACTGAAGAGGTTCTTAGCGACCACACAGGGGACTCTGTGAATACTGGGAAGAAAAAAGTCAGCCCAAAAGTTCATGATAAATCTTGAAATCAAACAAGTATAATTGATTACAATCAACCATTTATTTATAAACTTTTAAACTTGTTACCTTGTTTATTACAAGCACTACCACTAGTAAAGTAATGCTTTTCAAGCAGGCTTTTGTCCTTTCTGCCCTCAGCTGTGACAACGCGGAAAAGCTACAGTCTCCTTTCCCCCACCCCAAAGCAAGGTTCCAGTTCTGTGACTTCCATTTTCTACCAGAGATCACATCAGCAGGCACTAACTGGGGGGAAACATAAACTGGGTTTCTTAACCAACTCAGCTTCATTTCCTGTAGGAAGTCCACCTGATCTCAAAAATGTCCAAACCCTATGTACACAACCCCCAGGCCCAGTTTACCCTAGCAGAAGCAGACAGCACTATCAAAGCACTCCAGGAAAGCAAAGAGCCACAAAGCAATAGAACTCGAGAGAACAGGTGCTTACCCATATCTTCCAAACAGGGAGACAGTTGTCCCTCCCACGGGCACAGCCTTTCCTGGTCCATACACATCCCATATGGTCAGGGCCACTTGGGCATTCCTGGGCAGGTCAGGGTATTTCACAGGTAGTTTCAGCCATTCATTCCAGCTATGAAAATAAAGCCAAGGTAAAAACATACACATCTTTTTTCTCAATTATCGAACCATACAAAGAAAAGCTTCCCTAATATAAGATTAGCACCCTAAGCTGGGCATGGTGGTGCATACCTTTAATCCCAGAACTTGGAAGGCAG
Organism: Orientallactaga sibirica; assembly: GCA_036365145.1. Lineage (NCBI taxonomy): Eukaryota > Metazoa > Chordata > Mammalia > Rodentia > Dipodidae > Orientallactaga > Orientallactaga sibirica. The sequence goes on from JAEOAD010000154.1 coordinate 1,747,469, forward strand.
AGGTAGGAGGATCGCTGTGAGTTTGAGGTCACCCTGACTATGTAGTGAATTCCAGGTTAGTCTGGGCTAGAGTTAAACCCTACCTCGAAAAAATAATAAAGACTAGTACCCTAAAAAATAATGTAGACTGTTACTTCAAACAAAGAGAAGGCATCAACTTTGTTGCTCTGAAAACTACCACTTTTAAATCCTTTAATCAAGAAACTCAAACCCACATGGTGGCACATATCATAATCCCAGCACTTGGGAGACCAGGGAGAAGAATTTACATGAATTTGAGGGAAGCCTGGGAAACACTGAGTTGGAGGTTAGCCTAGGCTACAATGAGATTACTGTCAGAAATAAATAAATAAATAAATAAATAAATAAATAAATAAATAAATGAATGAATGAATGACGGGCGTGATGGCGCATGCCTTTAATCCCAACACTTGGGAGACAGAGGTAGGAGGATCACCATGAGTTCAAGGCTACCCTGAGACTACATAGTGAATTCCAGGTCAGCCTGGGCTAGTGAGTGAGACCCTACCTAAGAAAAAAAAAAGAAAGAAAGAAAGAGAGAGAGAGAGAGAGAAGGGGGAGGGAGGGAGGAAGGAAAGAATAATTGACAATCTCATTAAGACACAAAGTAATAAAGCCAGGCATGGTGGCGCATGCCTTTAATACCAACATGAGAAAGACAGATGTAGGAGGATCACCTTGAATTTGAGGCCACCCTAAGACTACATAGTGAATTCCAGGTCAGCCTGAGTTAGATTAAGACCCTACCTCGAAGACCCCCCCCCAAAAAAGACACAAAGAAACAGAACCACAAAATAATAATAAATCAATCTGGAAATACACTTCAATATGTTAAAACTTTTAAAAAATATTTACTTTAATTTATTTATTTGAGAGAAAGAAGCAGAAAGAAAATGGGCATGCCAGGACCTCTCTAGCCCTGCAAATGAACTCCAGAGGAATTCACCACCTTGTAAATCTGGCTTACGTGGGTCCCAGGGAATTGAACCTGGGTCCTTTGGCTTTGCAGATAAGCACCTTAACTGCTAAGCCATCTCTCCAGCCCAGATGCTTGTACCTCTTTGTGCATCTGTCTTTATGTGAGCACTGGGGAATTAAACCAGGTCATTGTGCTTTGCAGGCAAGTCTTAGCCACTGAGCAATCTCCCAGCCCAATATGTTAAAACGTTTTAACCAAACTGTCGTTTTCTTTTTTCATAATTTTGCTGCTTTATTTGCAAGCAGAGAGACTGTGTCTATGTTTATGTAAGGGTATGTCAGGGACTCTTGTTGCTGAAAATGAACTCCAGATGCATAGGTAACCTTGTGCATCTGGCTCTTCATACATACTTGGGAATCAAACCTGAGCCAACAAACCTTTGCAAAGCAGGTCCCTCCAACCATTGAGCCATCTCCCCAGCCCCCTGTCATCATCTTTAACTATTCTCCAGAACGTAATTTGACTATATGAAAATAAACAGTTCATATCATCATAAGCAATTATATCATACTAATGAAATCCTAACCCAAAGCAACCAAAACTTACAACAGTCAGAGGGAACCATCTATGACTTTCATAAATAACCTTCAAAGTACAAAGAAGTTATCAACTTGCACACCTGTTGCATCAGTGACACCTCATTATTTCATTAACACAGATGCCTCCTAATGCCTGTTTAGATTAACTCATTAACGAGTGCTTTTTCCTCACTCAGTGATCATAGGTTTTTACTCTGCAGTCATCTCTCTGAATTTCTTTCTTCATTTAAAATAGATTCACTTCATAATTTCCACTCTTTTGAGCAGCAGATGGCTTTTTAAAGCCCCAAAGAGTATCATACAAACCATATGCAAGCTAGTGTTTAGAAGACACAAAATTCCATTTCTATTTCCTCAAAAGTATTCCCAAAGGGGCTGATCTCAGTCTAAATCAAATAAATAAGTATTAGTAAGAAACTGAACAGAACTTTCAAAAACTTATGCAAAAAAAAAAAAAAAAACAAAAAAAAAACTTGTAGGCACCATGTAAACTTAAGAATGTCCAGGAAAATTAGAGATGGCCATCAATTTTGAGGAGAAGCCAAACATTATTTTTTCCTCTTTTTTTAATTTTTATTTATTTTATTTTATTTTTTTGATTTTTCAAGGTAGGGTTTTACTCCAGCCCAGGCTGACCTAGAATTCCCTATGTAGTCTCAGGGTGGCCTCAAACTCTTGGCAATCTTCCTACATCTGCCTCCCAAGTGCTGGGATTAAATATTTTTTCCTTTTTATTTCATTTTTTTTTTTACAAAGTTCTTAAGAAACAAAGTGCATACTTTTAAAAAAGCCATTATCTCTACAGATAAGTTTGAGCCAATCAATGCACTTAGTAACTACCAGCATGGCTGAGTGGTCAGGAAAGAAACAGCTGGGCGGGCTGTCTTCTGTCACTGAACAAAGCCATGAGGTTCACTGCCAGGAAGTAAAGTCTACGGGAAAGTTAATGACAATGTCCACATTCAACTGTGGAGTTTCTCACCTCATTTTCTGTCCTTTAGATTAGATGGTACCCATGGTCAAGCAATCACCCACCACAGTTCCTACGCTCTCCCACTACTAAAGCCAAGACCTCTGTAAGTCCGAGTAACTTCTTACCATTTTACTTACTAAGGTTCTGCATGAGTTCTCTTGAAGAAAATGGTCCTTCAGCTAAAGCACCTAAACACTGCTCTACACGCTGAAAAATGTACAGAAAGCTCTCCTCAGACAGCTGTGCACTTGTAACCTAACTCTGTTCTCTCACTCCCCACCTCCCACTGCTTCCCATCCCTCCTCCAGAGGAAGACCCGTGTGGACACTTCCGTCCATGGATACCACCACACGGACAAACATACCCCAATGTTGTGATTCTTAAATTACATTAAGCTGTTATGTGTCCTTATAAAGCCATTTCAAATGTTTATAGGATAATATAGAATGTAAACTTAAAAAAAAAAAAAAAGACTTAAGGGACTGGTGATATAGCTCAGTGGTCAAGTGCTTACCCAGCATGCACAAGGCCCTGGGTCTATTCCTCAGCATCTAAAAATAAATAACCCTCTTGCCAGAAGATCATTAAACCCTCACTTACAATATAGAAAACTAAAAGTGAGAATCTGACAGTCCACCTCAAACATAATGAAAGGAAGTACAGGTTTTGATTTGATTGTTGGATATAACAGAGTAGGATATGTAGGTAGGCTTGAATAAACTGTGACCAAATTCTTCACTATTACAACTCTTAAAAGACACTACCAGACAGATTTAGATAATCTGGAATTTCATACAACTCCTAAATATCTTATCTAATCTAAGGATATGGAAAAATCCAGGTGTGGTAGTCAGGCAGAAATCACCTGACCAAGAGCAGCTTGTGGGGGAAAAAAAGGTTTATTTTGGCTTACAGACTCGAAGGGAAGCTCCATGATGGCAGGGAAAATGATGACATGAGCAGAGGATGAACATCACCCTCTGGCCAACATAAGGTGGACAATAGCAACAGAAGAATGTGCCAAACACTGGCAAGAGGACACTGGCTATAATTCCCCAACAATACACTGCTTCCAGGAGGCATTAATTCCCAAATCTCCATCAGCTGGGATTCAGAACACTTAAGTTTATGGGGGACACCTGAATCAAAGCACCACAGCAGGTAAGAGCTCCTTTTACAAAATAACCTTTTTGACAGTTTACAGAACACTTCTAGTGAGCAGCCACTTTATAGCAAATGATGGCAGAGTATATATATCCATTCACTTTTGTTTCAATGAATTAGCAATAAATTCAACTTTAAAATATTAAGAACAAGAGCCAGGCGTGGTGGTGCATGCCTTTAGTCCCAGCCCTCAGGAGATTGAAGTGTGAGGATCAGCATGAGTTCAAGGACAGCCTGTTGTACAGAGTGAGCTCCAAATGAGACTAAGCTGCAGGGACACCTGCCTTGAATAACCCAAAATACTAAGAACAGAGTGAACAAAATCTGTAAATGTTTTAACTTCAGGCTATATCTTTTAAAAGCATATCTTCAAGTCATACTCAAAATAAGCTACCTTTTCAATCTATTTTCTACGGTTGTCTTACTTAAATCTTTTGTTTTAAAGGGCCATTTTGTTCATTTCTAAGTAGTTTTAAAGAAGTTTTCACACTTTAAAAACTATAAATACAAAAAATTCCAACTTTTCAAGAACAAACATGGAAGTTATGTACTTGCAAAAAACTCTGTGGGCTGGAGAGATGGCTTTGCAGGTAAAGCACTTGCCTGCATAGCCAAATAACCCAGGTTAAATTCGCCAGGACCCATGTAAGCCAGATGCACAAGGTGGTGCATGCACCTGGAGTTTGCAGCAGCTGATGGCCCTAGTGCACTCATTCTTCTCTCTCTCTGCGCCTCTCTCTCTCTCTCTCTCTCTCTCCAATGAATAAATAAAAATTAAAGATAAGTAATAATAATTAGCTAGTGATAGGGACTTACAAGTACACGATCCTCTATGTTTACAGAGTTGAACTTTCCAAAATAAAGTATACGAAATACAAATACATCTATACATATTTGACACAAAAAGACTATGAGGAAAGATACTATGAAAGTAGTTGGTTTGCCGGGCGTGGTGGCGCACGCCTTTAATCCCAGCACTCGGGAGGCAGAGGTAGGAGGATCACCGAGAGTTCGAGGCCACCCTGAGACTACATAGTGAATTCCAGGTCAGCCTGGACCCAGAGTGAGACCCTACCTCGCAAAACCAAAAAAAAAAAAAAAAAAAAAAAGAAAGAAAGTAGTTGGTTTGCATGCAGCCAGATCACTAAAGCTCAGGCTTCTTCTGGTCTCTTTGAAAAACCTTCCAGCTTCAGTGTGCTATGTACCCTGTATCAACAGGGATATAGGAACAATGATATAGTGTGGCTATTTCTTTTCTTCCATGACACTATGAGAGTAATGCCGTTTGTGTGCCACTAAGACTACACAGTATAAAATAAAAGTCACTGATGGTCAGAGAGATGACTCAGTGGTTAATGGTGCTTGCTTGGTTCAATTCTCTAGGACACATGTAAAGCCAGCTGCACAAGTGACATACACATCTGAAGTTCATTTGCAGCAGCAAGAGACACTAGTGTACCCATAAGCTCCCTCTTTCTCCCTCCCTCTCTTAAATATTCATAAAACAAAACAAAAAACAGTCATTGAAGAATGAGAAGTGCTCCCATAAAGTCTGCCAAGAGGCTCTGCCAAGAATCCAAGACACAGGCTAGAGGGATGGCTTAGCGGTTAAAGCGCTTGCCTGCAAAGCCAAAGGACCCAGGTTCAATTCCCCAGAACCCACATAAGCCAGATGCTCAAAGGGGCACACGCACGTGGAGTTCGTTTGCAGTGGCTGGAGGCCTGGCACACCCATTCTCTCTCTCTCTGTCTCTCTCTCTTCCTGCCTATTTCTGTATCTCTCTCTCAAATAAATACATATAAATATTTTTTAAAAAAAAGAATACAAGATATGCCATGCCTTTAATCCCAGCACTCAGGAGGCAGAGGTAAGAGGATGGCTGTGAATTCAAGGCCACCTTGAGGCTACATAGTGAATTCCAGGTCAGTCTGGGGTATTGCTACAAAGAAAAAAAACATCCAAAACACTGCTCTGGAAAAAGAGAAGTTCCTGTTCATTACCCCTCCCCCACATCCCAGCAGTGTTCTACTGCACATGCAAATACACAAATACACCATGACCTAAAGATAAAATTTCATTTTGAAAATAAAAGATACTAGACACCTACTTACGTTATGACAATGGATGACAAATCTACTTCTAAAGCTTCAGACAGTGGATTTGATACCTCGGATTATTAAGGAGACAGACTGGTAGAAAAGTTAGAGAGCCCAGGAGCTACGAAGATGGCTCAGCTGGGAAAGTGCTTTCCACCAATCATGAGAACCTGAGTTCAGCTCCCAAGTTCCCATGTGAAATGCCAGCTGTTGTGATGTACATCTGAAATCCCAGTGCTGGGGAGGCAAAGACAGGGAATCCTTGAAGCTCGCCAGCTAGTCAGTCTAGTCAAATCATTGAGTTCTAATTTGGTCTCAAAAGCATAAGGTGGAAAGCAATCAAGTCAGGCACACGAGTAACACTCTGAAATATGGCATTACATAAGTAACACTCTGAACCATGGTGCTACACAAGTAACAGTCTGAAATATGGTGCCACATGAGCAACAGTCTGAAGTATGACACCACACGAGTAACACTCTGGAATATGGTGCCACACAAGTAACACTGAAGTATGGTGCCTCGTGAGTAACACTGTGAAGTATGGTGCCTCACGAGTAACACTGTGAAGTAGGGTGCTACATGAGTAACACTCTGAAATATGGCACCACATGAGTGTTGCAGTGAGGTTTGCATTGCTGGCAGAAAACATCTAACCAAGAGCAGCTTGTGGGGAAAAAAAATGTTTTCTTTTGGCTTACAGACTCAAGGGGAAGTTCCATGATGGCAGGGGAATACAATGGCATAAGCAGATACTACTTTCTGGGCAAAATCAGATGGACAACAACAGGAAAGTATGCCAAACACTGGCAAGGGGGAGCTGGCTATAACACCCATAAGCCCATCCCCAACAATACACTGCCTCCAGGAGGATCCGATTCCCAAATTGCCACCAGCTAAGGAGCTAGCATTCAGAACACATAGGTTTGTGGGGACACCCTGATTCAAACCACCACAGTGAGTAACACTCTGAAGTAAGGCGCTGCATGAGTAGCACTCTGAAGCACAGCGCTGCACGAGCAACACTTTGAAGTATGGTCCTACTCTGAGCTATCAAATCAATGTCTACAGGTCGACGATGAAGGAACTTCTCTGTAATTCCTATCACACTGTCCCTACTTGTACCATCAACAAATGCACTGAAGAACAGTCTGGAATATACTTACTTCCACCTGGTACTAAAGGCCTTGTAGGATGTTCTCACTGGCAATGCCAGAGGCTTCCCTTCTGCAAAAACCTGACATGTAACATAGAGATCAGAGCATGTCTCTTGGTACAGCCCAGAAAATTTCAGCATCGGGTCTTCTAGGACAGCTTTGTAGCTCTTCTGTTCTCTCTTCCCTTCCAAACTCCCTCTGAAACACAGAAACAATGCTGTAGACACACATTTTTAAAGCATATACACACATATTTTAAAAACACTAAGAAAATTTTATGTCTGCCAAAATAACTGTATACTGTCTAAAGGACATTTTCCTAGACATAAAAGAAAAGTCACTCTTGCATTTCAGGGTCTCCGAATATCCTAACATTCCTAAGATTACTTTTTGTCCATTACCAACATTTCCCTTCTTTGGGCTTAATTTTAAAACCTGCCACTCACTCTTGATCTACTTTCTGAAAGTCACAGCTTTCTAGGACATAGTTTCATGTTATTCATTTCATAATGATCACTTATTCACCCATTCTTTAAACTAGTATTTAATGTAGCAGGTGTAACAGCCTAGATATGTAAAGCAAAATATAAGAGTGTTTCAAGAAAGGGTTGAGGGGCTGTAGAGATGGCTTAACAGTTAAATGAACTTGCTTACAAAATCTGACAGACCGGGTACAACTCCCCAGTATCATAAATCCAGATACACAAGGTGGTTCATGTGTCTGGAGTTGGTATACAGTGGCAGGAGGCATTGGTGGGCCCATACACACTCTATTCTCAACTCCCCAAATAAATAAATATTAAAAAGAAAAGGCTGAATAACTACTTTGGGGAAGGAAACCTTATTTTTACCGGGATATTATTTTTGATTTTTTCATATATGTACTATATCCTAAAATTAAAAACTATAGCATCTTATGTCTTAAGAGATGCCAGGGCACTACCAAGGAGGAAAAAGGATTTCTACATCAAGTTACAACAGATATCATTCCAGGAATTTCTATTCTCTTTCTTTCATAATTTTTACCATATTCTCACTTTATAAATGAGAGTGCAAAAATAGAGATCAAACTCAACATCTAAAGTCAAAACACAATAGAGCTGAGATTAAAAAAAAAAAAAACAAGAAAAACAATAACAAAGCAAGAAAGGCAAGGACAATTTTCTTTCTGTCATAAATCAGTCTTAAGGCCATGAAAGCTGGTTTGGAGAACTTTCTATCCCAGTAGATGTCCAAAATGAATAATAATAATACACAGAAGACAGGAACAAAAGGCAGAAAGTCACTCCACCAGCAAAAAGAGCACACATGATCTCTTTCTCCTTTTATTTGAGAGAGACACAGAGGGGGGTGGGCAGAGAAAGAATGGGTGTGTCAGGGCCTTTTCAGCTCCTGGGAAAGAACTCCAGACGTGTGCACCCCCTTGTGCACATGTGTGACATTGCGCGCTTGTGTCACTTTTGCTCCTGGCTATATAGCGGACCTGGAGATTTAAACAGGCATTCTTGGGCTTTGCAGGCAGGCACCTTAACTGCTAAGCCATCTCTGCAGCCCATGATCTCTTTCTTAATGTGGGATTCTGCCAAGTCCCAATTAACCAGAAGGCTTTTGTCAATGTTGGTGACCCCAGCCTCTAGAGGCAGCATTGGTCAAAGTTCTGACATTAAACCTTCCCAGAAAAGTTCCTCTGCCTGGAAGAATAGCCTCCCCTCCTATTCAAATGTTCTAACCTGTTTTGAAGTGATTAATTTGGGGAATTTCTTTTCTCCATTACTATTATCATCATCATGGGAGCCAGACTTAATTGCATGAAAAAAAAAAACATGATTTCACTGTTCTATTATACCCACCTTCCAAGGCACATTGATATACATTGCATTTATCCTGTATCAGACAGCAGTTACTACACTGAATAAAAATCACCTGCTTACTAGAAAGACCAAAAAAAAAAAAAAAAACCTGTACACACCAAGGCAAATAAACAATAACTGCCTGAGGAAATACAGATTGTTTGGTACAGGTAAAGCATACAGCTATGGAAGTAGCTAAAGATAGGAATAGTGGGGAAATGTAGGATCTAATCAATGGACATAATCAAGACCAAAACCAATTCTACATCTGACATAAAAGGAACATACAAAAGCAAAGAGCCTTGGGCTGGAGAGACTATTCGGTGGTTACAGCCCTTGCCTGCAGAGCCTAATGACCTGAGGTCGATTCCCCAGTATCCATGTAAAGCCAGATGCACAAAGTGGCACAGGTATCTCAAGTGTGTTTGCAGTGGCTGGAAGCCCCTGGCACGCCCATTCTCTCTGTCTCTCTTCTATCTCTGTTTGCAAATACATAAACTTAAAAAAAAAAAAAAAAGCGCAGAGCCTGTTAGAAGACTTGTCATCAATCAAAACAGAAAGGAATCCAGGTGTGGTGGCTCATACTGTAATTTTAGCACTTGAGAGTCTGAGGTAAGAGAGTGCGTAAGTTTTGAGGTTATCCTGGGCTACACAGTTCCAAGACACACACACAAAAATTATACACTCAACTTGGTGAGTGACTGGACATTAAGAGATTATCACAAAAATGTTAACAGACATGCCATCCCCAATATAGAATAAGAGAAAACACAGAAGAACAAGGGTTAGAGCATTAAACTATGGATGAGCTCATTTCTAGTCAACCTGGGCTACACGTATACAATGAATTACGCTGTAGTTAAACATTTGCAATATGTTGATGATAGGTCTGTACAATCATTTTTCTGGAACTGAGGGATGAACTCAGGCCCTCGTGCATGCTAGGCAAGAACTCTCCCAGAAAGATACACCCTCAACTCAATATTCACTAAGGCGTGCTTCCTGTTCTACTCCCTATCATTATTTGTGACATTGTTCTCATATCCAGATGTCATGCTCTTGATCTTTGAACACCCTGCCCAGAGGTCTTACTAAAATACTGTCTAGCTTCTTGGTCCTTTTTGCAACGGACGCTCTCATCCACCCCGCCTCAACATTTCTGCCTTCACACTGTGAAGCGTGCGTTTGCACGGCTGTCGATCTGCCATCACCGCCTCTGCAACACCGCTACCGGTGCACCGGTGCGCGGCCCCCTCCGCACGGCTCAGGTGCGCGGCTCCGGGTGCGCAACCCCCTCCGCACGGCTCCGGTGCACGGCTCCCGGTGCACGGCTCCCGGTGCACGGCTCCCGGTGCGCGGCCCCCTCCGCACGGCTCAGGTGCGCGGCTCCCGGTGCACGGCTCCCGGTGCGCGGCCCCCTCCGCACGGCTCAGGTGCACGGCTCCGGGTGCGCAACCCCCTCCGCACGGCTCCGGTGCACGGCTCCCGGTGCGCGGCTCCCGGTGCACGGCTCAGGTGCACGGCTCCGGATGCGCAACCCCCTCCGCACGGCTCCGGTGCACGGCTCCCGGTGCGCGGCTCCCGGTGCGCGGCTCCCGGTGCGCGGCCCCCTCCGCACGGCTCAGGTGCACGGCTCCGGGTGCGCAACCCCCTCCGCACGGCTCCGGTGCACGGCTCCCGGTGCGCGGCTCCCGGTGCGCGGCTCCCGGTGCGCGGCCCCCTCCGCACGGCTCAGGTGCACGGCTCCCGGTGCGCGGCCCCCTCCGCACGGCTCCCGGGACACAACTCCAGGGCAGCCCCGGGAGAGCGTCCGTGCCCGCGCCGGTCCCCAGCCCGCATCCTCCCCGCCTGTGCCCGGGACTCTTACATCTTCAGCTGCACGTTGATGTCCAGGTCACAACTGTAGATGTAGTGAAACTTCTCCGCTTCCCCCATGGCAAGCTCTCCCAGCGAAAAACCCCGAGCGCAGGTTACGAACGAGAAAGTCGCCGGCCACCCACCCGAAGAGCTTCACAACACAGCCGCTTCCGGTTCCGCCGCCGCCGCTTGCAAACGACCAATTAGTGCCCGGAGCGCCAGCAAACGCGCCGCCGGAAAAACCCGCCCATGGGTCGCTGCTGCGCATGTGCCGACTGCGCCCACCAGCTTGCTTAAGGGTAAGAAGGACCGGAAATACAACCTGTCTGGTTACAGTCCAGTCTTCCAGTCTTGACAAAACTTTTTATTTATTTATTTTCATTGTTTTTAATTTTGTCAACCATTTGACTTTCAACTGTAGCTGAAAGCAAACAAATAAAATCCGGAGTCCGGCCTGGTGGCGCACGCCTTTAATGCCAGCGCTCAGGAGGCAGAGGTAGGAGGATCGCCATGAGTTCGAGGCCAGCCTGGGACTACATAGTGAATTCCAGGTCAGCCTGGGCTAGACTAAGACCCTACCCCCCCCCCAAAAAAAAAGAAAAAAAAGAAAAGAAAAGAAGAAAGGGAAGGGGAAGAAGGGTTTGTTGGCACACACCTTTAATCCCAGTACCCTGTAAGCAGAGGTAGGAGGATCGCCCTGAGTTCAAGGCCACCCTGAGACTACATAGTGAATTCCAGGTCAGCCTGAGCTAGACTGAGACACTGCCTGGGAGGGAGGGGGTAAGGCATGGGACACCACCCAGCAGATTTGAAAGTCTTAGGCTAGAGAGATGGCTCAGTGATTAAAGGCACTTGCTGGCAAAGCCTGATGGCCAGGGTTCAATTCCCCAGTACCCACATAAAGCCGGATATAAAGGGGGTCTTTTATCAGGAGTTTGCACTGGTGAGAGGCCCTGTCATACCTATGCTTCCCCCTCGGCCTGCTCTCTCCTTGCAAATAAATAAATGAGTAATAAATAAATAAGTAAAATTCTTTGAAAGCAAGCAATATGTGCTTTTACACTTATTACCCTTGGAATCTGATACCTACTGAGTTTAATAAGACCTGCTTATTATTACAGATTATATTGAATGAAAGTCTCCATTTTCTAAATGTGTATTTCAAAGTGCCACATTTAGGGGGAAAAGTCACACAAGTATTTGCAAGTAAGGGTAATTACAATATTGAGAAGTCATCTCTTGCCTGAGTGGCAAGGTCACTGAGAAAACAAGCTGGTGCTGAGCAGGAAACCTTCTCCCTGTAGACCGGCCAACTGAAAACTGGAAAAAGATGCACTGCATGCAGCCATATGGGAGACAGAAGTCATCAGCCGTGAAAACAGTGGACACTGGAAACCTCAAGTTTGGCCAGACAGGCCCAATGACTGAACAGGTGCAATAGTGGCATGTCTGCTCTTGGGGAAACCAACTGCTCCCTAATTGGACTGCAGGCCCTCTCTACAGGAGGGAATACATGCCTGGTACTGAAAAAACTAATCAAAAGTCTATGGCAGGGGAGGCCATGAGCGTTAGGGGTATAAAGCCTGCTCTTGATGCAGCTAAATGTATATATTATTCCCACCAAACTGCCCTGAAAGCACTACAACTAATGTTCATATTCACATATTAATGGTACTCTCACTTCTGGTTAGTGAAGCTTCTCTTTTCAGATGGCAATGACCACTGGGATGACCCAAAAGGCAATATAGTGCTAAGAAGAAGGGACAGAGGAGTGTCCAGCACTGAAACATCTCTGTCACACCCTCCAAGGCTCAGGGTCCAGTGTGGAAGAGGGGGCAGAAAGAATGTAAGAGCCAAAGGAAGGATATGACTCCTTACAATGCAACTGTCCAGACAGAAATTGGCCTCAATATTCATGACCTCGCACTGCCTAGCAATACCTTCACAAGACCCTCATAATAGGAGAAAAAGATGACATCAAATTTAAAGAGTGACTAATGGAGAGAGGGAGGGGATATGATGGAGAGTGGAGTTCTGAAAAGGGATGGGGGGAGGGAAGGGAAATATCATGGTTTATTGTCTGTAAGTATAGAAGTTGTCAATAAAAAAATTTAAAAATAAAAGAATGTTGAGAGGTCAAAAAAAAAATCTTTTAGAGCTGGGCATGATGGCATACAACTTTAATCCCAGCACTCAGGAAGCAGAGGTAGGAGAATCACCTTGAGTTTGAGGACACCCTGAGACTACATAGTGAATTCCAGGACACCTAAGCTAGAATGAGACCCTACCTCGAAAAAAAAAAAAAAAAAAAAAAAAAAAAAAAAAAAAAAACTTTTAAGAAAGATTGAAGGATGTGGAGCTATTTATTTGGATAGGAAAGAACACCAAGGGTGAAGGCATACTATTTTTCCCAAAGTTAATATTTCCATAAAATTATATAAAACGTGAGGCAGGAGAGATGGCTCTGTGGTTAAAGGCGTTTGCATGCAAAGTGTGGAGGCTGGGATTCAAAATCACATACTCATGTAAAGCCACTTGCACAAAGTGGTACATGCACCTGGAATTTATTTGCAGTGGAAATAAGCCCTAGTGCCCCCACCCCCCACCACCTCTTCTTTTCTCTCTCTCCTTACAAATAAATAAATATAAATAGCTGGGTGTGGTGGTGTGAGCCTTGAATTCCAGCACTTTCACAGGAGTACAGTTAGGGTGATTGTACCCCTGAAAGTAACAAAAAAGGTGGGAAAGTCTGCATTTGCTAGAAATCAAAGACGATCTGACTTCTTGTCTCTTGCCGAGTTCCCTAGACTTGTTTTTCCACAGGCAACCAGGACAACTCCCCCGGCGAGAGGGAGGTCTTTCATAGGATTTAAACATTGTACTTGGTCAAGTTCATTACCTGGAACTTGGTGTCAAGGCTAGCCTCTTCCTGAGACAGCCCCTATCCCTAACCAACCAGCTGTCCTTCTGATTCACGGAATCCAGAACACAGCCCACCACAATAAGGTTATAAACACCTTTGCAAGGGGAGGGCGAGCTCTCTGACCACTGGGGAACTAACAGCTATGGAAGGGTTTGTTCCTCGGCTGGGTCTGGGCTGGTCAGGCCTAGTCCCAGGCCCTCGATATGGCATCTCTAGCCACATGGGTGCCTTTCCTTGCATCTGTATTTCCCTCAATAAATATACTAATTTAGCTGGGCGTGGTGGTGCATGCCTTTAAACCCAGCACTCGGGAGGCAGAGGTAGGAGGATTGCCATGAGTTCAAGGCCACCCTGAGACTACATAGTTAATTCCCAGGTCAGCCTGGGCCAGAGTGAGACCCTACCTTGAAAAACTAATATATATATTTAATATTTGTCCTTCTCAGTCCTTTTTTATTCAATTCTTTGATTTAAATTAGAAATGAACCTAGGGTTTGGGGTTCAAGGACTTTCCCAGACCCCAAGCACCCTGTTACAGGAGGAGAATCATAATGTGTCCAAGGCCACCCTGAGACTATATAGTGAATTTCAGGTCAGTCTGGGCTAGAGCAAGACCCTGCCAAAAAAATTAAATTAAATTAATTAAAATTATGAAGCAAAAGACACATACTTATAAAAACTGAGGCATCAAATATACTCATTGGAACAAAACAACCTCTTCAACAAAGGGCCCTGGGAAAACTGGATATCTATATGTAGAAGGAGGAAAATAGATCCTTATCTCTCTTCATGCATAAGAATTAAGCCCAAATGGACCAAAGACTTTAATATAAGACCCAAAACTCTAAAACTGCTAGAGGAAAAAGTAGAGGAAATCCTTCAACATATTGACATAGGCAACAACTTTCTGAATATAACCCCAGTTGCTCAGGAAATAAAACCACTAATCAAACACTGGGACCTCATGAAATTACAAAGCTTTTGTACAGCAAAGGACACTGTGAATAGACCAAAAAGGCAACCTACAGAATGGGAGAAAATCTTTGCTAACTATATATCTGACAGAGGATTAATATCCAGGATATACAAAGAACTCAGGCACGCCTTTAATCCCAGCACTCGGGAGGCAGAGGTAGGAGGAAGTTCAAGGCCACCCTCATAGTTAATTCCAGGTCAAAAAACCTTGCAAAATCAAAAAAAATTTAAAAAAAACTTAGTAAAAAGACATCAAACAACCCAATTAAAAAATGGGCTATGGAACTAAATAGAGAGTTCTCAAAAGGCATTTTCCTGAAAAGCGAAAAGAACCAGGTTCGATTCCCCAGGACCCACATAAGCCAGATGGAAAAGGAGCACGTGTGTCTAGAGTTTATTTGAAGTGGCTAGAGGCCCTGACATGCCCGTTCTCTCTCTGTCTCTCTTTCTTTGCTTGCAAATAAATAAAATTTTTTAAAAAAGGAAATATAGATGGCATATAAACATCTTTTAAAAAGTTCTATATCCTTAGCCATCAGGAAAATGCAAATTAAAACTACTTTGAAATTCCATCTCACTCCTGTCAGAATGGCTACCATCAAGAAAACAAATGACAATAAACACTGGAGAGGATGTGGAAAAAGAGGAACCCTTCTACACTGTTGGTGGGAATGCAGTTTGGTGCAACCATTGTGGAAATCTGTGTGGAGGCTCCTGGGACAACTAAAAATAGATTTACCATAAGACACAGCTATACCATGCCTAGGCATAAACTTGTTTCACTACATTAGAGATACTTACTCATCCATGTTTATTGCTGCTCTATTCACAATAGCTGGAAAATGGAGCCAGCATAGAGGTCCCTCAACTGATGAATGGATAATGAAGATGTGGTACATTTATACAATGAAGTTCTATTCGGCAATAAAGAAAAATGAAATTTGCAGGGAAATGGATGGATCTGGAAAGGATTATACTTAATGAAATAGCCCAGACTCAGAAAGCCAAATGTCATGTATTCTGTCTCATATGTGGATCCTAGCTACAAATGTGTGAACTTCTATGTGAGTTGAAATAAAACTCAGTAACAGAGACTAGTAAGCTAGAAAGGGGATACAAAGGGAATAGAAAGGGCGGGAGGAGGGAGGGGACTTAAGAGGATAGTATTGTATATATGTAAGCAGAAAAACAGATTACTGGGGTGGAAAGGCCTAAGAGAGTTCAGGGCAAGAGATTCAGTAAAGGAAAGGTGGAGGGAGGGCTAATCAGAATCTACAAAGGTATGAATAAGTCATATGGAAACCTATGTTTTTGGACAATGGCACACCCAGAAACCATACATTGCTACTACAAAATTTTCAGTGCCAGGGATGGGATACCTTCCAGTGAGTTGTTGGCCAGGGAGGTCCCTGATGCCCAAAACAATACAGGCCATTGCCAAGGCTCTTGATTTTCCATCAGAAATAGATGATAAGACCTTATTGCTGAAGACTCCATATGCTTGGGCTGCAAGGTCACTGCTGGAGCTGAGCTGAAAACCTCCTCTGTGTGGACCAGCTGACAGAAGCTGGAAAAAGCTATGCTGCATGCGGCTCCATGGGAAAGAGAGAAATCACCAGTGGAGGTAATCAACAGTAGACACTGCACATCTTAAATTTAACCAGCCAGGCTCAAAGGAGCCAACAGGTGCAATAGTTATGGGGTGTAGCAGACAGCTTCAGGTTCGCTGAGATGAACTTCCAGACCAGGCACAGTTATGGAGGAAGGGATATTATTTATTGAAGCTTACAGATCCGGGGAAGTTCCATAATGGCAGGAGAAGCGGCTTGCTCTCACAGGACCAGGCAAGAGAGAGAAAAAAGCCAACCAGCCACACAGCACACAGAGCAAAGCTACAGCCAAAAGCCACAGCACACTTCAGGAACTCCTACTAGGCACACTTTGCATATCTTTACAATGGAATCTCAAACCATCACCACACCTCAAGACCCACCCCCAGTGACATTGCCTCTAGCAAGGTGGCTGCAGATGCAAACTATAAACTAATAAAACACTGAATATATTGGGGGCCATATATTCAAACTACCACATGGGGGAAACCAACTGCTCTCTACTTGGACTGGAGGCCTGCTCCATAGGAGGGAAAACATGTCTGATACTGAAAGCCTATGACAGGGGAAGTCATGAGCCTTAGGGGTGTAATGTCTGCTGGTGTTTGGCTAAATCTATATACTATGCTCACCAAACTGCCCAGTAAGTACTTCTCTAATGTTCATACCCATATGTTAATTCCACTCTCACTTTTGGTTAGTGAAGCTTCTCCTTTTAGATGGTGATGACCTGGGGATGACTCAGAAGGTGCCATAGTGCTGAGAAGAAGTGACAGAGGAGTGCTCAGCACTGAAACATCTATCACACCTTCCAATGCTCATGGTCCATTAGGGAAGAGGTGGATGAAAGAATGTAAGAGGCAAAGGAAGGGTAGGACTCATTACAATGTGCTCTTCCAGGCACAAAATGGCCTGGATATCCATGACCTTGCAGTGCCTGACACTACCTACTCAAGACCATCATAATTGGAGGAAATGATGATGATATCAAAATAAGTAAGGGGGAAGGGATATTATGGAGAGTGGATATGTAAAGGGGAAAGTGGGGGGAGGGAATTACCATGGTTTATGGTCTACAATTATGGAATTTGTCAATTAAAAATGAGTAAGCCGGGCATGGTGGTGCACGCCTTTAATCCCAGCACTCGGGAGGCAGAGGTAGGAGGATTGCCATGAGTTTGAGGCTACCCTGAGACAACATAGTGAATTCCAGGTCAGCCTGAGCTAGAGTGAGACCCTACCTCGAAAAACAAAAAAAAAAAAAAAAAAAAAAGAGTAAAATTTAAGAATCCAGGCAATGACACTAGAAGACACACACACACACACACACACACACACACACACACACACACACAATAACTGAGCAGATAGGGTGACTGTGGCCCCAAAGGTAAAAAAACAGGAATGTCTTTGGATCTGCTCTTGCAGGCTGCACTTTGCTAGAGATCAGAGCAGAATCTGGCTTCTCCTTATCTCTTTCCTAAAGGAGTTCCCTAGACCTGTTTTGCCATGAACAAACTGAGCCCCTCCCTGGGAGGGTGTTCCGAGTTCCTAGAATTTAGATCCAATGCTGACATTATGTTTGGTTAAGCTCAGCCCAAAACTTTGACATCAGGGTTGGCCTCTTCATGAGCCAGCCCATAGCCCAGACCATTCAGCCCTCATTCTGGCTCACCTGAGCATGAAGGTGAAGCTCACCACAATAAGGTTTTTAAATAGATCCTTACCAGGGGGCAAGTTCTCTTGGCTGACAGATCATCTCTCCTGAACTTCCAGTTCCGTGTTGGGCTGAAATGAGGATGTAAACCCCCAATCCCCACATGGGTTCACCAGCCCCCCCCACCTTCCACACGACAGGAGCTCTCTGTACTTTCTTCTCTTTCCCCTCTAAATCCTTTTTCATATTACCTTCAGGCCTATCACGTGCGCTCTCAGACAACATGGAAATATCTATTTCCCTTCCCTTGGTTTTATACTTCCCTCAACAACAATTGAATAATTATCCTTCTCAGTCTAGTTTGCCAATTATTTGTGTCTATAACAGACATAAACTCAGGGTTAGGAGTTCAAGGACTATTCCTGAACACCCACTGCCCCACCACAAAACTATGATGGAAGATTAAATAAAAAGAAAACAAATTTAATGTATCCCTACGTATAACTACCACTAAATACTTAGACCTTGCAGAAAACATATTTTCAACAATAAAATGGAGCTTTTAATCATCAAAGCTATGCAACAATAAAACAATTTACCTCAAGTGCTCTGCTTATGGTATGATTTTTGTTGAGTATAGAGCTTGGTGTGAATCAGACTTTTCAAACATTAAGAAAACTGGGCATATGAATAAAACTTGTTTGATTCCAGACTTTATTCCTGGGCTTACTTAATTTTTTATCATTATAGTGTTAATTATAAATCTAAGCTAGATATAACCAAATATATTTACAAATAAAACATAATAACTTCAAATTATGGGGCTGGAGAGATGACTTGGCAATTAAGGTACTTGATTACAAAGCATAACAGCCCAGGTTTGATGCCTTTGTACCTACGTAAGGCCAGATGCACAAAGTGGCATATGCATCTGGAGTTTGTTTGCAGAGGCTAGAGGTTCTAGCATGCCCATTCTCTCTCTCCCTCCCACTTCGCTCTGTCTGTCTCTCTCTTCCCTCTCTCCATCTCTTCCTGCTTGCAAATAAGTAAAAAAAAATTTTAAAAAGAAAAAACTTCAAATTAGGAATATATTATATTTTTGCTGAAACTCTCACTACTTGCAACCTAAGTATAGTAATATATATATATATATAGTATATATATACATAGTATATATTTTTCTGAGGTAGGGTCTCAGTCTAACCCAGACTGTCCTCGTATTCACTATGTAGTCTTAGGGTGGCCTCAAACTCATGGCAATTCTCCCACTTTTGTCTCCCAAGTGCTGGGATTCAAGGTGTGCATCACCACGCCTAGCAAGCATATACTTTTGACTATGCTTACAGAGCTGTTCTTTGAAATTGAGCATGTCCATACTGTTGTATTCCACAGGGAAATTCATTTTTCTAGTTTCTTTTTCTATCCAGATGAATATGAAATCTTCACTAATGTTGCCTCTGTGGTGACATTTGGCTTTTACTTGGCTTCAAAGCATTTCTATGCCCTTCTCTCATTAGCTTATAATAACTAAAATAATAGTAAATGTCCCCCAAACAGTTGCAATCCCAACACAAATTGAGACATGAATATCAAATGTCAGTATTTACTTATACTTATTTGTAGATCTAAAATAAACAGATGAACTTTTTAAAAATGTATTTTGGGCTGGAGAGATGGCATAGCAGTTAAGGAGCCTGCCTCCTAAGCCTAAGAACACTGATTCCAATCTCCAGGACCCACGTTTAGCCAGATGCAAAGTGACACAAGGGCACAATGCCGCACTTGTCCACAGGGGGATCACACATCTGGATTTCATTTGCAGCAGTGAGAGGCTGCTGGCACGCCCATCTCTATCTGTCTTCCTCTCCCTCTCTCTCTATCTCTCTCTGTGTCTCTCTCCAAATAAATATATATATATATATATATATGTATGTATGTATGTATGTATGTATGTATGTATGTGTATGTGTATATGTATATTTATTTATTTGACAGAAAGAGGCAGAGAGAGAGAGAGAGGAAGGGAAGAAGAGAATGGGCATGCCAGGGCCTCTAGCCATTGCAAACGAACTCCTGATGCATGTGCCTCCTTGTGCATCTGGCTTACATGGGTCCTGGAGAGTCGAACCAGAATCCTTTAGCTTTGCAGGCAAATGCCTTAACTGCTAAGCCATCTATCCAGCCCAAGATGAACTTTTGACACATCATAAAGAGAACATGGTAGGCTTTTATTACAAAGGAATCTTAGAAAGCATCACTGAAGTTTACCCAACTCATTAATAATTCCAAAAAAACAAATGTACTAGTAAGGAGTGCTTTGGTAAGAAATCATGGACGCAAGGGAAGAGTCAGAGAAACCAAACAAACTGACAGGGCCTGAACCGGGCGTAAGTCAGAGAAGTGGTCGTAGATATCAGTATCAGAATCTAATTGCCAGAGTCCCATCCGTAGGGGAAACAGGAGTGTTCGGCATCTTATTCTGAAAAGAAAATGATTCCCCTTTCCCATTTGTGAATATAATACACCATAATTACAGAACACCATTTGTATTGCAAGGAATGACAATTGCTTGTGTGTAAAAAAATAACTTACAACCATTAGTGCTCTCTTTGTTTAATAGGCTACTCCATTGACTATACAATCACAGATTTAATTTGTCTGTGGAGTTGTAATCATTATTTTGTTTTTATTTTGCCATCTTCTTTCAATTTCATGTTTAATTATTCTCATAGATTTTAATAATGGTTTAGAAATGTGTTGACTGTGATATGTTCCTTCATTTGCTCGTGGCTCACATAGTGATAATCAGGCTTGTTTTTCCAGTTTCTAAGATCTAATTTATTGTCAGTAGCTTGTAATTTTTAAAAAATGCAATTAGAACTTTAAAAGCAACCATCTATTATTAAGTTTCCATCAGGAACAAACTATGATATCGTGAGATTAAAACTATCTCATAAATCTCCTCTCTAATTAGAAATTCTTTTATAAGTTTTCTAATAAGCTTGAGTATTTTAGAATTCAGTAACATGACAGAAAAGACAGTAATGCTAAGAGACTAAAAAAAAAAAAAAAAAAAAAAAAAAGAAAATAAAAGAAAAAGAAAAAAACCCGATCCTAATCTGAGACTTTTGGCAATTTGTCAAATGACAATGTGGAAAAAGATGGGCTTGATGAATATCTTATGAGCCATTTCAGTACAGGAGACTAAGGCCCATGAGGTTTGATTCAAAAAAGAAATTACATTATATACAAAATGGAAAGGATAAAAAAGTAATTTATTCTGAAAAAATATCAAATTATATGTTGCATGTGTATTCCTTACAATATAAAAAAAAAAGAAACTGCTCTCTCAGATCCATAGTAAAAAAAGAAAAGCTGGACTTGAACGACACCACTGTCAAACATCTCAGGAATAAATAGGATGAAGTCATTCTTCCTAAGGAAATACAGTCAGCTCACCATAAATAACACAGTGATGGATGGGGCTCTTTTTACCTCTCCTTCTCCATAGTAGGGGAATGATTGCTAGTACTCGTGACTTAGGAAACTGAGCTGAAAAACACTGGCATAATCTTATTGTGATTTCCATTATATTGAGGAAAGACTTAACTTTTATTGAAAACACCTTTTATTTGTATTTACTGAGTCTTTAATTTACTGCCTTGAGTTACTGAATTAGTGATATTATAAGTAAAAGAGAATTTTCCCTGAAAGCTGTCTAAAAATTCTACATATATATGATTTGAACAAATTACTCTCTTTGCTGATACAATGCTCCACAGGTTTCTTATTATTATAATTTGTTTTTCAGTGAAATTGTCCTGGCTCAAGTATAGCCTACACTTTTCTCTCACAACAGACCCCAGCATCCCCAATCACCTAAAGCTAGACTAGCTTCACAAGCATTATCCTCATGGTGTGGAGTGGCAACTACTGACATGTTTTTGCCTCTTTGCTTCTCAAATAGCTTGACCGGGTAAAGTACCAGCTCTGAAATGGGAATTTGGGGGTGTCTTTTGAGAGCAACAGTGCCTTTCTCTCCTCTTGATTGAGCTATTTATTATAGCCCAGAAGTTAGGGTGATGCAAAACTTCTACTGATTTGGTGGCTTCCAGACTCTTGTCTTATGAATCCAAAGACTTGAAATCCACAGACCAAAGGGTAAAGTGTAAAAGTTCTATTAGATTATAGATAGAAATTAAGAGAAGGGGGCATGAGGAGATTGCTCAGTGCTTAAAGGTGCTTGCTTACAAACCCTGCTAGCCAGGGTTTGATTCTCCAGTACCCATGTCAAGCCAGATGACAAAGTGGCACATACATCTGGAATTCATTTGCAGCAGCAAGAGGCTCTGGTGTACCCATTCTCTCTCCTTCACTCTCTCGCTCTCCTTACAAATGAATAAAAATATTTTTAAAAATCAAGAGAAGGAAGGAAGACCTTATGCCCAAAGGCATGCGCATGGTTCCTGGAAATGGGGAAGCCCAAATAGATAGCCAGATTGGATCTAGGCTCTGGATAGGGGATGAATTATCAGGCTTAGAGGTTTCTGTGGGATATCTTAGGAATCCCAATCTTTCAGGAAGGGTGTAGCCTTCTAAGAAGGGGGCAATTGTCCTTTCTAGAAAGGGGCTACTTTCTAGGGAGGGACTCATTGGGTTCAAGGACAAACAGATCTATGGAGGGAACTCCTTACTGCAAGGACAGGTTCAAGGACATTACATTCCCCACTTTTATTTTTGGGGCCTTGTTAAACTGTAACATAACATAACAGCAGGTCAGCACACCTGTTCTGTAGCAACCGAAAACCTGCAACAGGACTGATGGCTGCAGTTACAGGTTCCTGATCCCCAAGCTTAGCTGGCCACACCATCTTTCTTCTCTACTTCGCTTTGTCCATGATGGTACAGTTCTTCCCCTGGTCCTGACCCCAGGGCCTCTTGCTGTCTTTTCTCTCTTAGCACATGGTCTCTCTTCCTGCTACTCTAAGAACTGAATGCTATGAGATATGAACACACACAATCCCCCTGCCATGCACCTCCTTCATAAAGTCAGTCCACACTGTCTGTGCCAACTGATTATTTCTCTTTATGACAGCAAAGAAGCACAGTCCTTCCGTTTAAGGACAGAGCCACTAGTGCTTTGGATGGATTGTCATCTCCTCAGGAGACATATGGTTACACATAGGACCTTTCCTCTTGCTTGGGATATCACATTTTATTTACCAAAATCTTTGCATTTAAACAAATAAAAGTGTCCTCGTCCCCACTACCATACATACACTTCTACAAACCAGAGAGCTGTAGTTCTAATAAGACTAATCTATGGACTCTTCATCCCTATACATCCCATAATTTTGACTACCAAATAGTTCTTGAGTCTATCAAGTTCTTTCCAAATTTAACATCATCTTCTTGATCTAGGTTCTAGCATTTCTTCCCTGAGCTATGCTAGTAGTGTCTTCCTGTGGCAAGAACATTATTCTATGAGTGCTGACTTGCTTTCTTCTCCATAAGGCTCATGGAAGATTACATTTCTCAATCTCATTGGAAGACAGATTATAGTCATGAGGTTCAATCTGGGATGTGAAATCTGGGCAAAATAAAATGTGATTCTTCCAACCCTGCCCATAAAATCTCATTGTCATTTACAAGTGTCTATCTCTCTATTAACTCCATATTCATCCACTATGAAGTTGTATGATAGAGGTCAAGTGGAGGTTTCTAAAGCCAAGCACAATATAGAAAGACCTCAGATCTCTAAATAGCTGCTTGGAAAGCAAACACCTAATTGGATTGTGAAAAAAATAAATCCATTTATGTTGTTAAACCAGTGAGGTTTTGGGATATGTTATAACATCATCTAGCTACAGTGGCTAATAAACTCCCTTAAGTTGTTGGTTCATGTCATGTCTTGGCTGAAGTCTCACTGTGTCACTCTGCTTAAATTCCTCAAATCTTTCTAGTGCTTTAGGACATGGCAGTAGTCAAAAGCTGATCAATAGAAGAACAAAAAGGTAGTTTATTCAGAGCTTTCTACATAAAAGGAGCTATCCATCCTCATCTGTCGTTAGTAGAGACTCAGATATAAGCAAGGGACTGTAAAAGCTTTATGTTGAGAAAGGGAAAGCTTTCCTGAGTGGAGGGTCTGGCAAGGGGAAACAGAGGGCCAGATTACTGCAAAAGGAACATGGTGATTGAGAGGTGGAATATGTTCATATTTCTTTAATCTGGTTGTAAATTGGAAGCAGGGGGAAAAAACTAGGGAAGCTGGTGGTTCCGCATGATCATGTGGGGCAGGTGGTTGTGCATGCTGTAATTCAGCTTCCTGAACTGGCTGGTGTGGAGTGTGGTTCATGGTTAGGGTTGTTTGTGTAGAAGGACTGCGCTTGGTATTTTGCATGTTTTGTCTCTCAAAGACAAAAACCAAAGTTTTCAACATGATGTGAACAACAGTTTCCATTGTTTACAACCCCCTGCTTATTTGTAACTCCTTTTTTTCTTTGGTAATAGAACTTGGATTTAATTTGTAGATCATGGTGTTCACCCCTCCTTCCTGTACTGAAGGGTGCTATGATGAACCAAAATCTAGAAACCATGTGGACACCCCGAGGTGTGATCCATGATAATAAAAGTGAGAGCACAAGCTGGCAGGTGGGAAGAATACAAAGTCTCTGCATCTTGGTATCATCATGGAGCCATTGAAAAATTCCAGAGCCACCTATTTCATCTCCATATAGATATCTTATATGAGAACTAAGCAGTGCTACAACTTAGGCCACTATGACTTAATTTTGACATAGAAATAAGAGCATACTAATCTTTTAAAATGACTTATTTGTAAGGAGAGAAAGAGAAATGGGTGCACCGGGGACTCTAGCAGTTGCAAATCAACTCCAGATACATGCACCACTTTGTGCATCTGGCTTTACATATGTACTGGGCAATCAAACTCGGGTCATTAGGCTTTATGGGCAAGCACCTTAACTGCTGAGCCATCTCTCCAGCCCAAGAGCATACTAATCACAACAGCATTAAAATACATGCTCTTACTCACAGTGCCTTCTTCAGGCTCTATATACTTGTTTCACTTTAATAATAACCTCTAAGTGCATCAAGTGTGGGCCTTTATACTATGGCAGACCCTGGGAAAATGTCCATCCTCCTGTTGAAGAAATATCTTTCAGAGCTTTGAATTATGAGCCTAAGCCTTTCCTTCAGGGATGCCTCTTCTGTGTCATTCTTCCCTGGTAGTTTAATTATACTACCAAAAAAAAAAAAAAAAAAAAAAACCAATCTATCATTTCAATTGGGTGGGATAATACGGTGTTATGATCTGAGCATTGATTCTTTGTATTTTTTTTTTTTAGTTTCATTAATTTCTGCCCTAATTGTTATTATTTCTTTCTGCCTACTGAGTTTTAGTTTGCCTCTTAAGGCTGACACACAGGATCACAAGTTCAAGGCTGGCCTTGGCTACATAATGGGACTCTGTCTCTAGCAAACAACAACCTATCCCTCCTCATAGTTGTCATTCACAGCATTTTTAAGATTCTATGAGAAATAAAATCTGATTTACATTGTATCTCAAAACTAACAGTTCTGTTAGAAAAACAGTTGTGTCAATTTTATTCATTAATTGCTATGAAATTAATGCCTTTTGTCTTCCAATATTCACATATTGGATCTAACCTACAATATGAAGGAAGGGACTTTGGGGATTGTAGCAGACAGCTTCAGCTTCGCTGAGATTAACTTCCAGACCAGGCACAGTTATGGAGGAAGGGATATTTATTAGAGCTTACAGGTTCAGGGGAAGTTCCCTAATGGCAGAAGAAGCTGGCCTGCTCTTCACAGGACCAAACACAGAGAGCAAAGCCACAGCCAAAAGCTACAGCATACCTCAGGAACTCCAGCTAGGCACACTTTGCATAGCTTTAGACTGAAATCCTAAATCAACTACCACACCTTAAGATCCTCCCAGTGACACTGCCTCCAGCAAGGTGGCTGTAAATGCAAACTACAAACTAATAAAACCCTGAATATATTGGAGGCCACATATTCAAACTACCACAGGGATTAATTAGGTCATGAGGGTAGAGCCCTTGTAAGGGTATTAATGCTCTTATAAGAAGACAACAAGGAATTTTCTTATGCTTATGCTATGAAAGAACACAATGAGAATTTGGTGGCCTACAACCTTGAAGTCAACCCACCCCCAATCCTGAGCTATGTCACCAGACTATGTTAATTTGTGACAGTGTTCCACACTGACGAAGACAGCATTATTCCATATTGTCTACTTCAGTTGCTACTGTGCAAAACACAAAGGATTGAGGAATTCAGGGGACAGCAGGAACCAAGCTGGGGAGGTAATCAATCAGAGAATGGATTTCCATCAGAAAAGGAGCCAGGTTGTCTCTAAGATAAGATAGGCAGGAAAACGGTGGCCAAGGACATTGTTAGGTCAGGGAGTAAGGGTTAGGCAATGTAAACATCTGCGGTTGATTGAGTAAGGCTGTTGTCATTCTCCTTCATTTTGACTCCTTGGGATTCTTACAGTCACTGAACCCCTTACACCTGTTGACTTGAAAATGTGTGTGTATTGTTATCTTATATAAGTGTCTGGATTCCAAAATTAATTCGTCTTTGTTTTTTCCAACACACAATAATGTAAACACATTTATTATTCCACCTGACATCTATTAACACTCTCAACAAATGTTTATTGGGCATCTGCCCTGGGCCATCATGCTGTGGGGAAGAAAATAAAGCTATAAATAGAGCTTTTACACTCCAAACGCAGACTCAGAAGGCAAGCCATTAAACAAGTACCCTTGCAGTCATATGTCAATAATAAGGGTTGGTTCTTAGAAATGTGGTGATATGTTATTTTGTCATTAGGCAAACATCATAGAGTACAGTTACACAGATCATGATGATATAACCCACCACACACTTTGACCATATGTGTGTGTGTGTTTATATAATATATACAAAATACTAATCTGCATATATATGTAAGAGATTACTATTCCCAGGGCCATGATGAACCAAATAAAGTGAGATTAGGTGAAGTACAACAGAAAATGATGTGATCATCTGATGTAAAATACATGAGTTGTATGAGGTTGCTGCTATAATCCATGATGCTGTTTATAGTAGAGTTTATTTGTATAAGTAACAGTGCATCCTTCAATGATGATAATAAACTACAGGGTAGTAATTATTGAAGCCAGTAAGAGTATTTTGTTATCAATATCAAGTAGAATTGTATGTGTTGTGCTTTCATAATACACTAGCATTACCACAAACACACAAATAATGTGTTGTGCTGTTAATGAGAGCTGAAATATCCCTGGGCAGTAGGACAGTTCAGCTCTATTGTAATCCCACGGGATGTCACAGTATTTTATGTTGTCTCTCATTGCCCTAAATCTCCCTACACAGCAGAACCATAGCTGGTGTTCACTACTCTTGATTCCTTGTTTTGGTAATGTGCCAACTTACTAGACTGTGTGTATATACCAGAATGGATACCACAGTGTCTTCCCAGCTATTCTCAGACATGCAGAACTGGCGGGAACTTACATTCCCAGAGCGCTCATTCCCACTATTCACAAGCAAGCCAAGGTTCTGCCTGCTTGTTTCAGATCTTATGGTAAATAAGCATCTTTTCTGTTGTTGGTTTTTCTGCCTGTGTCTTTTTTGGGAGTTTCACTGTTTATAATGACCTCTCAGTACAACATGGAAGTGAAGTCTGGTACTGCTAAATTGAACAAAGCTACGGTGTTATTTATGGAGAAGACACTTGTGTTAGATAACCTTCCTTTAGACATGAGTTACAGTGTTGTTGACCAAGAGTTCAATATTAATTAATTAAAATATATGTCAAATAAGTTGTCTTTAAACAGAAGTATGCATTAAAAAAAGCAAGGTTATGCTGGGCGTGGTGGCGCATGCCTTTAATCCCAGCACTCGGGAGGCAGGGGTAGGAGGATCGTGAGAGTTCGAGGCCACCCTGAGACTACATAGTGAATTCCAGGTCAGCCTGGACCAGAGGTGAAACCCTACCTCGAAAAAGCAGAAAAAAAAAAAAAAAGCAAGGTTATGTATTCATTGGCTAATGAAAATGTTGTGACCAGTGACTTGTAGGAACCTGACCCACATGTCATTTTGGTGCAATGTTTATGGATTGTTAAGTCAGTGTCCACAAAGCTGACCAGCATATCACTTCAACATCAGTCAGAATCATCTGTAATTAGCGGTGATAAGAGTGGAAGGTAATATTCTGTCCTATGGGAGCACATGGGAATGGTGCTTTATAGTTTGTGGGCAGTGAAATGAAGGCTGGATAGATGTGGGCTCTGTAACTAGGGCAATCACAAATGGGCAGGAAGGAGGCACAGTGTTCTGGGCAGGAAAAGAATTTTTTGAGTGAAAATGGTGTGACAGAAGCAAGATATGGGAAAGGGTAGAGGATTAGTCTGCTGGGGCTGTCACACAAACTACCACCCACAGGATGCCTCAAGCAATATTCATGCATTCCTCAGTGTTCAGGAGGCTAAAGTCCAATAGCAAGGGGCCATCAGGGCTGGGTCCTTATGAGGGCTCTAAGAAAGAATGTTTCATGCCACTCCAGAAACTCATGGTGGTTTGCTTGTAACCTTCTATATCTCTTGGCTTATGTGATGTCACTTGTATGTAGAGCTCTCTTTGTTTGCCTCAGTACAATTTTCCTCTTTGATGAGGGCACCAGTTTATTGTATTAGAGACCCAACCTATTTCAGTATAACTTCATTTTAATTAATTACATCTGCAAATACACTGTTTCCAAGTAAGGTTATCTTATGAGGTAAGTGAGAAGACTTCAAAATCAATTTTTTGAGGGATGGAGTCACAGTTCAAGTTATACAATGAAGGAAAGACAACAAATAAGAGTTGAGAGGTTTGGAGCCAGGGCCTGGGAAGAATTCTCAACAGGGTAGACTACACTCTAAAGGCAACGTAGGTAAAACTGTGTTTCAGTGGAACTCTGCTCTCTGTGGTGTTTCCTTCAAATTACATTGACGGTTTTAACATTTGTGACTACAATTTACAGTGTGAAGGAATTCTTATATCCAAATGCAGTTGGCTTCCCTAAATCACAGTTGGAGTTTTTTCATGATTTTTATTTATTTTTATTTATTTTTTATTTATTTTATTTATTTATTTTTTTTGGTTTTTCAAGGTAGGGTCTCACTCTGGTCCAGGCTGACCTGGAATTCACTATGTAGTCTCAGGGTGGTTCGAACTCATAATCCTCCTACCTCTGCCTCCCGAGTGCTGGGATTGCACATTCGGCTTTTTTCATGATTTTTAAGTTCATTCATAATTTGCATGTGCACATTCACAATTTGCATATGGTTCCCTCTTCGATCAACTGGCAGAATAAAATTATTAACACATGCTCATTTTTATATGTAAGTCATTGTTTTTTTTTTATGAAAATTATCTTTGACAGCAATGTGGGTTATGTACCAACAAACAACTGTCTGGATAAGTCAAGGTACATACAAGACCTACTAGTAAGACAAAAGACAGCTTAGTTCCAGTTAACAACTGGGCTGGACTTAATCTGAGCCTCATGATTTTGAAACATGGGTGGCTAAGAAAACTCAGATACTTTCTGATCTGGTAAATGGTCTGCCACCAAGAGCCATTAACTATGACTTATACAACACTTGATAGTAAACCTTTTGTCAACAATGACAAGTTCAGATACAGACGCTACAAATTCCCATCGTCTCAGAGTTGATTATCAAAAAGTCCATTGTCCCCCAATTAGCTAGACACCAAGAGAAATATTCCCAAACAGTATGCTAAAACCCCACCTGGTTATAAGAGTCACCCAACTGCAAAATCACCCTATCTATAGTTTGTCTACTCATCCTTGCAGAGATCTAATATGAAACCTCTACTAAGAAAGTCTGGTCTGAAGTTTATTTCCTACTCTAATTCCTTGAATAAAATACATTTTCTGGGCTGGAGAAATGGCTTAGCAGTTAAGGAACTTACCTGCAAAGCCTAAGGACCCAGGTTGATTCCCCAGTACCCTCATAAGCCAGATACACAAGGTGGCACATGTGTCTGGAGTTCATTTGCAGTGGCTAGAGGCCCCGGCAAACCTATTGTCTCTCTCTCTTGGACAAATAAATAAAATATTTTTATAATACATTTTCTTATTTATGCTGTTCCCACACAGTCTCCAAGCAAGTCTAGAATGAAAGTAGAATTTCGGAGAAAATTGATCTACTCAGTGAGATTATTCTTTTCCCTTCAACCTGAGCTTCAATGTCAACTATTTTCTCTTTTCCTTTATTTATTTATTTTTAATTTTGTTTTTGTTTTTCAAGGTAGGGTCTCACTCTAGCCCAAGCTAATCTGGAATTCACTATGTAGTCTCAGGCTGGGCTCCTACCTCTGCCTCTCAAGTGCTAAGATTAAAGGTGTGCACCATCATGCCTGGCTTTCCTTATTTTTTAAAAATTTTTATTGGCAACTTTTTTAAAAAATATATTTTATTTATTTATTTGCAAGCAGAGAGAGAGAGAGAGAGAGGGAGAGAGAGAGAGAGAGAGAGAGAGAGAGAGAAGAGAGGCAGACACAGAGAGAATGGGCACACCAGGGCCTCTAGCCACTGCAAACGAACTCCAGGTGCATGTGCCCCTTGTGCATCTGGCTTACGTGGGTCATGGAGAATCGAACCGGGATCCTGTGGCTTGTCAGGCAAACGCCTTAACCGCTAAGCCATTTCTCCATCCCTATTGGCAACTTTTATTCATATAGACACCATACTATGACCATAATCCCCCTCCAACCACCTCCTTTCTTTCCAACTAGTCTCTTTTCTATTTTGATATCATCATGGTTTTCCTCCTATTATGCAGGTGGTGTGTAGGGGGTGTCAGCCACTGTGAGGTAACGAATATCATGGCCACTTTGTATCTCTGAAAGACAGTACTGTAAGCCCTCCTGCCCTTCCTTTGGTTTGGTTCTTATATTCTTTCTGCCACCTCTTCTGAAATAGTTACTGAGCCTTGGAAGATGTAATAGAGATGTCTCCCTTGGTGCTGAACACTTCACTGTCTCTTCTTCTTAGCACTATGTTGATTTTTGAGTGACTCCAGGGATTGCTTTGTTTTTATTTACAATTTTTTTTTTTTTTTCCGGTTAAAACTATATTTTATATTGGAGAGAAAAGGAGGAAATGGGAACCTCCCTCAAAAAAAAAAAAAAAAAAAAGAAAGAAAGAAAGAAAGAGAGAGAGAAAGAAAGAAAGAAAAAAAGAAGGAAAGAAAGAAAAAGAAAACCAGAGGGACTTCTCATTAAGATGGTGTGGTAGCCACACCAAGGCAGCTTACAGGGGAAATAATACAAGCATACACTCTTCTATCAAAAAGTGAAGGTGTATAAGGAATTACCAACCATAGCAGGGAAGCAGGAGAGACCCAGAGCTTCTAGTAACCACACAAGCAGCCAGAATTGGCTCCCGCTGCAGCCCAGCAGCTGGTCGTCTGGGAAAAGCTACCCTGAACCTGTCCCTGCCTGAGCTGCAGGAGCAGAACACAGGTGAGGGGACTCTCCACTTACACTAGCCTTCTTACAGAGTCAGGAAACTGGAGGGAAGAGGACAGCAAAGACCAGCTAAGCAGC
Source organism: Orientallactaga sibirica (assembly GCA_036365145.1). Classification (NCBI taxonomy): domain Eukaryota; kingdom Metazoa; phylum Chordata; class Mammalia; order Rodentia; family Dipodidae; genus Orientallactaga; species Orientallactaga sibirica. The sequence goes on from JAEOAD010000154.1 coordinate 1,778,963, forward strand.
TCCTGAGAAAGAGGACCACAGGGACCAGCTGGGCAGCTATGGCCACAGGCACTCTCCAAAGCCTCTCCTCCCCAAACTGCCTGCGCAGGGAACCACTGGAAAACACCGGATCCACCCACCAAGCCAGCCTCGCTGAGCCCCCAGTGCAGCAAAGAGGGACCCAAGCAGGCACACAGCATAGGTGAGACCAGAAGCCTTTCCAAAAGGTAAGGGTCTGCTTAAATTGGGTCAATACCTGCCCCAAAGCCTGGTATACAGGCCTGCACTGGAAGTGTTAATTGCATCTTCCATGTCAGGGCAGGTTATGTGTTAGATTGGATGGAAGGTCCGCTCTACCATTCATAAATAAGTTGTATTTTGGATTGTCTTCTGTTGCTTCCTGATTTATAGTGTCTTTGTCTTTTTCCCGTGTCATTCTTGGGAATAGGGTCTCACTTGGCCCCAGAATGACCTGGAACCCATTACAGGATAGAAATCTCAGCTTCCCAGCTGACAGGGTTAAGGATGTGGGGCAACACACACCTTTAGGGACTTTGACTTTGTTAAATTATTTGTTTGTTTTAATACCCACTCTTACATAAATATTCCATGCTGGCTTTGATTGGATGTGTATATTGCTCAGTTGAATTTTAGAATTTGCCTGTATTTTGTTCCAAGCAACCTGTTAGAATACTTGCATAGCAGGCAAACCCAACATTTAGGGTCACTTCTGCTATTACTCTGGGAGTAATATAAGAGCCATACCTGGCACCTTAAGCTCCTATCCTGAAGATCATCAAATTTACATGTTTAAGAATACTGCACACAATTAGAAAACCCAAGAATTAAATTAACCCAAGATGCAAAATCCTTTACATTATAATACAAGAAACATAAAAAATGCAAGACAGTATAATCCCGCCAAAAATTATAAATCTATCAGAAATGACCTCCAAGACTGGGAAGTTCAATGGTAGCACACCCACCACTGTTTTTTGTTTGTTTGTTTGTTTCTTTTTGAGGTAGGGTCTCACTCTAACTCAGGCTGACCTGGAATTCACTATGTAGTCTCAGGGTGGCATGGAACTCATGGTGATCCTCCTACCTCTGCCTCCTGAGTGCTGGTATTAAAGGTGTGCACCACCACACCCAGCTTTCCACCACTGCTTAAAAGTCTTATTGAGCAGAGAAAAGAGCAACAGCCCTTTAGATCACTCAAAACTAAATTAGTTAGGAGGCAAGATGGCTTTTCGCTTCTTTGCAGTAATTAAGGGGGCTGATGCATTCAAAACAACTAGTAATTTAGTCTGAGCCATGCCTGCATCATTAGCAGGTGGTATTAATGGTGAAAAGATTAGAGATGGTGTTAAACACTGGGAGAGTTGAATAGTGAATGAGAAAGAGGAAAGAAGGAAAAGAGTAAAGGGTGAGAAAACAGTTGGAGGAAAGCAGGAGCTTCATGTCAAATACCTAAGGCTATTTCAAAGCCAGCTTTCCCTTATAAAAGCAACAGTGACAAAAGATTAGCAGCAAGAGTGGGTAGGCCAGAGCTGCCAGTTCCTTCTCCATCTCCCAGTCCCTGTCCCAGGTTCCCTGCTGCTGGCTTGGGGCTGCTTCGACCTTGCAAGCATGATGCAAAATCAGGCCCCTTGTTCTGTCTTCCTGAATAAATGGCCCCTGGGTCTCCAACTCCCAGATCCCCTGCTCTGGAGGGTATGCACATGGAGTGAATGGGTCACAGTTCCTGGCTCATTTCCCACCTCCCAGTTTACTAGTCCCAGTAACCCTGCAGCTGGCTTGGGTGGCCTGGTCTCTGCATGTATGAAGCAGGCCTTTTGCAGAGGATGCACAGAGTTTCAGATTCATTTCCCACCTCACAGTTCCTTGTCCCAGTACACCTGCTGCTGGCATGGGGTGGCCTGGTCCCTGTCTGTGCACTGCAGAAACAGGCCTTTTGCTCAGATTTCCTGATTTACTGATCCCTGGGTCTCCAAATCCCTATTTTCCTGAGCCAGAGGTTTCACAGGCCACTGAGGGATCTAGCCTCATACCCTTGCCTCCCCAGCTGGATCCAATCCATGATCCCTTGTGCTGAAGATTGTATGCAAGTGAGTGAGTAGGGCAGAGCTTCCTTTCTCCCACCTCCCAGGTCCCCAGGTACTTTTGAAGTACTTGCAATCTCCACAATTGGCTCATCTGTGGCTATAACCCAATCATACAGCAATCCAGTTCACACTTGAAACAGAACACTCATTAAAGATCCTACAAGGACAAATACTTGCTTCCCCCACAATAAAATAAAAACTTTTCCCCAATATTGGTAAACCACAATGCAAACAAACCAACAAAAGTCAGAAAACAGAGATCTCTACCAAGAATGCCTAGTCCCACAATGAAAGCCTCCAATGAAATCATAGAGAAAGCAACAGAAATTGAATCCCAAAATGAAAACACAACAATGTTACCCTATTCAAAAGAATTGCTGAACTGGAAGCCAGCCATCAAAAAACAATAATTGCATAAATGAAATTGAGCAAAATTGTCTCTTAGAGTGCTCAGCTTTTGTCACTAGGCTTAACTTAATTGAAGAAAATCAGAGAAGCCTCAAAAGAGATATAAATGAATTCTAGGTGAGTCAACAAATAGGAGCCCCTTTGGGTACACTGACACTGGGCACCGCTGATAATCACCTACCACCATTAGCTGGTAGCCACCAAGACACCCAGGTGGCTAAAACCCCTGGGCACAAGCAAACAGCAGAATGCCTACCCCATACTGGATAAGAAGAGACTACTATTCTGTACCCCACTGTGTTTAGAATACAACATAGAAGGATGAAATTGTCTCAAGTGTTGGGGTCCCTCCTAGGGCCAGCCCAGGAGGGACAGCAGGGTCTCTGCTGAGTTTGGGGTGAGAAGTGCAGAATAACAACACAGACTCCAGTAGTTGGGTGAAAGCAGGCAGCGGGTGAGTTGCAGCAAACTCATTTATTCAAAAAAGTGTGGGGGGGGTTTAAGGGGCTTGGCTGGCCAATCATTGTATGGGGTGGTCCCCTTTTTGTGACCAATGACAGCCTGTCTCCTGACAGATCATCTTATAGCAGGTTTCTCACGAGCATGGGACTGTAGCTGTTGTCACACCAGGCCTGTGCAGGTCACCATGTTCACAGAAGCCACTTCCTGGTTTATTTTGCCATGCGGCCTGGCTAGAGCCAGACCTGCATTGCTCAAGGGTTGCCTTAGCCATGAGGGTTAACCACAACAGAATATCACAAGATCACATAGTAACATGGCTACAAAGGATGCTGCTTAACTCATTAACTTCTATATTTGGCAGGCAGCCTAAGGAATGCCACACTGGTATTTCACCAATATCTGGCTTATTATAATCTACATGGTATAATAAAAATGCCAAATGATCAGGCACTTGCACAGCCTTCATTCTTTAGATTTACTGTATGCCTGTAATTACAACACTCAGGAGGCTGTGGCAGTAGGATCAAGTATGAGGCCAGCCTGAGCTCCATGAACAAAAAAATAACCAAAAGGAATATAAGTCACATTAAATGAGTCTGATGAGAGGGGATGAGATGAGGCTAATGTGACTACAAGGACTGGGAAGCCCTAGTGATGACACCATTTGCAGGATGGTGACCACTACAGCACCTACCTATGGCACTGAGAGAGGGCAGGGAATGTGCTAGAGTCATAAGGTACTTTATGATAAGATAGTGCAAATACAGACATAATAAAGGATTTTTACCAGAAAAGTACATGCCTCTTGCCTGGCTCTGAGAAAGAAATGAGAAAAGCTCTGGATGCAGAACTAAAGGCCCTTCTCCAGAGTTCTGCAAGTCAGAAAACCCATAAAAAGAAGAAAAAGAAGGCCTTCAAGACTTCAGAGAATGCCATCAGTAGGGACACATTAGAAAAGAATGAAGGGCTGGAGAGCTGGCTTAGTGGTTAAGTGCTTGCCTGTGAAGCCTAAGGACCCCGGTTTGAGGCTCAATTCCCCAGTACCCATGTAAGCCAGATGCACAAGGTGGTGCATGTATCTGGAACTTGTTTGCAGTGGCTAGAGGCCCTGGTGTACCCATTCTCTCTCTCTCTCTCTCTCTCTCTCTCTGCTTCTTTCTCTCTGTGTTGCTCTCAAATAAATAAATAAAAATAAACAAAAATTAAAAAAAAAAAAAAAATGAAGCTGGGCACTGAGGCAGGTCCCATATCACCAGCTTGCCATTCCTGCCTCATCCCCTTCCCACAACACCTGGAGCTCTGTGAAGTGCAGTTCGTCGTCTCCATCCAACCTGAGCAGAGTGGGGTATCCCTGCCCTCATCCTAGTCTCCAAAACCATCCTCTTCCAACACAAACCAGCTCCAGATGACTCTGGTCTTGGGAGATCAGGCTTCCCTGCCATTGAACACTACTTTAGAACAAAAAAGAAGTTGAATAATCAAATCAACAGTAAAAACCCATCATCTTCAAGCCCCTCTTTCTTGCCATTTCTGCTACTCTGCTTGGTCAAAGTTTGAGGCCCTTCAATAGAACAAGGAAGAGGGTAAAGCAGCCACGAAAAACCTCAGTTGAAATTTTTATGCCAGTCTGATACCAGCATTTTCTCTTCTGGGGGCTTTTATTCTGTTCCCCACTGTTCCCAAGTATGTAAACTGCCCTCAAAATTAAGAACTGCTTTTCAAATTATTTTTATTAACTTGTGGCAGATTCCTCATGTGATCTAGTTAGGCTCTTCCCATTTCTAGGAACTGATGTTTTCCATTTATGAAGATACTCTTTTCATCTATCAGATGGCTCTTCATTTGTCACTCTTTTAGTAAGTTTTGTTCTGTAGGATCCTTCTCCACTTTCACGAAATTGTGATGAAGGGATCAATCTCAACTATGTTATTTTCTCTGGCATCAGTGGAGTTTTCCTTCACTCCATCTTCCAAGATCCCAAACTGGAAATTCCACTGTGATTTTGTTACCTGTTTGAAATATTTTGACTCCCTCCCTTGAAATAAAATAAGGAACCAGAAATGTAGACTGACTAAAGAGATGAATGGATTCCTGAAGCTGTGGACTTGGATGAATTGCTTGTGGAGGGAGTGTTTTGGAGAAAGGTGGCACATTTCAGTACCTCTGGCATGCTCATGTCCCCAGGGAACCAGAGCTCCAAGTAACTTATGAAGTTTTTAAAATGAAATGGAATTAAATTTGGATTTACCAATAAAAAAGGAAATGACCTTCAGTGAAATTTATTTAGATGAAATGCCTGTCAAAGATTTCAAAAGAATGAGTATAAATATGTTCAAAGAAATCAAAGAGGAAGCCAGGTGTGGCGGCACATGCCTTTAATCCCAGCACTCAGGAGGCAGAGATAGGAGGATCACCAAGAGCTCCAGGCCACCCTGAGACTACATAGTGAATTCCAGGTCAGCCTGAGCTAGAGTGAGACCCTACCTTGAAAAACAAAAACAAAAACAACAAATAAAAAACAAAAAGAATAGGGAGGTCAATGCAAGACATGAATAAGGAAATAAAAATAGTGAAGAAAAATCCATCAGGAATGAAAGAAATTAAATGAAAAAAAGAAAGGAATGAAGAAATGAAAAACACAATAAGTCAAATAAAAAAAAAAAAAAACTCTGTAGAAAGTCTCACAAGTTGAATAGATCAAGGAGAGGGCAGAATAACTAAAACTAGAAGCCATGGTGGCAGATCTAATACAGTCCAACAAAGAGAAAGACAACTAATAGGAAGTAATGAATGAGAATTTCAAGACATTCAAGGGCAGTATAAAGAGATTAAATATAAGAACTCAGAATATAATAGAAAGAGAAGGATTTCATGCCAAGGGCACAGTAGGTGTTTTCAACAAAATCACAGAAGAAAATTTCCTTCAAATAGGGAAAGAGATGCAATACAGATACAGGAAGCCTCTAGAACACCAAACAGACTAAACTAGGGAGAACCTCTTCTTGCTATATTATAATTAAACTATTAAGTACACTAACCAAATAAAATATATTGAAAGCAATTAGAGAGAAATATCAAGTCATATATAAAGAAAGTCCATCAAGATAACAGCACATCACTAAACACAAACTTTAAAAGCCAGAAGGGATTTTAATGATGTATTCCAAGTTTTGAAAGAAAACACCTGTCAACCAAGATTACTTTACCCAGAAAAGCTATCCATCCAAATTGATGGAGAAATAAGGACATTCCATAACAAAAACAGGCTTAAGGAATATATGACCACTAAGCTGGCTCTACAGAAAATATTTGAAGGGAGCTTTCACAGTGAAGAGAATGAACAAATGCACATAAGGATACAGGGGGAAAAACCATATTCAAATAATTGTTAATACAAGAGAGTAAAGAAAAAACAGGAAACACTACAAAAAAGAAGAATGACAAAAATAAATACACACGCCTAGATGTCCCTCCACAGATGAGTGGATAATAAAGATGTGGTACATTTACACAATGGAGTTCTATTCAGCGGTAAAGAAAAATGAAATTATGAAATTTGCAGGGAAATGGATGGATCTGGAAAGGATTATACTTAGTGAGGTAACCCAGGCTCTGTCGTCACATGTTCTCTCTCATATGTGGATCCTAGCTACCAATGTATAGACTTGTGTGTGAACTGGAACCAAAAATAGGTCCCAGAAACCAGTAAGCAGGTAAAAGGCTATATGGAGAGGGAAGAAAGGGAAGGACTTAAGTGTATGGTAATGCACATATATAAGTAGAAGAACTGATTACAGGGGGGGAATGGCCTAAGCGAGGCCATGGGAAGAGAACAAAAAAGGGGAGGGTCAATCTAAACTCAAGGAATAAGACATATGTAAAATTACTTTTTTGAATAAGGGGTCTAGAAGATGTAGACTGTTACTAGAAAATTTTCAGTACCTGGGATGGAATACCTTTCAGTGAGTTGTTGGCCAAGGAGGTCCCGGTAGCCTCCAAAACATTAAGGCTTTTGCCAAAGCCCTTGGTTTCCCTAGAGAAACAGATAGTAAGAATGAAAATCTCATGCCTGAGAGGCAAGGTCACTGAGAAACAAGCTGGTGCTGGCAGAAAAACCTTGTAGACTAGCCAATTCAAAGCTGGAAAAATTGTTGGGAATAGCCATCAACAGTGAAAACAGTGGATGCTGTCAAGCTTGGCCAGACAGGCCCAATGACTGAAGTGCAATAGTGGAAACACTTACAAATAATTGGACTGAAGGCCCTCTCTATGGGAGGGAATACATACCTGAAAAACCTAAGTAATAGTCTAAAAAACCTAAGTAATAGTCTAAAGGTCATGAGCCTTGGGGTATAAACCTGCTCATGTCTGACTAAATGTATATATTATTCCCACCAAGCTGCCCTGGGGACACTACATTAAGTGTTCATGTTCAATTAATAACTTCTGGCTAGAAGCTTCTCTTTTCAGATGGTGATGACCACTGGGATGACCCAAAAGGCAACATAGTGCTGAGAAGAAGGGATGGAGGAGTGTCTAGCACTGAAACACCTCTGTCACACCCTCCAAAGGGACCATTGTGGAAGAGGGGCTAGAATGGAAGAGCCAAAGGAAGGATATGACCTCTTACAATGCAGCTGCCCAGACAGAAATTTGATATCCATGATCTTGCAGTGCCTAGCAATACCTTTGCAAGACCCTCAAAATAGAAGAGAAAGATCAAATTAGGAAAGAGACTAATGGAGAGAGGGAGGGGATTTGGAGACGGGAGTTTGTGGAATGGGGAGGGGAGGGAAATATCAGGTGGGGTTTTTTTGGTATGTAAGATTAAAAGTCAATAAAAAAATAATTTATAAAAAATAAAAAAAATAAATAAAAATAAATACACACCTTTCAATAATAATTCTAATATCAATGGTCTCAATGCCCCAAATAAAAGACACAGGCTTGCAGACTGGATTGAAAGGCAGCATCTTTTTGTTTGTTGCTTCCAAGACCTCACCTCTCCATAAAAGACAGACAGACCTAAGATATTAGGGTGAAAGAATGGAAAATGCCATTTCAAGCAAATGAGCCTAGAAAACAAGCAGATGTTTCTATCCTAATATCTGACAGAATAGAACTCAAAGCAACATTATTTATAAAAGATTTAAAAAAACTGGGTGTGGTGGTGCATGCCTTTAATCCCAGGCCTGAGGAGGCAGAGGTAGGAGGATTGCTGTGCCACCCTGATACTACATAATGTCATCCTGGGCCAGAGTGAGGCCCTACCTTGAAAAACCAAAAAGTTTTTAAAAAGTCACTTTATATTGATTAAATGAACAATTTGGAAGGACATTACAATTCTAAACATATATGCACCCAACATGGATGATTCCAGTTTCATCAAACAAACACTATTAGACTTAAGGTCACAGATAACACAAAACACAATTTCAGTGGGTGATTTTAGTACCCCACTCTCATTAATTTACAAAAAATAAATAAATAAAGAGAAATCTGGATTAAATGATGTCATAGAACAAATGGACATAAAAGATATCTATGGAACATTCCATCCAAATGCTGCAGAATATACATTCTTTTTAACAGCACATGGAACATTCTCTAAAATAGAGCATATATATTGGGACACACAGTGAATCTTATCAAACACAGGAAAATTGAAATAATTCTTTGTAATCTGCCTGATTACAATAAGATCAGCAATAAGAAAAACTCTACATAATACACAAAATCATGGAAACTAAACAGTACACTACTGAATGACAAGTGGGTCATTGAAAAAATCAAAAAGGATATTAAAAATTTATAGACTCAAATGATAATGATAATATCATATATCAAAACCTTTGGAACATAATGAATGCAGTCCAATGAGGAAGTTTATAGCAATAATTGCCTATATTAACCAATTAGAATGTTTGCAAGTAAACAGCACTTCACCTTAAGACCTTAGAAAAAGAAGAATAAGGCAAACTAAAAAATCAGTAGACAAGAAGAAATAATAACAATTAGGGTAGAAATTAATGAAATAGTCACCTAAAAAACAATACAAAGAATCAATGAAACAAATTTGGTTCTTTGAAAGGATAAACAAGATTGAAAAACCCTTAGCAAATTTGACAAAAAAGAAAGATAGAGACACAAATTAATAAAATTACAGATGAAAAAGGCACCATTACAAAAGATACCAAAAAATTCAGAAAATCATAAGGATATACTTTGAGTATATACTTCACTAAATTTGAAAATTTGAAAGAAATGCATGACTTCCTAGATTTATATAACCTACCAAAATTAAATTGAGATGAGATAAACCATTTAAACAGACCTATAACAAGTACGGGGATTGTTGCAGTCAGGTTCACATTGCTGATGGAAACCACCCAACCAAGAGCAGCTTGTGGGGAAAAAGGTTTATTTTGGCTTACAGACTTGAGGGGAAGCTCCATGATGGCAGGGGAAATTGATGGCATGAGCAGAGATTGGACATCACCCCCTTGCCAACATCAGGTGGACAATAGCAATAGGAGAGTGTGCCAAACACTGGCAAGGGGAAACTGGCTATAATACCCATAAGCCTGCCCCCAATAATACACTGCCTCCAGAAGGAGTTAATGCCTGAATCTTCATCTGCTGGAAACCTAGAATTCTGAATACCTAAGTTTATGGGGGACACCTGAGCCAAACCACCACATGGATCAAAGCAGTTATAAAAAACCCCTCAACTGAAAAAAAAAAAAAATCCAGGACCAGATGGATTCACTGGTGAATTTTACCATACCTTCATGGAATAACTAACATCAATGCTTCTAAATTTTCCATAAAACAGAAGAGGAAGGAATACTATTAAACTTCTATGAATCCTGCATTACCCTGATACCAAAACCAGATAAAGACAAACCAAAGACAAAATTACAGACCAATCTCCCTTATGATCTTAGATGTAAAAATTCTCAAGAAAATACTGGCAAACAGAATACAAGAATATTTCAAATGTATCATTCACACTGACCAATCAGCTTTATCCTATCCACCCAGGGATGGATGGTTCAATATACACAAACTGATAAATGTAATATACTATATAAATGGACTGAAGGACAAAAATCACATGATCATTTCAATAGATGCAGAAAAGGCATTTGACAAAATCCAACATCCCTTCGTTGTAAAAATCCTAAGGAAACTGGGAATAGAAGGAACATATGTCAACATAATAAAGGCTACTGATGACAAATCTACAGCCAACATAATACTAAATGGGAAGAGAATGCATAAAAGAAGGGCAGGGGGAGGGTCAATCTAAATTCAAGGTAGTGTGAATAAGACTTATGTAAACCTACTTTTTTGAATAATGGCACATCTAGAAGCTGTAGACTGTTACTAGAACATTTTCAGTACCTGGGGTGGGATACCTTCCAGTGAGTTGTTGGCCAAGGAGGTCCTGGTAGCCTCCAAAACATTAAAGGCTTTTGCCAAAGCCCTTGGTTTCCCTTGAGAAACAGATAGTAAGATCCTATTGCTGAAGACATCTCTTGCCTGAGAGGCAAGGTCACTGAGAAAGCAAGCTGGTGCTGAGCAGAAAACCTTCTCCCTGTAGACCAGCCAACTGAAAGCTGGAAAAAGATGCACTGCATGCAGCCATATGGGAGACAGAAGTCATCAGCGGTGAAAACAGTGGACACTGGAAACCTCAAGTTTGGCCAGACAGGCCCAATGACTGAACGGGTGCAATAGTGGCATGTCTACTCATGGGGTAACCAACTGCTTCATAATTGGACTGAAGGCCCTCTCTACCAGAGGGAATATATACCTGGTACTGAAAAAACCTAAGCAAAAGTCTATGGCAGGGGAGGTCATGAGCCTTAGGGGTATAAAGCCTGCTCTTGTCTGACTAAATGTATATTTTATTCCCACCAAGCTGCCCTGAAAACACTACACTTAATGTTCATATTCACATATTAATGCTACTCTCACTTCTGGTTAGAGAAGCTTCTCTTTTCAGATGGCGAAGACCGCTGGGATGACCCAAAAGGCAACACAGTGCTGAGAACAAGGGATGGAGGAGTGCCCAGCACTGAAACATCTCTGTCACACCCTCCAAGGCTCAGGGCCCATTGTGGAAGAGGGGGCGGATAGAATGGAAGAGCCAAAGGAAGGGTACGACTCCTTACAATGCAACTGTCCAGACAGAAATTGGCCTTGATATCCATCACCTTGCAGTGCCTAGCAATACCTTCTCAAGACCCTCAAAATAGAAGAAAAAGATGATGTCATCAAATTAAAAGAGAGACTAATGGAGAGAGGGAGGGGATATGATGGAGATTGGAATTCTGAAGGGGGGTGAGGGAGGGGAGGGAAATATCATGCACTTTTTGTATGTAAGTATAGAAGTTGTCAATAAAAAATAATAATTTAAAAAAAGATTGCCTTGAACTCAATATGCAGCCCAGGCAGACCTCAAACTCACAGAAGTACCCCTGCCTCAGCCTCCAGAGGACTGTGATTATAGATGTGCAGTACTATGCCAGATTTTTCTCTTTTAATAACTGGAGTTTTCATTTTGTGTTTTTTGATACCTACTAATTAAACATTGCTATTGGGATCCTTCATAGGGAGGCTGGCATGCTCCTGTAAAACACCCATGGGATGAAAATAAAGGCACCAGCCGGGCATAGTGGCACATGCCTTATATCCCAGCACTCGGGAGGCAGAAGTAGGAGGATCTATGTGAGTTCGAGGCCACCCTGACACTACATAGTGAATTCCAGGTCAGCCTGAGCTAGAGTGAGACCCTACCTTGAAAAACCAAAATAAATAAATAAATAAATAAATAAATAAAAGAAAATAAAAATATCTTAGTATATTTAAATATTTATAATTTAAACTCAAATAATCTAGATCTGTATGAAGAAAGAAAAAGAAAAATTCTGAAGGTGAAATTAAACCACATACTATTTTGTGTTTTAGTGATACTTGATATACACAGTCACTCAGTATGGTCTGAATGCTTTTTTGTTGTTGTTGTTTTTGTTTGTGTTTTTTCAATGTAGGGTCTCACTCTAGCTCAGGCTGACCTGAGCAATACTCCTACCTCTGCCTCCCAAGTGTTGGAATTAAAGGCGAGCACCACCACGCCTGGCCTGAATGGCTTTGGTACTCATGTTTCCAGGCAACTTTAGTATTGCAGGAAATATTTTTTCAGTGAAAAGTATAGAAAATTTTCCTTTGAAAGTTAATGTTTTAAAAGGCTCATCTTCATCCTACTTATTAAATAACCAACTGATGACTTAACCCTTTTATGACTTGATCATTTTTTTCTACCTTAAACATCTCAGCTGACCATTTGAACCAGGGATTTGCATGTTATATGCCTAAAATGATTAAGACTGCACAATGGCAAAATATATTTCAGGTGAGTATCATCCATATATCATGAATTTTGTTGTTGTTGTTTTGTTTTTGTTTTTTGAGGTAGGGTCTCACTCTAGCTCAGGCTGACCTGGAATTTCCTATGTAGTCTCAGGGTGGCCTTGAACTCATGGCGATCCTCCTAACTCTACCTCCCAAGTGCTGGGTTTAAAGGTGTGCACCAAGATGCCTGGCTCATGAATTTTATTTATCCAATACATGTGTGGAGCACTTAGAACTCACAAGATACTCAGCCATATATATTAGTACCTGGCAATGTTACACATGCATTTCTTTTTCAGCCTATATTCTTCAGCTTGGGATATAATCTTTTCTTTCTAATAGTCACTAAATATCCCAGAACAGTGTCAGACAGATATTGATACTCAAAAGTATTGACGTTAAATTGCTGATCTTTTGAGTAATTACTTCTTGGTGGGTGACAGTAAGCACTTGCAAATCCCTGTACTTATTAAGTGCTAATCCTTTAAATAGTGAGAGGAATAGTAAACTAAATACCTTAGGGCATCCAAATGGAGAAAGGTCTTTTTTTTTTTTTTTTTCCTGAAGATAGCCAATAAGTTCAATGTTAACAAATAAAATAAAACCCCTCAAACCAAGACTCCATATGTATATTTTGCTTATGTAGGAATGTTGGGGTGGCTTTGGTCAGGCTGGTTTGAAAGTTCAGCAGGCTAAGAATGTGAGCTTGGAGTAGGAGAAAAGGGGACACAGCAGAGAGAACAACAACAGAACCTACAGGGTGGCTCTCTGATGCCCATTTTTTTTGTGCAGATGGAGGCTGCCAGGGCCATTTAAACTTGATGTGATTCTTGGAGTGATTTCATCAATTGTAACTTTCTCCTCCAGACTTCCCTTTCCTTCACCCCATAAGCAGTCCAACACTGTGAAGCTGGTGTAAATATATATCAGAGAGAGGGAGAGAGAGAGAGAGAGATCCCAGGACTCAGCTCATATGCTGACTTGCCTCCTTACTTTTTGCCCTTTGAAGGAGAGGCTATGTCCTGCCCTGCACCTGCCTAATGAGTGTTGCCTGCATCTCTTAGGCTGGCTTTCCCAGGGTCCTGCACACACCTCAAGTTCTTCCCCCCACTTTGCAGAACTCAGGACACTTCAGGGGCTTTATAGATTCTGAATTGATTTCCTAGTCCATTTTTTAAATATTTATTTATTTATGAGAGAGAGAGAGAGGAGAGAGGCAGCTAGAGAGGAAAAGAATGGATGTGCCAGGGCCTCTAGCCACTGCAAATGAACTCCAGATATATCTGCCACCTTGTGCATCTGGCTTACATGGTACTGGGGAACAGAACTTGGATCTTGTGGCGTTGCAGGCAAATGCCTCAGCCACTAATACATGTCTCTAGTCCTCCTACCTCCATTTTGATGAGCATTTTCTTTCCTACAGGATGTGTCTTAGGGAATGGGCTCTTAGAGGCAGCAGGTTGTGGTCTGTGGAGCCACAAAGATATTTTTTTCCTGTGTTGGGGATCAAACCCTGGGCTTTGTGCTATGCAGGCAAGTGTTTGACCACTGAACCACAATCCCAATCCCTGCAAGGAGCTCTTGAGCAATATCTCTGCCCCGAGTGTAGTGACCTGCCCCTGGTGTCCCTCACTCAGTCTTGGAAGGTGATTGAGGGTGATTCAAGCTATTTAAAAGAAAATCTGAATGATAAGAATCTCATTATGGTAGTGTTGTCCTCCACCCCAAATGATATGCCTGTCACCATCTGCCACAGCCCTTGCATTTAGGCAGTGACCTCTATCATCTGACTGCACCCTTGTCTAGTGTCCGAGGTGAATGTGGCTGAACAGGAAGGACAATCCTCATCCCTGACCCTTTCCCTGCCCTTAGATTCTAATCTATCCAAACACTCACACACACATACACACACCCCTTCTCCCACCCAGTGGAAATACTGATCTAGAAAAGGAGCCTACTCTATTTTTATAAAACATGGCAGGGCAAAGAAACGCATTACCTGAAGCTTGGGTCCTCAATGAATAAGACTAGATCTCAGGTCCTCAGATGAGAGTTGGAGAAGGAGGTGCTGACTCTGGTGGCAAAATGTGTAAAGAAACCTTGTGTGGTGGTGCATGCCTTTAATCCCAGCATTCGGGAGGCAAAGATAGGAGGATTGCCATGAGTTCGAGGCCACCCTGAGAATACATAGTGAATTCCAGGTCAGCCTGGGCTAGAGTGAAATCCTACTTTGAAAAACCGAAAAATGAAAAAAAAAAAAAAAAAATATATATATATGTGGAAAGATCTAGGGGTTGGCCATAGTACGCCTTCTAGGTAGTAGCAAATTAGCTGCTTTCTTCATAAGAAAATATTGAGAGTGTAGTTTATAAGAGTGTTACAATAAGGCAATTTGGGTTGGATTATTTTTTTTTAATTTTAAAAGAAATTAAAACTATTCCCCTAATTCCATAAAAATATAGATTTGAAGCTCAAGTCCTTTTTTTTTGTCCTATAGAGAAATTAACTCTAATTTGAAGAATGAAAAAAAATAGTTAGAGTAGGATTGGAAACCATGCATATATCTCATTCAGACCTCATGGCTCTTAAGTGAGTTGTAGAAGATAAACAACAGCCTCTGTGTGAAAGGGAGAATGTTAATCAGGAGATTGCATGTCTCCAAACATCACAGATGAGGACCTACTCAAAGTGAGGCTAGTGCTTCATTCTAATCTCACAGCACAGTCCCAGGACGCCTCCTAAAAGGATGGTCTGGGATAGGGGATGGGTGGGGCCTAGGTCGTGTCAAGAACAGTGTGGCATGTGAAAAGAGGAATTTGGATGGGATGGATGACCTGTATTCTAGAGGGAAAGGGTGTGAGGGAGGAAAAGTATATTTTTTTGCTGCTTGGCTGAGCACTCAACACTTATTAATAAAAGAAAATAGGGCTGGGAAGATGGCTTAGCTTGTTTGGCATTTGTTTGCAAAGGGTTTAGTTCCCAAGCCACTCAGGTAGGGCCAGATTCAAAAAGTGGCCCAAGCATGTTGTGTATGTTTGCCACAACAGAAGGCTCTCGCATTCATGTGCATATGTATGCATGCATGTGCACACGCACACACATACACACACACATAAATTTAAAAAATTTAAATGAAAATCATATCTAATATTGACACATGTGTGGTCCCTCATGTGTTTTGGATGCTAGGTCCCAACCTGGTGGAAGTTTTGGAGGTGGAGCCTTGCTGTCTCTTAGGACAGACCCTGAGGTTTCCTGGCCCCCAGTCTGCCAGTGCTAATCAGCTCACTCTCTCTTGCTACTATTTTCCACCCACTGTGGCAAGGTGGTAATGACCAGCCTTTGTTCCTGCTATGTTTGCCCTGCCATCATGAAGTCTCTCCTCGTGAGTGCAAGCCAAAATAAGAACTTTCCTCCTAACCAACTGCTTTTGGTCAGGTGTTTTGTTCCTGCAATGTGAAGGTAACGGCAACACATGTAAAAATATGAGAAGCTTTATTATTAATTATTATTGTTATTATTATTATTATTATTATGTGTGTGTGTGTCTGCAAGGTCATACCACTGAAAGGGAATCAGGTAGCTTTGTTAGGCAGTTTGGGGTGACTGGGCCCAGAAACTAAGAAGTAGAGATGTCCTTAAGTCTGCCCTTGCAATCTCCACTTTACTAGAGCTCAGACAAGGACCTTTCCTTTCCTCATCTTGACTAGGTTTGAGTTACCTGTTTCTTCATAAATAACTTCAGCCCCTTTGGGAAGGGAGTTCCCTTTCCTAGAATTAAAATCTGATCCTGCCATTGTGGTTGGTTAAGCTCAGCCTCAAAACTTAGCTTCATGGCTGGCCTCTTTTTGAGTCAGCCCCTAACCCTGCCCAATCAGCCCTCACTCTGGCTCACTTGAACATGAAGGTAAGGCCCACCACAGTAAGGTTCTAAGTAGCCAATTACCAGATGGGCAAGCCCCTCTTTTTACTGGCTGTTCATCTCTCCTAAACTTCCAGGTACTGGTAAGCCTCACCTTGTCTCAGCCTAGCTGGGATTGGCTGAGACAAGAAGATCCCTCTCCTACTCCCATATGTATTCTTTATCCCTCCTGCCCTATACTTTCTTCTCTTTCCTCTCTAAATCCCTTTTCATGGTTCAGGCCTGTGCTCATTTCCCACATGGGTTCTCAGGCCTTGTGGGTATATCCATTTTTCCTTCCTCAATTTGTGGACCCTTTGTCTCCCTTGTATATTCCTGAATAGAATGTAATCATTTAACAATTATCCTTGTCAGTCTAGTTTGTCCAATTCTGTGGTTAAAAAAGACATAAACTCAGGGTTTAGGGTTCAAGGACTTCTACTGAACCCCCATAGCCCCATTATGCCACCACATGCATGGAGGTCAGGGGACAATCTCAGAGTGTCTGATCTCTCCTTCAATCTTCTTTGCAGACAGGGTCTCTCTTTTTTAAAAAATGTTTTATTGATACCTTCCATGCATATAGACAATATACCATGATCATAATCCCCTCCCACCACTCTCCCTCTTCCTCTTCCCTGAGTCCTCTCTTCTACTAAATCTTTTCTTCTTTCCAACTAGTTTGTCTTTTTTAACTTTTGTTTTACTTTTTGTTTATTTGACAGAGATAGAGAAAGAGAGAGAGAGAGAGAGAGGGAGAGAGGGAGAAAGCCTCCAGCCACTGCAACTCCAGAAGCATGTGCTACCTTGTGCATCTGGCTTATTTGGATCCTGGGGAATCAAACCTGGGCCCTTAGGTTTCACAAGCAAGTGCCTTGACTGCTAAGCCATTTCTCCATCCCCTGTCTTTTATTTTCATGTCATCATTTTTTCCCCTCCTTTTTATTCAGGTCTTGTGTAGGTAGCACCAGGCACTGTGAAGTCACTGATACCACAGCCTCTTTGGGTCTGGAAGACAATATTGCAAAGCGTTCCTTCCCTTCTTTTGGCTCTTACATCCTTTCTGCCACCCTTTCCACAATGTTCCCTGAGCCTTGCAGGGTGTGATAAAGATGTCTCACTTAGTGCTGAACACAATTAGTGACAGAGTCTCTCTTGCTGCTTTACCACTGGGAAGGTCAGTCTAGTTTGCTTGCAAACTTCAGCAGTCTCCTGGCCCTGTTTCCCAATCCATTGGTATGTTAGAATTATAGACATGTGCACCACCTTTTGTCCAACTTTACGTGGGTGCTGGTGATTGTACGTGGGTTGGCAGGCCTGAGGAGCAAGTACCTTTAATTATTCCCAAGCCCCAAGAAGTTTATTTAATATGTTTTCTATGACACTAGAGCTTTCATATGGAATTAAAGACACACTTGAAGCAATAGTCAAGCTTGTGTGTTTTTTGTTAATGTTGCAGTCAGGTTTGCATTGTTGGCAGAAGTCACCCAACCAACAGCAGCTTTTGGGGAAAAAAAGGATTTCTATGTATTACTTCATAGTCAATTAATATATTAGGGCAAGGATTTAATTCTACAGACTGTTCTTATGTATTTATGCATCCCATAAATACAAGTGCCCTAGAGTCTAGCCTCCTAGAAGTCCGGAGCAAGTTGCACGACAATTTCAGCTTATATGAATGTTCCAAATGGGTCCAATCCTGGCCCAGCATAGCAGTCTCACACAATATTATAAAATTACTTAAAACATCATGAGATATTTTCACCATATTTTTTGTAATTTAATTGTATATTTCTTGAGTGTGAACTTTGTAAATGGCAATATGTGTTACAGTGTTGAAAGGTTGGACACACCTGTATGTTTAATGATGATACAAAGACAGTTTTAGCTTCCTACATTAATGTTATTGGTTCTCTGTAGTCGTGGCTCGTTATTGCAATGAGAAGAGAGCTTAGCTTCCCATTTTAACTCAATGGATATGGACAGGCATTATGGTTTTTAAAGCCTTGCTCCTGAGGCAAGACTTTCCCCAGCCAGCTGACAACCTTGGGCAAAAAACTTTGTTCTTATCATCCACTATTTAGTATCCACGTAAAATTACTTAACCTAATTTATGTGAGTCAGTAGTTGCTCAGTAAGTATCAGGCTTACATTTAGTATGAAATAGTTCTACATGACAGGTGTTCTTTACCACCATAGGGATTCAAAGATATCCTCAAGGAATTTATGGTCAAGGGAGGAAACAGTGACTCAAAGAATTGTTATCCCCAGATCTCAGCTAAAAAGATGTCTATACAGTGACAGGGTCACACACAGACTTCTAAACTCAGCAAAAGTAACTAAATAACAATCATAAAATAATAATAAAAGGAGCCAGTGTACTTCAAGATGATGACAATTAGCTCAATGCTGTGTGTGTGTGTGTGTGTTCACGTGTGTGTGTGAGTGTGTATGCACAGGGTTGTAAGTGGTGTGTTCTGAGTATACCTGCCTTTCTAGTCAGAGCTATTTTGGGTTCCACCCAATGCCATACCAACCAAAGCATCTAATGGAATAAAACTGGTCTTTTCCCTCCATAGGCATTTCTGAGAGAACAAGGCATCCCAGAGGAAGTATGCTGTGCAGTTTTGAGGGGCCCTGGTACTTCATTCTATCCTCTAGCCTCCTTCCCCACCCTCCCCACCTGTCAGCTCTCAACCTGAGAGGATGACACAGAGTACTCTACCTTGAGATATCAGGGTAGAGTAACAAAGACAGATAGGAGTGTTTTCTGTACCATTAGTATTTTGTTTCTTTCTCTTTCTCATTTTTTTGTTTGTTTGTTTTTTTGAGGTAGGGTGTCTAGCTCAGGCTGACCTGTAATTCACTATGTAGTCTCAGGGTGGCCTTGGACTCAGGGCAATCCTCCTATCTCTGTGTCCCAAGTGCTGGGATTAAAGGCATGCACCACCATGCCTGGCCTGTGTAAGTTTATTTTTGCTAAATGAGCAGTAGGAACTCTAAGCTTACTATTTTTTAGAATCAACAGTACAGAGCTTTGCCCTGCTGATAATGATTGGAGGGTTTCCCTCTCTGGGACTGCAGGCCTTTTCACAATGCTGATGCACATCTTTTGGCTATGTTAGTTCTGAGTGTTTTCATAATATTCCTCTGGGAGTTAGGAGCAGGAAAAGATTTATTTTAAAGAGAAGAAAAAATGATTATTATCTCAGCCCCAGAGTCACAAGTTAAGAGAGGAAACTTGGGTAGCGTGAAGACAATACACTGAGCTCAAACAGCAAACCAAGTCTTTGTGCCCACATCCTTTTAATCACACAAGAGATCTGTTGCTACAAAGAGTCATTCAGTGACTGTTTGCTAAAGGAGGAAAATTCAGTTTAAAGCAGTTAAATCTTTAAACTCTTTTACTTTTACATTGTTTCTACCAATGGAACATTTTAGGAGATGAACTTTACCTACAACTGATTTTTGATCATCTTCAAATCATCTAAATGTGAACACTGATTTTCAACTTGGTGATATTTCCTGTACCTCTTTCCATGGAAACTTGTTGTAGCAGACAGCTTCAGGTTTGCTGAGATGAACTTCCAGACCGGGCATAGTTATGGAGGAAGGGATATTATTTATTGAAGCTTACAGATCCAGGGGAAGTTCCATAAGGGCAGGAGAAACGGCCTGCTCTCACAGGACCAAGCAGAGAGAGCAAAAGCCAACCAGCCACCACAGCACACAGAGCAAAAACTACAGCCAAAAGGTCACACAGCACACTTCAGGAACTCCTGCTAGGCACATTTGCATATCTTTACAATGGAATCTCAAACCCACACCATTAACACCTTAAGACCAGCCCCCAGTGACATTGCCTCTAGCAAGGTGATTGCAGATGCAAACTATAACTAATAAAACACTGAATATATTGGGGGACATATATTCAAACTACCACATTCCGCCCCTGGCCCCCAATATATTTAGCTCCTGGCCCCCAATAGATTTATAACTATCACACATTGTAAATTGTACTCAGTCCAATTTCAAAGGTTCTCACAGTCTTGATCAACTTAAGATAGTGAGTCCTGTAAAATCAAACAAGTTAAATACTTTCAACATGTAAAGGCACAGAGTAAACATTTTTAACTACTATAAGGCATAGTAAGGAGAAACTATAACTAATAAAACACTGAATATATTGGGGGACATATATTCAAACTACCACAGTGATATTTCCTGTACCTCTTTCCATGGAAACTTGTTTATTACGTCTTATAACCTGAACAGTTTCACCTTAAAAAGGTGGTGTGCCAAAGCGATATGCTACTCTGATGTGGCAAAGATTTTTATAATTTCCACTGCTTTGCATTTCACTTGTGGCCATCCTCAACATATTCAACAATGTTTTCTCTTAAAGACTGCGTTAAGCAGAGCCAGGCGTGGTGGTGCATGTCTTTAATCGGGAGGCAGAGGTAGGAGGATCTCCATGAGTTCGAGGCCACCCTGAGACTACATATTGAATTCCAGGTCAGCCTGGGCTAGAGGGAGATCCTACCTCGAGAAACCAAAAAAGAAAAAGAATGTGTTAAGTTGAAACATGAGGGAGGGCATTAAGGAACTCTACCGCATATGCTTACTCATGGTACCAAAAGACCTGAAGCTGCCAACAATCACCACAGAAACCCAAACAACAAACATATGTTCAGGTATATATTCTGCAGCTGACAATCTCAGTATAAAATTGAAATTCACATTTCAGTGATAAAAACACATTT